>OX638261.1:0-692500 GCA_951806755.1 Brenthis hecate
GACAGGACGGCATCCCAGGACCTTTTCTCTTTCGGCCATGGCGGAGATCACGGCCGGCAGCGTCAGGTCCGCCCCCCACACTTATGAGCGCCTCGCGCTCCGTCGCCCAAGCTGGGCACTCCTCCAGCACGTGCTGGGCCGTCTGCGTCGACGCAGCCGTGGCAGTGGTGGCAGCGTGGATCCGGCTCTACTGCCCGGCGACGCGGCACAAGTATCCGCCGAAGCACCCGTGCCCCGTAAGGACCTGCGTACAACCGGAAGGTGAGAACGCCGTGACGTCTCGCCCAACCACTGCCTAAGGACGGGGCGAACTGCGTCAATGGTCCTGCGACCAGCGGAGGGATTGCTCCAGCCTGCAGAGCCACTCCTCGAGTACGGCCATCCCGCTCCTCCTCGCTCTCGTGCGGTGCTGGACTGAAGGTCCCCGGACGCAAGGCCTCGACGCCGACAATAGGCCGCCGCCAAGGAAACGCGCGTCCAGGTCCCAGGGTGTAACTCCAGCCAACACGCACGCCGCTTCACCCGATATGGTTCGATAGCCCCTTACTACTCTCGTCGCCATCACTCGCTGCGACTGTCGCAAAACCGCAACATTCTCGCGGCAGAGAGCGTCTGACCATACCGGGGCGCCGTTAGAGCGCCATTGAGCCGTAGAACCCCCAGATAGAGGCGCCTGCTGGAACAACTTGGTCCGCTCACGTTGGGCAGCAACCTGCTCAGCGCACCTGCCGTTTTAGTAAGCTTCGGCGCAAGGGCGTTAAAATGCGCCTTAAAGCTCCACCGGCTGTCGAGCACGAGTCCCAGGTACTTCATCGTACTCGACAAGCCGATGCGGACTCCGCCCACCGTGATATGAGTGCCCGGTGGAGGCGCTCTTCGGGGGCCATAAAAACAGAGGGCCTCCGACTTCTCTCTTAGGGCAACCTCCAGCCCCAACCGGCGTATTTTGCCAACAACATGGGCTACTCCCGCCGTCGCTAGTAGCGCCGCCTCTCTATGGCTATTCGCCCGCGCCAAGACGAGGGTGTCGTCTGCGTAACAGACAACGCTGACTCCCCTCAGCGTGCTACCCCTCAGCACCCAGTCGTAGCCGATGTTCCACAGGAGAGGCCCAAGAACCGAGCCCTGTGGAACACCGCACGACACTTCCCGTCTCCCCCAGCCGTTCCGCTCAGGAAAGACCACGGATCTCTCGGAGAGGTAAGCCCCGATGGCGCGACGCAGGTAGGTCGGCACCCCGTGGTAGCGGAGCGCCTCCCTGATGCAAGCCCAGGGCAAGGAGTTGAAGGCGTTTGCGATGTCCAGGGACACCGCAAAAACTACCTGACCCTGGGAAACCGCCTCCTGCACGCGGGACTTGACCCGCAGAATGGCATCTACGGTTGAGCGACCACCGCGGAAACCAAACTGCGCGTCCGAGAGATCCGGCCCAACCTCCACCATGTGCTTGACTAAGCGCCCAACAACGACGCGCTCAAATAGTTTGGCCATCTCATTCAGCAACACGATGGGGCGGTAGGCAGAGGGAGACTCCGCTGGACGCCCTTCCTTTCTGAGGAGGACTAGCCTGCCTGTCTTCCACCTCTGTGGAATTATGGCTTGAGCCAGACAGGCAGTGAATAGTCCCCTCACGCAAGGCCCTAAGGCGTCCATCGTCAAGGCTAGGGCGCGACCAGGTATTCCGTCGGGCCCGGGGGCAACGGATTTTCCCCGCAGGCGCATCACAGCAACTGCCATCTCCTCTTCGTCGACCTCAGGGATATCCTCAAGTCCTTCGCCAGCATCTGTCATTACGCGTAGACCCATCTGAGGCGGCTGGAAGTCGTTGTGCGGAAAAAGGGTCTCCAGCACACTCCGCAACACTTCCGGCTCGAGTGTTTCGGTCAGTGGAGGGGCCCAGGGGCGAAGCTTGTTCAGCACCAATCTATATGGTGTGCCCCAAGGATCTCTATTGAGCCCCTCCAACATCTCGGCTCTCCCTTCTGATATTGCCCTGGCAATCTGGGCCGTTAGGCGCGCCTTCGCCTCCACGTAGTGGGCATATCTACTATCCTCCTCTGTCTGGTCCCGACGCGCCCTCCTACGGCAGTGTGAGTAGAGACGTCTGGCAGCGACGCAGTCCTCACGCAATTGAGCGATCTCAGCCGTCCACCACCAGACCTGCTGCCTTGGGGGGCAACGTCCCGCCCGAGGCATTGCGGCATCGCATATACGTTTAACCACGTCTTCTAAACGCATTGCAGTCTCTTCTGGGGACACCGTGTGTTGGGGCAGCCAAGAGGCTACAATCGCCGCCTCCTTCAACACCTCCGGGTTGAGGCGCCTGAGCTGCCATCGCGGTCCCTCCTGCCTCCGAGTTCGGTTACGGCTTGGCGGCACCGCCGGATGAGTGGAGATCTCATATAAGATGTAGCGGTGGTCCGAGAGCGTCTCCACATCATCCAGCACTCGCCAGCCGTGGACACGGCGCGCTAAGGCAGGGCTCGCGAACGTTACGTCCACGATGGACCCGCCCTGCCGTCGCACGCACGTGTCGACCGTTCCCTGGTTCAGGACAGTTAGGCCGGTGGCAACGACCCACTCTGCCAGGGCTCTCCCCCGCGCATCCTCCACTGTCGAGCCCCACATGCCGGACTTTGAATTTAGGTCCCCCGCAACGAGAACTTCCGCAGGCCCACATCTGGCGATTAGCTCCCCCAACCTGTCCAAGAACTCTTCGAACTCTACCAAAGTTCTGTTGGGGGAGAAATATACCCCGACCACGACGACCTGACCCAGCAGTGCCGCAACGCACCCCGAGCCCTTTACAATACGCGCAAAGGGTGGGGAGCCCGCGGCGACCTGGGAAACGATGGCCACGGAGCCGGTGTCGTCACCCGCCCAGTTATCCCGTGGGAGGACCCAGTAAGGCTCCGCTATGACAGCGACCTGCACCGACCACTGCGCCAAACTTTGGACAAACAGGTCCTGAGCTCTAGCGCAGTGGTTAAGGTTCGCCTGTAGAACCTTTAGGGCCATAGTTATGTTTCCATGGCCCTTCCCACCTCGGTCCTATTCTGAACCGGCTGTTCCTGAGCCGTTGGCCCAGACGCTGCCTTCCGCCCTTTTTTCTTCGGTTGGGACCGGGTGCAGGCGGCACTTCCCACCGTGTGGTCCGCCGGCCTCTTCGCCGCCTCGCAGACAGCACAATGTGGTGCAGACGTGCATTGACTACGCAGGTGACCAGGCTGTCCGCACCTGTAGCACTCGGCACTGCGGTCTATCGCCCCTGTGCACCGCGCCGCCACATGACCTCCCTCATGGCAGCGATAGCACCGCTGCGGCCGAGCTTGCAGCAGTTTCACCTGCGCAGAAACCAGACCCACGAGAAGGCGACCACCATCCACTACCTTCTTGGCAGCGACGACCGGGCAGCGGACCCACGCCGTCCCCAGCCCAAAACTCTCCCTGCGAATATCTCCCGCTTTGACTGAGTCGGTACTGCAGCCGCCTGTCCGGCTGATGGCCTCCGCCAACTCTGTCGGAGTAACCGAGTCATCTAGACCGGTTACCCGAAGCTCCGCACACTTGGTGGGCCTGGAGACTTTAACGTCTTCCCCGTCCAAGACCCCCTTCAATGCCTGTGCAAGGACGTCCGCCTTTTCTCCGCTGTTTGCTCCCGGTATCTCCAGCATTCGAGCGCCCGTTGAGGCCACCTTGAAACGGACGTCCTTGATGCCCAGCTCGGTCAGGTCGACTTTCGTCTTGACCTGGGCGAAGACCTCCCCATATGTGATCTTTCGCTCGACAGCTGAAGGCTGGAGCTTTATTACTACCGCCGCCGAGCGAGGAGGCCGGAGTTTTGCGGCCTTTCGTTTCTTGGGCGGCGCGTCCGATTTTTTCGGCTGCTGAGGTGTAGCCGTCGCCTTCTTCTTGGCCCCCCGTCTCACTACCACGTTCCAACCTTCGGCAGTGGGTGTGGCTGAAGTTGTTTGCGCAGTTCCTGCTGTTGGGGTTGGCGCAGCCGGTTGTTGTTCCGGCTTTTTGCCCGTCTTCTTCTTTCCCTTCTTTTGGAGGGGGGCAGGATTTGCCGGGGCGACTAGAGTCGTTACTCCGGTCCCTCTCTCTGCTGGTTTTGCCGGTGTCTTTTCCCGCGGCTTGTCCGCCGCTAGTGGAGGGCGAATTCGCCGTTCAGGCAGAAGACGATCCTCTAAGGCCTCAAAACGGGCATTGATCATGGTCCCCACCTGAACCATGATCGTCTGAGCCAACTCATCTACACCAGCCGTGTGTTGTGGCGGGGGGTTTGCTGAGACCTGGGCCACAGATGTTGACGGACGCAGATCAATTTGCGCCCTCAAGGCCACAAACTCCTTCTTCAGATCACGCAGCTCCGCTTGCAGGCGTGCGTTACTCGCCCGCAATTGAACCGCTTCTTCTGATGCCGTTCTTTTAGCTAACACGTCAACTGCCGTCGAGATGGAGCTGGCCGCCTCTTTTAGAGCCTTTATAAACCCCCCTTTGAGGTTCCCTGATCTCTTGGCCACTGTCTCGATCACTAAGAGGCTATCTGCCACCTTTTTCTGGAGGTCGGACACCAGTACCGCCTCTGCGTTATTCTCCTCTATAGCCAGCGAGTCCACTGACAGGCACGAACTAGAACGAGTCTGCACCGCTAGCGCCATCCCAGCTACTTCTTCCTCTGCCCGTAGACGAAGCTCTTCCTGCTTTGCCTTGTTTAGCGCAGCTTTGGCTTCGGCCAGCCCCACATACTCCCCCGTTGTGGCTGGGCGGCCTCTGCCTCGACTGGCTACAACCTTGGCCTTAGGCTTCTTCTCGTCCTCCGACGAACTAGATTTGCTGCCCCGACTGACTCTGGGCCTCTTCCGGGCATCCTTTTTGTACTGGGATTTCCCCAGACTTCCCGCTGAACCCATGGAGATAAAGCTCTCCCCATCAGAGTCTCTGCCGGACCCCGCCCAGAATTTGCCACCCGAGGACACGGAGCCCCGTCTGGACATTGCGCTTTCACCCAGTTGGATGCGGGTGAGCACGACTTGCGGCTGCTTTTCCGCAAAAACCCTCTCTGCACCTTTATCAGGCGCAACCGATACACCGCCCATCTCAGGCCGAACACCAGCACCGCCAGTCGCTGGCACAACATCTTCTCCGCCCGTCGCAGGCACCACGTCTTCTCCGCCCGTCACAGGCACATCATCTTGGGTTTTGTTTTTAGAGTAAAGTGTATCCATTTGATTCCCACGAGTATGGGGGAAGGGTAGGTCCATCCGCACAGTGCCCCCTGTCTGCGGATAAGCCTAGCGTAACCCGCATAGAGTTTCGGCCGGTACTCTAGCGGGGGTAGCAGTAGTGACCGATCTACCCATCGGCCACGCATCCCCTCGCGCTGCTCCGCCACTTGGGATTGGGGTGATTTTTTATAGAGGTTTTCTTCCTCGCAGCCCGGGCGGTTAAGCCGAGGCTATCGGTCCCAGTTACCGGCCGCTAGACATGGCAACGACACCGGGTCCCGGGATTACGATTTGAGAGGGGCGTTGCACGAAGTGCTAGCCGGGCTGCGCAGTTAAGCGCCCGCCGGGCTCGCCCCACCTCCGCGCTTTTCTGTCAGGGTGTGCTCCCTTAGGCCGTGGGGTTAACAAACCCCTAAAGGCACGCCCATGCCTGCTGGTTTTGGTCCGCGCCGGTCGAAACCGGTACCACCAATGTGGTGGCATTCCCCTATCCGCCACCCGGGGGACGCGCCCAGTAGCAGTCCAGCAACTGCCCTGAGAACCTAACCTAACCTAACCTAACCTAACCTAACCTAACCTAACCTAACCTAACCTAACCTAACCTTTTTTTTTTTTTTTTTTTTTTTTTTTTTTTTTTTTTTTTTTTTTTTTTTTTTTTTTTTTTTTTTTTTTTTTTTTTTTTTTTTTTTTTTTTTTTTTTGTTATCGCTGGGGAAACCCATCATGGGGACCCTGCCGCCGTCATGGGCAGGGTACTGTGAGACTCCTACTCACTAAAACCCACAGCGGAACCCTTCGCCGCAGTGCAATGGGGCGTGCAGGATCGCTTTCGCACTCACTGCAACACCCCTGCGGACGGCCCGTACCACGCGGGCCAGCCTCGCCTAAATCAGGATGCCTTCGGTTCGCAAGGCATCCCGACCGCCCCGATGACGTGCAGGGGAGTCAACGAGAGACCCCCCCGCGGTAGCTCCTCTAGGATGGCGGGAGAAGATGCGCATACCGGCGCCTCCTCTCCCCCAGCCGACGGCGACGAAGAGGGTCTGCTAAGGCGTTAGCCTCGCGTTCCCTCTCCGCCGTCTCCTTCAGTGAGATGACGGTCTCACTGAAGGAGACCATCGCCGACCAGGACCTCGCGTCGCGTAGCATGGCCCCCACCACGCTTCGCAACGAAAGGTCTCCACCCACTACCGCCATCAGGGCATGGCGCTGGGGAGCCCAAGCGGCGCATACCGCGAGGGTGTGGTGCGAGGTGTCCTCGGACGCACCACACTCGTGGCATACGGGCGACGGCTCCCGACGTGCAATCTGGCACAGATACTTACCGAAGCACCCGTGCCCGGTAAGCATCTGTGTCAGCCTGAACGTCAAGACGCCGTGTGGCCTCCTGACCCAGCGAGACAGGTACGGACGAACCGCACCCACCGTCGCCAGGCCAGCCGCCGGAGTCCCCAGATCTTCCCTCCAGCGCCGGATCAGGGCCTCGTCAGCTAGGCGCCTGATCCGAGCGACTCCCTCCCACGCCGGACGTTCCCCGCGCCCGCGCTCACTCGCCCGAAATTGGAACACTTCGGCGAGCACCTCCGCCTGGAGTTCCCAGGGCGGATCGCTCGCCAGAAGCGTCGCCGCCTCATAGGACACCGTACGGTACCCCCGTATCGCCCTCACCGCCAGGACCCGCTGCGCCTTGCGCAATTGGGCCCTGTTCTCAGCGGCGAGGGCGTCGATCCAAACAGGAGCACCGTACAGTGCCATGGACCTCACGATGCCGGCATAGAGCCGCCGGCAAGGAGATCCAGGGCCCCCGACGTTCGGCAGAAGTCTGCCGAGGGCCGAGGCGGCGCTCATCAATTTCGGGGTGAGCTGGGCGAAGTGGACACGGAACGTCCAGCGAGCGTCCAGGGTCAGGCCCAAATATTTCATTTGGGCCTTTACCTCCACCATCCTCCCCTGGACGCGCAGGCAGGCATTTCTAGGGGCACCCTTGCGTGGGCCATGGAAAAGGAGGGCCTCCGTTTTGGTTATGGAGACCCTCAGGCCCAGCATCCCAATCCGGTCGACGACCAGATTTGTGCCGACTGTGGCCAGGCGTGCCGCTTCCTCATAGGAACGACCCCGGGCCGTGACGAGGGTGTCATCCGCATAGGCGATGACACCCAGCCCGGGAGGAGCGGACAACGCAGGAGCCAATCGTAGCCGAGGTTCCACAGTACCGGGCCCAAAACGGCCCCTTGTGGAACCCCGCAGCCGACACGTCGCCGACCGACCACCCCATTTGCCCCCATCCACATGACCTGCCTGTCATGGAGGTACGCGTCCAACACCCGCCGGAGATAGAGAGGCACCTCATGGTACCGAAGTGCCTCTCGTAGCGTCTCAAACGGCAGGGTGTTGAAGGCGTTGGCCACATCCACCGAGACGGCTAGGAGCACGTCTCCCTCCTCCACTGCGGCCAAGGACCGGACCTTCAGGGCGTTCAGGGCGTCCACGGTCGACCGACCCGCCCTGAACCCGAACTGAGCCTCTGAAAGGCCCGGCCCCACCTCCTCCAGATGCCGAGTGATACGGGCAGCGAGAATTCTCTCGAAGAGTTTGCCCGTCTCACTCAGCATCACGATTGGCCTGTACGCCGAAGGAGAGTCCAGAGGACGACCCTCCTTGGGCAGTAGGCACAATCTCCCCTCCTTCCAGACCTTCGGGAACTGCCCAACACGAAGACATGCGTTGAACAGCGCCCGAAGGTCCCCTCCCAGGTATTCCAGGGCGATAGTTAGAATTCGCCCCGGAATACCGTCCGGTCCCGGAGCCGTCCGCCTGGCCCGTAGTTTGTCGAGGGCCAGGCTAAATTCCCCCTCAGTGATCGGGGGGATTTCCTCAACTCCCTCGTGGAATGAGGGAGGAGCCATCACTGGGGGGTTGTGACCCGACGACTCCGGAAACAGTCCTCCCACAAGCCGAAGGAGAACATCGGGCGGCGTGGTCTCCGTGACCGGGGCGCCGTGCGCGCGGAGCTTGTTCCGCGCGCTGATGTAAGGGCGCCCCCACGGATCCCTGTCGAGGCCCGCCAACAATTCTTGACGGGCCGCCGCCTTGGCCTGGCTTATGGCGAGCTGCAGGGCCTTTTTGGCTGACTTATAGGCCTGCCGCAGCTCGCTCTCCATTTCGGGGTCCAGGCCGTTTCTCCTTCGGCACCGGACATATGCCCTCCTGGCCCTGCTGCTGGCCGCCCGGAGCCTCGCAATTTCGGGCGACCACCAGTAGACACACCGGCGACGCCGGTCGTGCCGCCTAACACGCGGCATGGCCGCATCGCAGACCCTTGTGAGGGCGTCGCGCATGCGGCCAGCCAGCTCCTCCACTTCGGAGCTGGCGCCCACCACACTCCCCTGGGAGCACCAAGCTTCCACAATGGCCGCCTCCCGGGCCAGCTCAGGATCGAGCCGGCCAAGGGCCCACCTCGGGAACGCACGAGAGGGCCCCGTTGGGCGGTCCATTGGCACCGGACGGGTGGAGACCTCAAATCGGACGTAGTTGTGGTCCGACAGGGTCTCCACCTCCTCCTCTACCCTCCAGTTTAACACGTTGCGCGCGACGTCGGGGGTGGCGAACGTTAGGTCCACCACAGACCCCCCCTGCTGCCGCACGCAAGTGAAAGCCGTCCCCACATTGAGGAGGGACAGCCCGGAGAGTAGGCCCCACACCTGGACGGCTCGTCCACGAGCGTCCGTAGTGGGGTTCCCCCAAGCCAGGGACTTGGCATTGAAGTCGCCGAGGACGATTGTGGGCCTCGGCGACACCCTGCAAACCGCAGCGCGGACGGAGTCGAGAAAAACCTCGAACTCCGCCAGACTGCGGTTGGGGGAGAAGTACACGCCAACGATCGCGTACTCTCCCCACCCTGCCACGACTAGTCCCTGGCCCCTCTCGATTGCCGAGAGACGGGGGCCGGTGCTGCTCCCAGACACTACGGCCACGGAGCCCTCTAGGTCCCCCACCCATTGTGATTGAGTAGGGACAAAGTAGGGCTCGCAGGCCACCGCCAGGTCAATTTCCCACTCGGCCATCTCCAGCCGAGTGGTTGACGTTCGCCTGGAGGAAGCGCTTAAGATGTCTGGGCATTACGACGACATCTGCGCTTCCTCCCCAGCCTGGCGGCTTCCATCACTAGGGGCGGCTCTGGTCTGATGAGCCGCCCTGCCTTTCGCGACGGGTGGCTTGCAGTCACGGCCACCCATCACATGCCCGAAGGGGCGCCCGGCATCAGCGCAAACGGCGCAGCGCGGGGTCTTCGCCTTGCACACCGCGGACAGATGGTCCTCGCTGCCGCAGCGGTAGCAAAGGCGCCCCCTTTCCACCTTCGATGGGCACAGGGGTAAAGTGTGCCCTATGCCCAAGCACCTAAAGCAGCGCAATGGTCGCTGCTCTAGGACCTCGATTTTGGCCGACGACCAACCGACCAGCAGTCGGCGCGCATCGACCATTGTCTTGACCGCCGTAACCGGGCACCTGACTACAGCCGTGCCCATCCCTCCCTTCCCTTTGTGGATCTCACTGACCCAGACGGAGCTCGCAGGGCACTTCCCCACAAGTGCAACTGCATCGGCCACCTTTTGTTTGGTGACCGAATCGTCCAGGCCAGTTACCCTCACCTCCCCAGTTTTCGTTGGGCGCACCACTGTCGCCAGACCGTCCACCACCTGACGAAGTTTTTCCGCCAAGCGGTCTGCCACCTCCGCAGAGACAGAGGAAGGGAGCTCCAGAAGGCGAGCTCCCGTTACGGCCCTTCGGACCGAGAGACCCCCCGTGATCCCGAGTTCAGGGAGATTAACTCCCTGCTGCGCCATTTCCAGCACCCTTGCGTACGTGACCCCCTTTGCCTCCGCCTCACGCTGCAGCGTTAAAATTACTGCCGCCGTACGCGCCGGAGCAGCCACCTTTGGCTTCGATGACCCTGGGGGAGCCCTCTTTGCTGGGGGAGCCCTCTTCGCTGGGGGTGCCGCTTGAGCAGCAGCACTGGGAGGGGACGACTTCTTGCCCTTCCCCTTCCCCTTCCGAACTACCGTTGCCCAGGTTTCTTGGTCCGCCGTCCCCGGGTTACTTGGCCCAGCGACTGGAGGAGGAGGAGGAGCCGAGACAGACGGCGTCTGCACTGGCGGACTTGGGCGCGCAGGAGCAGCCGCCCTTTTCTTTGCAGGCTTACGTTTGCCCGACGCCGAACCTTCTTTCGCCGCTGTGACACTCGGCGCAGGCACCCCGCTAGAGGGAGCCGAGACCGGGACAGTGGCCCTAGCAGCAGCCTCGCGCCGTCTATCCGCTGCCAATGGGGGCCGAATCCTCTTCTCTGGGAGAAGGCGCTCCTCGATGCCAGCAAATCGGCCATCGATTAGGGTGCCCACAGAGGCGACTATGGAGGCCCTTAGCTCCTCCAGCCAATCCCCGCCAACTGCATCTGATGGGCCCGACTTCGCCGCAGACATTTCAGCCCGCATGTCGGAGAACTCTCGGCGGTAGGCCTTGAGCTCCGACTTGAGGTTCTCGACCTCCCTCCTGAGCCTGGCGTTATCCGTATTCAGGTGCGCCATCTCCTCAGCCGCCGTGCGCCCAGCAAGTGCCTCTACAACTTGCTGCAGAGAAGCCGCCGACTCTTTGAGCTTCTTCACAAAGACGCCCTTTAAATTGCCCGACTTAAGGGCCACCTCCAATATCGCCGCCACGCTTGCTCCAGCGACCGTCTTCAACTCCTCAGCCGGCATCCCGGCCACATCTATGGGAGCGGGGGCAACAAAGGCCGACGACCCCTTCTCCACAGGTTGAGAGGGACTCTCCTTGCGGAAGGCCCTCTTCTTCAACTTCTCCTCAAAGGCCTTCTCTTTGGCCTCATCCTCGAGCTTCTTCAGGTCTGCACGCGCACGCACCAGACCAGAACCACCCGGACCCTTGAAGGTCTTCCCCCTGCGTGCATCCGTCGCCCTGGCGTTGATAGTCGACTCCGTCTCGGTCTCAGACCCGGAGGACGACGCCAAAAGCAGCGGCTCAGCACGAGGCCTTTTGCGGCCCAAAATCGAGGAAACGGACGAGTACATAGACCCATCCGAGTCATAAACCACGCCCATCTCGGGCTCGACAACAACTCCGCCAGTCGCAGGCACCGTCAATTCACCGCCCATCACGGGCTCCACATCAAAGGTTTGGGTTTTTTGTTTGTTAATAGATTGCATATTTGAATCCCACGAGCATGGGGGAAATAGCCCGTCCATCCGTGTGGTGCCCCCTGCACCCGGATAAGCCTTCTGTGTAACCCACTCGAGTGTCGGCCGGTACTCGGGGGAAGCGGTAGGAACCGAACAACCTATCGGCCACGCATCCCCTCGCGCCGCTACGCCGCTTGGGATTAGGGTAATTTTTTAGAGAGGTTTTCTTCCTCGCAGCCCGGGCGGTTAAGCCAAGGCTCTCGGTCCCAGTCCCGGCCGCTAGACATGATCAACGACACCAGGAACCGGGATTACGAGTTGAGGGGGGGGTGCACCCTGGTGCTTGTCCGGCTGCGCAATAAAGCACCCGCCGGACCCGCCCCACCTCGTGCTTTTCTGTCAGGGTGTGCTCCCTTAGGCCGTGGGGTTAACAAACCCCTAAAGGCACGCCCATGCCTGCTGGTTTTGGTCCGCGCCGGTCGAAACCGGTACCACCAATGTGGTGGCATTCCCCTATCCGCCACCCGGGGGACGCGCCCAGTAGCAGTCCAGCAACTGCCCTGAGAACCTAACCTAACCTAACCTAACCTAACCTAACCTAACCTAACCTAACCTAACCTAACCTAACCTAACCTAACCTAACCTAACCTAACCTAACCTAACCTAACCTAACCTAACCTAACCTAACCTAACCTAACCTAACCTAACCTAACCTAACCTAACCTAACCTAACCTAACCTAACCTAACCTAACCTCTAACCTAAACCAACTTCCAATTAACCGGAAAGTGCTACCGTTATAAGTTATAGTAAAATAGTAAAGAATAAAATAAAAAATTAACAAAAAGGACTGATGACCAATGTGTATATAGTGTATTAGTGTTATAGTTATAACAATAGTGACAAAAATTGTGCACGGATTTAGCCAAAATTTGGCAAAAAGTGAAAAATTGTGACAATTTTAAACTGTTTTCGCGTGCGGCGCTCGAATACGATCGACAACGTATCAATTTTATTTGTGCGTTTTAAAGTGCTCCCTAAGACCTTTCGAACGACACCACTCCCAGATTTTTCCGACTTCGGGAAGTGGTCGAAAAGTCCAGAAAAACAAGTTCGACAAATTCTCTCTTTCCTAAACGGAGAGAGTCAGAGATTTCAAACGACCATCATTGGAGAGAGCAAGCCGCGCCGAGACAAACAAGGTATCGTGCATTGCCGTATCTTAAATAGTGCCGAAGTTATAGACAATTTAATTTTCGGAAATTTAGTGCTGAACTTCAGAGGAACTTTATAAAAAATCTACAGTGACGACCCCCGTGAAAATTTATTTCAAATTGAAGAGGAACTCTCCTAGATTATTATAAAGAAAACCGCATCAAAATCCACTCAGTAGTTTTTAAGTTATTTGCCAATCTATAACACATCATAAAAGTGTAGATTAAAAATAAGACTTGCAAAATTTTATATAAACTTTTTCATACATATCACATACTACGGGTTTGCTTCCTATTTAAATATAAAATATTTTGTCAAAATTACAAGTTTTTCGAATAATAAAAATTTTAACTAGTAGTCAAAGTAGTAATTAGATAATATTGTATACAAATAAAAATTTAAAATTCATAATAAATAATATTAGCTTAGTAAAAATATTAATTAAAATCCTCCACGAACAAAATCTGTCCGACTTTTTTCACTATACGGAGCCGGGCGGGGCCTAAAGTGTGGAAATATATAGAGTACTTGCCTCCCGGCTCTGCTTACTAATAAAAATAATTAAAAATTTAAAACTTTTTCAAAATTTATTAAAGTTAAAACCATATTTGGACTTCAGAATTGTTACTAATAAAATTTTCAAAATCAAAAATTTAAATAAAAATTTTTTGGACACTAAACTCATAAAAACATATTCAATAAACATAAAGGCCGGACGATTTTGTCTCGATATATATGCTGGGTGGATCCCAACAAAGTGTAGAAAGCCAGGATTGGTAGAACAAAATCATACATAGATTTGTAGATTATTCCTATTGGCCGTAGATTGCTTTCATTGGTCAACGACCAAATACGGCCAAGTGCGAGCAGGACTCTAGGTTAAGTTAATTTAATTAGAAATTAAGTAGGATAATGAACCTTAGGTTCATATAAATTGACAAATTTATTAGATTTAATATATATCGAACCTATGACAATATACTACTTCCACTAAGCCATAGTGGAATTAACTTAGGAAAATTCTAAAAAATTTAAATTAAGCCTCCTGTGTATACCCCCCTGACCCCTTCGACCCATACCCCGCACCCCTTAAAATATACTTCCCCCCTTACTCCTGCGACCCATACCCCGCACCCCTCAGACTACTGACCATCTCGCGCATCACGCTATACCCCCCCCCCTCGCCATCGTGCCCCTCACCCCTTAAATAAAATATTAAACCGACTACAGACACCCCCCCCCTCGCCAAAGAACCCCTTACCCCTCACTCACCCTGTCCCTAGTAAAAGCAACATAGAACCTTGTAATAGTTAAAATCGAACCCAAGACCATCAGCAATACCATCCACTAAGCCACAGGGACAACAACATAGGACTTTGTAATACCATATAACATAGAACTTTGTAACTCCTAAAATTCGAACTTAGTAAAATTAGATTTTCACCACTAAGCCATAGGCACTACAACATAGAACCTTGTAATAGTCAAAATTAAATAATTGAATCTAGTACTTTGATACCACTAACTACTGCACCATAGGGACAGGGACTTAGAAAATTTCAGTTTAAAATTATATATAAAATTTCTCCCCCCCCCCAAAATTTTTGAACATTCCCAACTTTTACCCCGTTCATCTTAGCTTGCCCACTCTTGGGTATTTGGCATCACCCCCCACCCCCCGAAAGACCCCCAACACCCCCAAAGACCCCCAAGGCTACCCACGAGACCTCCCCCCCCCCCCCTCGCCCACGCCCACCACCCCCCCTCTACTTAAAACCTAAATATCTCCCAAACTACCAAACCGATTTCGACGAAATTGGTGTCGGGCGAAAGGTGCTGGAAAACCGCACCCAATACCCCAGAAATAAAAATTTTGGAAACCCCTTTTCCCAACGGAAAACCCAAAAAACCCACTTTTCTAAAATCCCACTCCTACGATTTCGGCCAAAAAATTATATGTTACGGACAAACCGACAATAAACTATATACAAAAATAAAAAATTCAAAATTCCCAAAAATAACCCAGATAAACCCCAAAAACCTAAACTTTTGCCCAACTTTGTCAAAAACGGACCTACGGACCCCGAGTTTGGGCTCATTTTAAAGGTCTCAGCCAGCCCTACAATCCCCAATCAACAGATCCCCGATACCTCCCCCCCATCCCCCCCCATAATTTTGAAACTTAGTTTTTTCTCATAGGTTCGAAATTTTTTGTAAATATTGTGTTAGTATTAAGAAAGATTATTCCATATTGGAATTTATATAGTTAAATAAGTTATTTAAGGTACAAAAAGACAATAAACGAGCCATATACACTCGTTTATAAAACAAATTGGACTCTATCGAATTGACGACGAGCCGAACATCTGACAAAATGTCGAAAAACTCAGGCAAATCCTCAAACGCAAGGAAGAGTGGCGGCACAAAGCCCAACCCACCGGAACCAGATATGGACACCTTAATGGAAGAAGCAAAAAACCTAGTAAAGACTGCCAAACAACAGATGGACCTGTCAGGAAACCTGAAAACCACGATTAAGGAGATAGTTCTCAAGACCATATACAGACTCTACGACATAGTCGATCTCCTAAACGAGTCCAGGCTACAGGTTAAGAACAATCTGGAAATAGTAATAGCAAGAAGAAAGGCAGAAAAGGATCCGGACATAGTAACTATACTAGAGGCAATAAGAGACCAAAACGCTATTGCCAAAACAACACTGCAGACCATTATGCTGCTAGCAAATGGGATGGACGAGTCGCCAAAAATAGACGAAGTAAATGAGAAACTGGGAAAAATAACAGAAGAAATGAAGAGACAAAGCGACATTGGTGAAAAAACTCAACAGGAACTGAAAGAATTTAAAGAAGACATTAAACAAATACAGGAAACACAGACGAGACCGAACACAATAGAAACAGCAAGCCCAATCCTAAAAACTTATGCAGAGGTGGCTACAGAAAAACCGAGGACTACCCACTGCCTACTCGTAGGTACGGAAGATGACATAGACACCAGTGAGGATGTAGCCACAAAAATTAAGACTACCATAAAGGCAAAGGAAATGGGCTTCCAAATATCTAAATTTAGAAAAGTCAAGGACCAACGTATCTTGATCGGGACCGAGAACCAAGAGGACTTGGAAACCATCAAGACCACACTAATTAAAAACAACTTCAAGGTAGAAACCAAAGCTAATAAAGACCCCCTAATAATAATACGCAACGTACAAAATAGCAACACGGACGAAGACATAATACAAGCTATAAAACACCAAAACAAGGACTTAATACAGCATATCCCGGACGAAGACAATAGAATAGAAGTACGCCATAGAAGGAAAGCCAGGAACCCATTGGAAACCCACGTGGTTCTGCAGGTTTCACCTTTAGTGTGGAAATCGCTGACCACGGCAGGCAGAATTTACGTGGATGTGCAAAGGGTTCCGGTGTTCGACCTATCGCCGCTGGTACAATGCTCGAGGTGCTTGGGATTCGGTCACGGCAGAAAATGGTGTACAGAGACCATCGACCTCTGCAGTCACTGCTCAGGGCCGCACATGCGTACCGAATGCCCCAGCAAGCTAGCAGGAGAACAGCCAGCCTGCAAAAACTGTCAGCATGCCAAATTGAATGACACGGGTCACAACGCTTTCGACGTTGTTTGTCCTGTTAGGCGCAAGTGGGACGCCCTCGCCAGATCCAGTGTGGCGTACTGTTAACCAACCATAGCATCAGACGTTAACGCGCAGGGCATCGTGAAGATACCCAGGAAATAAGCAGCAACTTATATCCAGACGCAAGTCGGAAAAGCGATACCATAGGGTAAGACAATAGAAACAATACAGAACAAAACATCAAATAGCATAAGATAGAAAAGTAGTAGTACATGCAAAAAAAAAAAAAAAAAAAAAAAAAAAAAAAAAAAAAAAAAAAAAAAAAAAAAAAAAAAAAAAAAAAAAAAGTGCAGTACGAATAGAGTAGCTAAAAATAAGCATGAAATATAGTATATTATATATTATGATTAATATATAAAAGTACTAAGATAAATAGAAATAAGTATAAAGTATTGAACCATAGTAATAAATATAATACATAAAAATAGTATACATAAGCAATAGGAAATATAAAAACCTTGTTTAAATAAGATAACATAGAAAGTAAGTAAACAAAACCGTAAGAATCGTAGTCCGTTAGTAAAGAGCACCCGAAAATGTACAAAGAAAACCTAATACTAAAGTATAATTGTAAACATACTGAAAAACAATAGGTAAATAATAATAAGGATTAAGAAAAGCACAATATTGTAAAACCATAACTGTAATAAATCTCATAAAATAATAAAATTGTAAAATAGAAATAACAAATAGTGAACAACAAATGTAAATAACTAAATCCCCTTGGTCCTGAAATAATGTAAACAAATTCAAAACTGTAAAAAAAGGTCTTTGACGAAAAGTACAACATTGTAAAACTATAATTGTAATAAACTTCATAAAATAATAACTCTGTAAAATAGATATAACAAATAGTGAACAACCAATGTAAACAATCAAAATCCCCTTGGTCTTAAAAATTATGTTAAAAAATTTAAAATTGTAAAAAAGGTTTCTGACCACCATGTCAGAAGAACTTCGGCTCTATTAAAAAAAAAAAAAAAAAAAAAACCTAACCTAACCTAACCTAACCTAACCTAACCTAACCTAACCTAACCTAACCTAACCTAACCTAACCTAACCTAACCTAACCTAACCTAACCTAACCTAACCTAACCTAACCCAAACCTAACCCAAACCTAACCCAAACCTAACCCAAACCTAACCCAAACCTAACCCAAACCTAACCCAAACCTAACCCAAACCTAACCCAAACCTAACCCAAACCTAACCCAAACCTAACCCAAACCTAACCCAAACCAAACCCAAACCAAACCAACCCAAACCTAACCCAAACCTAACCCAAACCTAACCCAAACCTAACCCAAACCTAACCCAAACCTAACCCAACCGAAACCTATCGACTTAAAAAAAAAAAAAAAAAAAAAAAAAAAAAAAAAAAAAAAAAAACAAGAGGCGGTGGTTCCGTGATCAGAACTGTTCGTTCTTATTCAACGTAGTACTAGATGTTGTCTCGGCATGCATCCAGCGTCCATGGCTGATAATGTATACCGATGATATAGTGCTCGTTAATAAGAGCCGTGTATAGCTGGTGCTGGAGCGTAGGGCGAACCTGTGGAAATGTCACGAAGACCGAGTATATGGCTTGCAGGAGTCCACACTCTAGCACCATTCACATAGGGCTTAAACCAGCCGTTAAGTTGAAGAAATTCAGAAAGCATCGATCACGAAGTTTAAGCCTGTATAAGGCAAGCTGGAGGTCACAGGTGTGGCTTGTGGTCGAAGAATACCGTCCAAGCCCAAGGAACAGGTAAACAAGAGCATCATCCGACCAGTCTTTTTATACGGAGGCGAGTGCTGGGCAGCGCTATCTCAACACACTCCGGATCTTCACGTCACAGTCAAGTTCAGTTGAAGAGCATCTTCTGAGGTGGTGTGGCCATGTCGCGTGTCACAAAATCACCATCGCTGAATGGATCTGTAACGTTCAAATCATCATAGGGTTTTTTCAATCATAGCCATTTGTATCGTTTATCTTTTTATTGTTAATAACCTTTTCTAAACAACTATAACAAAAAAATATATATATATAAAATTCGATTATATTCTTGTATTTATGGCGGCAATAATAGGTACTACGTTGTGATAGTACGATCTTTGAAATAAAAAAAAAAAAAAAAAAAAAAACAATGTAATATTACCGTGACTTAAGTCTCTAAGACAATATTCTACACAATATAATTTGCCATAGTGACCTTGAGAGGCCTTACATAGGGGTACCTATAACATTGCGCAGCGGCAGCTCGGAGATAGCTTTTATCGCCATCTACCATTTTGAGTATTTACATTTACAACTAGAGCTGCTAGATGTCGCCTTTTTTTAATTCTCACTTACGCCCATCCATTATAGGACAACAAAAAACAAAAACAAAAGTTAGGTTTCCGAAAGTTAGGTTTCCGTAAGTTAGGTTTCCGAAAGTTAGGTTTCCGAAATTTAAGTTTCCGTAAGTTAGGTTTCCGAAAGTTAGGTTTCCGTAACCAACCAACCGACCGACCGACCAACCAACAATACTAACGAGAGAAACAGTTCATAATTATAGTCAAAAAAAAAGTCACCGTAAGTTAGGTTTCGCAAAGTTAGGTTTCCGAAAGTTAGGTCACCCAAAGTTAGGTTTCCATAAGTTAGGTTTCCGAAAGTTAGGTTTCCGAAAGTTAGGTTTCCGTAAGTTAGGTTTCCGAAAGTTACGTTTTGCAAAGTTAGGTTTCGGACGAGAGAAACTGTCAGCGCGATTTACTTTTAGTGACTAATAGCGTCGCCCTTTCTGTTTCGAGATTGTTCATTCCCGTGCTTACAGTTCATACTTCAAGTCAAAAAAAAAAAGTCACCCTAAGTAAGGTTTCGCAAAGTTAGGTTTCCGAAAGTTAGGTCACCCAAAGTTAGGTTTCCGTAACTTAGGTTTCCGTAAGTTAGGTTTCCGAAAGTTAGGTTTCCGAAATTTAAGTTTCCGTAAGTTAGGTTTCCGAAAGTTAGGTTTCCGTAACCAACCAACCGACCGACCGACCAACCAACAATACTAACGAGAGAAACAGTTCATAATTCAAGTCAAAAAAAAAAAAAAGAAAGTCACCCTAAGTTAGGTTTCCATAATTTAGGTTTCCGAAAGTTAGGTTTCCGAAAGTTAGGTTTCCGTAACCAACCAACCGACCGACCGACCAACCAACAATACTAACGAGAGAAACAGTTCATAATTCAAGTCAAAAAAAAAAAAAAAAAGTCACCCTAAGTTAGGTTTCCATAATTTAGGTTTCCAAAAGTTAGGTTTCCGAAAGTTAGGTTTCCGAAAGTTAGGTTTCCGAAAGTTAGGTTTCCGTAAGTTAGGTTTCCGAAAGTTACGTTTTGCAAAGTTAGGTTTCGGACGAGAGAAACTGTCAGCGCGATTTACTTTTAGTGACTAATAGCGTCGCCCTTTCTGTTTCGAGATTGTTCATTCCCGTGCTTACAGTTCATACTTCAAGTCAAAAAAAAAAGTCACCCTAAGTAAGGTTTCGCAAAGTTAGGTTTCCGAAAGTTAGGTCACCCAAAGTTAGGTTTCTGAAGTTAGGTTTCCGTAAGTTAGGTTTCCGTAAGTTAGGTTTCCGAAAGTTAGGTTTCCGTAACCAACCAACCGACCGACCGACCAACCAACAATACTAACGAGAGAAACAGTTCATAATTCAAGTCAAAAAAAAAAAAAAAAAAGTCACCCTAAGTTAGGTTTCCATAATTTAGGTTTCCGAAAGTTAGGTTTCCGAAAGTTAGGTTTCCGTAACTTAGGTTTCCGAAAGTTAGGTTTCCGAAAGTTAGGTTTCCGAAAGTTAGGTTTCCGAAAGTTAGGTTTCCGAAAGTTAGGTTTACTTTTCGTGACCAATAGCGTCGCCCGACTTCGAGATTGTTCATTCCCGTGCTTACAGTTCATACTTCAAGTCAAAAAAAAAAAAGTCACCCTAAGTTAGGTTTCCATAAGTTAGGTTTCCGAAAGTTAGGTTTCCGTAAGTTAGGTTTCCGTAAGTTAGGTTTCCGTAAGTTAGGTTTCCGAAAGTTAGGTTTCCGTAAGTTAGGTTTCCGAAAGTTAGGTTTTGCAAAGTTAGGTTTCGGACGAGAGAAACTGTCAGCGCGATTTACTTTTCGTGACTAATAGCGTCGCCCTTGCTGTTTCGAGATTGTTCATTCCCGTGCTTACAGTTCATACTTCAAGTCAAAAAAAAAAGTCACCCTAAGTTAGGTTTCGCAAAGTTAGGTTTCCGAAAGTTAGGTTTTGCAAAGTTAGGTTTCGGACGAGAGAAACTGTCAGCGCGATTTACTTTTCGTGACTAATAGCGTCGCCCTTGCTGTTTCGAGATTGTTCATTCCTGTGCTTACAGTTCATACTTCAAGTCAAAAAAAAAAGTGACCCTAAGTTAGGTTTCGCAAAGTAAGGTTTCCGAAGTTAGGTTTCTGAAAGTTAGGTTTCCGTAACTTAGGTTTCCGTAAGTTAGGTTTCCGAAAGTTAGGTTTCCGTAACCAACCAACCGACCGACCGACCAGCCAACAATACTAACGAGAGAAACAGTTCATAATTCAAGTCAAAAAAAAAAAAGTCACCCTAAGTTAGGTTTCGCAAAGTTAGGTTTCCGAAAGTTAGGTCACCCAAAGTTAGGTTTCCGTAACTTAGGTTTCCGTAAGCTAGGTTTCCGAAAGTTAGGTTTCCGAAATTTAAGTTTCCGTAAGTTAGGTTTCCGAAAGTTAGGTTTCCGTAACCAACCAACCGACCGACCGACCAACCAACAATACTAACGAGAGAAACAGTTCATAATTCAAGTCAAAAAAAAAAAAAAAAAAAAGTCACCCTAAGTTAGGTTTCCATAATTTAGGTTTCCGAAAGTTAGGTTTCCGAAAGTTAGGTTTCCGTAAGTTAGGTTTCCGAAAGTTAGGTTTCCGTAAGTTAGGTTTCCGAAAGTTAGGTTTTGCAAAGTTAGGTTTCGGACGAGAGAAACTGTCAGCGCGATTTACTTTTCGTGACTAATAGCGTCGCCCTTGCTGTTTCGAGATTGTTCATTCCCGTGCTTACAGTTCATACTTCAAGTCAAAAAAAAAAGTCACCCTAAGTTAGGTTTCGCAAAGTTAGGTTTCCGAAAGTTAGGTTTTGCAAAGTTAGGTTTCGGACGAGAGAAACTGTCAGCGCGATTTACTTTTCGTGACTAATAGCGTCGCCCTTGCTGTTTCGTGAACAATCTCGGTATGAACAATCATACCCGTGCTTACAGTTCATACTTGCTAGCGCACGCTCTATAGTTTATGTATACATTAAGGAAACTCATTTTCAATTTATTTTTATAAAAAATAAAAATAACATGAAATTGTTTAATACTTTGGGCACAAAATCAGACATCTTGATTATTTATTTTTGAACCCTTGAGTCAAAAACGAGGGGTGTTATGAGTTTGACTTGTCTGTGTGTTTATCTGTTTGTGGCATCGTAGTTTCCGAACGGATGAACCGATTTTGATTTTGTTTGTTTTTGTTTGAAAGGTGAATTAGTCGGGAGCGTTCTTAGCTATGTTTGATGAAAATCGGTCCAAGATGATCGAGGGTTTATAAGTTTATAATTTATAGCTATACTTATAACAAAACCATTAACTTTTTCCTTTACTATAAGATTTCTAATAAGTATTAATAGATACCATAAAATTATAAAACTGATGATAAAAGTCCGAAAAACCTCTTATTATGTTAAAAATTTGACAGTGCCTATAAAAAATTCATAGCTCCATAACCAGGTCAATAACCAAACTTGAAATTTTTATGGCTATAAAATAGGATAAATTAAAGTGTAATCTCTGAAATTTTCAAAAGATTTCGAGGTGATAGAAATAAAAGTTATGGGTATTTAAAGCAGCGATTTTAGAAAAGTCGATCGGCTTCACGTGGCTGTATTTTTTAGATATAACAGCAATCAGAGGACACTAGGATGGAAATCTATAGAGTTATACTTTAAAAAAAATTGAGCTCTTGATCATCCCTCTACTCTAAAAATTGTAGATTTGAGAGCACTTTGACATTTAGAAAAAATTGCTCAAATGTGCAAAGAACCTGCGGGCTGCGTAGTATATTATTATATTAGTACGTTAAATGATTTTCAACCGACTTCAAAAAGGAGGAGGTTCTCAATTCGACTGTATTTTTTTTGTTACCTCAGAACTCCGTCATTTATTAACCGATTTGGACAATTTTTATGTTGTTTGAAAGTGTATACTTCCAGATTGGTTCAATTTAAATTTCAAAAAAAAAATGCCACCCCTAAGGGTGGAAAAATAGCTAATGATGAATTTAACTTACTTCTAATTGTCATATTGACTTGAAACTTTGCAAGTGTTTCTATTTCCGTTGATAGTCCAGTGGTTCGGTATTGTTGACCTGATCTGATGGTAAGGCCAGAAGGTGGATAGGTGGAACTCTTCAACCGCTAATAGTAGATACTTTGAGTTTGGGCTTGTTTTGTTTGATTTGGCAAGCCTAATACGTTAGAATTTTTACTTTGCTACTACTGTCTACACTAAAAAGGGAAAAATAAAAACTTTTTAACAAAAATAAAAACGTACTTCAAACAAAAGCACTAAAAAGTAAGAAATAACTGATTGGTAGTTTTCATTTACTATACATACCTAATCAAATATTTTCGAAGTCAGTGTGCTTTAGCTAAGTAATTAAAGCCTACCTATTAAATACATACCTAATCTAATATTTTCGAAATCGGTGCCAGCCCATATAAAGCAAAGCACACCGACTTCGAAAATATTTGATTAGGTTTGTATAGTAAATGAAAACTACCAATCAGTTATTTTTTACTTTTTAGTGCTTTTGTTTGAAGTACGTTTTTATTTTAATTGAAATACCTAATAAAAGATTTTAAATTAAAACTATGTTTTCGGATTATTTCGCGGATTTATTTTGATTTAATTGAAATAGCAATAAAAGCCTTAAAAAAGTCAGATTACTATTTATACTAGTAAAGAATAACAAACTTAGTAGGAGTAGCATTTAGGGCGGAGTTCATGGACTATCATTTAACCAATGTTTGAGTAATCAGCTGATGAATTCCTAAACATCGGTTATGCACTCGGACAAGTATTCACTGTTCACCACGAATATTTTAACCGTGGTTACTAAATCAGGCAATCACCATACGCTCAGAGTGAATGAACCACTAATGAACGAATGCTATAAGTCTACTAATGAGTAGGAAAGTCACATAGTTTTATTTAGTCGACACGAGTTTTGGTGACATCTATAATCTATATTTAGTAGCATAAAATAAAACGCTTTTAACTTGAGAAGTTCGAGAACGCATTGGAAACTGTTACGTTAGCATGTTGTGTCCAATTTGGATAACGATAACGATTGGTAATAACGTCACGGCGCTGTCATTGTCAAATAAAATTGTTATTATTTCTTTGCACGTGCTCTGTGTTGATTATTATTTTATTGTGTTGGAAAATGTTTAATTTTTAAATTACGGTTTACTTGAAAAATGGCAGCTCTATAAAAGAGAACAAACAATTTATCAAGCTATGAGAAGCGTATTTTAACGGAGTTGGTGTTAAAATACCAAGATGTTGTGGAAAATAAGCGCACCAACGCCACCAAGTTGAAAGAACTTACATATATTCTTCGTAATAATTACGACGCATTTGAAATACTCTAGGTCGCCTAGTTTTGGTCTCTATATCTTCTAGATTTTCAAGAAGACCTAAGTAGTGATCTTGATAGTTATCACTTAATACATTGAACACTGACTGCATGTTTATCTATTATCAAAAAAATAACGTAACACTGCAACTGTTGTAAAGTCGCAGCAGAATCTGCTGAGCAGATGTCAAAATATGGCATTAATGGACGGTTAGGCGATGATGTAGAGCTCGGTTATCCTAATCGGCTGTTTAAGGGCTGTAAACACTGGTTAACGTGTGGTGAACATTAAAAATGATTTAAGTTGTTTAAATGATAAACAGCCGTTTTAAAAGTCGGTGAACTCCGCTCTTAGCAGACCAGACATGCAAATAATAATATTTTGAAGATGAACCCATGAAAGGCATGTAGCGTTGTAATCGGCGCTAATGCAGGAAATAGTTTATGCTGGTATAGTATTATAATATGATATGTGGTGCTAGTATGGCAGTGTAGTGGTTTTGGACTTATAATTATTATACTTTATTATGTTTAGGCATATACTTTAAAAGATCTTACTAAATAATTAGAGATGTATGAGATGAGATGTGCTTTGCCGACTAGTCGCCGACTAGTCGGCCACTTTTGTAGTCGGCGAATAGTCGGCAAAAAGGGCGACTAGCCGGCTTCTTACTTTGTACGTATTTTTCAATCAATCCATCAATATATGCTTTATTCAAATAGACTTTTACAAGCTCTTTTAAATCGTCATTTTTATATTATGAAAATAAAGATTTTACATTAAATATCTGTGTGTAAGTTCGTAAGGAAACTAATAAAATATATTCACTAAAAAACAACAAATTCAAAAGCATTTCCTAAGAAATGCCAACAACTTAGTCTTATACGCCCCGAGAACTAACTACGGAAAAAGGAGTCTAATGTTTGAAGGAGCACAGTTATATAATAAATTACCAACAGATATAAAGGAATCAAAAACAATTACAACATTTAAAAAAACGCTAAAATATTATATCTTAAAAAACTTAAAGTAAAATGTAGTCTTTGCCATTTCCATGATTTCTTTATTCTTAGCGCTTTGCTCTAACTGTATTATTAACTTGTTTGTAGTTTTAAGTATTATTTTTAAGGATTACCCGCATACTATGTATTTCTCACAAATGTAACTTGTACGTACTCGCATTTAGTGAATGTTATAATATTTAATGTGTTTTCTCATGTAAGTGAATTTGTTATTCTTAATGAGAAATAAAGATTCTAAACAGATATATTATGTTAGAAATGATTCGCACATGAAAATATTATCAGAGGTGCGAGACAGAGATTGAACTTAAGGCCAGCTAAGGCAGCGTTCGTAAGAAACGTTTTCGTTGTCGTTTCGTCTATGACACTCAGAAAGAACGTGGCTTTCTATTGGTAAAAGAATTTTGAATAAAGATAGTGGATCTGATAATAAAATTAAGGACCAATTTGTGACAGAAGGTACTGTTTTATATATTTTTTTAAAAGAAGTTATAGAGGGGCTTTTTTGGATGTATTTAGAGTTTGTTCCCTTTTTTTTGTTTGTTTTGTTCCTATCTATACTAATATTATAAAGAGGTAAAATTCATGAGTTTGTGAATTGTAAGTTTGTGACGTTGTTGTAAGTAATCTCTGGATCTACTAAACCGATTTAGATGAAATTTGATAAGAAGATATTTTGAGACCCTGGTAAGGACAAAAGATTTTAATTGAAATAGCAATAAAAGCCTTAAAAATGTCAGATTACTATTTATACTAGTAAAGAATAACAAACTTAGTAGGAGTAGCATTTAGGGCGGAGTTCACGGACTATCATTTAACCAATATAATATACTAGCGGCTCACCCTCGCTTCGCTCGGGTTCACCTCTAGAAAAGCACAAACAGATCTATCCCACGGGAACCGTTCATTTTTCCGGGATAAAAATAAGTAACCTGTTGTTTGACCTGCAATATAGGGTATCAGCATACCAAATTTTACTAAATTAGGTGTATAAGTTTTTGTGTACTGAGCTGTATAAGTTACTATAAATTTTAACTATCCCACGGGAACTCTTTAATTTTCCGGAATGAAAAGTATCAAATTTCATTTAAATAGGTTCAATAGCATCGGAGATTAGCCCGTACGAACAGACAAACAGACAGAGAAACAAAAAAATTGAAAAAAATCTGGATTTGTTCTATTTCTCTCCTTAGGGGATGTAAGAAGAGAACTGACTCGTGTCAACGTCGGTATATATATAAACACTCAATAGCTATTACACATTATTTATTTCCAACTTTCTCATTTACACCACATATTATAATCACTATACACTTGTTATATATTTCATAAGTTTATCTAATAATTCACTTAATCACTGCACTTCACTGATTATATTACACTGACACTTATACACCATAACTTCACTTGCACAGGAATGACCCGTTCTTAGCGAGAGAAGCCGTATTTAAAGGTAACGTAATCAAAGTGGGGGATGACAGCTTTGTTTCCATGGCGCTGTCATCTATGACGTTTTACTTTGTTCGGAAATAGAGGGCACCTCTAACGTGAGGTTGCCAACACGGCCATGCTGCACGGTATCTGTCCCAGGCACCCCACGAGTCGGAATCTAAACACTGAAAATATTTAAGTACATATATTATTATTTGTTTGTAGTAAAGAGAATGACAATGATCATTCGAGATCAGCTATATTGCTGAATACCAATGGAATGTTCCAAAGACCACCTGCACTTAGAGAAACTTTGTAAGTGTACCAGGCTCGTCTTTACACAAACAAAGGTTAATAAATAATAATTAGCCTTAACATATGGCTTTAGTGCAACAGAAAAAGGATGATTTCGCAAGACTAACTACCTGCACCTAAAGGAACACTGTCACACTTAGCGAACCAGGCTAGTCTTTCATTCAAAACCGCTTGTACTTAAAGGATCACTGTCACACTTAAGCTTTCCAAGCTAAGTTTTGAATCCTATGACTGTTACACTAAGCACGCTATAAGCTATAAAATATTTTTAAAGTTTAGATTTGGACTCGCTGAACATAGATAATAAGGAAAAGATAGTATGATACCACGTACCTTGCCAACACGGAGTACAAATTTATAAACAAAATTAATATTTTATTCAGTGTCCCAATCGTCTATGCAAATCCAAGCCTTCATATTTTCAGCGGCTACTACACCCGTATAAGGCTTTTGACTCCTTTCGCTACCTCTTAAATCCACTACTTCATATCTATCGTGACCTAATACTTTTTTTACTTTAAATGGTCCCTTGTAAATTGGCAATAGTTTTCTGCTTTGACCCTCATTACTTTGACTTGGTATTTTAATTAAAACTAAACTACCTTCTTTATATATTTTTGCTTTCGTTCTTGGTTTATCAAATCTAGCTTTATTATATTGTGCACTGCTTTTAATATTCTCCTCAACAGTTTTACGTAATGCTGTTATATCTGTTATATTTTCGTTGTCTAAATTAGGAGCTAAACCGTCACTGTCTGTACGCAACCTGTATCCTAACAATACTTCTGATGGCACAGCATTTATTGACTTATGTATAGTACTGTTTAAACCCTGCTGTAATACTTTAACATATTGATCCCAATTGTCATCTGTTGTATTCGCACCTATCGTTCTCATGGCTTCTAGGATAGTTTTATTAAATCTTTCTACCTGTCCATTTGAGCGAGGCATTCCGGTAGCCACTGTATGTAAATGTATGTTTTTAGTATTGCAATATTTTTTAAAATTGTTCGAAGTAAAGCATGTGCCTGCATCAGAAATAATTCTTTTGGGGTTTCCAAATATTTTTGAAATATTGTCTAATTCCTTAATTACATTACTTGTTTCTGTTGACGGTACCGGTGAAATAAAAATGAACTTAGTAAATGCATCAACAATAACGAGAAGATATCGATTTTTATGTTTTGTTAATACGAATGGACCTATGTGGTCAATATGAATTGTATGAAACGGTTGCGCATATTTAGGCAGAGGATATAATTGTCCTTCTTTTGGGCCACCTTTATTTTTAAAATATATACAATTTATGCAATTTTTAATGTATTTTTTAACAACATGACGCATTCGGGGGAACCAATAATGATTTCTTATTCTTTCTAGAGTTTTATCGAGGGCAAAATGCCCTATATCATCGTGATTACA
Source organism: Brenthis hecate (assembly GCA_951806755.1). Classification (NCBI taxonomy): domain Eukaryota; kingdom Metazoa; phylum Arthropoda; class Insecta; order Lepidoptera; family Nymphalidae; genus Brenthis; species Brenthis hecate. The sequence goes on from OX638261.1 coordinate 28,148, forward strand.
TTTTATAATCTGCCAAATACATTTTTTTGGTACAACCCAACGGCGACCACAACATGTTCTTTTGTAAACCTTATTTCCCAACAGTTCATATTCGTTAAATATAGTTTTGTTATTGTCGGCCTCTCCTGATTCTAATATATTCTTAATCTTAGTAATCTCGGGGTCTTGTAACTGTACAGACAATAACCAATCTGCTTCAGTTATTGAGAGCAATATCTCAGCTTCTGATTTTTCACCGGTATGACCCGGATTTCTACTGAGGGCATCCACATGTTGCATTCGTGTGCCCTCTTTATGTATTATTTCAAAAGAATATTCTTGAGTTAATAGTACCCAACGAGCAATACGAGGAATTATTTCCTTTTTAGTTAAGGCAAATTTAACAGAATTACAGTCCGTAACGATTTTAAACGTTGTGCCTAATAAATATAATCTAAACTTCTGTAATGAGCACACTATAGCTAGCAATTCCAATTCAAATGAATGATATTTCTTTTCATCTTCGGAGGTTTGTCTACTATAATAGTGAACTGGTTTTTCACCTCCGTCTGTTACTTGCATTAAAATACTGGCAATGCCATCTCTACTTGCATCTGTATATAAAATAATTTGTTTACTTGGGTCAAAAATTGTTAGTATACTCTGAGAAGTAAGCTTACTTTTTAATAATTCGAAGGCCTCCTGATGAGGTTTCCCCCATGACCACGCTATGTCTTTCTTTAGTAATCTAGTTAGGGGAATTGAAATTAACGCACAATTCTTTATAAATTTGCGAAAATAACTGATAAGGCCAAGAAATTGTCGAACTTGATGGACTGTTTTAGGAACAGGAAAATTTTGTACGGCTTCTATTTTTGATTCATTTGGCATGACACAATTAGGTCTTATTTTATATCCAAGGAATTCGATTTCCGTTTTAAAGAAATGACATTTCTTTAAGTTCAATGTTAGACCATTTTCACGAAATATCTTTAAAATTTGTTCTAATAACAATAAATTTTCTTCTACTGTTTCACTTATTACATAAACATCATCCAGATAAACGATTACTTTACCAAAACGTAAATTTCCCAGAACTTTATTCATCATTTGTTGAAAACACGATGGTGCATTTTCCAAACCAAATGGGAGCCTTAAAAACTCATAATGGCCATCTTCTGTAATAAATGCAGTTTTTTCTATAGAGTTTTTGTGCATACTTATTTGATAATATCCACTTTTCAAGTTTAAGCTAGTAAAATATTTATAGCCTTGAAGTCTGTCTATTAAGTCTTCAATACGTGGCATAGGGTATTTATCTTTAACAGTTTATTTATTTATTTATTTTATTTACTTATATGGATCTCCAACAGTATACATAATTTTTTTCATTAACAAATAGCTACCTAAATCTAATTTATATTTATGTATTACTAATTATAGGAGAACACATCATTCGCAAAAAAAACAGTGTTTTATAATGCCTAAATACACATAATAAATACAATAAAATAAATACAATTACAAAAAGAAACAAAATAACAATAATCAAATTAAACTTAACAATTACATTAAGAAAATACTGTAAAATTTATAAAACTTATAAAATACACTTTTCACATTTTTTTATAAATTGTGAGAGCCCATCACAACCAATGTCCAAAGATGTCATGCGCTTTACGCAGTTGTTGTATGATCGTGTGATACGTGATAACGGAGCATTACCACCTAACTTAGTGCGACATTTATAACTTGTAAATAATGGACATGGGTAGCGAGGTGGTCTTCTAGGAACATTAATGTTGAGCCTCTCTAACAGCTTCTCATCATCGATTTTACCATTAAAGATTTTATATAGGAGCTTAAGTTCAAGAAGAGATCTACGTGTAACTAATGGCTTCATTTTGAAAAAAATAAGTTTGTTTTCATATGATTCAGAAAGTCCTGTAGTTTTGAAACGGAATTTCAGGTGTTTAATCAATTTCTTTTGAACTCGTTCAATTCTAGTAATATAGGTTTTAGAAGTAGGAGACCAAACCTGACAACAATATTCTAATTTGCTCCTGACCATGCTGTTATATAATTGTATAATAGTTGAAGCTTTTTTGAAGTCTCTGGACTGTCTTAGAATAAAACCGAGTGATCTAAATGCGGCAGTTACTATTGAGTTTATATGTTTATCAAACCTAAGTTGGCTATCAAAAATAACTCCCAAATCCCGAATCTGGTCAGAATTTTTTAATGTTGTGTTCATAATATTATATGAACTCATAATTGGGTGCTTTTTCCTTGTAAACTTAATAAAACTACATTTGTTGGGGTTGAGTGACATGCTATTCTGATTACACCATTCAACAAGTCTATCGAGATTAGCTTGAAGATCATTTATGTCCGACTTTTGCCTTATTACTTTTGCAATTTTGATGTCATCAGCAAACATATAAACGTGACAATTGTTGAATACTCTTGCTATATCATTAATAAATATAATAAAAAAGAGAGGTCCCAAATTTGATCCTTGTGGTACCCCCGAAAGAGCCTGAAAGCTATCGGATTTTTCCCCATCAATTACTACTTTACATTGACGATTGTGAAGATAACTTTTACACCAAGACAATAAAGAATCAGATACTCCAAGCAAAGATAGCTTTCCTATAAGAAGCGTGTGATCAACCATGTCAAATGCCTTTGAAAAATCTGTGTAAATAGCATCCACTTGCAAATTCATATCAACTGCATTAACAAGATCAGAAACATAATTTAGTAAATTTGTATTTGTGGATCTCCTGGGCATAAATCCATGCTGATAGGATGATATATGACATTTAACATGGTTAAAAATAAATGGATGTACAAGCGATTCGAAAATCTTCGACATAGTCGACAGGATCGATATAGGCCGGTAGTTACACACCGATTCTTTATTGCCGTCTTTAAAAATGGGGACTAACCTCGCTTCCTTCCATTTATCAGGAAAGCTACCCTTTACTAGAGACGTATTAAAGATAAGGAATAATGGATATGACAGAGACTCAGCACAACTAATCAAGAAAACCGGAGGAATATCATCAGGCCCAGCACCCTGATCTCTAACAAGTCTTTTTATTTTAGATAGGATATTACTCTGAGAAATTTGTATATGAGATATTTCAGTAAGCTGCCCATATAAGTCGGGCAAATTAACCCTAGTCACCGAAGTATTATAAACACTGGCAAAATGTGTAGCAAATAGGTTGCAAGTCTCTTTTGTATTATTCGATTTCTTTTGGCCTAAACACATTGAAGACGGATAGCCGGAAGATCCTTTACGTTTATTAGTGAGATGCGCCCAAAAATATTTAGGATTTTTACCAATTTCAAATTCAATATTAGAAACATAAGTCTCATAACATTCCTTAGTAAATTTTTCACAGTCGGATCTAAGATATTGAAATTCAATACGGTCTAGAGGGTTTCTATACAGTTTGTATCTGCTATGATATTTTTCTTTCTGCTTAAGAAGATATATGAGATGCGAATTAAACCATACAGGATGCCTATTGCCACATTTTTTACTCAAAGGAATGTAACGTTTTATAAGATTGTATAAGATTTGGTAGAATTTATCTACCATTTCATTAACATTGTCATAGCATAGGAGCTCTCTGTCCCATGATATCTTATCTAAAGCTTGAGTAATTTGTTTATAGTCACCCTTAAAGAAATTTAGTTTATGGGATAATGTTCTCTGTTTATTGCGGCTAGCTGTAACTGCTATGGAAATCTCCAATGGAGGATGATGAGAATCTATACTACGTATTGGATTGGGGCAATGATTGATTTTTATTATTTCCGAATTACACAAGACCAAGTCTAAAATTTTGTTATTACTATTTAAAACATAATTGAATTGCTTTAAGTCATTCAATTCCAAAAAATCTAGAATAAGGTTGTGAACGTTATTGTTATTATTTAGAGCCGGTAAGAGAGATGTTCCCGCGCTATGAGCTTGCCAGGTTACATTAGAGATATTAAAGTCACCAGCTATCAATGTGTACTCTGAGGGATGTTCGTCAATAATTCTATTAGCATTATCAATAAAAGCTTTTAGTGTAATTTGGTTAAGGGGAGGCGGTAGATATACAGTAGAAACTTTAAGAAATTCACAATGCTTACCCATTGTTATTTTAACTTTTATCCAAAGATCTTCACATTCACTATTATCACTAGATATTTTAAAAGAATTAAATTTATTTGCAACGGCAATGAGAACACCTCCTCCAAGTCTATTATTTATCCTATCTCTTCTATACACAACGTATCGGTTATCAAAAATTTCATAATCATATATTGTATTATTCAGCCATGTTTCAGTAAATATTATAATATCAAAATTATTACTTTGAATGTTTAATGACACATCTTTAATATTAGTTCGTAGTCCTCTGACATTTTGATAATAACAGGATATACTATCGAATGTTATTTAAATAATACCATCACATATACATGTATTTATTTAGCCTAATTTAGTTATTTAAAAATTTTATAGTAGACTGTTAAGAGACTCAACATTCTTAATATATTTATACTCAGCTGATTCGTGTTTGCGCACATATACACGTCCCGCTTTAATCCACACAAATTTGTAGCCTTTTTCTTTGGCTTTTAGACGAGTAGCAGCGTGAAGAGATTTTAAAGTAGGAGATAAGTGTTCCACAACATAGATAGGTTGACGATCACCAGATATTCCGAGATGACTTGTGTTAAGTTTCTCACTTTTGTCTTTCGCTTTTTTATTGAACGATATTGTAGAAGCCAAAAAACCATCACGGACTCTTGGACTTGAGAATTTCACGAGAACAGAGCGTGGCCTAGTATTAGATTTATCCAATTTAGAAATTCTGGTACATAAATGAATGTCATTTTCATTCAACTGATAATTTGTAACATTTGCTATTTGTTTAATAACCGTGACTAGATTTTCCGACTTGTGTTCTGGTATACAGTGAAACTCCACATTAGTAGCTCTTGAATGTTGCTCAATTTGAACGAGTCTGGAACTGAGATCAGTGACAGTTTTTTTAAGAACTATATTTTCAGCTTCCAACTTCCTTAACGACTCAAATTTATTATTAATATCTATTCGTATTTGCTCATATTTTTCTTCTATAAAATTCAAAGACAATGTTATTTGCTCTATTTGCTCAATAACATCTTTATTTTTCGCGTCCAAATTCTTGAAAAGACTTGCTTGGAAGTCAACTAACACCGATTTCATTTCATCCCTCACTAAAGACTTTATTTCATCCTTGGATAAACTACATGTCGTACAATTAAGTTTATTTATAACTTCTGGCTCCAACGATGCTGGGATCAGATTTAAGTCTTCATTCAATGGGTTAGTTAACTGTTCATTACGCCGATGTTCTCTATTTTTATTACGATTGGTAACATTAGAAGAAACCGGAGGTGAGAGGCCATGCGAGGTATGTGTTGTTCCACCACGTAGAGGTGTATTTGTGTTGTCTCGTTTAGGTATTTTACTTAGACATGCTTGACAAGTCCAACTGTTTTTATGTTCTTTACTCATTTGACTAAATTTTTTTGGCGTTAAATTAGCGCACAAAAGATCATAATAATCATTGCATTTGTGACATAATAAATAATCCTTTCTTAAAAGTTCACAACAACCTGCACACTTTTTTGCCGTATTCATTTTTAGTATAAAAAGAAACGCACTGTTATTGCAACGTCTTATGGCTCAAAATAAGTAAACAATTTCGCACTAATGAGTCTTGCCTAGTTGCTGCGATGAATCATGCGTACGAGTTGTCTACGCACAGGTCAATGACCCCGCTGGACACTGCAAGCGTTATAATGTCACACAGTTTAAATGAATTATCGTAATAACTTTTATGTCTTAACACTTAGAGATACACTATAAATGCTAGTTTGCAAATAATTTATTTGTTTAAACACTGATATAAGTTTAAACTCTTAAAAGTTATTTCTACCACTTTTAACAAATTAATAATTACGGAGCAATTTAAAACACTGTTGCTGTCGCCGTTGACGACGTACCTCAACCTCAGTTATTTTATTTAATAAACGATAGTCAATACAAAGCCTTTTCTCTCCATTCTTTTTGTCTACAAGTAAAGCTGGGCTTGCATAAGGTGATTTGCTATCGCGAATTATGCCATATGACTGTAGTTCCGCTACTATTTCACGTATTATTTTTCTATTAGCGTTGGGTGACCTGAAGGGCCTGCATTGTATTGGTTGTGTATTAATTAAATTAATCACCATCTCATGATTGATTACTCTTCCTAATTCCTTTATATTAGTTGCTATACAATCTCTATATGTCGTAAATAATTCTACTAATTGTTTGTAATGGGGGGCATCTGCCTTTAATTGAAGTTCATTTAGATTAAGACAAAATTCAGCATAATCCAATCTTAATTCGTTACCAATTCGTGAATACATCAAGTCTTTCCGTTCGGTAATATTTCTACCGATAAGAATATCGCAACCAACAATCTTGTCAATAATATATAAGTCGACGTCAAATAATTGAACAGAATCAATTTTCATGTTAACTTTGACTTTAAATTTAACTGATTTAGAGCCTTCTTCAGAAAATCCTTGTAACAAAACTGGTGTAGGTAACGTAATTTTCTCTAATGAATGTTTTATTATTAAAAATTCAGAGATTAAAGAACAACTGCTTCCAGTGTCAATGAATGCTTCATGGGTAAAATTGTTTATAAATACGTTTTTAATGAATTTATCCCGTGAATTTAATGTCGAAATGAATTTAGTTTCTTGTTTTTCGGGTTTTACAGCATTTTTCTTAAAACACACAGTTTCTAAATGTCCTCTTTTACCACAGAAATCGCATTTATTCGCATCGCATTGATGACGTTTATGATTTCCCCCACAAATATAACATTTGGTGGGTTTTCGAATAAAATTAGTTTGTGTATTATTTAGCTGATCCGGTCTCTTAGAATCCGTAGACGGAGATGGTTTTTCAATAATCTGTTCCTTGTTATTATTAACTCGAGATGAACTATCATAACTGCTATTCTGCTTAGAAATCTTTTTATAAATTCGACTATGTAAGAAACTAGCCAGGCTATCGCAAGTACTAAAATTACTAGCCTCTATGGTGGCTCCAATATTACTATCTGCAATATTACCTACGATTATCGAAATTATATCTTTTTCTGAAAAGTTCAAATGCAGTTTATCTATCTTACATTTTTGTTCAAAATAAAATTCATACAAAGATTGATTCTCAAGTGGTTTCTTATTAATTAACTCTTTTAACAGTTCAAACATATTCCTATTTATTTGAAAACTAGAGGCTAATTTCAATTTCCATTGATTCCATTTCCATGATGGCCATTCTCTAACCGTGCGTACTAAGGAGTCGTACCATAGTTTAGCCGAGCCATTTAATTTATTTAAAGCCTGGTAACGGATCATCTCATCGGACCAAGCAAATGTTACAGCATATGTTTCGATAATACTAAGCCATGCATTAATGTCATCTTTTAACGGGTCGAACTCCGGGATAATGTTGTTCAAAGTAATAGCATTAGTAGTACTCACAGTTCTGGTATCAGCTTTACGTGGTACCTTTTTTGCCCGTGGCGGTGGCGGCGTGGCAGCACTAGAACTGCTAGAAGAGGATCGTGAGCGAACCCTCTTACGGCGTGATTTTCGTCCTCCCATAGTTCACTTCCCTCTTCTGATGTCAACGTCGGTATATATATAAACACTCAATAGCTATTACACATTATTTATTTCCAACTTTCTCATTTACACCACATATTATAATCACTATACACTTGTTATATATTTCATAAGTTTATCTAATAATTCACTTAATCACTGCACTTCACTGATTATATTACACTGACACTTATACACCATAACTTCACTTGCACAGGAATGACCCGTTCTTAGCGAGAGAAGCCGTATTTAAAGGTAACGTAATCAAAGTGGGGGATGACAGCTTTGTTTCCATGGCGCTGTCATCTATGACGTTTTACTTTGTTCGGAAATAGAGGGCACCTCTAACGTGAGGTTGCCAACACTCGTTTTTTAGCATTTTTTTCTACCATCTATGTACAGACATTCGACTTCTACAGTTTATTATTCATATATGTACCTATATTCAGATAGAGTAAATAACGTATATTAAAACAGAAATATATAATAATGAAAATAGTTATAGCGAGTGTATCTTAGGAGATAGACATATACTATGTAGAACTTTTCTATAGACCTTTGTAAGACTTATAATTTTCTTGTACAATGTTTTGATCTATCTCTTAAGGTTGAGCCAACGCTAGCCATATAAATTTCTAAGGACAATTCGATAGAACCAGTTATTGTATTTTCCCGTGGGAATGAATAATTTGCCTGTCGTAAAAAGTATTCTAAATGTTGACCCGAGCACTAAGTTTTATCACTATACAAAATGAAGTTAAAATCGGTTGAGTACTTTTTGCGTGAAACGCGCACATCGATTTGACTAAGTTTTATTATAGGTATAGATAAGAATAAATATTGCGAGTGTAACTTAGGAGATAGACATATACTATTCAGAACTTTTCTGTAGGACTTTTCAAGACCTACAATTTTTTAGTATATTGTTTTGATGTATGTCTTAAGGCTTATCCAGAGGAAGGTTTCTAGGGAGGACTTGATAAAACCAGTTATTATATTTTCCCGTGGGAAAGAAAGATTTTCTTTAAGTAAAACGTATCTAGGCAGTGGTATCCCAGTGGTAACGCGCTCGCTTGGGAAACCGAGTGAAGCAAGTTCACATCCCGGGTCTAGCACCTCTGATATTGGCCAGCGTGGTGGACTATGGCCTGATCCACCTCGTACTGAAGGGAGGCCCGTGCGTGTGTTAAAAAGGGCTGAATACAACATACGTACATACATACATACAAAAGATACCCTAAATGTTGACTCGAGTAATAAGTTATCACTTCACCAAATTTCGTTGAAATTGGTACATTACTTTTGGCGTGAAACGCGCACACAAAAACAGACAAACAGACATACAGGCAAATCGACAAACAGACATTTTTTTTTAATAACTATTGTTTTGGGGTCTATGTTGTGTTCATAATAAGTTACAAATAAACGAAAACATCTATCCCACGGAAAAAGTATATTTTCCGGGATAAAAAGTTACCTATTTGTTATTCTGATGTATGAACTATATTATCGTAAAGTTTCATCAAAATCCAATCAGTGGTTTTTGTGTACTAAGCTGTATAAGTTACTATAGTTTTTTGACTATCCCACGGAAACTCTTTAATTTTCCGGGATGAAAAGTAGCTGATTTGTTTTTGTCATGTATGAACTATATTATTGTAAAGTTTCATTAAAATCCCATCAGTAGTTTTTGTGTACTAAGATGTAAAAGTTATTATAGTTTTTTAACTATCCCACGGGAACCCTTGAATTTTCCAGGATGAAAAGTATCTAAGATGTTGCCCGGGGATATAAGGTACCACCATGCAAAATTTCATTTAAATAGGTCCAATAGATCCGGAGATTAGCCCGTACAAAGAGAAAAACAGATAAACAGCTCGCTCGGGTTCGTCCATACATACGAATATGTTGTATTATCTCTTTAACCATTTGTCCAAATTATATGCAGTAAAAGGGAAAAGTCTTTTATTTTAAACATTTTAGACGATAAATTTACTTATTTTGATAAGAATTCATAATTGTTGATAATATGACCAATAAACATGACCTACCGATTTAGATGATTTTTTTTAATATAAAAAACTACTTTTTGTGACTTAAATATAAAAGTTAGACTGTCGCTGACTTTTTTGTAGGCATTATTAAGCTCTACAACTTTTCTCTAGAACATAATCATATATCTCTTATCGTTAAGGCAGCGTTCGTAAGAAACGTTTTCTTTCGACCGTTTTTTCTCCGACTTACTTTGCAAATCCGTCTACCACGAAAAAGTCTTTTCATTTTTCGGGTTAATATATAGCCTATGACACTCAGAAAGAACGTGGCTTTCTATTGGTAAAAGAATTTTGAAAATCGGTTCAGTAGATCCAGAGATTACCCCCTACAACGTCACAAACTCACAAACTCACAAGATCACAAACTTTACCTCTTTATAATATTAGTATAGATTTATCCCGGAAATCTATATATATTATATATTTTATCCGAATATTTATATATTTTAATCCCGCAATCATCCCTTAAGGGGATGAATGTTTGCATGGGGAAGGAAGCCAGGAACGAACCCGAGCGAAGCGAGGGTGAGTCGCTAGTAGCTAATATAGTTTAATCAACCGACTTCAAAAAGGAGGAGGTTCTCAATTCGACTGTATGTTTTTTTTTTTATGTTTGTTACCTCAGAACTCCGTCATTTATTAACCGATTTGGGCAATTTTTGTTTTCTTTGAAAGGGTATACTTCCAGATTGGTCCCATTTAAATTTCACACCGACTTCGAATATATTTGATTAGGTATGTATAGTAAATGAAAACTACCAATCAGTTATTTTTTTACTTTTTAGTGCTTTTGTTTGAAGTCGATTTTTATTTTTTTTGTTAAAAAGTTTTTATTAAAATGTTAAGGAAGTATAAATAAGTATTAATATATATTCTATTAATAGATTAGGGTCAGAGTAATAATATATTATACCTATCCATACTTTGCTATATTGAAAGAAAATATTTATCTATTTTATAAACGATTCATATAAAACATCTAATCACAAACGTTAAAACACCCTTAAATGTCATAAGTATGATTACGATATTAAGATCGAGCGTACCTAACAATGTTTACAAAAGTATTTATAGGTACATAATACGATAATAATATTATAAACACATTTGTGATAGTATCTGTGTTCACGAGCGTGAAGGAAACATGGCTGTCAAAATATCTGTCGGGCGTCTCGCTTTTTCTAGTCATGGGGGAGAGAGACGGGAATATGTTATCATTCACCGAACGGAATGTGGATGTCATTGTCATTGTCAGTCGTCGGAAGTTCAAAACAAGGCGCGTGGATCTCGGGAGTGACAGCGAGTGTCTCGGTCTCGGAGCAGCCTGGGCCTACTGAGGCTCATCGCGTGAGATAACGTGTAATACACTTAATTAATTAGCCGGCGGCGGAGGCGCGGAGGGCGCGGCGAGCGCGGCCATGTGACCGGCCGCGCTACTGCGTCGCGGCCGCCGCGTGCCGCCGCTGCTTGGCCTGTACTCAGTAGCGCCTCCGCGCACGGCGCCGTGCTCATTGCTGTTGTGCTGTGCAGGTCACCGGCCGGCCTCCACCGGCCCCCACCGGGCCCCGCCGACATGAAACCGCAGGACGACTACAGGAACGGGGACGGTGAGCTACAACAACATACTAGAGTTATATACAAACTCCTTTAATACATTCGTTTTCTAGATAAATCTACAAGGCTAAACTAATACATATAAAATCGCAGTAAAAACATTATAGGTAATAATAAAACTAGATCTTAGTATTTTCCTAAAGAAGGTTTAAGCGTTTTTTATATACTTACATAGCAGCTTGATTGATCAATTTGTTTATTTAAATAATAGAATATACATAACTAACAAAAATGCAAAGTTAACTAAATGTAATAGTTAAAAATGTGAATGTTTGCTATATTTGATTTATTTAAACTGAAGCTAAATATATATTTATTTAAATAGGGTAATATAAAGTAGTTTATCAATATATACTTAAACTTTTTAAAAGTTAAACAAATATTACACTACTAAATGAGAATGGAAAAAGTAAGAAATGCTGTTCATAAATTTCACCATATTAATTCAAATAGAAAGAAACAATTTACTGTAAATGACAGTTACACCTCAGAGAAAAGACAATATTATTATAAATAATGCAACAGAACCTGTTTTTTTAACAATGTCTCTATTGAAGTTATCTGTCATATGATATCTTTGTTTACAAAAAGACAGGCTGCATTATACTTTATTGCTCATTAACTAGCATTGAACTTAGCATTAAAAATAAAAAAGTGACTTAAAAGATAAAACATGGTTATTTATGTAATGAAATGCTGTCACTATTTCTGAATACAAGCGGTGCTTCTTTATATTAGATTAAACTGTTACGCTCATACTGCTTTAATCTTTTAGGTATTGTTCAATATAACCATGAATGTATTAATTGGTAAACATGAACTAAAAGCATCCACATATTTCAATTGAATTCTTGAAAAATCTTGTTATATAGAATATTGCATATTTTAAAAGTAGATTCTAGCCGCTTTCCTTTAAAATTTTGAAGTTGTTAGTAAGACATTAAGTTTTTGTATTTTACTTACAGATGTAGATTCCACAATTTTATTTTGAACATCTTAATGTTACTAGAAGACTATTTTTTATCTCAAGTTCTGCTTTGAAGTATTTCTAAAACATTATATTTAATTTACATATTTTGATTGTAATTTTTTGCAATCCTTCTAGAGTGGATCACATCATTACTTTCAGAAGTAACTTTGCCTGTTAACTAGTTTCTAAATTGGTAATTCTACAATAAGAGGTAATGTGTATGGCGATCAATATAAAATAGCTTCTTTATTCAGTCTTGTCATTTTATGCAATAAATCACAGCATCTTAATGTAAGACCTAATTAAAATACATTTTCCTAAAATTCCATATTTAAGTATGAAAATGTCTCTACTCTGGCCTGTCCCTTTGACATTTTTAGTTAAACATGCGGACAATACATGCCTTTTCTGTCGCATTTTCCAAATTAAAGTATATTTATCACGAATTTAAACAAGTATATGTACTTTAATATTATAAATGTAAAATGCAACAATATTTGTTTAATTTCAATAATTTTCGAACTTTATTTTTGTCCCGCTTTTTTTGTGTCTCTACTCTGGCGAATTTTGGTCCGTTAAAACTAACATAATTATTGGGCGGAGATATTCAAACTAGGGCCCTAGGACGCTTATCAACGTGAAGTTAGCAATACTAAACAGACGAGCCGTTAGATTGGTGTTATTTGTTTGTTGGCGCGACGCGAAAGTGCTATGCAGTGTTTTCGCGAGGTGATTGTGTCTCTCCACTGGAAAGTCGTAAAATTTATAAATTTCATTTTATTTGTATTTAGTGACTAAAGTCAACAATACTGTAATAGTTGAGATGTGATATATTATTAACCCAATATTAACTTGTCATTTAAAATTTGTCGCGAAAAGGTCTCTCCTCTGGCGTATTTCCTCTGGCAAGATAACTACCAGTCTCGATACTCACTGACTGTAATGATTTTGAAGTTCATGGCTAAGAATTATATACTTTTAGAAAGCTACCAGTGTGTACTTTAATTTAAGTAATATTTGCAAATAAAATTTAATTTAAAAAATATTTAATAATAAAGCGAGTTACCCTTAGGTGAATGTGTATAAAAGGGACTTAAATCGTAATATATGTGTTTAATCAAAAAAAAATCAACTTTCCCCCTTGGTTGCATCTTCTATGGACGCAAAACCTCTTATCGTACGTAGAATCACCCAAATAGACACTTCAGTGTAGAGTCTATTCCAAAGCTTATTTATGATGACAAATATGTCTAATACAATTGTATGTAATAGAAATGAACAAAGTCAAACTGTATCTAACTAGTGGGCTCTCTTCGTTTGGATATGTCTTATTCAATACCTTGTTCTGAACTGACCGGAGCTTTATGAAAAAATGCTTTTAATAAAGTGTTGAAAGAAACAACTTAAAAGAAAAACCTATTTTTAGTTACGTTTTAGGGTTCCTTAGTCAAATGGCTATAATGGATTTTTAATAATTTTGGCAAAATTGTCTGTCTGTAAATTTTACTTAGGACTAATATTTTTTTTAATTAGGTACTTATGTAGGTGTCTCATGTAAACTGCTAGTTATTTTGTAGTCAAATTACAAAAATAATATTAAAGGGTTGTCTCTCATTCAAATAGATGTTTGTTACTGATTTTGTTCAATCCAATAGTTGCAGAATTAAAAGCTCCTTATGTCGTAAATGTTATGTCCCGTCCTCTTTAACTTTTAAACTATGCGTCGCAAAATCCTAAAAAATAAATAAACAGAGCTTCCAGAATACGATTTTCCATTTTATACACTCGGCCGCAAACTTTGTTCATCACAGTACAAAACTATTTATTGCCGTCCATAGAATGAATATCGTAGACGGATAAATATTTTACTTTTAACAAAGCAATTTAGTATGTTACAACAAGATATAACTTTAATATTTCATACTACAGAACCCTAGGTGCGCGAATCACACTCGCACTTGTCCGATTTTTTATCAATATCATAATGATAATGAGGTGATAATATATATATATATATATATATATATATATATATATATATATATATATATATATATTAACAATGTTTATCTTTTTGGTGCAAATAATAAATAAAGTTTACTGATTGAAATGTAAAACTTTATTTATTTACTGAATTTTAAGTTGAGTAAAAATATGCAAATGCATTATTATAATCCAGACTAATAGTTACACCCTGAATAAACTGTTTCCATTAGGAAAAGTTCAGCTCTAGTTTCTCAGAATTAAATGAAACGAGGCGGGGGATATCATACGAGTATGTACTTACAGTGTACAGCTGTAGTAAAGTTACACATATTGTATGTAATTTAATGTAAAGTAGTTTAATAGACCATTGATCGAGCAGATGATTACTAGTTTGCATAAAAAAGACAAATTATATAAAAATACATGCGGTATTTCTCTTACATTGAAAGTACCTGCTGTGTTTTACTATCACATTAGTATTTGTAATTTATGTTTAATTCTTTTCATTTTTCCGCTTTACGATTGATGCTTATTCAATTCTAAATTTCCTGCAGCGATCGATGCCTGGCTAGTCGCATATCCGCTCCGTAGTTTACCCGATTCATCATGGCTTCGAGTCGTTCGACGAAATCCGATAGAATGATATCCGTGAGCTGTAAATCGATGCGGCCGCATAAACAACTTTCAAGGCTGTTACAAAGTCAATTACAAAAGATTGTGCAGTAACGTGACGCGCCACTCGCCAGCGCCACTGCTGTCTCCGTTGTACCAGGCGCGCGCGAGGCGGGCGCGAGGCGGGCGCGCGGCGGACGCGAGGCGGGCGCGGTGGGCGCTCGATTGAACTGGTCGACGCCGGCGACGGTCGTTTAGCCAATTGATGAATACTTGTGTACGATCAAATAGTTCCTCGTACATTTCTGCCTTTAGATTATGTACCCAATTTATAAAAGTCGTCCTCCGTCCGCCGCCGCGACCGCTGTGCGAGTTGCGATTCTCGCGAACGGTTACAAACGATTTATGAAAATAAATTATATATAATTACGTTCGGATGAGATTATTGAGTGCCGGAACCGATGCGGTGTATATACAATTCTATCTTTAATTAGTGGTGTTTGTCATTTTATTATGTAACTTTAATAGGAGGTATTATCTATACCTACTTAAAGCTGACTTGTAATATTTTCATCATTAAAAAGTAATCTCGAGTGTACATAATATTAAGATAATATCAAAAACAAAACACTAAAGCGTCGCAACGCCAGAACAGTAGGCAAGACAAGCCGCGAGCGATGCGGAGCTGCCAGCCAGCATTGCTTCGAGGTGCCGCTCGTGCTTACTCGTATCGCGTTATCTACTGATAATAAGTATAGTCGTGCGGCCTGTTATACTTTATCATTGGAATTAACCATCGCTAATTTTTGTTTTCGTCACATGTCTCGTGGACACTGATGGCCGCGCGTGTTACGATTAGTCGGCGAAATTAATTGTACGACATAATTGTGTGTCGATGACAACTCGCAGTGTACAGTACACAACATTGTGAACTGCGTACACTGTGCGAGGGGTAATGTATAAACGCGGGTCGTGCGCAGGCGGCTCCGACGACAGCGAGGGCGAGGAGCCCAGTGCGCTGGAACAGGAGCTGTCGTTGGACGACCCCGAGACGCCGGCGCGCGTCCTGCACGCGCTCAACGCGCTGCGCAAGGCGCGCCAGCACTACGACGTGTTGCTGGCGGCCGCGGGCGAGGAGGTGGCCGCGCACCGCGCCGTGCTGGCCGCCGTGTCGCCGCGCCTGCTGGCCGCGCTGGCCACGCTGGAGCCGCCGCCCGCCACGCTGCGCGTGCCCGGCGTGGACGCGGACGCGCTGCGCGAGCTGGTGGAGTACGCGTACACCGGGCGCCTGCGCGTGCGCGACGCCGCCGCCGCGCGCCGCCTGTACTGCGCCGCCGCGCGCCTGCGCGTGGAGCCCGCGCGCGCGCACCTGGCCGAGCGCCTCGTGCGCCGCCGCGCGCCGCACGACTGCCTCGCGCTGCGCGAGCTGCCCGACCTCGCGCCGCACCACCGTGCCCAGCTCGACGCCTACATTGCGCAGAACGTAAGGCGACAAACGACACACAATAAACGACCTACCATCCTACCATCGAACTCCTCTGGTACATGAGGACCCCCATTAACTCGTAGTTTATTTTTAGTTCGATGAAATATGTGAGAGCGGCGCTCTGGCGGCACTGCCGCTGATTCGCATAGAACTACTTCGAGAGACTAGTGCCGAGGGCGGCGAGGAGGCGCCGGCGGCCGTCGCCGACGCCGCGCTGTCTTGGCTCAGAGATCATAATTCTTCAGACGTGGACGTGAGTGTGGCTTTATCGTAACAAATTAGCGATTAATTTGCGAAAATTTTCGTGTCTATTATACAAGTGCGTTGTGTGGTTTGTCGGCAGCTGGAGGAGCTGTGCTCGCGGACGCACTTGCTGTTCGTGGACGCGAGCGGCGTGCTGCGCGACTGCGGCGAGCTGCCGGCCGCGTGCGGCGACGCGCCCGAGCTGCAGGAGTACCGGCGCGAGGCGCAGGAGCGCTCGCGCGGGCCGCGCCGCCGCGACCCGGCGGAGGAGGGCGGGCCCGGCGAGAGCGGCGTGCTGGCGGCGCGCTCGTGCGGGGCGGGCGGCGCGGGCGGGGCGGGCGGCGTGACGCGCGCCGTGGTGCAGCTGCGCGGGCGGCTGGCGGCGGCGCGCGTGGCGTGGCGCGCCGGCAGCGCGGCGGGCCCGCGCGGCGGGCGGCTGGGCGGCGCGCGGGCGGGCGGCGCGGAGGGCGCGGCGCTGGCGCACATGTCGCTGGGGCGCTGCGCGGTGGGCGCGGCGGCGCTGGGCGCGCGGCTGGTGGTGTGCGGCGGCTACGACCGCGCGCGCGTGCTGCGCGCGGCCGAGGCGTACGACCCGCGCGACAACGCGTGGGCGCCGCTGCCGGACATGTCGCGCGCGCGGGCGCGCTTCCCGGCGGCGCGGCTCGGCAGCGCGCTGTACGTGTTCGGCGGCTCCGACGGACAGACGGAGTTGGACTCGGTGGACGTCTACGAGGAGGTGAGCGGGTGTTGAACTTAAGCTCTTTATTTCTCCATTCTTTATTAAATTTTATAGAATTATTAAAAAGTATAGAAATTTTTGGCATTGCATGATCTAAACCCGCATTTAATTAACACTTATCAAATAATAAAACTTTCTTAGATTCACGCGAATATTTGACATCTATACTATAATAAAATTGTAACTAAGTCGAATCTGTACATTAAATATTTGTTGGAAAATCTTATTGAAATAAACATTATTATCGATACAGAGGCCGAATCTATAGTTTTTTGAATTTTTGTCTGTCTGTTACCGCATCACAGAAAAACCACTGGAGGGATTTTGATGAAATTTGGTATGGTGATAGCTGGTTATCCGGGATAACATATAGGATATTTTTTACCGCGGGAAAATGTCTCATTTCTGAGAAAAAATACAAAAACTGCAATGTAAGAGTATACTAATATGTAAAACCTACTACCTACCTACTGAACTTAAAAAAACACTAGAGTCTGATAAATATTATATTTATTTATTATTTATTTTTTTGTATTTCTTTTTAATTTGTAGCTCCACATTTTATTTATATCTGTTTTTATTTTATTGTTAGTAAGTTTACTCTGCTATATTTATGTATAAGTGGAAACTTTATTGGCTAAGTGTATTATTTGTGATGTTTTCTAATTTACAAAATAAATTAATAAATAAATGAATAAAACCTAAATAAAGTAAAAAGTATTTGGTTTTTGTCATCTGAACGCGGGCGGAGAAGCAGGCAATGCTAGTTTTAAATAAAACTATCTTTTCGGAGTTTTTCATACTTATCAGACTTAAGTAGACCGTGCGATAATGAACTATGTATGTCAAATATTCAAGAAAATAAAATCTTATAAATGTTTAATTTATTATATACTAGCAGAACCCGCGGCTTCGCTCGCGGTAAAACTACAAAAAATCTCTAAAATGGTAGGTTTCATACAAACTTTCATCCGCAATTTTTTACTCCTTATGAGATGAATTTCAAAAAATACTAAAACATGTATTTAAATAATTGTATTGAAGAGCATTTATACAAGTTTCAAGTAATTCTGACCATACATATTTTTTTGGATTGTATCATAACGTGTTTTCTCGCGGGAAAGAGACAATCTGCCGCAGTAAAAAGTAGCCTTAGTCACTCTCCAACCCTCCAACTATCTCCACACAAAAAATCACGCCAATCCGCTTAGCAGTTTCGACGTGAAATAATGACAAACAAACAAACGCACTTTCACATTTATAGTATTAGTATGGATTTCTAATCGGAATAAATGATACATAAGTGTAATCAAGGCTTCGGAAGATCTCTTTAAAAAGAAGGCGGGTTTACGTCAGTCGAGCTATAAAATATTATAGGTACGATATTCGTGAAATTATTTATCATATTAATGAACGGCGTTTATTTATAGTGGACTATTTATTTTTTTAATTAATATTTATTTAATTTTTACTTATCTTAATTTACTATTTCAGACTCGTACTTTACCAAAATCTTTTCAATTAAATTCTTTTTTATATAAGTACATATATCAATTCGTTTCTCCGTCCATGAGGAGTTTGTCAGAATTGATGCAGCGGCCCCCTCGCGTTGCAGGACGCGGCGGGCGGCGGCGCGTGGCGGGCGCGCGCGCGCATGCCGCTGGCGCGCTCGCACGCGGCCGCGGCGGCGGACGAGGCGCGCGGCGCGCTGTGGGTGGTGGGCGGCTGGGCGGGCGGCCGCCCCCTGCGCGCCGCCCACCGCTACCTGCCCGCCCACGACCGCTGGGAGGACGCGCCGCCCCTGCGCGCCGGCCGCTCGCAGTGCGCCGGCGTGGTGTGGGAGGACGCGCTGTGGGTGCTGGGCGGCTGCGACGCGTGGAACTGCCTGGCGTCCACCGAGCTGCTGCCGCTGGGCGAGGCGGCGGCGGGCTGGCGCGAGGGCCCGGCGCTGGCCACGGCGCGGCGCTCCGTGGGCGCGGCCGTGTGGCGCGGCCTGGCCGTGGCGGCGGGCGGCTCGGCGGGCGCGGCCTCGCTGCGCGACACGCTGCTGCTGGCGCCGCGCGCCGCCGCCTGGCGCGCCGGGCCCGCGCTGCGCCGCGCGCGCGCCGCGCCCGCGCTGGCCGCGCTCGGCGACGTGCTGTACGCCGCCGGCGGCTTCTCCGGCAAGGAGTTCCTGGCCTGCGTCGAGTGCCTCTACGAGCCCGACGGCGAGTGGACCACGCTGTGCGCGCCGCCCTCGCCGCAGGCGCCTCCTACCGACGCTCGGGTACCTGTAGCTTTCGTCTAGATGGAATCCTCGCGGATTGACCGAATATAAAGTACAAACTTAATGTCTCTATTTTCCAGGAGGAAGAGTCGCCGCAGGAAAACGACGAAGTGTCTCCGCCGCCGCAGTAGTCCTGCGCCGTACTGCACTGTGTCGCACCTACCTCAAAATTACTCATGTGTACGCATTTACGTGCATTTTGGGGAACAGCGCGGCGCCCGCCGCCCGCCGCCCGCCGCGCGCGGTCCCCGCTCGCTCTAGAACATTCCACTGACGCTGCAAGGCTTCTCTCGTACCTCGCGCGCAGTCCGCGGCCGGCCGCCGCCCGCGCCGCACGCGCCGCCGCGTCGCCGCGCCGCGCGCTGCGGCACACACTTTATATATCAATATAAAAGACATTACACGACGCACTCGCCGCGGGCGACGCTCCCTGTATTGATGTGTATTACTATTTACATTTCATTGAATAAATTTGTTTTAATTGGCAATTCGTATTTAATTCCAAGCCACAGCTTTTGTAACATTCCTGGACTGATGATTCTGCGTGCTGCGAGTGTGATTGGTTTTACTACTAGCGCCATCTATTATATTAAAACGAGAATTATATTTAAAGAAAAAAAGCGCTATAACACTGCACGTTTGCAATAATCGCGTAATGATCAATTTCGCCACACTTTGTTAGATTTTATCAATTAACCTGGCTGCAAATAAATAAAAAAATAACTGCTTATCATCACGTAGCCATAAGCGTATTTACAACGTGGTTATTTTAGAAAATAGATAAATATTTGAAAGGACTTTGCTTTCAGTTAGATTTTTTGTATTTAAGTACATGGGCCACCGAGCTTTGCTCGAAGTTTTTTGTTAATAAGTACAATTTCCTTAAAAAAAAACTAAAAACTTTAATAAATACAAAAAAAAACAATAATTAATTATACCTTTTTTATCCGACCGGGGATTCGAACCCGGACACTTATTCGATCTTGCGCCTTGGCCGCTTGACCATGATGCTTATAGCCGAGCGTGCGAAATTATCGAACACAATATTTTGCGTGGAATAATGCAAAAGAAAACCGCATGAAAATTCGAAAACACGC
This sequence comes from Brenthis hecate, assembly GCA_951806755.1. NCBI lineage: Eukaryota > Metazoa > Arthropoda > Insecta > Lepidoptera > Nymphalidae > Brenthis > Brenthis hecate. The sequence goes on from OX638261.1 coordinate 48,919, forward strand.
ATTTTCCCAGACATAAAACTAATCTAGATCGATTTATCGCCCCGGAAACCCGTTGTATACTAAATTTCATGAAAATCTATTTATGAGCACTTTAATGAAGCTAAAAGGCCGAAATATTTTTTTTTTACTTTTTAGAGGACTTTTTTTGTGTCGGAGATATCTTAAATTTTTTTTATTTCATTCTTTTTAAATAACTCGCGGGCACTAATTCTATGGATAACTCTCATTGTGAATCATAATACTTTCTTAGATTTACGCGAATACTTGACATTTTTAATAAAACTATCTTTTCGGATTTTTTCGCGAATTTATTTTGATTTTTGGTTCCCGACGTTTCGAATGCTTTACAGCATCCATGGTCACGGGAGAGACTGAGGTGTTACATGTCTTGAAGGTATAGTTGTTACAGACAGCCTACCCACAATTAACAAAATGAAAATTGCACCAATTACATTACAATATTTTTTAACTTTAAAACATTTTTATAATTTTAATTATAATTGAATATGGAATATTATTTATTTAATTTTGCTATTATTTTTTACAATTATTACAATTTTAAAATATTAATTAGTAATCTATATTTAGTGTTGCCATTATTATATTTATAACCATAAAGAAAAATATAAAATATAGTATTAATTATTTAAGCCATATAATGAAAAAAACTAAATTAAAATTATTATCCTTAATTAATTTTAACTTTTTTAAATTACACATAGAACAATTATATGGCTTACAGCATCTGCTCAACGTTAGCTTGTCTTGGAAATACCACCAAAATAACAGTACACCAAGTTTCAAATCAATCGGATCTGAAGACCCTTTTGTCCAGTAGGAAATGAATGATGATCATCAAACGCCTTGAAAAGATCTTCACAAATTATAGGTAAGGACCATCTCGATGACGTCAGCTTTCAAATAAAAAAAACCGCATCAAAATCGGTCTGTTCGTTTAGGAGCTACGATGCCACAGACAAGACACTCAGATACACAACAGACACGTCAAATTTATAATAAAAAACAATAATAAGTTAAATATACTCATAATGCTTTTTCATTTGATACCCCACTTAGGTATATTTGAAAATATTTGATTATTTGTCACCACTTTCACCCCCATGTCCATAATGGCTGAACCGATTTTGATAAAACGTGTGAACTTTTTGTTTCACGCTTTCATTTGTTACCCCAATTGGGTATATCAGGAAATATTCGATTTTTTATACCCAATTCCATCACTCATATCTAGCAAATGACTGCACCGATTTTGATAAAACGTGTCTAAGAACCATCGCCAAGAAACTAACTGTCAAATAAAAAAAAACCGCATCCAAATCGGTTCACTCGTTTCAATACACACACAGCGATCACACACCTCTTTTTCCATGGGGGGTTAAAAAATGACTATTTTTATTATCTCAGTATAGTGGACTACTGTGACCGAAATCAAACAAACCTACAGATAATTTACCAAAAATATAGTATTATCACAGATCACATAATTGATAATATACTGATGCCTCATCCCAAACAAGGAAATTAGGAATCGCTAATTCGGGCTATTCGTTGGACTATTTTTGTTTGCTTGAATAGATAAAGGACGCCGTTGTTCCGTAAAAAGTTGAACTATTTTATTTTATAAATATGTGCAAACTAACATAAAACACAACATAAAACAAAAAATTGTTCAAAAAATGTGTTCAATTAACAAAAGGTAAAAAATAGATCCCAAAAGGGTATATTATTATTTATTTATTAATTATAAAAAATATTCTAAGTGAAGGAAAAAAATAATAATGCGCCTATAAATAAAATTTGCGTAATTTCCATGATTATTGTAATATCAGCAATCAGATGATGGCTTTAGTGTATGTATGTTTTCAGATAGCGCTTTTACTTTTTATGAATTGTTTATCGCGGTTAAAAATTCTTAAGATCACCGATTTTTTTTTCGAATGCAAAATTAATTTTACAATATTTACCATACGTTAGTTTTCACATATTTGTAAATTAAAATTTTGAACAAAAATAGCCCGTATTAGTTCTGTTCAATGAGGCATCTGTACTAGTATTATGTGATCTGTACTATAGCTATGGAAATAATAAATCGCTATTTTGTAACGTCCGCCATATTGGATTAAAAATTGCAGCATTTAGGTAATCGACAAGTTTGAGTCAGAAGTTTGTCGTGTGCCAAATTTTAGCTCAATCGGACATCGGGAAGTGGGTCAAATTTAACTTTGCAAGGTTTGATTACATATAGGCACCGGGACTAACTTAACATTGTAGCCGATAACGACTAACTTCATAGTGTAGTCTAAATCTGTCGCATCGTAGAAAAATCACTCCCATCATTTATTTTATATTTTTCGTAACTATTACTAGTAATTTAACCAAATTTAACGCAACATTTACGTACATATAGCACAGCCCTCGTGTCATTATACTCTACTTACGTGTATTTATATTACTGTAAATATTTTCGCATACAAATGTAAGGCAAATAAATAAAAGAGTGTCGTAATGCGTACAAAACGTTTATTACAAAGGGTAAGAGAGACAGGCGTCGGCGCGTGCGCGTGCACTCAGGCGAGCTCCGCCTGGCGCTGCAGCAGCGTCTTGGCGAGCGTGTGCCGCGCGCCCAGCACCACGTCCGCGAAGCCGGCGTCGCGCTCGCGGCGCAGGCACTGGGCGGGCGCGGGCGCGGGGGCGGGCGCGGGGGCGGGCGCGGGGGCGGGCGCGCAGGGCGGCGCGGGCGGCGGCAGCAGCAGCGCGGGCTCGGGCGCGCGCAGGGCGCGCAGCGGCGCGGCGGCCAGCAGCGCGGCGGGCGGCGCGTCGGCGGCGCCGCGCCACTGCTGCAGCGCTGCGGACACGACAACGGAAGGGTCACTTACGTTGCCGAGTGACAAGACTTACGTAGCCTTCCCGTTAGGTTTTTTTATTTCAAACCCAGAACTGACTACATACTATCAATAATTAAGTGATATCGGAGACCGTTTGACAATTTAACTGCTTTTATCATTTAGTGAAATTTGTAAGAAAAGGAGACTAGTGACAAAACTCCGGGAATCATATTTAATAGATTTAAATTATATGACAATAGAAACAGAAAAGTCAAATATCCGTTTAGCGTTCATCTGTTCTATATATTGGAATTTCGATCCGGAGCCAAGTAACGATAGTTTCGTCATATTTAGTTAATCTATTGATGCTATTAAAATTATAGGAGCGGTGCAGCCGCAGCGAAACGCGACGCACCGGCCTCGTAGTCCTGCCGGTAGAAGGAGAGCGCGACGGGCGCGGCGTCTGCGGCGAAGCGGCCCGCGTCGGCGGCGGCGCGCGGCGCGGGGGCGGGCGCGGGCGGCGCGGGGGCGGGCGGCGCGCCGGGGGCGGGCGGCGCGCCGGGGGCGGGCGGCGCGCCGGGGGCGGGCGGCGCGCCGGGGGCGGGCGGCGCGCCGGGGGCGGGCGGCGCGCCGGGGGCGGGCGCGGCGGCGGGCGGCGCCTGCGCGTAGCGGTGGAACGCCACCGGCGCGAACCACTGCTCGCCGCTGATCGTGTTCATGCGCACCTGCTCTCACACACATGCACCAGGCGTTACATCTTACTTAACATTGTTTTGGATTGTTCACATTTACACAATACGATACGACATTTCTCGTGTCGAGCGCACAAAAAGTGCTAATATATTGAAGGTATCAAGTATTTTGTCGTTTTCGAATAATAATAATAAAAAAGATTTTCGATTGATGTTTGACACCTCTGCCCTTAAATTTAGGAAAAATACCTTTTTTTTTTAATTATTTGAAACACAACAAAACATTCTGTCCGTTCGAATTATTGTTGAATATTGACTAAAGGTATGGAAACAGTTAAAAATATTTTAAATGTTTAATCTCGTGATCGCGGTTTGCATCGCCATATTGGATAAATAATACCGAAGATAGCTTATAACATGACGTCACTCAAGTTTTAATAGTGACATAAATGTAAATAATGTCCTTATGACCTTGTCACGGTAATGTCATACATACAGTATTGCAATTCGGCCCTGTCCCTGAAATCCATTCATATAATAAAATTGTAACTAAGCAGAATCTGTACATTAGATATTTTTTGGAAAATCTTACTGAAATAAACATTATTATCGATACAGAGGCCGAATCTAGAGTTTTTGGAATTTTGGTCTGTCTGTTACTGCATCACAGAAAAACCACTGGAGGGATTTTGATAAAATTTGGTATGGTGATAGCTGTTTAGCCGGATCAACATATAGGATACTTTTTACCGCGGGAAAACATCTCATTTTTGAGAAATAAAAACTTTTTAACAAAAAAATAAAAACCGACTTCAAACAAAAGCACTAAAAAGTCAAAAATAACTGATTGGTATAATACTTTCATAGATTTAGTTTGAAGTCGGTTTTTATTTTTTTGTTAAAAAGTTTTTATTTTTCCCTTTTTAGTGTAGACAGTAGTAGCAAAGTAAGAATTCTAACGTGTTAGGCTTGTCAAATCAAACAAATAAGCCCAAACTCAAAGTATCTACTATTAGCCGTTGAAGAGTTCCACCTATCCACCTTCTGGCCTTACCATTAGATCAGGTCAACAATACCGATCCACTGTACTATCAACGGAAATAGAAACACTTGCAAAGTTTCAAGTCAATATGACAATTAGAAGTAGGTTAAATTCATCATTAGCTATTTTTCCACCCTTATGGGTGGTATTTTGTTTTTGAAATTTAAATGGGACCAATCTGGAAGTATAACCTTTCAAATAAAACAAAAATTGTCCAAATCGGTTAATAAATGACCGAGTTCTGAGGTAACAAACATGAAAAAATACAGCCGAATTGAGAATCTCCTCCTTTTTGAGTAAGTCGGTTGAAAATACAAAAATTGCAATTGAAGAGTATACTAATATGTAAAACCTAAGAATTTGGTTTTTGGGCATCTGAACGCGGGCGGAGGCGCGGGCAATGCTATTTACCTACGGCCGCGCGGTACGCACCCACGCACAGGGCTGCCCGAGTGCCCGCCGGCCAGTATTTTAATTTCATCTACCTACTCGAGTTTCTTTCTAGTTTTGTGATTGCAAATATTATATTTTTTATTTAAAAATATTATTAGTAATTTAATTAAAAATTCTCAAATTTATAAGGGTGGCATGTGATCCTTATGAATTTGAGATTGAAAAATATTTGCGCCTCGACTGAGACGTACGAAAAGCTTTATTGTTAAATTTGATAGTAAACAAAATATTTTTTTTAATTAAAAATACTTTAATGTTTATTTTTAATTTTTTAATTAATTTTTATTTTAAAAACATACGATGTCTCGATACTCTTTCGTTTCATATTAGCGAAGTTAAGGGAGGCAATTACGGCGAGACAATTTTCGTATCCAAATATACGGTCTGGCAACCCCGCACGGTCGTCTACCGAGTGTATACCGAACTCGAGGCGCGTAGGTATAACTCGATTTCCGGCCGTTTGTATGAAGACGGAATACTGTATGTAACATTACCGTGAGCTCGCCCTGCGCACGCGCGCACGATGTCGAGTGTCTCGACGCGAACGTACCCTGTTGAGGAAGTCCTCGTTGAACTCGGCCTCGGGCGCGAGCAGCAGCAGCACGAGCGCGTCGCGCGCCAGTCGCGGCAGCGCCGCCGCCAGCGCCGGCCGCGCCGCCGCGCCGCGCCGCGCGCCGCCGCCGCCGCTCGCCGCCGCGTCCAGCACGCGCGCCGCCGCCGCCGCCGCCGCCGCCGCGCGCAGCGCCGCCAGCGCCGCCGCCTGCTGCTCCGACGGCGCCTCCGGGCCCGACACTATCACCTGCACGTTTGTTATAATTTCTTTGAGATTGAGGCGTGTTAGTGTTATTTTGATTTATTCGAAGGTTTTTTTGATGTAGAAAATCAAAAATGAAATTATTATAATAATTATATTACTAGGAAATACTCTGAACAGAGTCACCGAAGTTCGTGACCTTGGCGTCACGCTAGACTGCAAACTGCACTTTGACCTTCATGTTGACAAAATTTTTTAGCCAAAGCTTTTAAGCGTTCAGGATGAACCCTGCGTCTAAGCGAACCTTATACTCGAGGTAATACACTAAAAATACTATATAACGCCTATGTGAGAAGCATTCTCGAATTCAGAATTATCGTCTGGAGTCCTCAATATATTGTACACATCTAAGGAATTGAAAAAGTGCAACGGAAGTACGTGAAGTCTCTGGACTATCTTATTGGTTTTTATTATACCGACTACGAGGAGAGTTTGACAAGACATAATATGCAGCTTTTGCACTCCAGACGTAATTATTTAGATACCATATACTTATACAAAATTGTTAATAACTATATAAACTCCACAAATTTATTAAACCTCATCTTTTTCAAAATTCCCCGCTCCTCTTCCTCTCGTTCGAAAGATACATTTCATATACCTTCATATCATACTAGGTATGCAAAAAATACCTTTCTCAGGCGTTCTTGTTCATTCTATAATAATAATTTAATTGTTGTTGATATTTTTTCGTGTAAACTAAGTATGTATAAAAAGCAAGTGTTTCATATAATATACTAACTATGGGCTTCTATTGTTTGTACTATGATAATATTATTAACATTAATTTTTTATTATTAGTATATTTGCTTTCTATATTTTGTCAGTAGGTACAAACCAATCAATGTTTTAGTTTTTCGGAAATTTTGTATAAACTTATTTATTTTTAAATCTTGTATAAGACATATGTATTTTTGTTTCTTTTTTTGTAGTTTCAATTTAGTTTTATTTAATATTTTTATTCAATTAGTTTCACTTATTATTTTTGTAAACATACTTATTTAGCATCCGTCACTTTTGATGACGAATCAGTTCATTTGTAATAATATAGGGTAATATAGGTCTAATTGTATTCTTACTGTTTTAGATTTTTTGCATACGACTGTTTTTACCTGAATTTAAAAAAAATATATATAGGCTACTTTTAATCCCAGAAAAACGTACGGTTCCCGTGGGATAGATTTGACCTTGTTTGTCTATAAAATAATATTACTCATTTAAAATAATAATGTACAACTTAAACTCTGTCACATTATTCAAAGTATTGATAAAAGTGTAATGGTGTGTGTGTGTGTGTGTGTGTGTGTGTGTGTGTGTGTGTGTGTGTGTGTGTGTGTGTGCGTGCGTGCGTGCGTGCGTGCGTGCGTGCGTGCGTGCGTGCGTGCGTGCGTGCGTGCGTGCGTGCGTGCGTGCGTGCGTGTGTGCGTGTGTCGGTGGCGCGGCACTGACCACGGTGAGCGCGGTGTTGGCGTCGCGGCGGCACACGGCCTCGAGGCGGCGCAGGCCGGCGGCGGCGCGCGCGGCGGCGGCGGCCGGCAGCGCCAGCACCGCGTGCACGCGCGCGCCCTCCGTCACGTAGCGCGCGGGCGCCAGGCGCGCGGCGCCCAGCGGCCGCGCCGCCTCCGCCAGCCGCAGCGCGCCGCCCACGCGCAGCAGCAGGCGGTAGCGCAGCGCGCGCGGCGGCGCCCAGCGCCACGCGCCCTCGGCCAGCGCCACGGCGCCGCGCGCCACGCCCCAGCGCGCCGCCGCCCACGCGCGCGCCGCGCGCACCACGCGCGCCACGGCGGCGCGGTGCGCGCGCGGCAGCGGCGCCGCCGCCTCGCGCGCGCCCAGCAGCAACGCGTGCGTCTCGTTGAAGCGCGTCCAGCTCAGGTGGTCGAACCTGCCGCATTATATTCGTTGCTTTTCTATTTTACTTTAACTTATTTTAAATATTTATATTAACTCTCTATGCCACTCTGCGTTACGTTTACGTTTACGATAATACTAAGAGAATTCTTAAGTCAGTTCGAGGCGCGTATAGACGAGTGAGGTGACGGCGTATGACCTGGTGGCGGGCGGCGGCGGCGCGAGGCCGGCGTCGTCGCGCAGCGCGCGCGGCCACGTGGCGTTGCGGAAGCCGCGCGGGTGGCGGCGCGCGCTGCGCGCGGCGGCGGCGGCGGCGCGCGCGGCGGCGGCGGCGGCGCGCTGCAGGCGCACGCGCGCCACGTAGGCGTGCAGGCGGTGGAAGTCGCGCGGGCGGCGCGCGGGGTGCGCGGCCACGGCGTCGGCCAGCGCGGGCCGCAGCGCGCCGGCGGCGGCGCGCGCGGCGTAGCGCTGGCCCTGCGCGGCGGCGGCGCACGGCAGGTGCGCGGCGTGCAGCACGCAGCGCCCGATGTTCTCGTGGTGCTGCGGCGAGTACGAGTTGCGCACGCACCAGTCCAGCTCGCCGTGCACCGCGCGCAGCACAGAGTTCGACAGCAGGATGCCGCCCTCTGCGCACCCGACACCGTATTGCAATTACACCACTTGCACTTATAGAAGTTGAAATGTTGAATAATATATATGTATATTATGGTTCTTTACAATAAACTAGACTTACCTTCGCTTCGCTCGGTTGCGTCCCTAGGTACCGGTACGTTTTAAATACATATGCTATTGCGGACTTTTCTGTAGACCTACAATTTTCTAGTACATACAATGTATCTCTTAAAAAAACTCTACGAAAAGCTATTTATAAATACACGGTTATGTAGATTCCATTTTTTTTTCATCCATTAATTACAAGTCATGAAGTTGCATTTTTGCTTTTTGATTACGATACGGAACTCAAAAATGTAGCACTAAGTATATTTTTATCTTCACGTTTTTCCTCTTTCGAGATAGGTCAGTGATGTATGCCAATACGCCACGCGTCGGCTCCGCAGGCCATTCTTATATATTCCAAGAAATGTGATAAAACAAATAACAATGATAGCAATGTACTATAACAAAGTACTCACCTAATGTACAGTAATGCGTGTCATCGTCCGCCACTGTGCCCATATAGAGGTCCTGACTAACGCTAAGCTTCGACACGAGCTCGAGCAGGCGGTGCGCGTTCACAAACGACGTGTCGGAGATAAGGAAGAAGAAGTCATATTCCTCCAAGTAATTGTCTGCGAGATACTTGAGTGCGTGGAACGGTTTCAGCATCTCCCTGGTGTCGGTGAAGCCGACGACGTTGGCGCGCCCCGGCGCGGCCTGCAGCGTGCTGGCCGTGATGAAGAACCGCAGCGCGGGCAGCAGGCGCGCCGCCGTCTTGTTCAGCGCCGCGGCGCGCGTCTCCAGCACTTCCTCAGAGCTGAGAACACCTGGAAATCATTTTACATTATGTTACTTACATTACTGATGCTAAAAATGTTTGTATATTATAGTAACATACCAATCAAGTGGTCGATAACTACAGCCTATAATTTTACTTACCAACTTCGACGAGATGGTATTAAATATGTACTTAAACTTTAAAGACTTTGTAAGTCTTTGCTAATTATAAACCAATTTGTGATTTTTTCAATAAGTTTTACCACACCATAACCTGATATTTGAATCTGATATATGTACATATGTATGTACACTTGAAAAAAAATTCTTTTTTTGTGTTTATTATTGTCAGGACAAGTTTTGTATAAAAGAAAATTAAAAGAAATTTTATTTACTAAAATAGGTTTTTTTTTAAATCTCATGATATGAAAAGTGAGTGAGTGAAATAGTTTTTATCCCGGAAATCATCCCATAAGAGGGTGAGAATGGGGATGAAAATTTGCACGGGAAGCAAGCTATGGACGAACCCGAGCGAAGCGACGGTGAGTCTCTAATATTTTAATAAATATTACCATGAAGCTACACAGTTAATGATTAAAGAAAAGGTATGCTTGAATCACTTTCAATTATCCCACCCACAATCTAATGGCCAATTAGATTGGGGACTGCAGTCCGCAGCCCATCAAATTTAATTTTAAAATGGCCAATATTGAATTGTTACTGTTAAAACCTGCATACATATTCTTACTGATTATGCAGAACCATTAAAAGATAACAAATACCTATATAAAAACATCAAATGATAAAAAGATTGTTGTTGTTGTTTTTATTGTTGTCTGGTTTTTAAAAAAGTGTCACAATATTATAAGCTACTAGCGACTCACCCTCGCTTCGCTCGGGTTCGTCTCTAGGTTGATTCCCCGTACAAATTTTCACCCCCTTAAGGTATGATTTCCGGGATAGAAAGTATCTTATGTCCAGGGTCTCAAACTATCTTCTTACCAAATTTCATTAAAATCGGTTCAGTAGATCCAGAGTTACCCCCTACAATGTCACAAGCTCACAAACTTTAGCTCTTTATAATTTTAGTATAGATAAATTTTTCTAAAATTCTGAGTCAAATCTGTATATTAAATATTCTTTGGAAAATTTTATTGAAATAGTCATTATTATCGATACAAAGGCCAAATCTACAGTTTTTTTTAAATTTTGTCTGTCTCTCTTTAAATATTTTATATTAAAAATATAATTACTTTGATCAATATCAATATTTTTAACACGAAAAAAAAACATTACTTATATTTGTTTATATTACAGAAGTTACATTAGAAACAGACATACCAATCACTTGGTGGCGAAAAGGCTAAAATGTAATACTAGAAGCAACTTTCACCTGAGGAAGTGGAGATACATATATAAAACAAAAAATTGTAAATACTACATTCTCATATGTATTTACAATTTGCTTATTTTCCAATGTAAAAAATAATTTTATATCTATTTTTTTTGTTACCTGCAAGTAAACCACCACGCATTCCTAGCTCAGTACTATAGTATCTAGGGCGTTGCACGCTGCGGCCGGACTGGCCTGCGGGCCCCAACGGGCGTTCCTCGCGCTGCGGCTCGAAGTCATCAGGCGTCGTCACCGTGGCCACGCCGTCGCAAGCCGCCACGTCCTCTTCCAGTGGAACCGTCGCCAGCGCCAGCCATAGCCCAATACCTAATCCCACAAGGAAGTACGAATTGTGCTTCACTTGGGATACCACGTAGCGCGATAACATCTTGCAGTTTTAGCATCACATCAACATTCCAATTTATAATTTTATCTGATTACACTAAGTAATGTTAACGTTACCGAAAATCGAGCTAAGTTACTTAAAACTAGGAATAAACTATTAATTTACAACCTAGTTTAATATTAATAGTTATAGACTTATATTGATAATTGAACTGAACAGACATGCGACAGAAAAGAGTGAATTCAGCCTCAGAATATTATCTTTATATATGTAGCAATATGCTCTATGATATTATCTAAGAAAAACTCATAGTCAAAACTGTGTGACAGTCTTGACAGTGTCAAGTGTCAACTCATGGATGACAATTAAAGATTGACACTGTCGAACAGTCACCAGACTAAAAATAAATTCAGAACGTTCGATAAGAGACACACACATACACACTCACACATTTATCTTGGAGAGGATCACTTCCATTCAATGTTTACGCAGAATCTTTTTGTTTTTTATCTCTTTTGTTTGAATTTTATTTTTTTGTTTTAAATATTACTTTGGCATGTCAAGCAATGTCTTTTTCTGGAGGGATTTGGCGCTGCTAGCTGAAATACACGTTTCCTAGTTCAGTTACAGATGCTTCATTCACCTTATAACGATATTGTTTATTTGGCAAAATTATTTTGTAAAACTTTTTTGTAAAAATTTTTTGATAATAAAATTATTATTATTATTATGACTAAAGTAATCAAGTGATTTGAGCTATTTCAAATATTCTGAGGAAAAAATAGAAACCAGAGTTATGAAGAGTTAGTTATAACCATCGATCAACAATACTACTTGATATCGGATCGGCGTAAGAAATCCGTCTCGGTAGATATAACCTCACTTGCAAAGTGAGCGTATATTTCGATTAGTTCTATTGAAACACTGCAATGAGTGCAAGCGTAAATACATTCACAACGCCGCAATATGTATTTTAATAGTTGCAAAAATAATGCGCGAAGAAAAAAAATTTCATACGGTGCGTCTCATTTTCGGTAAACTTGATTTTTGTTTAATCTTTTAATTTTGTTTTCATATAATTCAAAACCCCAGACGTTTTTGTTGGTTATAAAGTATTGCCAAACCTCTCCAAAGATACTTTATTAAAATTCCCAAAAATATACTTTTGGCAATCTGAAATTTTAATCACGTATTTATTGAGTAATTTTCAATAATACTTGCAAATAGCCAGATGAATTTACCGGTTTTAAACCATTCCCAGACGCAAATAAAGTTTACAAATGAGTACTCATTTGTAAACTTTATTACCAGGTTGCCAAAAATATGTTCATTTTGGATATTTTTTTTTGCAAATGTTATATACTGCGCAGTAACGAAATAACCGCTAACGCTATACCAGACTCGCGGGACTGGACTCGCCAATTTATGAAATTATATTTTTCACAATTTCAACTTACCAAAAGGACCTTCCCAAAATTCGTCGCCAGCTCTCAGAATATAATTATTTCAAGGACAGGGCCGAATTACAATACTTTATGTATAACACTCGTGATTTAGCTTTGATTTTGTAATTTGTATGTGACATGTTATCTAGTAGTATTGTTGATTGAAGGTTATAACCTAGATCCCATATGTTTCTACCGAATTTTAAGTGATTACAAAAGATTAACAAAGCTGTAAGCTTAATAAGTAACATTTTCTTTTTGTAAAGACTTCTTATAATTATAACAAAGACGGTTTTCTAGCTTAAATATTTTATGAACTTTTTCAGAAAACATTTTTTTAATTTTTATTAAATTGAATTATCTGTGTTTTTAGTTTGGTTGGCGGGTTCTCAAAATTAAAAAATACCGCGATTCAAGAGTTGAGACTTCATTTCTAGAAATATCTTAAGATTTTGGTTTTTTGTTATTAGTTTGTTTAATTTCTCGTGTTTTAGTGCTTTATTTATTTTAGTGAGTATAAGTAGCACTATTTTTAAAATTTTGTTATAATATTTATTTATGAAATGGAATGAAATTAAACTTTATTCAAGTAGACATAAGTATGTTTACAAGCACGTATGAATCGTCAATTTAATTGATATTTAACTTTCAATAGGATGATGGATTTAACTTTGATTATGGCAAGTGAAGCACTTAGAAGGCTAAGGCGTTTTTAGGGTTCTTTGGCCATGTCCGTATGTCTGTAAGTAACAGTAATTTTTGAGAAAAAATGAGATAATAATAGTATAATAAGTATAAATACTTTGTGGTAATTTCTTGGATAGATATACCTAGTACCTACCTATGTTTTCTGTTTCATGCATTCGACCGCAAATATAATTAAGTGCCTATTTAGCATTATTACATCATCTTAACGAATATACGTGAGATATAATATTATGGCACTTGTTATTACTTAAATATGTGTGATGGCAAAATCAACATTAATAAAAAAGCTGACACAAATAAAGCGTCAGTTTTGGTAAATTAAATATTTATTTTCATTATTTATGCACATCAACGATGACGATTTAGATAAAGTGGTTCCAAAATGTTTAAAGAAAATGTACATTGCTGAAGTAATATATATTACTTTTTTTTTATAGCTTAAGACTAAACCTAACTTCCGGGAGACCCAAGAGACTACCAGGTAAGTTTGAACTGCACCTCCAGGTAAATTTCTAAGAAATTAATTAAATTTCTAAGAAATCTATTGTTAAATATTAACTTTAACGCCGGCCTGTCCGCGGTCGTGGAGGGATTATTCTATATTCTATACATATAATAAAACTGTAGAGGTCGAATGTCTGTACATAGAATAAAAATGCTAAAAACCGAGCCAGAGGCAAGAAGAAAAATAGAACAAATTCAGTTATTTTTCATTTTTTTTGTTTCTCTGTCTTTTTGTCTGTTTATCTGTTTGTGTTTGTACGGGCTAGTCTCCGAAACTGTTGGATAGATTTAAATGAAATTTTACATGTTGGTACTTTATATCCCCGGTCAACATTTTAGGTACTTTTCACCCCGGAAAATTAAAGAGTTCCCATGCCTTAGTTAAAAAACTATAGTAACTTATACAGCTTAGTATACAAAAACTACTACTACTTTACAATAATATAGTTCATATATCAGAATAACAAATAGGCTACTTTTTATCCCGGAAAAATGTACGTGGGATAGATTTGTTTATCTAGAGGCGAATCCGAGCGCAGCGAAGGTGAGCCGCTAGTAGATAATATGCATCTACTTATAAGAATTAATATTATGGATGATTGTTGATTTAAGTGTAATAATAAATTGAACTTTACTGTCTAACTGCTATCTTTATTTTCTGTAAGGTTTTTTGTTTGTAAATAAGAACATACTTAAACGCTCAGTTATGTATATTTTTATATTATAGGTATTTATGAAGAAATCATAGATATTTAATACATACCTAAATGACTATTTTAAAAGATATATACCGGGCGACTGCGGCAGTCTCAGTAGGAACACGAATGTAAATAAATATATTAATAGTTAATATATTAATATGATAAGTGATAACTAGTTCATTCCCAAGGAGGGTTTACGTCAGGCAGGCGGCCGGTCGTAAAACTTTTGCCAAATCCTTTCAGCAGTTTACAGAAGATGTACTGCGCCGACCCCAAGTGATGGGCAGGGAGTGATGGGTGGGAAGAAGAAGTGATAACTAGTTGCTTGGCAGTTCTATTTATAACTAACTAGCGTCTCACCCTTGCTTCGTTCGGGTTCGTCCCTAGGTACGTTTTAAATTAAAATGGATATATTACCTATGTTATCCTTAAGAGAGATAGACATATACCATCGCGGATTTTTCTGTAGACCTATATAAGATACACAGTTCAACCATACATTATTGTTTGTTTTGTTTTTGTTATATCTCATAGGGACAGACAGACAACGCGAAGCGACTTTGTTTTATACTAAGAAATGAATAATTTAAGCGCAGATAAAACCGCAAAGTATTTGTTGCATAATGTATAATTGGATTTGATTTAGTGACCTGTTGCAATTGCGTTCGCACTTTAAATACACAATTCTACTCATAATTGCACTGCATTATTATTTTTCTGGCATATAGAGAAATACGCCTTAATGAATAGATTTTAAGAATGGCAGCTGTGACGAAAAATTGCTAGGAAAGTATAGGTATAACCAATGCCCATAAAAATCTTTTTTTATTATCGTATTTTAAGGATTTGCAATTATTGTCGGTCTAATTTAGTACAAAATATAGTAACGAAACTATTACCTAACAATATAATTAAATATTCTACATGTAACATCTAACCGAGGTAGTGTAGTATCGTTGTGGATTTACCTTCCTCATTGCGGGAAACGCCGTGCTTAAGGAAACAGTATGCGAGTCTTTTTACGTCCCGTGCATTGAGAGCACATGCGTCCACCCATGCCACAACACCGATTGCTTACGGGCTTCTGCAGTAATGCAATCACAACGATTCGCTTCTCTTTATCACCCCACTCCATTTTAATATCACAAAATATTTGACAATGTATTTGCGTGAAAATGAGAAAACACAATGAACAATCATATAAAAATGACAGATTAAAAATTCAAATGTAATATTTTGTTTATTTTTAATTGTAACGGCGTTTATGGCCAGACTATGTACAGACATTCTACCTCTACAGTTCTATTATATGTATAGATATTGAACTTGGTTCCCTTTTTCACATTTTTTATTATTTATTATTAAGCACACTTACAATGCACATGTTAAAACAATTCAATACAATAATTAAAGTAAAAAAAAGAAACAGACATGTATATCAATTACAAGTGTACATAGCATTTATAATATTATGGAATTATTATAGTAATTGATAAAAAATACAAAATTAACCAAAATTAGAAATAACATAATTCAAAAATATAAAATAAAGTAAAAATAAAAATAATAATTTTTATTATATTTATATTTAAATCACAGTTTGGACAAATAATATTCTAATAATTTGAAGTGAAATTTATTGAAGGTATCATGAAAAATATCTAGTTCTGATGTTTTTGATGGGATAGCACTTTTCCCCTAAAAAGAAAAATAATTAAGTTCCACTTTATCAAGGTTGGAGTATATAAATACAATTAAGCGAGAATAACATTATCAAATATAAAAATAATAAAGTAGATAACACTTATTATGAAAACGTAAATGCTTAAATATCATACTAATTATAATTTTAACATTAATTTGTGACAAAAAGTTGATGCCATATGGCGATGTTTTTGTGCTTCAAATATACAGATAAAAATACACAACTTATATAAATGTTCATTTTTCTCATTAAAATCTACATTTCAATTCATATTCCATTATAAAAACTTAAAAAAAAACGACTTCCAGGCACTAAAATGTAAAAAATAACTAAACGGAGGCTTACAAAAAAAAAACATTCCGACGAATTGAGAACCTTTTTGGAAGTCTGTTAAAAAAACAATACAAAAAATGAAATGTTAGGAAGTGGTCATTTATATAATACGTCACGCTTTGTTCTTGAGAAAAAAATTATAAGGTCTCATCAAATTAAGGTATATAATATATACGCATAATTAGATAGGTAGGCATATATTACCTACCTACTTATGTGTATATATTATATACCTCCTGTAATTAAAAGTATGTTTGTAATTTCCTTTACTGTAAATAGGAAGAATGATAAAAAATTGTAAGTAAATAACATTTCAAATTGTCACAATATGCTTAAGCCCTCCACTTTTATCCCTCTTTATTCCGGGTTTGCTAACGTATTTTATAAATGGTATGGATTTTTTTTTTAAATCGTTGAACGGGGCCTATAGCCTCAAAACATACTTATACCTCCTTTATTTTTGGATACAAAACATACAGTCAGCTGTGTCGGTAGTGGTGGACTATATATACATAAAAGTACGGTATTTGCGTGTTTATTTAATTTACATGTTTTTATACAGATTTATACACATGTATAAAAACATGTTTCCAAGTACTAGGTAATTTAAAATTTATTAAAATACGAACTTTACACAATAATATACTTATGATAAAAACAACAATTAAAATGGAGATAATATTAATTTTTTTTTTTGTTCGCTTCATCCTTCAGATAAAATATAACCAGGCAGTCCTTTTAACCTACAAGGTAGCATTCGCACACATTTAAGAGATTTTTTTTAAAAGTCGATATGTATATGGATTCTTAAAATAAATTCGTTACTCGCTAATGTCTACATCCCTAGACCCTACTACTCGGAGTCAGTGCCGTTATTCTTTTTTCGTGCGAGGTAGCAAGCACACGTGTACTCTTCGGGTAAAAATTCCAAATAAAAGTGAATATGTTCAAGAAGAAGAAGAAAGATGTAAACTAATGGGAATTCAAGAAACTTAAGGAACAACAATTGTTTAAGCATCGTCGGATTCAAATTACATTATGGATCGAGAACCCCTTGCAAGATTGCTACATTCATAGCGTATTTAATCGAAATCAATTGTTTATATACAATAATAAAAGGGACAATATGTTTTGACCGGGGTGCCTATCCAAATGTACCCGCGAGTATATTTAATTAACTAAATAATAGTTGACTTTTTGGAATGAAATCGATGCATTTGCACAGAACGTGAATATGTCATTTGTCGGACAATAACAACGGTTACCATGGCAAAGATAGATTAAAGTGAAAGAGAGTTAGCGCGTTAGTTATATGTTTGTATGGCAGCTATCATTTTTCAAGATCTCTACGTATAGTTCTGTGAAGTGGAGTATAATTCATTGTAATAACAAATGCATCGTTTTTATCGCATGGAAACATAATCACATAAGAGTCTACTACTTTAAATAGTCCTAATTAAACATACCATGACCAAGGTGAACGGACGACTTGGTCAAAGTCGCTGGAGCCCACTGGATGCGGATGGCACAAGACTGGTTGTCGTGGAAATTTTTGTAGGAGGCCTATGTCCAGCTGTGGACGTGTTTGGGCTGAGATGAACGGAACATAGCACTAGCGGGTCAAATTTATACATACACTAACATAAATAATGCACTCAGAACGTTAATATTAGGTAAATTTTGTTGTTTTGCAGGTTCTGTTATCATGTGCGATGGCCAAGTCATTCTATTAATTAAAGAAATAAATATATCTAATATTAATACGGTCACTATAAAATGTTGTAACTTAACTAATTCGGTAACGATTTATGACAAAGTTGTCGGATAGATGCTTCCATAGATAGGCAATGAATAAATTAACCGACTTGGTTTTACATTATATCTCATAGCTTTTTGCGGTAGAAGAAATGCGTTGCGAGACTTGCAATATTTTTACAGTATGTTTTTGAAGGGATCTCATTTCTTTTTGTAAATATTTCTTCTTTTTCTCTTTTCTTGTACTACTTCTTGTGTGTCAGCTATGGACTTTTTAAAAGCCCACTCCTTGTCTCTGTGGGCTTTTTTCAGAGGCTTTGATATAGCAAATTTTGACAAGTCTGGATGATAAAAAATCTAAGTCTATTGTAATGGGAAATTGCGGATTCCTAGACTTTAATACTACTATCTTATGTATTAAGTATAAATATGTATAGTTAATTTAACGAATATTTTAATTTAATTGTTGACCCTACTAAATACCTACCCCGATACTGATATTCAACTTACATAAGTTTAATAAGACGTAAATCGTACGTTAATCGTAGTTAAATCCCGAAAGTTGTATTCCATTCCATTTTAAAAGTAATTTTCGAAGAGATTGATATTTCATGACCTTTATATTCCATGTTCTAATACGTGGGTACAGTTACGAGCAATGAGATGTTGACAAGGTTTTCTAATTCATATCAACATCATACTTTGTAAAAGAAAATGTACGAGCTTTGTTTCTAAATTAAGTAATCGTCAAGTTTTGTCGTAATTAGATATATATTTTAATAAATTCATTATAAATAACAAGTAATCGAATATTAGTAGGTATACACTATACACGCTTCACGTTGTATTTATTTTCACATTTGAATAATTGTTTTCTAATACATGTATACAATAGTTGCAATATCAACATTAATAAACAAATAGACGAATCGTGATTAGGTTAGTAATTACCAGGAAACATAGGATCGAACATACAAACATACATACAGGTTAAACACTAACCTAAACACACACTAAAGGAGGTTACTTTTACATTGCAACTATTGTATAACTAATTAATTTAATATTAAATTAATCGTTTATTTATGGTAAAATTTATTAGAACATATGAATGAGGTGAAAAAACTAAAAGTAAGATATCGGTTATTGAAAATAATATTTAATTTTAATAGTAAAAGGAAACATTATATAATTAAAATGTTTTATGATTTTTGAACGAAATTATATTTGACATCAACGACACAAAATAAGGCAAGCTATGATTTTTATTTGTCATCCATGACTATGATGTTTATTTATGTCAAAATATTTAAATTAAGTCTATTTTATTGTTAACTATTATTTTAAAGTATAAAAACAACACCATTAAATAAAAACAAAACCTACTTTAACAAATTAAATACATATTATTAGTGATGGCAAACTGGACCCTGAGAAACAAATATTATAAGTTGGATGTGGCTTGCAGTAAAAGCTTTCTTGTGTATCTGATATAATTATGCATTTATAAATTCAGTGTTCTTAATTTATTTATTGCTATAGCATCGATTTTATAAATAATAAAATAAAACATGATTTATTTGTGTATTCTCTTTTTAAAATGACTAAACTAAATATTGACAAATACATATGTGTATTAGTCAAGTAGAAATCGAACTCACGCTCCGAGGGCTCTGTACTACCACAACAATATTTATTATGTATATCAATTATGTAATATAATTTTACGTAATAACCTATAAGGAGATATTAAAAAAAAATATTTAAAAGAATTTTAGCGTACCTATGAATAATAATAGTTTTGACTGAACCTCTGAGTAAGACATTCTAAGCTGTGAATTGCATATCCTCATATAAGATTTTTATGCAAAAAACCTAATATAGATAGGCA
This sequence comes from Brenthis hecate, assembly GCA_951806755.1. Taxonomy (NCBI): domain Eukaryota; kingdom Metazoa; phylum Arthropoda; class Insecta; order Lepidoptera; family Nymphalidae; genus Brenthis; species Brenthis hecate. The sequence continues at coordinate 68,829 of OX638261.1, forward strand.
TACAAAAGATAGACCACATATAGAAACATATTAAATGGCTAAATTTGGCTTTAGAGAATTTATTTAATAGCTATATTTATCCTATACAAATTATTCTCGATGACGATACGAATATTTTTTGGAAGTGTTCGTGCTGGTTTGTATTGTACAACGAATTCTCTTACTTCTATGATTTGGTCGATAAGTGTAAGAGATCTGGGTTTGATCCTATCTGAACTAGCCATTCATTAGTTACTGAGGTGAATGCTGATGAAATGGCCTCGATTCTATCGTAGAATGGATTTGAGCGTAGGTACCAGTTTGTGTAGCTCCAGGAAGTCAGGGACTCCCGGGAGGCGACACATGACTGCTGTTGCTGGTGCTGGTGTTTGCGCATATATTTTTTTTATATTTGAAATCTATATACACAACTGAGAGCGCCTCTCGCTGCGGTATTCCCCCGAGATGATAAGACACAGAGCGACTCTCGATACGAAAATACCCGAGTGTTCGATTAGTTGTACATATATATTTTTTTTATATTTGAGATCTTATATGTATGTATTAATTTATATAATAAATATATTTTTCCTTAAAACTATTTACAATATTTATAATTACATTTTAGTCGTTACTAATACATACAGTATATCCACTATTCACTTAGCTATCCGTTTGGGTAGTTTAAGTGACGACAATTATATGTATGAACTGCAAAAGTAACTTTGTAATACCATATATCGCATATCTATTTGTATAGGATTACAAAGTTACTTATGCAGTTTGTTGTATATCTCGAAAACAGGATTGAAATTTTGTGATGTTTGAGTTTTTCCTTGGGTTATAGGGTAAACACTAATTGTGTTCAAAATTTGAAGCTCCTATGTCTGCTAGAAGTACCTTAGAATTTTGATGATCGGTGAGTGAGTGAGTGACGATATTAACTAATTTTGATCTACCACAGTTCATAAACTACAGGTTCAAATTGAATGTAATTTGGAAATATACCTAGTTTTATTATGTTCTCTTAGTCACTCAAAATTCAAGCTTCTAGCTTTATCAATAACGAAGTTATTGGGTGGAAAATGCTCTGAATCGCTTCGAGAAAAGGATGGTACTGCCGTGCCCTTTTTTGCTCGACTTGGCGGGGGCACTGCCGTGCCCCCCGATTAATTTAATTTTAATGCTTTCGTTGTTTACAACAACGCTAGTAACACAAGTTGATATACTTACCTTCAGTTTTGTTATCTATTTTTGAGAAAGCAAACACGTGTACAGCTTAAATTTTAATTTGAAGATGAATTAAATTTGAGAAGAGGGTAATATGCCCTAAAGCCTTTCAGTAGCCCATAGAACATTTACTAATGTGTTGAAACAAGCTATAACTCATTCATAAGGCTCTGTGTTCTTTGTATTACAGATAACTATAATAAACGCAAAAAGGTTCTTCAAAACTATTACATTGTTTAGGTTTTGCAGTAAATTATAACAGAAGCTCTCTTGAACCCAGTCACTTTGAAAATTTATTTGATTCTTGTTTGACTCCATTAATCAAAAAAAAAATACTATCCGAAAAATGTCATAAAATCATGATTTTTTTTAACAAAAAATATTTTACATTTGCAAAAATGTTTAATGAGGGAATTTCGATGAAGTTGACTCATATATTAATGATCGAACTTCATTTGAGAAGTTCGTTTGATCATATATAATTATTATTATCATTCTTTTTTATTCTGTGGCAACAGTTTTTACATCAATCCTTTACGAATGGCTAAACCGGAAGTACATAATAACAATCACTTAGTAGCTTATTATGTAAACATTTCTATGTGACTTTGCCATGTAAAACTAAAGCCGTAAAAAAACAAGCAAATTAATTATATAAGTTTTGTATATGTCCTAATCTAAGACGCCTTAAAAACATTCAAATAAAAAATTGCCATTGTTCTTTAAAGTAAAATAAGTACTTTAGAAAACGCAATATCGATTGCGCATATACACATATACTCGTAGTTATCAATTGTGATGAAGCTATCAATTAGAATAAAAAAAAATATTTTTAGTCTTTGAAGGCCGATTTTAGCCAAAGTAGCCCCGCCCCTGTGGTCACGGAATTTAATATTTAAATAAATAACTTTAATTTGTATTTATTCAGTACAATCAACAATAGACATGGAGAGAAGAGAACTTAAGGGACCAACATGTAAGTGATAGTACAAGAATTTTATATAATGGCTGTTGGTGCCTGACAGTAGCTTGTGTGTCAATCAAGGTCATATTCCATCTGTGTGCAAAATTTCATCAAAATTTCTTCAAATAATTTTTAAATCAGAATATGAGAAAAACTTAGCTAACTTCATTCAAATCATACTCTCATAACCTGATATATATGATTGTAGCACCATCGACTGCCCAATTTAGGGCTGCAACTATAAACTTAGGTAGTTGCTATTTGTACTTAAAATAAGGACGAATAAAAATATTTTTTCGTATTTTAATAGGACGAATAATAAATAAAGGAGGTTGTTGCTATTCGCCCGATAATTAATCGGTTGAATAAAAAATATATTATTTGTCCAACTGTTGCCTGTTTGTACGAATATTTACCACGTTTTTTGTTTTCTTTTTGCAAAAATAATAATTACTACTTTTTTAATAATTGTAAAAGCTGACATGGTGGCTCATTCTTAAGTCTACTTAGGAACCATGAAGTCACCTGTTTAGATTTTTTTACTTAAAGTTGAAAATTTAAGTCATAATTGACCGATCGTCAATTTTTCACTTAATAACAACATTTTCATAACTTTCATCACAGTTACGAAGCTGATGGTTTTATTCATAAAAGTACTACTTATGAATATTTAATAGCAAAAAACAAATCTCGACAAAGTCTTCTATTTTTTTTTTTTAATTTTTAAGTTGGGTCAAAAATTTTCATAAATTCAGAAAGAAAATCATAACTCGTAAATTATGAAAAGTCGTGTAACATACGTGGGGGTGATTCGGATACCGTACCATACGAGGGACCTACATTTTATTTTTGGACGTCAACGTTCCGACTTCCGACCAACCTGCAGGTATAGTGTATATACTTCTACTTCTATTCTTTAAAAAATATAATTATTAAGGTTACTAAAATGTTTCACGAAAATTCTGTAATATAGCGAAATGACGGTAGGTATCTAAAATTTATTTCATATAAATTGATGATAATTTTATTATTAAATACTCGTATTAAATAGCATAAATTGTATGACGGGAAAAAAAGAAACTTCAGCTCAAGTTACGGATTCCATCTTACACTTTTTTTTACTGTTTACGTTATTGTTGAACTTATATTGGAAATCTGGAGAATGGTAGCAAAATACATCGGTGTTTTTATTAGTGGCCGGAGTTATCTAGGAGACTGGGAGGTACATACGTAATGTAACGTGGAGTAGGTCTCTAAATGGTCGTAATGCTCCTCTGGCACACGCAGTCACACAGTTTATCTTTTTCGGCCATGGTTTAGGCAAATGCCCTATTGGTGTTTAAGCCCTCATGTTAAGATTTTAACATAATAATATAACAACCGGGTTAAAAATCGTTGACAAATGTTGAAACGAATATCTCCTTAGTGTAATTTCTCCAGCGATGACTACCGAGCGCGTTGCCACACGTGAGACGGCCGGTCGCGCAAGCGCAGCTCAGTTACATTGTGCGCAACATACCTGTAACTTCCAGATACGTATCATATTAAATATTAATCACAATAATTTTGAATGATTATTTTATTTGTGTTTCTCATTGTTGCCCCGAGACATGTGCACAGAATATATAAAATTGTAAGTTGTTTGTTTTGATCTCGTCGCAGTCGAAGGCTCTCTATTATAAACCATGTTTATTGTTAATGCATATTTTAATTTAGGATCTTCCTCAATACAGAGTTGTGTCTACGTGCATATGAATATGTTGAAATACAAGATATGAGTAATTTAATGCAAACATAACTTTGTTTAATTACTTATATAATACTAGCGACTCACTCTCGCTTCGCTCGGGTTCCTCCCTGTTTACGTTTTAACTTTTAGTATAAATTTTTCAGAGATGAGATATTTTCCCGCAGTAAAAAGTATCCTATATGACCCGGACAACAAGCTATCATTATATCAAATTTCAACAAAATCCCTGCTGTGGTTTTTCCGTAATGCGGTAACAGACAGATAGACAGACAGACAAAAAATCTAAAAACTATAGATTTGGCCTCTGTACTGATAATAATGTCTATTTCAATAAGATTTTGAAAAAATATTTTCGATTTAATTATCGATATTTCAGTTCGTAAAAGCAAAAATTTGAAAAAATAAATATTCGTGAGCCTGTAACTTTGTTCTTATTGGTGATATGAAAAAGTTGACAAGAACTTTTTTATAGGATTTTAAACGTGCTACAAATTTGCCATTTAACATTTTCTATAACCCTTACAGTTTAGCTAAAAAATGTAAAAAACCGTAAATTTGAATTTCAAAGCTATATAAAAAATCAAATATTGAAGATAGAAATTCGACTCAAAGGAACTTTTTGTAGTAAATTTAATGCTAAAAGAGGTTCATTCATTCAATTTTTTGAAAAATATTTTCATCACAGTTTGCAGGGCAAAAAAGTATTAAAAACCATGTTTTCCATGTACGAGTAATTTGTATGGGAAAGCTTAAAATCGATGGAGAACCTCTCAGAATTGGAATTTTGAACTCCGCTTTTATCAGGAGCTTTGTTGGGAGATTTTCTGAGATATTTTGGGGTGAGAGCGAAGAAAAAAAATATCGTCATTTTTTGGCACACCTATATATATGTGTTTATATATATATATATATATATATATATATATATATATATATATATATATAGTACCTGGGCGACCGAGCGTCGCTCGGAGTTTTTGGACAAAAAAAACAAACAAAGAATTTGAATAAATACAAAAAAAAAAACAAAATTAAAAACTTTGTGTCCAACCGGGATACGAACCCAGACACCTATGGTAGTCAAACTTGCGCATTGGCCGCTTGACCATGATGCTTATGTCTGAGCATGCGAAATTATCGAACATAATAGTTAGCATGGAATAATGCAAAAGAAATAATAATAATAATAAAGCTTTATTTATTGTATACATGCTTACTTATAATTTTAAATTATAATTACTCTTAATTAACAATTTTTAACATTGTATTTTAACAGATCATATTTATAACTTATTTGATTATATTTAATTTAACTTCACTTTTTGGTTAGTGACTATTTATTAACTTATAATTTTTTAACTAATAATTTTGTAATCTGGAATTAAATTATTTTAAAAATCTTTAATATTATTTGAAATGATATTGTATATATATATATATATATATATATATATATATATATATATATATATATATATATATATAAATTATCATTAACAAATAAATAAATAAACAATCACAATAAATTAATTGAGTAAATACTAAACATTTCACAATAATAAATATAAATTAAATTTCTTCCCATACATTAATTCTGACAATAGTTATAAATTAGGTATTTAATTTCATAATTAAATGTATTTATTTAGTAAATGTCTTTTTCATGTATAGACCCCTCTCGGTTAAAAGCCTCCTCCAAAGTAGCCCTGCATAGAGCTCTCCGTTGGAGATTATGCTTGTATGAATGATTGCAAAGGGTTTCTTTTCAAATTTTGTTTCCAATATATAAATTTCATTCCAATTTGTTTCTGATATGCCTATAAAGTTTATAATTTTATCTTTGTGTTCTTTTGATTTGTTGTAAGAAATGCTGCTTTTAATTCTAGAAGTTTTTCTGGTGAAGATATGTATATCTTTGTTCATTGTATGTCTGTTTTTCTTTGGAGGGTTACAGTCGAACTCCCCCACAGTGACCGGCTGTACTGGGGGATAAAGATGAGAAGGTTCCTACTGTGTTTAATATACTGTATCTTGCTGTGTTGTTTTTAGTTGTTCCTGGTTATCATTTGTGTGGTTGAAAGTTAATTTTGGTTTTTGTAATATAAAGTTTTTAATATTAGCAGGTTTGGTTTTCTTTGTATGTTGTTTATTTGTTAGTTTTTTGTTTATAATTGAGGTAAGGCGTTTCTGAAGATATAGGCAGACTTCTTTTATTTGAGTATTGGCGAGAAGTGTTCTTATTATTATCCACAATAATTAGTTTGTCATATTTAATGAAAGCTGTTTTGTCTAGGTCTTTTTCTTTATCTTCAGTTGGGCTTGTAACTCCTTGCGTTTGTTTAAGACTTTATTTTTTCCTCTAGTTCATGATAGGATTTTTCACCTTTTTCTACTCCGAACATAACCAAGTTCTTGCGCCTAATATGTCTTTCTAAATTATTTATTGAGGATTTTTTTATTTCTAAGTGTTTAAATTTCTCATTTAAGTATATTATTGTTGATTGTATTTTTAATGTCTTCTTTCATTTCTAACATTTCTGTTTTCTGCTGTCTTATTTCTTGTTGCATGTTTATTAGCAACTTTTTTATCTCCTCCATCTTAAGTGTGAAGTCGGAAGTAGAAAAGCTGATTGAAAAAGAGGACCAATTATACCTAGTTGAATTGCAATTTTATACAAAGTATTAGTTTTTGAGGTTATAAACTTATGTTTTAATATTTTACGCTTCCACTTCACAAATTATTTTGTTTTATTGTCATCACACACAGAAAAGATGGTTTTGCACTGATAGTATCTGTATGTTATGTTTCTCACTTTTGTATTTGTTTGGTAGGTGAATTTTTAAAAGCTCATTTGTTCTTCAACACATCAAGACTTGGTGATGTGTACATATTGCCCATAGGTTTTATCGATTAATATTTCTTAAAATTATTATTAAATTAATTAAAATTTAACATTTACTTTAGATTATTTCCACTTAAATATTTTTAAACTTGATGTAAATACGGACACGATATTGACAGTTGCACAGTGGCGCCTCCCACCCACCAGAAGTGACAACTGACAATGCAAAAATTGTGAAAACGCAAAAGAAAACCGCATGAAAATTCGAAAACACGCGTTTTTCCAGACATAAGACTAATCTAGATCGATTTATCGCCCCCGAAACCCTTTGTATGCTAAATTTCATGAAAATCGTTGGAGCCGTTTTCGAGATTCAGATTATATATTGAGATATATATATATATAACAAGAATAGCTCGTTTAAATATATAAGATATATATATATATATATATATATATATATATATATATATATATATATATATATATATATATATATATATATGTATATAAACACCCATGACTGGAATACCTACAAACATTCGTGCTCATCACACGAATGAATCCCCCTATCGGGACTCGAATCCGCAACCGTTGGCACAGCAAGTAGGGTCACTACAAAGTGAGCCAAACGTGTTTTATATAATCGCTTATAAATCGCTAAGATATTATATAAAACAGAAAACAACCGCGACTTCCGCTAAATACCGGTTTGAGGAAACTGTAGCCGGGCCTATTAATATGGATTTTATCGTTTATTTATAGAAAAAAAAAATTTACAATTTTTTTATAATGATATACAGCTGTCTCGTGTTCGGTGACCTTATATTAGGCACTTGCTTTTAATAATTTTCTCGACCAAGATTCTCTTTTAATGTACTATAATAATTAATAAGTAAAAAAAAATGTTTTTTTTTGTTTGCGTTAAAATGAAAGCGTAGAAGTGTTATATTAGTTCAGATCCAGTGTAAGTTCTTAAATCGTCAAACATCTTTCTCTTTAATAATTTTTGACCATATTTTATGAGACAACACATAATATATCATTTGCCTGACAAAAGGCAAAGGAAAGGAAAATATTATTCTGAAAGCTACATGTCTGACAGAGCTTTTCAAAAGAGAGCAAGTTTTCGTAAGACATGTGGAGTCCACCAACCTGCAGGATTGTGGGCTATATTATAATGTATACGCTGTAGACATATATAATACATTTTTTTTGTTATTATGTCTAACTTTAAATCAGTGAATTCCTGCACATTATTGATCAATCGAACATGCTAAAACTCGAAGTATTTATGTTATGACATTTTGGAATCACTTTCACTACCTTTTTGTATGGTGGTACAATCGAGGGCTTACGTCAAGGCCTAAAAGAGTTCTCGTTACCACCGGCTCCTTCATCCCATCAGGTTTTAGACAACGATATCGTATTGTCCACAGGTTCATGTACGTTCACCAACCCTCAGTCAAATTCTGTTGGGGGAATTACGTATACTTCAAACATACAAGTGTAATTAAATAATAGCATGTAATAAAGCATAAATATTAGATGGTATCGGAAACTCGATACGTTGGGTAAGATCAAGGGGTTTTCCTAGAAATCATGTGTTTTGAATTTATTTATGGAAAATATTCATTTATATTCTACTAGCGACTCACCCTCGCTCCGCTCGGGTTCGTCCCTAGTGAAAATTTAGGTTTGTATGTATTTTTTAATGCCGAATAACATTTTTTTTGGGGTGGACCACCCTTATCACTTAGGGGTATGGAAAATAGATAGTAGCCGATTCTCAGACCTACTGAATACGCATATAAAATTTGGTAAAAATCAATGAAGCCGTTTCGGAGGAGTACGGTAACAAACATTGTGACATGGAAATTTTATATATTAGATTATATTGTACTTATTAATGAAGCAGTATAATATATTATGCTTATCAAACTACATTCTCAGTTTTAAACCTTGTAAGAAGTTTCTAAGCAAGAGATATTTCATTGGGAACCAAGAATAACCGAAGAGTTTATTTTTTATTAGTTTGAATGTTTAACCAAAACTATGTATTTATTGAGGAAGTATGAGCGAAGCGTTTAAACATAAGCTAGTGGCGTACTCTCGTTCTATCACAATTGGATCCGTGAAACATTCATTGAGATAGTTTTAAAATAATAATTAATTTCTGGTTAATAGGTATAAAGTCTAAATTCAAAATTGTCACAACACTGGGTTACAAATTACAGTGTTATTCTTTTCGATACCAGTATCAATTTTCAGAAATAGTTTTTCTTTATCAGCATTAAATCAGCATAAAAGTGATCGAGCATTGCTAATTAGTCTAAGATGAATCGGCGCATGAGTACTGGAAACTATTACACCTCAATTTTTTTATGCGATGCTCTTTAAATTATCCTACTGATGATATAAATCCATGTTGCCATGGGCAACCCCGTGTTATGATTGTTTATACCGAAATTGCTTAAACAATTGTAAGGAGTTGTTATTTTCCAACCGGAAATACTTTTTTATATTATTTATTGAAATACAAATTAAAAAGGTCCTATGACTTTTCACGATAAAGTTAATATTTTTGGAGATATGAATTTTTAAAAGTTTGAAAAATCTCAAATTTGGATACTTTTGACCTAGGAAAAATGTTTAAAAAAAATTTAATAAAATATAAAAATAAAATTATTCTTTATACAATAGTTAATAATATCCCCAATTGAGATTAGAATTTGGTTTTTAATTGTTTATTACGCGCACTCACAAGTATAAGTCCCAATTTCGGTTTAAACAATATGGCACGGGGTTGCCCCATAGCAACACGCATTTATATCATCAGAAGGGCAATTTAAAGAGGATCGCATAAAAAAATTGAGGTGGAATAGTTTTCAGTACTCATGCGTCGAATTCTCCTAGACTAACTGTGTTTGTATAATTTTTACTGCTGTTATAATAACTTGTAGTTTTGTGTGGGTATCGAGGTCTATTTTATCTATGCAAATTACGTCCCAATAAATTATAGCTTTGCGAATTCTCATGAATTTTAGAACAATATTCTTTTCTTATTTTTTAATATTATAGTGAGTGGAAAAGTACAAAGCACTTATGCTCATCACAAACATATATTTCCGAGTATCTAATTAGTTTGTACGCCAATTTTTCGCAAAGTCACGTTTTGCGAATATGTACACTGGCGTGCAAAAAAATCGGGCCACCTAGAGAAAATGGACAAACTTAAGATATGATATTTTTTTTATTATATATGGGTAGCTGTATACCCTAGGTACCTAAATCAATAATCATTGAAAAATTTAAATAAAAATTATTGCTCGAAAATAGAGGAAAATCAAATTTAATGATTTTTCGCGAGTTTGGTATAAAAATGTAAGCCGCAAATTAATGGGAAAATTAAAAGATTTCGATTGGGTTTTATGATTTTTAATAATGCGTATTACCGCTTCTATTTTTAATTACAGCTTTTAATCGGTTTTTCAGAGATTTGACACACTTTTTTAGATAATCTTGTGTAATAGACTCCCATTCTTCCAATAAGGCTCTTTTTAATTCTTGAATGTTGCTCGGGACTACTACACGACTTCTAACTTTTCTTTTGAGATGGCCCCATACTTGCTCTATCGGATCGAGGTCAGGGCTTCGCGCTAGCCAGGCAATAGTAGACACTCCGACCTCTTGAACATACTGCCTTACTGATGTAGCAGTGTGTGGGCGAGGATTATCTTGTAGAAGCAGAAAATCTTCTCCAATGAACCCAGTAAAAGGCATCACATGATCTTCTAAAACCTCCGTTATATACCTAGCGGCTGTAAGGGATCCATTTTCTATGAATATAAGCTCGGTTTTCGCTTCGTAACAGAATCCTGTCCAAAACATAACTGAGCCCCCTCCATATGAGACTGTTTCCCGCATAGTGCATGGTGCATATCTTTCACCTGGTCGCCGGTAAACAAAATTACGGCCGTCGGCACCATGCAAACACATTCTGCTTTTGTCAGTAATAAGAACCTTCTTCCACTGCTCCAAATTCCAATTCACGTGATCTCGGGCAAAAAGTAATCTAGCAATTCGATGTGCAGGGGTGAGTTTGGGGCTAGTTGCGGACTTTCGTGGCGTCAGGGAAGCGGCTCTAAGTCGGCGCCTTACTGTCCACTCGCTAACATTAACACCTCTCACTTCTCTCAGGAGATTTCGAACGTCAACCGCTGTACGATGACGATTTCTTAGAGCTGATGACACAATAAATCGATCATCACGCTCTGATGTGGCTCTTCGTCGGCCGGAACCATGTCGTCGTACAAAGCCACCAGTCTCTATGTAACGTTTGTACACTCTCTGGACCGTAGAACGGCTCACAGAAAAAGCTTGAGCCACTTGACGTTGACTTTGTCCAGTTTCAAGCAAAGTCACAATTCGAGATGATTCAGCCTCGGTCAGATCCATCTTGCAGTATTTATAATAATCGCAGATCAAAGTAGAAGTGTCTTGTTCAATAATTGGAACTCAACTAAGCTTCTAAAATAACAAAAAACAGTATTTGTGGCTTCAATCCATATTATGCAAATATTCACTAATTACTGCTAATTGACTATAATTAAGCGCACACGTGCATTTCCAGGAATTTTATGACTTTTTTGAAGGAAACAAAGGCGTCTAATCTCCTTAATTACCTTTGCGGTATTTTTTTTCACCAAACAATTGTCAACAAAAAATTATGCTTAAAATTAAGGGTAGCCCGATTTTTTTGCACGTCAGTGTATTACCTTTTTGTAGGTATTACGTACATCTGACGTAGTGTATTGAGTAAATGCTTTGGGCGAACGTTATTTTTTACCTTTTCGTTCCCCTTTACTTACGAGATCAGTCAAATCAAATCAAAATCAAATCAAAATATACTTTATTCAAATAGACTTTAACAAGCTATTTTGAATCGTCAATTTTACATTTAAAATTAAAATTAAATGTTAGTGTAGTCAGTCCGTTAGGAAGCTATCACAGATTGAGTCATAAGTTTCTCTACAGTCGACTCGTCTATTTATTGTCAAAGCGAGAAATTTGTTGGCAGGTAGTGCAGATGGTGGTGCAGGTGCAGATGTGGACGTGAGACGCAACGGGACGTGCGGGAACACGGGGATAGACAGGTTTACAGACAATTGCGCCATCGCTCTAATTGCAGGGCTCTATTATTAATATCATAAAACTAACCTCTATAAGATAATATTTTAAACATAAAGCTCCGTAATTTTTCACATTCGTTTGATCCCAGAATTGTCAGACCATTACGTCAGACGTACACTAAAGTGCACCGTCAGCAGTGTCGGATTCAATCTTACACTGTCGCCCCTGGGCATAGTAAAAAATGTCGCCCAATTATTGTAATTTTGCATAAAATGGGTAAAGTTTCGATAATGTTTTTTTTTTTAATTTTAATAAAATTTTTGAAAAATGCAAAAAATAAATTTATATATGATTTCAATTTTTCGAAAAATGTACAAGTTATTTTTTTAAATTATTCATTTTTTGAAAAAACAAAGTATTTTCGATAACGCGAAGAGATTTTTTTTCCTACCCTCCGAATTTTGCCGCCCCTAAAAATTTGCCGCCCTGGGCACTAGCCCCGAGTGTAAATCCAGCGCTGAGCGTCAATAACATTATTAAAGTCTGACGACTCAAATACTTGTTGAATCGGTATTTGGTATTCATTTTAACAATTGTATTAGGTAGAAAATTAAATCAGTTTTAAATATTAAACCGTGTAAAATATATTTCATATTTTAACGAATGTTTTCTACAATTTTAATAAATTGAATATAATATATTTAGCATGTTTTCTTAACAATGGTGTGGCATAACGACAATATAACTTTTTTATTTCATGCGAATTACATGTGAGTACTATCGCTTCTTTTTAAAATCTTAATACATATACATACATAATTACATATGTATGTATGTACAACAAGCGACTTACCTTCGCTTCGCTCGGGTTCGTCCCTGGGTACATTTTAATTTTTTTGAGCGGAACCCTAATTCTTTTACTGAAATAAAAGTAGCCTAAGTTACTTCTTATAACATCAACTACTTGCCAGTAAAAGTCCCGTCAAATTCGGCCCAGCCGTTTCGGAGATTAATTGTGTTTTTCTTATAAATACCGTATATACCATATATAATTCCATATGCATTTAGTAAAAAGCTGTTATTTTGATATTACAAACAGACACCTCAATTTTATTTATCTGTATAGATGTACATTGTAAACAGTGTGTACAGGGAAGTATTTCATTTTCGACGTAAAGTACAGGACGAGTCAGAGGCGTGTTAAAAGCAGTGTTTACCTGGAGCATGCGCGAGCGCAGCGCTTATAGCGCGCGCGCGGCCCGCGGCGCCGCACACCGCCACTGCCGTCGTGGTCGCGCGGACCTCGCGGGACATGCCTCGGTGATAAATTATGTAATTAATTATTATTGTTCGAGATATTTATCGATGAAGTTACATTGTTTTATGAAAATCTACTGAGTTTCTCAAATAAGCGATAGATATCACTATTTATATTTATGATGTGGATTTTTATCCAAAATTTATTGATGTATTATTAAATTTTTATACATGAGTAAGTGTTGGATATCCTTGTTTATTAATTGAATTACAATTTGTAAAGTACAAGTGACAGTTTAGTGTAGTGTGTAACAATGACAGTGAAGAGCCACCGGGCGTGGCTGACGAGTGCGAGGTTCGCTCTGAACCAGGTGCTGATTGTAATACTGAGTAAGTTATCAAAACTTCTATGTCAAGTACTTATGTATACTTAATATGATTTGAGTTAAATAACTAGGTATATTCATATAATAAGAATTTAAAGTGACAACTAACAAGAATTAATTAAATTTGAATTAATTAATTATTGTAAGATGCTTACAATAATGTGTATTTGTATATTTTAAATAACGTACGTCCTACCCCAAGCGAAAGCTTAGTACGGGCTCACAGAAAAAAATCAATAATTAGATATTTGGGATATTTGTAGGTAACTGGTAGGTGTGAAAGGTAAATAAGGACCACACAGTTTACGCTGCAAATTTATTAAATAAGTAATAATTAAATATGGTCTCAAATATAAAATAACACTGGACTTAACGCGACGCGACGTTGAGTCTGTCTCTGTCCTAATCATGGCTAGGTCCCGGAAAAATTTATATATGCTTAGTATCTGTAGTATATTTTTACTATTTTTATCTGTAATTAAATGATATACGAAGAACTTAAAAGCTTACTTGAAATATACGCTTACATGACAGTGGACTTGTAGTTAGATATTTTAAACCCTTTTGTTTTGGTTTTATTTCTTTTGTAATTTCATTTAGAAACACACGTAGCGTTTATGTTAAAAGAAATAAATCATAAAAGAAAACAATAATGCTAAATGATAATGCGAATTACAAGGTGCATCATAACCGGTTTTGGTAATGTGCGTATTTTTAGGGATGCTTATAGGGTAAAAGCCGGATAGTTATAGCCTTACTTTATTAAAACATTGGCCTTTAATCCTTTATTGTGTACTATTTTTATAAACACAATCAATATTGTTTTTCAGTAAATCCTGTTTTATTTAACCTTTAAAAAACGGGATAGTTGCTTAGGCTAATGCTTTTACCCAATTTCAATAAAATTTTTTGGGGGATACTTACCTCATGTGGGGATAGAAACCTCATTGTGAAATTGCTTCAATTTTATTTGTATTAATACAAATTTATGTAAATTTAATCAATCTTTATTAATTATTGACATAATTTTGTTGAATACTAGTCGAATTATTGGTAATTAGTTAACACCAGTTTAACTTTTAAAATACACACAAAATCTCCAAAATTTAAGTTATAAATAATAAATAATTAATCTTAAAAATAAATAAAAACCGACTTCCAGGCATTAAAATGTAAAAAATAAATAAACGGAGGTAAAATGTTATGTATATCCGTAAAAATATACACGAATTTCCCAAGAAGTGTGACATGCATAACATCAATACTAGGAGCAAACACAAACTTGTAATGCCTGTGACTCGTCTACACAGAGTCAGTAATTCTTTTTATGGACAATGTATACGCTTGTACAACAGGATCCCAGAAAATGTTCAAAAGGCTTCTATCGCCAAATTAAAAAAAAATGTTAAAGAACGTTTGTGTGCTAAAGGCTGTTATACAATAAATGATTTTTAAGAAGATGGCGCACCTTGGAAATGAAATGACCGCCTCCAGGCTACTTCAACTTGATAGAAATATTGTAAATTATAATTTTACTTAAAAAAAGATAACAGTTAATATTAGTCCCGCTGAGTTTCTTTCGCCAGTTCTTTCCGAACTGGTAGTGGACTCATGACGTTCACTAAAGAATTGTAATAATTAAATTCTGAATAAAATATTTTGAATTTTGAATAGATATCTAATCAGATATTTTCGAAATCGGTGCCAGCCGATGCAAAGCAAATCTAATATATTTCGATACGTAAAGTACATATTTATCTATTAGATATTCATATCTTAAAATATTGTAGGCTAGCACCGACTTCGAAAATATCTGATTATGTATTTATTCTAAATGAAAACCTCCGTTTAGTTATTTTTTACATTTTAGTGCCTGGAAGTCGGTTTTTATTTTTCTTTTTAAAGTTTTTATTTTTCCATTTTTAGTGTAGACATAATAAGCAGGTAATTTGCAAGATGAAAGTTTTTTAATAACATATTATTTAAAAATATATATATTTAATAACATATTAAACAATTTATTTAAAAAAATATTTATTGTTGATTTTTCAAAAAATCGCTCGACCGATTTCGATAAAATTTATATGGGACCACCTGTGAAGCCCCTTTGAAACAAAAAAATCCAAATCGGTTCAGGCGTCTTTGAGTAATTGGTGAACATGCATAAAAAAAAGGTTCGGACGAAGTGAGAACCTCCTCCTTTTTGGAAGTCAGTTAAAAACAATACGGCAATCAACTTTGGTACAAATATTAAAATTAGCGGGTAGGCGGGTATCACCAAGAAAAGTTTGAAGATCATCATCAATTACGAAGCCAGAATTTTCAATTTTTACACAGCTCACAAAATATTCTTTGAATGATAAACAAGTTTCGTGGAAACACATTCGACAAATAGCACACACAATTCAGTTTGATTTGGAATATGTATTATTGTAATTTTCAAAACATTTACAATAATCATAAATTGAAATTTTATCATTTGCATTTTCTATTTTTGTATTAGTGTTTATAATTTTTAATAACTTTTCATAGTATTTATCGAATTTTCTGTCTTACTCCTTTTGTAGTAGTTTTTCTTTGGTTATTTTAGTATTTATATAAAGCTTCTTCCCTTTCACTCTCAGAACTATAAAAATTGTTATTTGTCTCTTCCTTAAAAATCTTTATTCGTTCAGTTTAATAAAATCTATGTTTTAGAATTCTGTTTCACTGCTAGAGATATCGATATTTTTTTGATCTTTTAATTTCCTTTCGACTGCTCTTGTTTATAAAACTGTATTATAATTAATATTATAAATCAAATGTTATTTTAGCGACTCTTGATATTTAATGGCAATGTTGATTTTCTTATAACTTTCTACCGTAAGTTATTGTTTTTCCTTCTACCGGCCTTCTCTCTCTGTAAAATGATCTCGAATAAATCATTACGTATCTGCAATTAATACATTTCTTTTTACACTTTAAATTTGTTAATTCAAATACAGCTCTCTTTTTTTCATAATTTTCGTTTCGTTTCCGGCTGATTTATTTTCCACTGTCTTAAAATATGTTTATTTCATTCTCTCAATTCTAGATCCTTTTGTAATTATTGTTATTTCTTTTTTATTCTATTGGTCAATTTTGTCGTTGGAATTTAAAATTTCTGCAGATTATTTAGCTCTCTAAGACATGACTCCTGCCATTCACACCTGTTCCCACAAAACATTAGAAGAGCAAATAATTGAAAAAAGGTCTACTTTTTTCATTACTTCATCTTCGTTTTTGTTGCAAAAGTTTACCTATTATGTTAACGAGCCATACTTTTCTAATAATTTGTGAAGTGTCACTATGGTCATGACGCGCTTGTATATATGTATATGTGCAACTTTGAGATTGTATAAAAATTAGTCGAATTTTGCCGAATGAAATGGAAATCTTAAAATTATCATTACTCGTAATTAATATGTTTGCTTAGATTTGCTTTAAATGAACATATGTAATATGGTAATATGTACATAATAATGCATATATTTACATAGCAAGTTTGACTTCATTGTGGGCTCAGTCACGGCAACTATTTGCTGCCGAGGTTAGTGCTGTGTCCGACGTTACAACACTGTGGAGAGGAGTCTCAGATGTAGATACTCGATTACGCCAGATATTTGGGCAGTGTACACGCGACCTTGGCGCCGAATATTTAAATAAATAGATTATGTATGAATAATATATTTAAATATTATCTTTAGACTTTTCATTCAATATGTATCGTACTGAACGTTCATTAAATTTATATGAATCTAATTAGTTTGTCACTTGTGAGAGCTAGGCTTGCCAAATCTATCAGAGAAGTACCAGGTGCATGCAACCCGCATGGCATACTGCCCACCTCCATGTGTGTCTCTTGGCTTCGCGCCGGGCCGGGTTGCCGGATGCTAATGAGCCCCCCACATCTTGGGCCACCCTCCGTTAACGCACGCACATAGCTTAAGGAATTTTAATAGGAATAATATTGAATTGTTCGGCAGTCAACGTTCCGACGCTGTCATTCGGGCTGGCCCTGGGCTGGGTGTCGCTGGCGAGCGGCGAGGCGGGCGGCGACGCGACGGCGGGGCGCGCCGCCGTGGTGGCCGCCGTGACGACGTTCGCGGCCGCGCTGGTCGGCGTGCCGCTGAGCGCGGCCGCGCTCGCCGCTGGCCGCAAGGTGGCGCTGCTCGGCACCTCCGCTTGCTTCGTGGTCGGTACGCCTTACCGATCATTTAGACGTATTATCTATTTGATATACATGCGATACGCTTCTTATTTTGATTGAGTAGCATGGGCGAGGTAGATAGGACTTCACAGGTCATTTTATATATCAAATTTGGGAAAAACTGGAATCGTTTTAGTGCAATAATGAAAGAAGAAATAGATATCGGATGGAGGATTAATGTTTGGAAAAATTAATGTATGCCAACCAGCAGGGACGGTGGTTCAACAGTACCACGTAATGTATGAACACCGAAGAGTCGATACATTGACCTTTTTCTTGTCCATTATCACATTTTTGTAGCTATGTATATAACAGAAATAGTCTAGGGGTTAAATATAGTTGCACTCAATAAACACGTACTCGTAAATGTATAACATATCTTTTTAAATCGGACTCTTGTTATAGTGAATGTGAAAGTTTGTATGTGTATGTGTGCGTGAGCATGTTTGCTGCTCTTTTACGCTGAAACGGTTATGATAGAAGAAATACATGGGCTATCTATGAAATGATGAAGCTAATGCGAATGTCAATGTGCAGGTATGCTGGTCACTGAAGCTGGCTGCCGCGTGGGGCGCGTGGGGCGCGTGGCGCGCGTGGGCCGTGGCGGCGGCGCGCGTGGCGGCCGGCCTGGGCGGCGCCGCGGCCTGGGCGCTCTCGCCGCTGCTCGCTAAAGAGGTACACGCACACACACACGACACAATGCATGTAGTTATTGAAGGGAAAATTCCTTAGAATCGTTGTGATTTTAAGCTCGATGAAACGAAAATGCGACACGACAAAGAGACAAACATAAATATATAGGATAAAGCTGGTGAGAGAGTGAGGTAAAATACATTACACAGGACGTAAAAAATAAAAATATAATAATGTTTTTACTAACAAAATATTATGATTCTTTGATGATCGAATTAATAATTTATTATTATTATATTATTAATACTGAATAATGTGTAATGTATTAAAGGTACGTTAAATAAAATGTAAAATAACTTTTTAAACTTGATAAAAATATTATAAAAAAAAACCTTACAATTATCCTCCCGATACTCTATATTTATTTCATTCTCTCGTAGGTTACTTTTCTGGAGTTTCATTTCTACCGTGTGTAAATTGCACACAAACACACACTTTTTTATTTTTCCATCATCATCCGCCTCGCTAGATAGGCATCCCTTATGAAACGCCATCGCGCTCGATATACAGCTCTACCCTTCCGACCAAGCAGTAAGTTTATATATCGTCGTTTGCCGAGGCACGGTGTCCACTAGAACCCGTGTACTAGTAGACGATCCGGCCGGCCGTCGCCGGCGCCTGACGTAGCGTGGTTGCAGCTGTGCAGCGCGCGCTGCGGCGGCGCCGCGGTGGCGGCGCTGGCGACGGCGCACAACCTCGGCGTGCTGCTCATGTACCTCGCCGCGGACCTGGCGATAGGGCAGCGGTATGTATTGTGCTATTGTTTTCTTTATATGTTATCTTCTTCTATCCATATTATTTATTATATAATGTTTATTACACATATGATAGAGAAGTGACTTAGCGAAATCTGTACATGGAATAGTTTATAAAAACAATTAATGTAACATTTTGTGTATATAATGTAGACCGAAAACGATAGTTATTCAAATTTTTGTTTGTACGTCTGTGTGTCTTATGCGTTTCACGCAAAAAGCACTGGACGGATTTTAATTTTTGTGTAGTGATAACGTATTACTCGGGTCAACATTTAGAATACCTTTTACTACAGGAAAATCTTTCATTCCCACGGGAAAATACAATAACTGGTTCGAGTCATCCTTAGAAAATGACATGGCTAACGTTGGCTAAACTGTTAGGTCCGCAATATTAAGTATGAGTCTATCTCCTTAGATACTACTAAATTAAAAAAAACACTTAAGAAGTAAAAAGAGTCACAGTGTTCTTTAACTTGTCTGGCACCGACTTATAAAATACATGATTAGATATGTATAGTAAACGAAAACTATTAATCAGTGATTTTTCACTTTTCAGTGTTTTTTGTTTGAAGTCAGTTTTGTTTTTTTAATAAGTTTTTATTTTTCCATTTTTAGTGCAGATAGTAGTAGAAAAAAGAAAGTGTTTTTAAACTTCAGTAACTGAAAGATCATTCATCCCCTATTTTCTACATACAGAGGTGTAATTTTATATCACGTTTAAATGGGATTAACTTTGAGGATCCTATCCAATAAAAAATGAATTAGTAATCGAAATCGGACTACACCGTAATTAGTTAAAAGTGACATAAAATATAAAAAGGAAATATGTGTCGAATTGAGATGCTATTTGTTGCTTAGCGTTGAGAACGGCTGGACTAGTTTAGTTAACGTGTATCCTTAATTTTTATATGAAATAGGAAAAGAAAAAAGTCAAATAAGTAAAAATCAACAATCACTAAAGTATTATGCCTGACTGGTTTTTAATATTTTGCGTTTGAATCAATCTCAATGTAAAAGTTTACTTAGGTCATAGTACCGCTTCATGGAGTAATGTAATAAAAACATATCTATCCCACGGGAACCGTACATTTTTCCGGTATAAAAAGCAACCTATGTGCTATACCAGACTTTAATCTATCTCTGTGCCTTTCATGCAGGTCGCGCGAAAGAGTAACATATATCCATCCGTCCTCACAAACTTTCACATTTATAATATCGGTATGGATAATTAACAACGGGATTAACACCTCCAGGTGAATTCCTAAGAAATCAATTAAAATTCTAATAAATCTATCGTCAACTGACACACCGGCGTGTCCGCGGTCGTGGAGGAATTAATAGGATCATAGGATAGGAAATAGTGCAATAGGTTTTTCATTAACCAATTGAGTTAGAGACGTTCGGTTTCCCCGGCAGCGCGGTGCTGGCGGGCTGCCTGGCGCTGGCGCTGGCGCACTGCGCCGCGCTCGCGCGCGCGCCCGAGTCGCCCTCCTTCCTGGCGGCGCGCGGCCGCGCGCAGGTCGGTCGCGTCACCTAGTACCTAGCGGACAGTATGTACGTTTCCGGGTTCGAGTCCCGAGTCGGGCCAAGGTATTGAGTCTCTGTTCAGGAAGTCTGAGCGACGAGCCGATTCTGGAAGGTTGGCAGTGTTTCATGCCCGCCCCTCGGAGAGCGCCGGTCGTGTCGGAGGGAGTGGCGAGTGAGAGCGCGTGCACGCGCGCGCTGCATTACAATATCTCCTATTCAGTCGCCTAGTCTCAGCGAGAACGGCCTTCGATTATCATTATAAGTAACATATATATATGTATGTGAGTAATACATGTATTATGGAAAATTATATTATGTTTTATCGTATATATAATAAAGTAAAGGTATTAAATTTTTTAATACCTATAATGTAATTTGATCATTTATAATTTATTTACACGATTTAAATTTTGTGTGTGCTTATGCTTGCAATATTGACACGAGTAAAAACAAAACTGATTATTTGAAAAAAAAACCTGACCTGTTCAACGATTATGTACGAGAAATGTTTCTTAAATGTAAAAAAGAGGCGCTCACTTTTAATGAGGAGCGTGAGATTTCTTACCGGTAAAGCGTTAAAGGTTCAGGGAAGCTACTACCTAAGCTGTGTATAATGTTTATTAAAACACTAGACTAGTAGAGTACAGCGGTGTGTGCGCGCGCAGGAGGCGGGCGCGGCGCTGGCGTGGTACCGCGGGCTGCCGCCGGGGCACGCGGCGCTGGCGGCGCAGCTGGCCGCGCTGCCGGCCGCCGCCGCGCCGCAGCGCGCCTGGAGCCTCGCCGCCGAGATGCGTGAGTCACTGAGTGTGCGCTCTACGGTCAACACTGTAACCTGTCACCTTAGAAAACCGTTCGTCATGAAAATTGCCCCTTGTATTTGATAGTTTTCCCTTAAAAAAAAGACGGCCTACTGTATAGTGTATGCCTTTTATGATGTACCACTACCGCAGGGTGTCAGTGAAAGAAGAACGAGTGTAACAAATAATAAAGCGAGTCCCGCCCTCAGTGAGCGACCCGCGCCGGCGGCGCGCCTTCATCGTCGGCGCCATCTGCGTGATCGGGCAGGAGATGTGCGGCGTGCTCGCCATCCTGCAGTACGCCGAGCGCGTGTTCGTGCTCGCGCGGGACGAGCGCGCGCCGCCCGCCCTGGCCGCGCCGCCCGCCCCGGCGCCGCCCGCCCTGGCCGCGCCGCCCGCCCCGGCGCCGCCCGCCCTGGCCGCGCCGCCCGCCCTGGCCGCCGCCGCCGCGGGCGTGGAGCTGGCGTCGCCGGCGCGCTACGCGCTGCTGCTGGGCGTGGTGCAACTGGTCATGTCTGTGGTGGCGCTGTACCTGGTAGAGCGGGTCGGCCGACGGGTATGTTGTCTTGATTTACCCTGTCTTGAAATTTTGAAGGTGTTACGTTTGTTTGGATATCTTTGTGGGTGGTAGCGGATCCTTTATTTTATGTTGGGAAATGCATTTATGCATACCATACTGCTGTAGACGTAAACCTGTATGGTGGTATGCGTGAATACATTTCCTCAACGGATCCTAGATTTAGATCTATTTTATTGCTTTCTTTTTGTGTAATCTGTACATACATAAGTAAACGTTATAGGATATTTGTTGATCATAATATACCATGACTTATGGACTTTTCGTAGTGGTAAGTTTCGGACATAACAGTGACTTCATCTGTGGAAGTTAGTTTGTCAACATACTAGTATAGAATCAGCTTCGTGCCAATACACACATTGTTATAGTATGCGTGCACGCATGTGTGCAGCGTCACTAGCCGTGTGGTGTCCGCAGCCGCTGATCATATGGTGCGCGACGGTGACGGGCGCGGCGCTGGCGGCGGCCGCGTGGCTGGCGGGCGCGGGCGGCGCGTGGCGCGGGCCGGCGCTGGGCGCGGCCGTGGCGCTGGCGGTGGCGGCGGATGCGGCGGGGCTGCAGCCCGCGCCCTACGCGCTGCTCGCCGACATGTTCCACTACGAGGTACCTATAATCGTCTCGTGTATACATATAGGTACATAATATAGAACATACTGTATCGTGAGTGTCGTGGCGTGCGCAGTACCGCGGCTGCGCGCTGATGCTGGTGTCGCTGGGCGCGGGCGCGGGCAACGCGCTGGAGGTGGCGCTGTTCCCCGCGGCGGCGGCGGGCGGCCTGCGCGCCGCGCTGGCGCTCGCCGCCGCGCTCACGCTGGCCTACGCCGCCTTCGCCGCCGCCGCGCTGCCCGAGACGCGCGGCCGCCGCCCCGAGGACGTGTACGCCGCGCTCGGCCCGCCGCCCGCCCCCGCGCCCGCCCCCGCGCCGCCCGCCCCCCGCGCCCGCCCCCGCGCCCGCCCCCGCCGACTGCGAGCGCGCGTGCACCGCGCTGTGAGCGCGCGGTCGGCGCGGCGTCCACTGCGGCCTGCAGTCACTGCTCCGTCACTGCATGTTGTTATAATGGATGATTCATTTTACTGCACCGTGTCCATGTTTTCCAATGCGATATATGCGTGTTAAAAATATTTGTACTGTTTCAAATGAAAATAATTCTAAAATTCAATAGTAGGTACTTCGAACACACTAAAAAATATATAGAATAGAAAATTTATCGAAATAATTACGTCCGATCACTTTCTATTACGCGTAATGACGAGGTGTGACTTTGTAATTTTGCAATTTTTGTAGACTATTAAACAAGGGCATCCACTCAAAATCTAAGGACCCATAGTATTTTAGTTGCGCGCTGTTAATATGTAACACTAGTGTGCTAAGTCTCTCTATGTTAATATCACCAAATAATAAGTATTATCATGTTTTATATAATTAAATGTTGTTTGTTTACTTTTTATTTGTGTTATTATTTATAAATTTGAACCAAAACAGAAATATCTAACCAATCACTATATATAATACCTTCACCTAGGTTCCTTCATATATAAGAAATATTTAAGTGTCCCCATCTTGCCGGTCCAAAGACGACTCAAATAAGTAACGAAACGCCAAAATATGAAGTATTCCGTAATAAAAGTGCGGCCGGAGCCGGAGCCGGCCGCCATTGGTCGAAAGCCGCTCTCGGAATTTGAGGAGTAATCAAATTTTTGCTCAAATTCTTCATCTGACAAAGTCTCTCCCGTGACCACGGATGCTGTAAAGCATTCGAAATGTCGGGAACCAAAAATCAAAATAAATCCGCGAAATAATCCGAAAAGGTAGTTTTATTTAAAAAAGCATATTACATCAATAATTAATAGTAGTTTCTTTATATTTATTTAAGTTTATTTTTTTAATAGATTTCTGAATTCAAATTAAAAAATGTGAAATTCTACAAAAAAAGTTTAGTGAGTAATTGGAATATTACAATAAATATAATAATTTATGTAGTCAGGTAGTATTTATGTAGTATGTATTGCGATTTGCGAGTATTGCAAGTAAAAAAATAAGAATAAGTCCAAAAAAATCAATTTCTATCATATTAATTGTGCACCGTACAACAATCATATCGACGTAATAACAATAATAATAATCTTTATTGCCAAAAAAGTACAGCTTGTAGTAATGCAATGATTCAATTTATTTGCCGATACCAATTTGACGCATCGAGGCGGGCCGGTGTTGTGCGCCGTTGCCATGGCGACGCGCGGCGACCACACCGGCCGCCACCGGGATATATGCGCAGAGTGATGCGAGAGCTCGTGGTAGAGTAAGCGGGAGTCACACCAACACAGTGGTAGAGTAAGCAGGAGTCACACCAACTTTGCACGGTATATAGTTTAGTATCTATGCTTATATTACAAGTGATGTCAATAGCCTTAGCGGCGTCGAACTGTTGTTAGGTACTTGGTAGAGAAGGCGGCGCGGGCATGGGTCTGCTGGACAAGCTGTCGGCGTGGGTGTCGGGCGGCGCGCCCGCCACCGTGCTCGTGCTGGGGCTCGACGGCAGCGGCAAGACGTCGCTGCTGGCGGCGCTGCGCGCGCCCGCCGGGCCCGCCGCGGCCGCTGGGCCCGCTGGCGCCGCTGGGCCCGCTGGCGCCGCTGGGCCCGCTGGCGCCGCTGAGCCCGCTGCGCCAACTGTGGGACACACGCAGGAGCACTTTCAATGTATATTTCTCTCTAATTAATTCTTATGACAATGACCATTGCGATGTACTAGTATTAATAATGTTTGTTGCTCTGGTGTCCTCCGCACTGCAACGGGTTTGAGATCAATAATTTTTTGCATAGCGAAATAATTTTTGTTTTGTTGCACCTCTAAAAATAAAAATGAATCCCTATTTTGTATGATCACTGCACGCTTCGATCAACAATAGTATTTTTGATCGAACCAACGGTTTTTTAACAGTTAAAATTAACAATTTTATAACTCTACAGTCTACATCAAATCAAGGCCTCCGTATTCTATCCCTAATGTAAACATTTTCTGTAGAGTAGATTTACAGTAATAAAAACTTAAAAAAAACCATCTTCCAGGCACTAAAATGTAATAAATAACTAAACTAGGGGTTTCATTTAGAATAGATACCTAATCAGATATTTTCGAAGTCGGTGCCAGCCGATGCAAAGCAAATCTAATATATTTCGATACGTAACATACATCACAAATTGATGTATAATACTTTAACTATATTAGAGTTCATACCTAATCATAAACAAACCTAAGAAAATAAATCAAACCTAAGAAGGGACGAACTCGTGGACGAGGGTGTGTCGCTAGTCTATACATATACCTAATAAAATTGTAACCAAGCCGAATCTGTACAGTAAAGGTTTTTTGGAAAATCTTATTGAAATAGACATAATTATCGATGCAGAAGCCGAATCTATAGTTTTTAGAATTATTGTCTGTTTGTCCACCTGTCTGTTACCGCATCACGGAAAAACCACTGGAGGGATTTTGATGAAATTTGGTATGATGATAGCTGGTTCTCCGGGTCCACATATAGGATACTTTTTACCGTGTGAAAAAAACTCATTTCTGAGAAAAAATACAAAAACTGCAATGTAAGAGTATACTAATATATAAAACCTAAGAATTTGGTTTTTGATCATCTGAACGCGGGCGCAGCCGCGGGCAGTGCTAGTTTTATATAAAATTGTCTCATAAAAACATCTGTGACAGAGAAAGAGAATTATATAAATATCATCTTAAATAAATAATAGATGGGTTATACAGAATTTAATCTTATCATAAAAACTAATGCAAAAACACAAATAGGTCGCTACAAAATATATTATTAAAATAAAAAAATTAAAACATATAATAAAATAGATTATTTAAAGTAAGTATCTTCGGTATCGATAATAATGTTTATTTCAATAAGATTGTCCAAAAAATATTTGAGATACAGATTCGGCTTAGTTACAATTTTATTATATGTACAGATTAAATTACTCGAATACATAAATTTATTGATATATTAAATCTTTACAGTATACACTATGCACTGACATACAGTCTCGTTAAAATAGCAACAAGCGAGCCGCTTCGCACATGTTTTTTTTTAATATATAGCGACGACTCTATTTTAAGAGCTTGAAAATATCAAAGATAATAAATTTGTATTCAAAGAATAATAATGCACTGTAGATGTACTCGTATTTTTAAATTTGAATTGAATAAATTTTGTTGTACAAAGACGCTCACTAGACGTGACATGCAAATATTGATAATATTACAAAAAGATATTTTAAAGTAAAAATGATTATTAAAATAAGAGAATGCCATAATTTCTTTTACATCAATAATATATATTTATTATATAAATATATAAAAATATATATTTTAAATGGTTTTTGTCTAATGTTTGCTTAAATTAAGTTTCTCTATTCTTGTCGGGTACAGCTTTACTCTGCTGTTAAGTACAAGCAAGACGTCATAGATGGCGCTAGTAGTACATTGCATCGCGCTATTGTTACGTTCACATCCGATGTATAAGTGCTTTGCTATAGCAAAAGTATTCCTCAACCGATTTTGATGAAATTCATATTTTTGAAATTCGTTAGCAACTGCAATAGTGGCAAAACGATTAAAATATTTATAAACTTGCGGCTCACGTCACGTTAGCTTCTCTCGGGTTTGTTTCTCTCTACTCTCTACTCTCGAGTCTCTACACACTAGATACGTTTTAATGATTTGTATGGAATAGATAGACTAAATGCATTAAATTACTAAGTAGTATTATGGTGATGTTAACTTATGTATAGCCTATAGCCTTCCTCAATAAACCGGCTATCTAATGCAAAATGAATTTTTCAAATCGGACTAATAGTTCCTGAGATTAGCTCATTCAAAAAACGAACTATGTCTCTTTGTAATATTCGAATTTCACATTTATAATATTACAAAGTATGGATATTAATAGTAATTTTCGTGCATTTATATTAAATATGACAGAGTTTCTGCCAAACTTAGATCACCTATTCTACCCCCTTAGGGAATTAATTTCGGAAAATCCTTTCTTAAATGACACCTATAGTATAAAATAGATAACCTCTCCAACTTTTAAACGTCTATCATCATCGGCTTGGACTGTACGCTGATAAGTCTATCAGTGAGTCGCGACATTGATTTTTATATACCTACTAGCATTGCCCGCGGCTCCGCCCGCGTTCAGATGACCAAAAACCTAATTCTTAGGTTTTAGGTACATATTAGTATACTCTTACAATGCAGTTTTTGTGTTTTTACATTTTTTCTCAGAAATGCGATATTTTGCCGTGGTAAAAAGTAGCCTATATGTTGACCCGGATAACCAGCTATCATCATACCAAATATCAAAATCTGTCCAGTGGTTTTCTCGTGATGCGGTAACAGACATACAGACAGACAGACAGACAGACAGACAAAAATTCTAAAAACTATAGATTCGGCCTCTGTATCGATAATAATGTCTATTTCAATTAGATTTCCCAAAAAATATTTAATGTACAGATTTGACGTAGTTAGAATTTTATTATATGTATAGATTTCATAGATAGATTTCGCTAAATTATTGTTTTATTATATGTATAGATGTTGCTGGAAATATATTTATTACTAGCTTATTTTAGAGTTGTTTCATATGATATTATGTGGTGATAAATTTTATCATATTTGCTATCTCAAACATTTTGGATCTGAAGATCTGTTCAAACCATTTCTAATTCAGCTGAGAATTCAAATCAAAGGCAACGAATATGGTCTGACTTAAAAGCTCGATGCATTGTTTTATATCTGGAAATATATTATAGAACACAGTGGGATTACACGCTTCGTTAATCTTACAAGAGAGAAAGTATTTATTATTTAATATTTATACATATCTTGGCATATGTAAAACTCCTAAAGATGAATGAAATGTTTTCTGTTCTCTACGTGACCCTAGGGAAGGGAGTAGTCCATTTTTTTAAATTTAAACGATATTCTGTCTCATAGGTAGGTTTCATGCGACTTATTAAAAATATACATAATATATATACAAAATAAATATACAAAATAAGTGAAAAATCGATATCAGTATTTACTATTGATGAGAAAGCTTATGAGAAGATGTTCAATAAGTATCACACATAGTCCACGATGAGGTGACACAGTGCGGTGTGCGCAGGCGGCGGCGTGTCGTTCCGCGCGTGGGACGCGCCGGGCGCGGCGCGGCTGCGCGCGCTGTGGGAGCGCCACTACCGCCGCGCCGACGCCATCATCTTCGTCGTGGACTCCGCCGACCATCTGCGTCTAGGTACCTACATGTGCTCTCTCTTTTTGTTGTGTTTTATTATTCATCGCTCACGATGCGATACTCATCGTCTAACAAATCGGTAAACGAATATATGGCCCTCCAATAAAAGGGTCGTCTGATCGTCGAAATCGATTTTCAATCGTGTTTTACAATTTATTATTATACATTTAAACCGGAACCGGTTAAGATCTATACTAAATTAGACAGTGATCATATATGAAAAAAGACGACTCACGGTTTCGTTTAAAAAAATATACATACACTTAGATATAAGTGATCGATCGTAAGTTCAAATTTCAAAAAAAAAATGAAAAATAATTATTTATTTAAAAGAGATAATTAAAAACAGCCGATATACATAGTCCATTACGAGTGTTTAACGTGTGGTGTGTTGTGCGCAGTGGTGGCGCGCGAGGAGCTGGCGCTGGCGCTGGCGCACCCCGCCGTGCGCGCGCGCCGCCCGCCGCTGCTGGTGCTGGCCAACAAGAGCGACGCGCCGGGCGCGCTCGCCGCGCCGCGCGTCGCCGCCGGTACCGACCGAGTTTTGTATTCTATGGAAATTTCATTCGTTTCTTTAAAGTTTAAGATGTCCAAAATATATCTCAGACTTTAGCTATTAGAGCGCGGTAGACCGTAGCCCGATCCCCTCTCGTTGAAGGGAGGCCCGTGCACGGCAGTGAGACGTTAGAGAGGGCCGAATACGAAGCTAAAGACTTAGATCATTAACCGACCACTTAGATAGAGTTTTAATAGTTAAAAATTCGTTTAAAGCGTTAGCCAAGGATAGTCCTTGGCTAACGCTTTAAACGAACGGACATGAAAACACTATAAATATTATATATGACTTTTCCTACACACGACTCACCTTGTAAATCACAGTTTTCCAAAAAATAAAATAATTATGAAATTAATTCATCCATCTTGGGGACAATTTACACATATAATATACGACGACACGTTTGGTTCAGTTTGTAGTGACCCTACTTGCTGCGCCAAAGGTCGCGGCTTCGAGTCCCGCTGGGGGCATACGTTTGTGTGATGAGCACGAATGTTTGTACTCCAGTCATGGGTGTTTATATTTATAATATGTATATATTTAAAGTTATATTTGTATAATGTATCAACTATCCGGTATCCATAACACAAGCTTCGTAGCTTACCATGGAACTAGATGGCGCTGTGTGTTAATGTCCTGACATATTTATAATATATTTTATTTATATAATCCCAAGCTATATGTATCGACATAATTTAACGGTTCAGAAAATTATGTTATACTAGCGGCTCGCCCCGGCTTCGCTTCGACCCACATCGCACAACACAACTCGACATAATTTGTGGTGGTTACATGATGATGTGAATGAAGAATGAATGAACGTTTATATGCTAAAGCTAAAGGCTATTATACAATTATAGATTTGATAGAAGATGGCACGCCTTGGGAATGAAGTGATCGGCTATTCCAACTTTATAATATAATTGTAAATTATAATTTAACTTACAAAAAAGATAACGTAATAATATTAGTCTCGCTGAGTCCCTTTAACCAGTTCTCCTCAAGTCTGAGGTTTTTTATTTCCGAACTAGTAGTAGACTCACAACGTTCAATAAACAATTGTAATAGGCAATTTAATGCCGAATTACTGACATTTTGAATACTGAATTTGAATGAAATGGTCAGACTTCACATAAGACAACAGAACGGAGACATTTCCTTTTGAAAATAATAGTTCAATTCAAAATACAATTTCCTGAATGGTTATCGTTATTTTGTTTAACTCCGACTCGACTTCCCCGCCGGCACCGCACCGCGTGAACCCGCGATAAAATAATCTTCCATTTTCTTAATCAATATTGAAAATATCTCACGAGCAGAAATAATCAGATATTTCAGTCTCGTAGCAAATTTGGCAGACAGATACATACATAAATAAAAACATCTGTGGAGTTTTATATTCTCAGATCTTTTCTGGACCCGCCTAATAACTGAATATCGTTTTGTGTATTAACAGTATTAATGTTTGTTTTCCTTATGATTCGAGTATAATTGAGTGGGACGCGTTTGCTATTTGTTTAAAAGCAATCCTCTTGAACACCAAAATGTTGTGTGTCTCGTGTTAGAATAGTAATAGCTATCTGTTTATCATTAATTAACAATATAAATACCGTTTTTTCTTTGTTTCTGGTAAAATTTGTCGTCTTCAAATCATGAGCGAGTCATGAGCGTGTCTTTATAACATCTTTTTTTATTGAGTTTATTCCTTTTGCAAGAAGAAGTATCATAATCGCTCATCGTACAAACTTTCGCATTCTAGCAAAATTTGCTTTCCTCTGTCAGTTTGTTGGTACTTCTATAGGTCGTTTTTTATAACCGATCTAAATGAAAGTTGGTATACAAGTTTTACGACTTTATATATTTTTTTCATCGGGGATTTTTACTGGAGGGTACTCCTCCAAAAAGGGTCAAAAAGGGGGCTCACTGGTTATCTCTTTATGAGGTATGAGGATTATTTAAAAGGTAGTAACTTTAAGTAGGTCTCGTAAAAATTTGGTGAAGATCTGATGAGGGTCTACGGCGCGATGAGCAGAATTGCTCTTCAAAATGCAGTTTAGAGTTACGAAATCTACTGTTCACAGAACTACTGGTATTACTAAGCATGTAGTGATATTTCAAGTGTTGTGATGTTTCGCGGCTCCGCTTGCGTCTTTTAATTTGTGTAGATTTATTTTATTCTCATAGGTGTTGTAAAATAGTTCCTTAATATATTCTTCCTTAATATATCTCACTAATATTACAAAAGTGAATGAAAGTTTAGATGTTTGAATGTTTGTTACTGAATCACGTCAGAACGGCTGAACGGATCATTTGTTTTCGTTTATCTAGAAGCGAACCCGAGCGAAGCGAGCTCGAGCCGCTAGTAGACTATAAAACGCAAAATAACTTTTCAAATTGAACAAGTAGACTGGCGCGTCGAAATAAACACACAAATAAACTCATAACGCTTAGGTAAGTATATGTTTATATTCGTAGATATACTCGTAATAATAAGTGTCCATTAATCGGCCGCCAGCGCTGGGGCTGGAGCGCGTGACGGAGGCGGCGTGGCACGTGGGCGCGTGCAGCGCGCGCGGCGGCGCCGGCCTGCGCGACTCGCTGGCCTGGCTGGCCCGCCAGCTGCGCGACCGCCCGCGCTAGGCGCGCCCGGCCGGCCCGCCGGCTGCGCGGCCGCCCGCGCTAGGCGCGCCCGGCCGGCCCGCCGGCTGCGCGGCCGCCCGCGCTAGGCGCGCCCGGCCGGCCCGCCGGCTGCGCGGCCGCCCGCGCTAGGCGCGCCCGGCCGGCCCGCCGGCTGCGCGGCCGCCCGCGCCGCCGGCCCGCCGATGCTGTTCATGCTGAAGGAGAAAATTAAGATAAGACGAATGATATAATGACTGTGACGGTGACAACAGCACTGTGACCGCATAATATTTTTTTCTTCTTATTGTAATGGTAATTTAGGCACTTTTCCATCTTATTTAGCAAAACTTCAGATAATTGAATATATTACAGAATTTAAAAATATATTGTGAAAATCACAACTCAATATTATTATCGTACGTTTTTAGATCTCTATTAGCGATAGCGATTATAGAGAGTCATCTTGTCAACTCTGAGTAGTGTTTCACGAAATAAATATATTTTATGACAGTTTGTGTGTTTTCATTTATGTTTACAATAAATATAAACACAGCGCCCCATTGCTCTTTATATGAATAAAATCATTCATTAATTTGTTTATATTTTGATGAGGCACTATAAATATTTTAAAGAAATATATAATCATTAATAGATAAATAAAATTCCATACATTTTTTTATTTACTGTATCTGTTCTATCTCCTTGTGTTGCTCGTTTCACATACATATGTAGGTAGGTGACGTAGGTATAACGTAGCTAAAGTGGAGTTACTGATTTAAAATAGAATTTTGTTGCGTGAAACGAGGATATAATTACCACCAAACATTATTCTTTGTAAAATTAGAATTCGAACATTAAGAATGTTTCCCCAACACATACTCGTATCTCACGAAGGCCCGCGTGAGAGCTAGTTCGCATAAAACACAATAATACGGTTTGTGTCAACAACAAATTTCTCTGCGCCATTTTAAGCAAATAATAAAAACGCGTTGCATTTATCCAACGCTAATGATAATTACAAAAAATAAGGCGGGAAAATTTACAGGCCATTTAAATTTCCGCTTTCACGTCGCTAGCGACTGCTGTTCCCCGGCGGCGGGCTGCGGGCGACGTTGCACGCCGTTGCGATATAACAGCCATAAAATTATTTTAAACATTTCTTCTATAAATAAAAATAAAGATGTCACAAATATTGCCAGTGAATATTTCAGCGGTTTTGTTGTGCTCGCTTCTTCCTTCTTTCGTTTAGTTATGTAGCCGCAGATGATATATATCTACTTGCGTGTTTGTTTTGTATTTTGATGTACAGTTTCTTGGGAAGTGTTTGCTGAGTGTTCATTTATTCTCTCAATCTATGTTTATTAATTATAATACAGAACAAATATAAGCTATGGCGCATGAAAATATTCAAAAAGCTGTTAGGTAGTACTTAGAGGTACAATCGAGCATTTGTACAGGTTTCAGGGGCTTATTAAATCTAATCATAATAATGTCCTCCTAACCCTGCCTATACCGGCCGCGGCGGCCGATCTCACTGAGACTAGCCACTTGCGCAGGAGATGCTGTAGTGCAGCGCGCGCGTGTGTGTCTACTTCCCAATCCCGGGCTGCGACTGAAACTTTCTCAATAGAAAGGCTCAGTAACTAAACTTAATACACTTTACTAACACGTCCTTCGGATCTGCAGTCGACATGTAGACACTGATGTGGTCCACGAGTAAATAAATGAAACTCTACCATATTGACATATAAGAGTCGATTAATGCATACTTAAAACATCCATCCTTTTTTAACTCAATCAAAAACATGTGACAACAAGCAACACGAGCTTGTACACGATTACACTCCACTGCTTCAGTCCGAAATAACGAACTCAGCAGTCCGTGGAGTATGTGAATGTGGCGAGCGACGATACTTCGTGAATAGCCGCTTTATTATATTACATCTACGTGTATACAACTGTTGTCAATGTTACGCAAACTATACGCAACTACTCGTATAGCTATACTGTTTGTATCTGACAAATTGTCTCGCAGAAATGAAAAT
This sequence comes from Brenthis hecate, assembly GCA_951806755.1. Classification (NCBI taxonomy): domain Eukaryota; kingdom Metazoa; phylum Arthropoda; class Insecta; order Lepidoptera; family Nymphalidae; genus Brenthis; species Brenthis hecate. The sequence goes on from OX638261.1 coordinate 102,483, forward strand.
TTAGTCAAGTATTTATGAATTGTAATAATATTCTTTAGAATATTGATTAGAGTTCAGTGAACTAAATAATTTATTAAAAATTTATAATTTAATATTAAATTTTTAAAATATTTTTATTTGTCATTACTTTTTTCAACCGACTTCAAAAAGGAGGAGGTTCTCAATTCGACTGTATTTTTTGATTTTATGTTTGTTTCCTCAGAACACCGTCATTTACTAACCGATTGTTTGAAAGTGTATACTTCCAGATTGGTCCCATTTAAATTAAAAAAAAAACACCACCCCTAATTGTGGAAAAATAGCTAATGATGAATTTAATCTACTTCTAATTGTCATATTGACTTGAAACTTTGCAAGTGTTTCTATTTCCGTTGATAGTACAGTGGATCGGTATTGTTGACCTGATCTGATGGTAAGGCCAGAAGGTGGATAGGTGGAACTCTTCAACGACTAATAGTAGATACTTTGAATTTGGGCTTATTTTGTTTGATTTAACAAGCCTAACACTTTAAAATTCTTACTTTGCTACTACTGTCTACACTAAAAAGGGAAAAATAAAAACTTTTTAACAAAAAAAATAAAAACCGACTTCAAACAAAAGCACTAAAAAGTAAAAAAAAATAACTGATTGGTAGTTTTCATTTACTATACGTACCTAATCAAATATTTTCGAAATCGGTGCCAGTCCATACAAAGCAACGCTTTTATTATCTGTATCCTAATGTTTAAATGAAGCAATTAATATATATATATATATATATATATATATATATATATATATATATATATATATTATATATATATATATATATATATATATATTTGCGCATCATGTTTACTATCAGTACGAATTCAGAAACGTGCGTTTTGCAGAAATAATTCATTTCAGATTTTAAGAGTTTCATCCAATTATTTCACCCAATATTGAAATTTAATAATTAATTTTAGAATAACATTTAGAGCTATGCCTGCCTTTCCAGATCAGATGAATTTAAGTTGTTAAATACCTGCAATTATCAGAAGACAGACAAACCTGACTCGTACTTGACAAATTGTTAATAAAAACCTTTAAAACACCAAAATTTGAAAGAGCAACGGCTACAAGTGGGTCGGTCACGGCGAGTATTTCGCGAGGCGATTGCGAGGGCGTTAGGGAATAATCCCGTCGTAAAACATTGAAATGCCGGGGGCTTCACGCTAATGGAGTAAAGGAAGGGTTTCATTTACGTGTTCTAGCGTTTGTCAAGTGGGCGATCTTGGCTTAAAAAAATATTTAAAAAAACTAAACCAAAAATAATTACTGAGATAGTGTTCAAAAAGCTTCTTTACTAAATTAACAAACGACTGTTAAAAACGTTTCTTTTTTCTAGGACACATGATTCTAGAGTTCAACATGCGTTAATAATGATGCGATGTACCCAACGACCTCCAGCCTTCAATAATAAGCTGAGTTTCAATAGAATAATGTTAAGTAAGAATCAAAATAGTTATTATTTATTGTGATGAACGGATAATCTTCGGTTCAACTTAGTACAAACAAAAATAGTAAAATGATTTGACAGATTAAAAAAAAACGCATGTAACATAAATAAATAACACTGTCAAATCAAAATACAGAGCAGAATTACCCAAAAGCTTCTCGCTATCACCGCCCTCCGGCCCGCGGGCGCGAGCTCACCGGCCACATCCTAAATACTATAATTTCTCAAGCTTACGCCTTCAGTCTTCATATATCTACATGTTTAAGTTATTTTATATGTTTTAATCTTAGCGTAAAATATATTTATTTAGTGATCTTTGATCGTAATTGCATTTCTCAGCGATAAAAAAAATGGTTAGTGAGCGGTCTAGTGTGTTGCTATAGTATAAAATTATTAATTATATTTATAAAATTATTTGCAGAACTCGCGGCTCGCTCGCGCTAGAACTACAAAAAAAAACTAAATAGGTAGGTTTCATACAAACTTTCGTCCCCTATTTTACCCCCTTATGGGATGAATTTCGAAAAATGCTAAAACACGTGTACATTAACATTAATTGTATTGAAGAGCATTAATACCAAGTTTCAAGTAATTCTGATCATAAATATTCTTTTGGTTCGTACAACGTAAATAATCTCCCGCGGTAAATGCCTATGTCACTCTCCAGCCCTCCAAATACCTCCATACAAAAAATTACGCCAATCTGTCACTCTGTTTCGACGTGAAAGAAGGACAAACTAACAAACAAACAAACCAACAAATACACTTTCACATTTGTAATATTAGTATGGATAGTATGGATTAAATAAACAATGTTTACAAACACTACGCTGACTTTTACACAAAGTTATGAATGGCGTATATTTTGCATTTTGTGTACACTGTAATAGTCTATCAAAATTCCTTTTTGCCGTCACACTTGAGATCCTACTTCATATATCCTGAGGCAACTTGCGCGAAATAAATTTCAAGAGCTATTTGTTTGATCTTCCTTACAAGCTGAGACACTTGCCTCAAGATTAGATAACATATTAAGTGACATATTATTTAAATAATACTAAAACTAACTTGTATTTGGAGTTATTGTAGATCTACTCTTAAATATACATATATAATTACGATTAATGGAAATAAGTACCTACCTATTATGCATAATATATTAAAATAAAAAATAACTCTACGGAGTCGAAGAAAGTAGGTAGTTTTAGTAGATGTTGTTGCTAAAGGTGTTGTTATTAATATGAGAGTGTATTTTTCTCTCGTATAGAGTCGCTTAAAGCTGGATATTGGAGGTGACGTCACGCACCGCGCGACTGCTCGGGAATAGTTTTAAAGTTCGCAGAGGCGCCGCCCCAGCGCGCGGCTTATTGTGATTTGTTTGATAAAACCGCCATTTGTGTAAATGTTACTCTAAAGTCCATTGTATTTTAAATGAAACTATTTTTGCGTGTTTTTTTACTTTGATTTCTGGTTCCCAACGTTTTAATAACACAATATGGTCTTAGGAGAGATATTCGAAACGTCGGAAACCAAAAATCGGAATAAAAATCAAGAAAGGAACCAAAAACTAGTTATATTTAAAGTTAGCGGCTCACGCTCGCTTCGCTCGGGTTCACCTCTAGAAAAACAAAAACAAATCCATCCCACGGGAACCGTAATTTTTTTTTGGATTAAAAGCTCTTATGTGCTATTCCAGACTATCAACTATCTCTGTGCTAAATTTATTTATTTCATCCAGATCCGTTCACTCGTTCTGGGTAATTGAATAACAAACATCCAAATATCCAAAAATCTAAACTTACACATTTATATTAATAATAAGATTTCAAATATTCGCGTAACTCTAAGTAACTAATATCTATTATATATATATAATTAATTAGTATACCTACATATGGTAATTTATTAGTAGGTATGTATGTAAACTTTTTTAATTCCTTTACGAGTATTCTATCTTTATGTGGCTTATGAACTATGATACAGCCGCGAGGCGACGAAAATGGAAATAAATATTGTTAAATGAACTTGGATAGGATGTTTGAACAATATAACAACTTTTGTTAAAAGTAAGAAAGCAAGTACTTTGTGTCACAGCTTTCTACTAAGCCCGTTACAAAAGTCATATTATTTAAGAAGCTCTGACTCATTGTTATTAAATGTGTTTTTCATACAGAAATATGCAAAGAGAAATAATAAAATTTCTAGGTTGATTATTATCTATACATATAATAAAATTGTAACCAAGTCGAATCTGTACATTAAATAGTTTTTGGAAAATCTAATTGAAATAGTCATTATTATCGATACAGAGCCCGAATTTATGGTTTTTAGAATTTTTGTCTGTCTGTCTGTTACCGCATCACGAGAAAACCACTGGACAGAGTTTGATGAAATTTAGTATGGTTATAGCTGGTTATCCGGATCAACATATAGGATACTTAAAAAAAAAACAAAAACTGCAATATAAGAGTATACTAATATGTAAAACCTAAGAATTTGGTTTTTGGTCATCTGAACGCGGGCGGAGCCGCGGGCAATGCTAATTATAAATAAAACTTTTTTCAGATCTAACATTAAACTTCTAAAATCTCTTCGGATTACTTCGCGGATTTATTTTGATTTTTGGTTCCCGACGTTTCGAAGCTTTACAGCATCCATGGTCACGGGAGAGACTAGTTTTGTTCAAACATTCGCGTAAATCTAAGAAAATATTATTTATTGATCACTATTTTGTATAAGGTATAGGGCAAAACGAACGTGTGAACATTTTCTTCTGTGTATTTAGCCGTACGTGTGTGTATACTTTGTGAAATATTTCTTTTCATTGAGCTTGAGCATAAAAATTATGATTCCGTAATCAAAATGCAAAAAAGAATCTTTATAATTTGACAACAAATTTACAGTAGTCAGTAAAAATCACCTAATAAAAAAAAGTTTTTGTATTTTTTCATATTATAATCTTACTAGCAGAACCCGCGGCTTCGCTCGCGTTAAACCACACAGAAAACTAAAAAAGAAGGTTTCATACAAACTTTCATCCCCTATTTTCGATTTTTTTTTCAAAACGCTAAAACACGTATTAATTTAATTGTATTGAAGACCAACATAGTTTCAAGTAGTTCTGATTATAAATATTTTTTTGGGTTGTGTTACAACGGGTTTTCCCGCGGGAATGAGATAATCTTCCGCATCAAAAAGTAGCCTATGTCACTTTACAGCCTTCCAAATACCTTAACACAAAAAATCAAGCCATTCCGTCACTCCGTTTCGACGTGAAAGAAGGACAAACAAACACACTTTCACATTTATAATATTAGTATGGATTGACGATTTAAAAATGTTAAATCAGTCATTGGGTGTGTAGTAAGTTTTTAGGTATGTGTAGTATGTAGGTACTACGCATTGATGGATTGCGCTGATGGCGTATCATAAGTTGTTTAAAAACACGCGTTAACAAATAATTACAGATAGGTGCCATGGTCCCTGAGGTATATTTAGAATTTTGCTACATTTTACCCAATTTATTGTTCCGATTTTTATAAAATGAAATAATTCTAAAGTTATTGGGCAAGCGCCATCTATCGCCTATGAAGGTAAAATAAATTAGCTCGAAGAATAGTCTGAATTATGACCGTGTAATTACCGTGTAATTTAGGTATAAGGTCATCTGTGCTTATTGATAAATTGCTGAAATTAACTTTTAAGGTAAAGATAATTTTTCAATACGAAGGCGCGGTAATTAAAATGATAAAACTAGATAAATATATTGAAGCTGGATCATAATGGCTTAGCTTTGATGAAATCCTAGGTCTAATCTAATAATGCATTTTATGTTAAATGTTAAACAAAACAAATAACATATTTTTACGTCTAAAGAGCATTGCAGCAAATAAATTATATAGTCGTCGAGTTGCGGAAAACAGCCCGAACATACCATACCATACCAAATAAATTATATTTTTTCTATCCACAAAACAGTCACCGTCTTCGTAAATGTCAAATTTTATGAGAATTGTATAAAGTGAAACACATCTTTCAGGCGTCCTTCGGTTATTTCAGATTCACAAACACACCCACTTAATGTGGCAGATATATTTTATAAATAAAAATAAAACACGTATATAAAAACGAAATGATTCTACAGAAATGAATGAGTTTGACTTTATCAACAATCGTAGAGACGAAAATTATAATATATTGTTCAGATCTATAGAATCCTCGATCATGGCCGAAGTATTTGATCTCTTAAATGTATGACCGTATAAGGGAAGTGGAGATCGGGATAGACTGGTTTTTTGATACGGAAGGCTCTATGGTGGTGTCCCGAGAGTCGAGACGGCAGTCGGGCGCCGGCGGCGGGCGCGGCGTGACGTGTCCCGCGGTGATCGGTTCATTAATTGGATTTACTACATACGTAATTGTTTTCGTGATGTATGAAACATTTTAATGTGATTACAAAATGTGAACTCCGTAAGTACCCTATATTACAGGCTTTATAAACAAAAACACACATTCTTTATTTTAACCGACACTCGGAAGTGATTTTCCGGAAGGAAGTTTGGGCTAAATCGTAAATCTTTGCGAAGTTGTAAACTATAACAAGACATTTGGTGTTAATAAAATGAAGATCTTTTTTGGTATGCTTTTGCAAAAGTTTATTTTAGCTTTTATTTTATAGTAATTTGGTTTTTGTTGTATGTTTCATGTTATTAGAAAGTAAGTAAATCGCAGATATAAATATACGCATTGGCTTGTTAATTGTTTGGCTCATTCTGGATTGATAATAACTTAAAATATTTTATTAAAACAAATAAAAACCTTATAGAAGAATACTTAATTGCTATATATTTTGCTTTTATAAAATATAAAAAAAAATATCAGAAACATTGCGTTTTTTGAGCTCTACATTTATGGACGAGGATATGTATAACTTTTAGCTATTAAAAGATCTGAAAAGGATTTTTTTTTACAAAAAATGAATGAGTAAACAACAGATTATTCTAGTCTTTCATAAAATCTAAGACATTCATCATCTTGTCAATTAAAAAATGGTCTCAAATCCCGAGTTAAAACCCCAAACAACAAGAAGTTGTAATTTTGTAAAAATGTATTTAACTCTACACTGATATTATACGACATAACGATTGTGAACTCGAGTGTAGGATGTAAACTATTATGCCGACTAAAAATGTATTCACTTACAACTAACACACGTCGCTCGTGGTATGGTGGTGTCTGTGGGATGTGGGTATACTACAAAATAACATTAAATTTGCGTGCATCGAGGGCGGGTTAGTAGTATAAGGTTTAGGCTTTTATTGTTACTGACAATATTATAACCATAGCGGTCGTAACTGTGTCCAAATATTGGAAACTCATATAAGAATGTTAGTGAAAAATATCACCACAAATATTCTGCTTTACATCATAAATTAATTAGGTCGCTAGTAGTATTCGTAATCAGGCGCGGATCCAGAGTAAAAATTTGGGGGGGGGGGGGGGGGGGGGGGGGTCATAGGCTGGTCATATACATATAATAAAACAGTAACTTAGCAAAATCTGACCAGGCGCGGATCTAGTTTTCTATTTGGGATGGGGTTATATGGCTTTGACAGACAGACAGACAAAAATTCTAAAAACTATAGATTCGGACTTTGTTTCGGTAATAATGTCTATTTTAATTACATTTTCCAAAAAGTGTTTAATGTACATATTCGACTTAGTTACAATTTTATTATATGTGTATAGATTTCTGCAAAAACTTTTTGATATTCATGAAACTAGGGGAATATAAACTTCAAAATACATATAATAACCATTTTTTTTTAAATCGAAATGTTATCCGTTTATTCCTTCCTTTGTTAGACTTCAAACTTCTCTAAAAAGTATATTTGGCTTTGGGGGGGGGGGGGGGGGGGGTCATGACCCCCATGACCCCCCCCCCCCCCTGGATCCGCGCTTGCCCGTAATATCTTTGTTAATAAATAAATTTGTGAATATCTTCTAGTAGAGTAGAGTTACTTTGAGGTTGAGCAAAGCTGGGTATTGCATATTGTGTGGCTGGCTATTTAATTTGACACGTTTGAAAACATGACTCTTTGCTACAGACCCGACATGGTCTTGCCTCCGGCAATCCAGTCGGGCGTCAAGCCAAGAGGTACTCTGTGAGGTAGCACACTTCGGTAGGCGGGTGGGTTGGTCCTGATAGTACTTTGATAGCAGAGTGAACGATGGGAGCAAGCCCATGGTTGGTGTGACCTGCTGCGGCAGGCAGCCATCGGGGCGTCGTGGTTGAGTCCGCAAGCGATCCTGCGACGCCCCATTAGACGGGGCAGATCTCAAATGGGTTTTTGTGGATACTAGCTTTTCTGACCGGTGAATACCACATAGCCATTTGTATGTACGCAGGTGGAATGCGTAAATGCATTTTCCAACGTGAAAGAAATAAAAAAAATAGATATCTCTATTTAAAATTTCACTCAATAACGTTGAGACCACATATCTGTTTTAAATTATAAATGATTTTATCAAAAGTATCGTATAAGACCGTATAACACAACAAATTTTCAAAGTCTTGCATTCCTTCTTCTAAGATATTGCACGATCTATCCTTGCATATTTCACGCACACTGCGTCGGAAACGAGAGAGCATTAGCGGAGTATGAAAGTATTGTGTACGCCATACGTCGGTATGATTTGTGAGATGTGACAAAGCGTAATATGAGTATAACTTGGATCAAAGTTATCACTGATGTCGTTTACGATGTGAAAGAGTGCTGTATATCCGTCGATGTTTCTTTTTCACAGATTTTATTTGTTGTTTGTAATGCAATAATTAGTTTTCGAAAGACACGTGAAGTCCGCCAACCCGCACTTGGCCAGCGTGGTGGGCTATGGCCTGATGATCCCCCTCGTAAGGGAGTCCCGTGCCCAGCAGCGGGACGTTATAAAGGACTGAATTCATGCAATATTTACATATGCGACTATAAGTAAAACGATTTTAGACTCTTTTATTAACGAACTATCGTTATAACTACGTATTTGAATGTCTTATACTTTCTAGAAAAGCTTTTACTCCCAAGAGTGGAAAATTGCATTACCTACATTTAAATGTAGGGATGCACATAATATATTCTTTATAGTTTTAAATCAATTATTAGCTCAAAAAACGAAAACATAGAAGATAGAAGTTGTATTAAAACGTGATGGTTGTTGTTGCGACATTAAATCGTTGCTTAATATTTGAATTAACGTTAAGAGATTTATTTAGATTTGGTTCATTAATTCGTAAAAATGAATATAACATGAATGCCGTCTACGTTTTTGTCCGTATGCATTCGTACATATAACGACAGTATTATTGTTGACCGACTTCAAAAGAATGAGGTTTTCAATTTCGTTATATTTCTTTTACGTGTACACTAGGTACATATGTTTAGCGATATCTTCGCCCATTGTGAATCGGATTCATATAATTTTATTATATAGGTTGCGTTCTCAAGGGTGGTCCCATGTAATTTATAAAAACCTCGCTATGTTTTAATTCAGATTGTATATTTTGTTAATTATTTTTCTTAATGAATATATATAAAAAATATGTCTAAAAATTAATATTATTGTATAGTTGCGAGTGTAGAGCGTTAGTACATCCAATATTTACACAATTAAAATTAACACAGTTTAACTTGCCTAAGAATTAATAAAGACGGTTGACAATTCATAAGAAGGATAAGTAATAGGAAATTGCCGTAAGTTGAAAGGGGACAGAATATTTTCTAGAAAAAATAATCCATGTTTACGAGTAGTCTCTTATTGGATTGTTCTTTTCTTTGTGTATGTAAAAGAAGGCATCATCAGACAGTCCAGTAATTAGTATAAGTTTGAAGTTAAGTGAACATCGAGAAGAAAAACGAAGAAGTGAAAAATGAAGCAAAGTGCATTGAAGTGATACTGAAAGTGGTGGTGGAATATACTCGTAGTACTTAGTGACTGGATGCAGTCGGGTACCGCGAGTGTACGAGACCTGCTCTATCGTTTATACATGAACGGATTAGCGTTTATATTAACGCAACAAAACATATTTATGGACAAGCAAATAGCCTTAACTTCCAATCCTAAAATTTCAGTTCATAAATATATCACAGGTGAAAGTGGATCAGATCAAACTATATGGCTTACAGTTCAGCATGCTGTCACATAACGCAGAAACAATTTATAGTGGTTTTAGCATAATGTATGTAACAGATGAGCGGAGCGACAGGCGGATCCTAGTACTTACCAGATTAATAAATAGTAAATTATAGCTACTTTCGGGAAAATCTATTTAATGCTTTGGTCTTGGTCTGTTGTACGAGTGCAGGGTCAAGGACAGTTAATAAAGAAAAAGAAAAGTCAGATTGGCGGAGACTCGTCCGCGAGCTGTCTGAGCTTTATATTTAGCACTCCAGCCTTATTTATATTCAGAACTTTAGTCCGAGTTCCAGTTTTATGTATTATAAACAATTCGAATAAAATTCAAACTGGGATACGAAATTAAAGTTAAGAATTTCCCACAACTCGAGAATTGTAATATTATTATTATGAATCGTAATTTTTGTTAGAGTTCCGGACGGAGAGAGTGCAGTTGGGACCTTATTTGAGTTTAGTATTATGACATCTATGCTATCACTAATCTACTATTACATTCAAAATTTTTTGCACTAAAGTTTTTTTTCAAAACGTGAAATCGCGAATATGTCCTAGCTACCGCGTCGTCGTCGTGTCGTAGTCGTATAGTATAAAGTTGGTGTCAGTGATAGATTAATACGGTTCATCTCGCGCCATCGCGTAGACTGCGCTCAGCTAGCAAATAGTGCCCACGTGGAATATAAACAGACGTATCGTGCGATTTCTGTAAACATTTATAACATACGACGGGTCCCAATAATCTATCTATCTGTACTCTTCCTTACCAGCTAGGTATAACAGTTTGGTGCAATTTGAATGGAGCTTACGTCAAATTCTTTTAGAGTTAAGATTATTGGAATCAGCTGGAAATATTTGACACATTACTACTATGGGACGTTTTTTTGTTTCTAGCTATAGCAGGTCACAGCAACAATCAAAAGATAATTTATTAATTTTTACCGTTAGTGTATTCCTATTGTTCGAAATTGTGAAAATATATATTGTATAACCTATTTGTATAAAATATTTATCCCGACTATTGAAGATGTCACGGCAACGACGCCTGTCTATTACGAGAACTAGTCTAATTAATTTCACCTCGCATTCACATATACGACGTTTTAAATGGTGAAATTCACAATTTTAATAGAATTAGTTGTTTCCGAAATTTACTCTCCTCAAAACTATAATTTTAAGTATTTTTTACCATCCACTACTAAAACGGCGATACTAATATTACAAAGGGGTAAAATTTGTGAGTTTGTGATGTTGTAAGGGGTAATCTTTGGATCTACTGAACCGATTTAGATGAAATTTGGTAAGGAGATAGTTTGAGACCCTGGGAAAGATATATGATTTTTATCCCGAAAATCATCCCTTAAGGTGGTGAAAATGGGGATGAAAGTTTGTATTGGGAATGCAAGCTAGGGACGAACACCAGTGAAGCGAGGGTGAGTCGTTAGTAAATAAATAAATAAATACATATATTGGGATTTGGTACATTAACACACATCATCATCTAGTTTCATGGTAAGCTACGAGGCTTGTGTTGTGATACACTACACATATATAACTTTAAATACATATATATTATATATATATAAACACCCATGACTGGAGTAGAAACATTCGTGCTCATCACACAAGTGAATGCGCCCAGCGGTCCTCGAACCCGCGACCGATGGCAGTTAGTAGGGTCACTACAAACTGAGCCAATCGCGTCGTCGAAATGTTTGAAAAATAACACTAACGGTAGTGTAAGACAGAGGGATATGTTACATTTTCTTCTCTTCAGCAAATATACATACTATATGAGCTAAAATGTGATATTAACTATTTTTAGCCATCATAAATCAAACCCCTTTGGGGGAGAAGGTATAATAACCCCCGTATTTTGTAATATACTAAATACTACAAAATCGTGCTCTTGGTAGCATTTAGGGGTGTATTTAATGGTTTTAATCTACTTCAAAAAGGAGGACCTCGAAATTAATGATTAATGAATAGGTACAGGATTAATTTCAATTAAATATTCCATTTAATATTTTGAAGTCAATGTACTTTTTTAGCTGAAAAGAAATCTGAAAATGTTTTTTTTTTTCAAACAGTTAGCTTTGCATAATTATTCTAATATTGTAATATACATACACTAATGGCATTCCTTTGATCATAAAAGGCAGTGAAACTACGATTATAAATCAGCTTTTTTCTTTAAGTCTAAGCCTGACGTTAGATCGCGTGTCTGCGATCGCGAGTAGTTAGGATCTAAACAGTATAGCAGTATACCTTGTGGCCGTGAACGTTCCATAAATATTGTTTAAAAAAATTAAACACTTTATTATCATATACCCCCTCCCCTAGAAACGCTCACACTATTTAATGTAATCAATTGAATAAGTAGGTTGTTGATATACTCGTGCATGTAAAGTAAAAAAAAAAATATGTTTAATACGAATGAAAAGCCTTACATTTTCTACATGGAATGTTTCAATTTTTATGAAGGATACGATAACCTTAAAGCACATAGTTATTTTTCCTGTTTACTTTCCTTGCTTACAAGATGTTAGATCTCGATCGAGATCCTCCTCCTCCCTCATTATGCACATGGTTATTTCCACAATACTAAACCGTTAATGATGTTAAAAATACTTATCTGTATGTTCCCATTAATATATCCGGAATACTCTAAGCTGAACTGAAAAGGCTCGTTGGTGAGTACAGCATTCAGATGAGAATCGCTCTCATAATCTAGTTATCGCCAAACGAGCGAGCATAGTCGAATGCCGAGGTAAATCAAAAATATAACAAAGCTGTTATGTACGTAAATACTTTACTATCTTGATAAAACTTTGCATTTTGCATACATATTCTATAATCTCGCACAGTTTCAGTAAGACGTTGCGTGCTACCGCGTGTTTAGCGACGTGAAGGTCGAGCGCTGCATTCCGCGCGGTGTATCCAAATACGAGAATTTAGGTAGTATTGCAATGCCTACGATATAACCCTGGATGAAATGAAATTAAAACTTAGTAATTCTAGATTTTTATAAGTCACATTCGCTAAAGCTAATATAACAATCACAATCAACTCTATTTATTAAATTATACACGAATAAATAATTATAATTTTACTTTTACACGAAATAAATATTATTATGTCAGACTGTAAAAAATATTTACTGCTTTTGAACGACTTCTTAGTTAATTAACTACATATATTTATATATAATTAATAAGAAGGCCTTCAATACAAAGCCAAAAATGAAGACGGCATACAAAATGGGGGCGGGCGTCAGTCTACTTGATTACACTGTAATTGTCAGAATACGCCTTGAACCACAAGGAAGAATTTTCAAATATTCATCAATATTCCACAAAGAGTTAATGGAAATCTTGAAATTAGAATTATAGAAATTGATGTTTAAGTTTCCAGTACTCTTTAGGCTGGCCAAGTCCAACCCACACTTCACAGTTCTTCGAAAACTTCCTAGGTAGTTCATAGTACAAACGTACAGGTTTCCTCACGATATGTTCCTTCCCCGTAAGGCAAGTGTAATCATACATAAGAATATCAGAGGGCTGAGAACCGGGATAGGAATACGCTACATTAGAATTTCAAAGTACCCGCGTTACCATTTGACTAGCGCTGCCTCGCCCGATGTTTAAACTTCTGTTTATAGTTCCGATGGGATCGCACCGAGTTCCTTGTTAAAATTAAATAAGGACTTATAATTTCAATAGCACATACAATGCGAGGTCGGACCTAGCAATGCCTAACCTTCAATTACGTCGCGTGATCATTATCTGCCATCAAAGCGTAATAAATAGGTTATATTTAAAATTATGTTTCGTAGAACTTAAATAAAATTAAAAAAATTAAAATATGTAAGTGGCCTTATTTAAATAACTAGGTTTACGTATTAAAGTGGAAGTTTATATTCTTACTGCTTCGATTTTTTTTATATTACACTAGCGACTCACCCTCGCTCCGCTCGGCTTCGTCCCTAGCTTGCTTCTCCATACAAACTTTCATCCCCTTAAGGGATGATTCCGGGATAACAATATAGGTATAAATAATCGGATAAAAATATATATTTCCGGGATAAATAGGTATATCCTATGTCCCTCCCATGGTCTCAAACTATCTTCTTACCAAATTTCATTAAATCGGTTAAGTAGATCTAGAGATTACCCCCTACAACGTCACAAACTCACAATATCACAACTTTACCTCTTTATAATATTAGTATAGATAGATTGACGTATAGTATTAGTATTGTATATGAAAAAAAAATCTTATAGAAATATCACTCAATAGATTACGACACGGTCGCGGTTCCATACCTACGAATATGTTGTATTATCTCTTTAACCATTTGTCCAAATTATATGCAGTAACAGGGAAAAGTTTTGTGTTTTAAACATTTTAGATGATAAATTTACTTATTTTGATAAGAATTTAGAATTGTTGATAATATAACCAATAAACATGACCTACCGATTTAAATTATTTTTTTAATATAAAAAACTATTTTTTGTGACTTAAATATAAAAGTTAGACATATGCTGTCGGTGACTTTTTTGTAGGCATTATTAAGCTCTACAACTTTTCTCTAGAACATAATCATATATATCTTGGTAATCTTGGCCTGACGTCACCTGGAATCTAAGATGTCGCTACCATTGTTGATGAATTGTTACACCAAAGTTTTTCCCCAAACGAGACAAATCAGATTACAAGATTTTTAATTAATTCTGCGTCCGGCGGCTTCCGGTTTCAAACGCGAGCTTCAACATTACGCTTGTTCATGAATATCCGTCCCTATCTGACGACACGTTTGGCTAAGTTTGCAGTGACCCTACTTGCTGTGCCAGCGGTCGCAGGTTCGAGTCCCGCTGGGGGCATTCATTTGTGTGATGACGAATGTTTGTACTCCAATCATGGGTATTTATATTTATAATATGTATGTATTTAAAGTTATATATGTGTATCAACTATCTGGTATCCATAACACAAGCCTCGTAGCTTACCATGGAACTAGATGGCGCTGTGTTAATGTCCCAACATATTTTAATTTATTATCACCAGTGCTTCATAATAAATGCAAAAATGCAAGTAATTGACCGCCGTTTTATCTGACTGGCACGCGCGCAGTACGAATCTCACTCGGGGTGCATTTGTCTCTTATACTATTAAAGGTTTCCTTAATAGTCTAGTCAACAAGTTCAAAAACGTGTTAAATAGATATAAAGCTCCTAAAAATATGTGCCATAGCTCATTCGATTCGGAATGACGTCTAGAAAAATGTTTTTTAAGGGCATATTAGCACATAAAAAATTGCAATTGTTATTAACAAAATAAGATTAAAAAAAAAGGTATTTAGTTTTTCGTTAATAACTTTTAAAATAACGATATTTAAGGAATTATGAAAAAAGATCCTGAAAGAGGAGGAAATTTTCAATAAAAAAGTCCTAACTCCCGGAACTCTATCTATATTATTTATAATTTTTTTTAACGCTGGAAATAGGGCTCCGCGAGGGCGTTACGGCATAGGCGCGCCGTCTAAAAAGCCGGTATATCACCTAAAATATTTTTTTTCTAATATTAAATAACAATTTAAAAATTTGAATAAATTATGGTGTAATCTAGACACTTGAACGAAAAAAACCTCGGTGAAAAAAAATTTTTTTGACAATTTTTCAAAAAGTTACACCATTGTTAATTAACTAATTTTTTTCCAATCTCTGTTTTTATAAATTACGGCATAAAAGTTTAAATAATTAGTCTATAAATTTTTCGCTTCGTGGAGCTCTTCTTATTTAGGTACTTAATAAAGTTATGCAAAAATTTTTTATTAAAGTTTATTATTTTGTTAATTATAATTTTTTTAAATTAACTAAAAATGAAATTTCTAAAAAATGTTATCAAAAAAAATTTTTTTTGGTAATATCTTATTATTGGTGTTTTTGCATCTAATATAGGTAATAATTAACATTGGAAAAAATTTTTTTCCGTCATTTGTTAAGAAATTGTTTATAAACAAATAGACTATTTTGGGATTTAAAAAAAAAATTTTTTACTATCTTATTGCATAGGTAAAATGATGATTTTTTTTTTAAATTTTTCTTAAATAATTTTTTTTATTGTTTATAATCGTTTTTTTTTATATTTCAATTGTTTAAATAATTAGTTAAGAAATCATTTTATTCTTAAAAATCATCATTGACCCTTTTCAATGGAATAACAGAGAAATAATTTTTTTTTATAAATAATTTAATTGTTTATTAACTTTACAATTTGTTATAAACAAATAATATTAACCGTTATATTTTTTTTTCGAAAACTTCAAAAAATTACAAAAACAATTGAAATATAAAAAAAACGATTATAAACAATAAAAAAATTTATTTAAGAAAATTTTTTTTTTTTAAATTATCATTTTACCTATGCAATAAGATAGTAAAAAAATTTTTTTTTTAAATCCCAAAATAGTCTATTTGTTTATAAACAATTTCTTAACAAATGACGGAAATTTTTTTTTCCAATGTTAATTATTACCTATATTAGATGCAAAAACACCAATAATAAGATATTACCAAAAAAAAAAAAATTTTGATAACATTTTTTAGAAATTTCATTTTTAGTTAATTTAAAAAAAATATAATTAACAAAATAATAAACTTTAATAAAAATTTTTTGCATAACTTTATTAAGTACCTAAATAAGAAGAGCTCCACGAAGCGAAAAATTTATAGACTAATTATTTAAACTTTTATGCCGTAATTTATAAAAACAGAGATTGGAAAAAAATTAGTTAATTAACAATGGTGTAACTTTTTGAAAAATTGTCAAAAAAATTTTTTTTCACCGAGGTTTTTTTTGTTCAAGTGTCTAGATTACACCATAATTTATTCAAATTTTTAAATTGTTATTTAATATTAGAAAAAAAATATTTTAGGTGATATACCGGCTTTTTAGACGGCGCGCCTATGCCGTAACGCCCTCGCGGAGCCCTATTTCCAGCGTTAAAAAAAATTATAAATAATATAGATAGAGTTCCGGGAGTTAGGACTTTTTTATTGGAAATTTCCTCCTCTTTCAGGATCTTTTTTCATAATTCCTTAAATATCGTTATTTTAAAAGTTATTAACGAAAAAATAAATACCTTTTTTTTTAATCTTATTTTGTTAATAACAATTGCAATTTTTTATGTGCTAATATGCCCTTAAAAAACATTTTTCTAGACGTCATTCCGAATCGAATGAGCTATGGCACATATTTTTAGGAGCTTTATATCTATTTAACACGTTTTTGAACTTGTTGACTAGACTATAAGGGTTTTTTAAAGAAGTTGATGTTGGTTATTGTCACGTCGCGAAATGCGTGAACAGTTAGCTTTAGCTACAATAACGATATCTAGATAGTATTTTTAAGTTTAAATTTAAATTAGATAAATTTTAGATAAAAGCAAAGATATTAATATTCTTTTTTATAAAAAGTACGTAAAAAATTATTATTTTTTAAAAACATAATTTATAATTTTCGTATTTGCTATCTTGTTAATATTCACTGTGTTTATAGTAAATGACCCGGTGTAAGATCTTCCTGCACTCATAATATGCTTACCAGATAGATGAAAAATATGTTGTGTCCTTCGCCGGCACCAGATAGAGCATTCCCGCTAACATGCTTTATAGTTTTGTGAAATAACATAATTATTGTGATTAGTCCCTAAAGTGTCCTAAACTGACGCTGGCGTGGGACTAGATTACATGATGGCTCTATGCATATAACATTTTTTTTTGAATATCATATCATATGAATATATTCTCATGTTGGAAATGTACAAGCGGACGATGTTACTTGCACTCACTAGGTAATAGTTTACTGTTATATTAACGACTCAATCATTTATGTCCTCTAATCGACAGTTATGGCGTTCATCTCACTGAGATTAGCCATCTAAACGGAAGATATGAGTATTGATCACGACTCTAACACGGGACTCTCCAATAGTTAATTAAAAGGCAATTCAATATCACCAGGAAAATAATAATAAAAAAGTAATCACACCTTCACGTGCCCTCTTTTTTTAATACCATTTTGAATTCGTCAGGTGGCTTGTCTGTCGGTTTTCTACAGACTGTACTTCTGGGAGTGTGCCCACGAGCTCCATGGTCTCATACCGCCAGCGCCATTCTTCCATCGGAACACCAGACGTACTGCAGGATACCATCCGTTTTTGGTTGATATTCCGACCACTCGCACTAAGCGCTATTCATCATCCTTTATAATGCGCACAACCAAGAAATGGAATGCCCTGCCTTCGTCTGTTTTTCCGTAAGCGTACAACCTGAAACTTCTTAAGGTGCGTGTCAACAGGCTTCTCCTGGGCAAACTCGCTAGATCTTAGACCTTATCTATGCCTTCAAGCTAAAACGAAAGTCAAGAGTGAGCCCATCTTTAATAAAAAAAAAAATACCACCTATACGTTACTCCAACGGTCGACTCTGCTATCAGAGAAGTACCAGGAGCAACCCGTGTGGTACACCGCCCCCCGAAATGAGCCACTGCTCAGTGCTTGGCTTCACGCTCGGCTGTACTGCCAGGCGCTAATGAGAGATTGCATGTATAATGATTTAAAACGTTATACTCATATATGATATATTATTATTCGTTCATTGCAGTCCATCGAATAAAACCTGTCTGTCGGCGCGCTACTGCTCTAAAGTGTTTACATAATTACGTCCTTTGATTGCGCCATTCATTTTGTACTCCTTGAATCTTCGCCAAGTATTCTAGTCTTCAAATATAGCGCTTATTTATTTAAATTTGAATAAAACGAGAACGCTTCCAGATATTGATCTCTTTAAGTAAATAGCAACCGTTTAAAGTCTTTTAGTTTTTATATTCTCTATAAACTATAATAAATATCATTTAAATGTATATATATAAAATTATAGTACCGGGGCGACCGAGTGTCGCTCGACGTATTAATTTTTTTGTTTTTGTCGGAAATGATATGAAAATTTCGTTCTTTTTTTCAGAAAAAAAAAAAAATTCAATTCTTTTATTTCGTAGCTTCTAGGAGTGCCAGTTGGGAAATAAAACACCCATATAGATAAACTTAAAAAGCAAAACTTTATCTAAATACAAAATTTGATCTAAATCATTAGAGCCGTTCCCGAGACACACGGAATAAATTTATATTTGTATATACAAGAATTTGTAATATTATAAGGTAAGCCGAAGGATAATATACCAGCTATGTGTATATCTTCAAATTTTGACAGCGTATTGCTTATTTAATTACGACAAAGGTTCTACTCGCTCACGCATCACTAGAAGTAACTTTTTGCAACCGGATCGAATCCCAAGAGATCCCCTTCATGTCTCAATAAAAGTGAAAATGATGTAGGCAACTTTCGATTCGTTCGCTACAATTTTATTGCAACACAGATATCCGAACAACTTCGTCAGGGATGCGTTTTATTGTTCATAATACATATATTATGTAAGTGAAGTCTAGAGAGCATTGCAAGGTTTATTCAGTCTGAAGTTTATCAGTCTTTCTTGTGACTCGATGAAATATCACGAAGACAAATACTTAGACATCATCAAATTCGCACAATTATGTATTAAGAGGTCGATATATAGGTCCATATATAAAGTTAAATAAAATTTAGCGTGATGGCGTGTCCCTGTGGGATAGTGAGACGCTTGAGAATGTCAGATTTTGATAGAAATTTTTGATTGTGTAAGCTATAGGCAAAAACAAAAGGCAACTAAACTTCATTGAAATGGATTGAGTAAATTCTATTGTAATTTAGATCACGCAATTTAATTTAAAAGGCGGGTCCTTATAAATAGTTGTGAATTCAATAAAAACGCTCTAGTAAAAGCTAATAGTGTAGTTGGCAGAGTTAATCAATAATTCCAAGACATAACTTCTATTAAAAACATTTAATATTCATCAGGAAACTGCTCTATTAATATATAATCAAATGTAAAATAGTTTTTTTTAAATCTTTCAATAGGTAGTTAGTCAATTGCTTTGGCAAAAAAGAACACCACGGGTTGTTATTGCCATACAAAATCTGTGCGGACATCGCTTGACAGTTAAAAATTATTAGATTAAAAATTTAAAAGATATAATAACCTATTCATTGAGGCCATTCCAATGAGCCTAAACACAATACCTCTGGTTGGTCTGGCTGTTCTTTTCTAATCATATTCTTTAGCTTATAACTTTGTTATATTTTGTAAGTGATTAGTGCAGGTTCAAATCTCTGCTTCAAGTTCGCAGCTTATGTATCTCTCGTTGGTTTAAGTTAATTATTTAGGAATCAGAAGTTGGTCAAATAAACGACAAATGCATTTGATAATGTTACCTAATTTTATATTAGGTATATATGAAAGGTAATTATTATATTGATCGGTCGTTAGACAACATCGTTATTGGATCTTTAGTAGAGTATTAGCAATTTGCGTTTTACGAGTAATTGCCCTCATCGAGATAGCTGCACTGCGTATCGACTCTATCAGCTGGTGGGAATTAGGAACGGCGGTCATTCGTTAATAATAATATGAATAGAATACTCGTATATATGAATATAACATTGCGTAGATATTGTGGACATGGGATTAACACATATAGCTACACATACAATCCAACAAAATCCCTATGAGTTGAAAGTTTAGATGAAAATTGCAATAAGATATCTCACAAAGACGATAACTGGTAAGACTAATCGACATAAAGGGGAACCTGTTTATAAAATCCTTGAAATTTATCACACTCATACTCTACTATAGTATAAACAAAACTGTACTATTATTCAAGTTGAGCAAATATGAGTGTAGGAATAACATAGGGTAGAAAATGCAACTTGAGACTATAATTTTTCAGTGTGTATTTGTTTGTAGTTTTGATTAAATTATATATTTCTAGCCAATGTGTTCTTCATTTCGTGTCGGTCCGTCTGCACTTGTGTATCGTCGTGTGGATGATCTCTATAATATAGAAGATCACAATTGGCTTAGCAGTTTGGCTTAGATATACTCGTATGTAGTTTCATTAACTTCATGTGATTTCTAGATTATGATTTTAATTAATGATTTGTTTACTTCAATAAGCTCAGTTACAAGTCTCCTTGATGAAGTATGTATATGACATCATCTACATACATAGCAGGCAAGGGAAATGATAATTTACGAATAAAATAACATTACAAAATGAATATAAGAAGATATTTAAAACAAACGCCGAAGTATGCCTCAACTCGCGTCTTTTAAATAGGAATTTGTTTCTTTTCATTTGTACAAATATGATATCTCGTTTAAAATTCTGATCATAATTTCAGGATGTCCCGCAGCGGAGCGAGATTTGCATAATTTTATAATAATCATGGGGTTTCTTTGAAAGAAACAAAATAAGAGTTGTTGATATAAGCTTCGATAGATGGCGTTACAGGTATCGATTGAATGTTTGTCCAAATCTATATATATATATATATATATATATAACAAAACTCTGAGTCGAATCATTAAATATTTTTTGGAAAATCTTATTGAAATAGTCTTTATTTTCGATAGAGAGTCCGAATCTATAGTTTTTAGAATTTTTGTCTGTCTGTCTGTCAAATCTCCTACTTCTTATCACAAAATTTACATTTCTGTAGTTCATAAAACGTTTCTATTTTCAAAAAACAAATAGTTTATGTTACCAAAATTTAAGTAAAAAATTAAATTAGCCTATGTCACTTTATATTGTACAGGAATCGAAACCGCAATCACAGGCACAGTATGCAGTGACACTTCACATCTACTATGAAATATATTATGCAAATGATTGCGCTCAAATCTAAGTTTTAAACATGCGCATAACGTAACTAGGCTAAGTAAGTATACACAGTGTTCTAACTTCCATGAAAATGTCTTAAACGATTATCTACACTTACTATATTATGTAGATTTGAGCCGACTTCAAAAAAGAGGAGTTACAAGCATGTTTCATTTTCTTAAGCCATATTATATATATACAAGAAGCAGACACTGTCACGAGAGAAACTAAGGTTTTAAACGTCTAAAAGTCATAGTTGATACTTATTACAGACAGTGCCTACTCATATAATAATAAAAAATAAATTGTTCGAAAACAAGGAAAAGAAAAATAACACCAAAGTACCTAGTAATTTTATATGAATGTAATATTAAATATATTTAATTTTATATTCAGTTCTAATTTGTGTTATTAAATATTATCGTTTTACAATTTGAAATAATAATCAATATAAATTTCAAATTTTTATTATAACAATATCATAATAAATATTTTATGTAATTGTTTATATTTGACTTTACCGTATAATACCGTATTAGACCGTACCGTATTACCGTTGCAGAATGACATCTGTCTAAGCTCGCTCATCGCTAGTTAGATGGTAGTGATATATGTATATGTAAATATATTGTATGTGTATCAGGACGTCGGCTCTAGACGCGGTGGTCTGAAAGCTTAAATTAGACTAAATGCAATACAAATAGAGCCTCCGTATAATTGGTTGCATCGCCACTGCAGCTGCCTCGGCTGCTCGAGTCGGGGGAGTCGGGAGAGTCGGGCTTCAGTAGCGTAGGGTTATACGGAATTACTTTTATATATTAGTACCAAATACATATATCTATCCATCTCCTAACTCAATTACTTATATAAATAGCCGCATCACTTGAGATCGACTGAATCCATTTCTTTAACTTTGTTGTTTATGTTTAAAATACGTTAAGAGAAAGTTGTCTTAAAAATTAAAAATTGTAATTGCTTTTCTGTAGAAATTTATGCAAAGAAAACATAACAAAATACTACACCGCTCCGTCTCTTAAACGATAAATCCTTTTGCTAAAGGTTGTCTGGAAGTTGGTGCTTGTAGCTTATTATTCATTCAGATATAATCTATTACTTGCATTTTCGTGTATGTAATAACATGCTCAGTTGTATGTACATCTAAACTAGAAATTAAACCGAAAAACCCCATTGGAAAAACCATAATACTACTTTTCCCTTAAACTATGTACGTGTTATACTCGTAGTTATTTAAGATGTTCCTATTTTGAACTTAACGTATATTCATTTAGTTGTTACAGCGTGATGAAATAATATTTCCACGCATTTATCAGATATTTTAAATGCGAAAGATTATTATAAATGCGAAAGTTCGTATGTGTAGGCTTTTTTCTACACGCTGTAGCGGTTGGACCGATTTAGATGAATTTTTTACATACATAGATTATGACCTGGATAAAACATAGGTTACCTATTGTTAGATACTTAGAGATGCAATCGAGCGAAAGGTACAAGCTAATATTTAGTATATACTATAGTAAAGTGTACAAAAGTGCTTGTGCATGTATGTACTGGAATACTCTCTAATAAACGGGTATACAGAGATTACACAGAATCAAAGCTTTCAATATACACTATACAGTGCAGCTTGTGGTTTGCCGGCGGTCACATCTCGCGCGACGTCTCGTGCACTGTGCGTTATTAGGTTTTAGTAATATTAAATGGTCTAAATTAATCTTTACCATATTTAATTAATTCTAAAAATTATTATTATTAATTCTTGAATAAATGAAATTGATATCTTAAATTTTAAATCCTAAAGTTTTTATTAAACTAAGATTTGTCGAAATTTTAAATTTTTGAACGATTTTATATTATTGATTGAGGTGTCTGGTTCAAAGCCTTCATGGCATTTCGATTTAAGCGCTATTTTCATTAAATAGATTATTTATAGATTACCTTTAACACATAGATCTAGACGTCACTAACCCTTCAGTCAAAAATCTTAAAATATTTATTTAAATACCGCATTACTGAACGAATGGGTCTAAATTGTCCAAAATCTAAACAATTTCAAGAAACATTTGCTATTGGTCTGGACACGTATAGCGTGCAGTGTACACTGTACAACGTCTCCTCGTATCCATCTCACTCTTGAAACTCTCAGTGAGATTCGCTCGAAGCAATTTCACGTGAACAGCTATCGTACGTTGCCTGCTGCAGTCCCGCAGGACGGAGACAGGCGGAAGCGGAAGCGTGCTACGACTTTGTACTTCGGTATTCTGAATATTTGCATATATTTGTAATGATAACGACGACATGTGTAGAATGTTGAATTCATTTAGAGAACTAGTTATTGTATGTATGTGGCTTTACTTCTTATTTTATAAGTACTAGTGACTTACCTTCACATGGCTCGGATGAATTATTATTTCAGCATAGGTGTTATTACTTCAGCTGCTATATCCTTTAATATTTACACATAATTAAATAATTTTTATTTTACATTGAATTCGAAGATAAGACTCACTTAAATAGATAAATTCATTTGCTTCTCTCAGTTCTTCAATTGTCTTTAACTTAGTAGTAATAACCAAGGAATAAAAAAAAATATAGCTATATATAAAATATGACAAATTTAATCACGATAGATTGTGGCTTTTACAAGTAAACTTTATTTTACATTCACAATATTCGGAGAGCACATTTTTCAATGCACATCTCTTTTTCATTTTATTTTAGTGAGCATCGCCAGCGTGAGGCGTCCGACACAATGTGACTTGACGAGGTAGGGGTGCGACAACACCACACCGCGATCCGAATTATTATTGTTATTTTGTCGACTACTGTTACAGCCAATTGCAAAAGACATACATTTTTAACTTTTAGAATTTTAATAGCATTTAATTTTAAGATTTTCAATCTTGGGATATCGATTGTCGGGGTTACAAGGTAACAAAAATAACGTTAAAAACGCTAATCTGTTTTTACATTACAGGCTTACCTCTGGAACTCTAATCTGATTTAATAACAGCTTTTTCTTATTCCGAAAGATATAAAATAACTATTACAGGATACAAGACATAAGCTTATTTGATTTTATGGAACTTGAGTTCCTGCAGTGGATAGACGGCACAAAGTGTAATAAAGACTTTAATATCTTAGCGAGGGTTCATTGTAATTAATATAAACATTTACATTCATGATTCACGTCGCATGTAGAGCGTCGCGTCGTATCGAATCTGCGTCCAAAAGGCAGAGTCTGTCAGACAGTTGGTATACTTAGCGTAATGAAATACGTCGCGACACGCGGCGAGGGTTTCGAAACAAGTTTATTATTCACAAATGTCTCGAGAGGCAGAACTCAATTTAAACTTATAGACGCTTAGCGACGCTCGCGTAGAGACTACGAGACTACGGCCGTAGTCGCAAGTTGCTACACGCAATGGCGTACTTGTGAGGACACGTCACGGTGTACTCCAGAAGAACGTCTCTAAAAGGCAAATAACTTCGTAGACTCTAAATTAGTTACTAAAATTATTTAAGGTTTACTTATTGAGTTTTAATTTTATTCTTAGCATTTCAGTTTCTCGCCGGCTCTTCTCAGCAGAACTGCTTTCCGAGCCGGTGGTAGCTTCCTCACGGACTCGACTACCCTGACGCTCTTTCAATTGACGATTCAAAAGTGCTTATAAAGTCATGTAGTAAAAGTGCGTATAAGTCTATGTGAATAAAGTTTCATTTCATTTTGTGTCAGTTTTTTTTTATAAAATTGTTTATTTTTTTATTATTTTTTCTGGTTGATATCTACTAATTAATACATTAATAAATTAAGTGGGCGGCACATCGTGATTGTGTTGTAACTAAGCCGAATCTGTACATTAAATATTTTTTGGAAAATCTTGTTGAAATAGATATTATTATTGATACAGAGGCCGAATCTATAGTTTTTAGAATTTTTGTCTGTCTGTCTGTCTGCCTGTTACCACATCACGGAAAAACCACTAGAGGGATTTTGATGAAATTTGGTGTGATGGTAGCTGGTTCTCCGGGTCAACATATAGGATAGTTTTTACTGCAGGAAAATATCTCATCTCTGAGAAATCTATACTAAACGTTAAAACGTAACTAGGAACGAACCCGACCGAATGCTGCTAGTAAAAAATATGGGTAGAGTTTTAATTATTTCGTGGCTTTAAAATATTCGGAAGTAAACAATAATTAACTTCTTTAACTGTATTTATTAATTATATATCTATACTAGCTGACTCACCCAAGCTTCGCTCGAGTTCATGCCTAGGTACGTTTTGCCGTGTTTTCACGTAGGAATGAGATAATCTCGCGCCATATAAGGTAGCCTATATTACTCTCCAGCCCATTGACTATCTCCACATAAAAAATATGCCAGACACTTCTGTTGGTTTCGACGTAATAGAAGGACAAACAAACAAACACATTATCACATTTATATTATTAGTATGGATTTTTCTGATTTATCAATTAGTACTCCTTTCCGCTGAAACGGCTGGACGAGTTTGGATGAAATTCAGGATACAATTAGAATACGACCTGAGTTAATACATAGAATACTGCTAAGCACCTACAGATACATACGAGAGAAACGATTCATTTGAATTTTATGATGTTACTTAGTATATAAAAGATAATCATACTATTTATGATTCTAAGTAGTATATTTTACACGGGAATCATTACATGACTGACGTGACGTAGTAACTTCTCTAACTGCCACACATAAAATATCCCATAAATATTTATTACGACAGATTAAATAAAGAGTATAAAGCGTTTCATTCCTAAAGTTCGCCGTACGTGTTATAAACTATTTTACGCATCCCTAATGGCCGATTAAGTAACAAATAGACTTTTCCCCTTTTTGTTAATATGTTTATCATACGAGCTTATAAATATTGTAAAACCTATTCATCTGTATTTAGAAAACTTTTAATTATATGATAAAAATTATAATATGTATATTGATACTAAATTTTATTTAATGTTGCATACTATACATACATATTTGTATTTGACAACTGGCTGGTGTAGAGATCAGAGCATTGGGTTTCAAGTCTTAATCTCGGTAAATATTTATAAAGGTCAAGGTTAGGTATGTTCTACACGTCTTGTCTATCATGTTTTACACGCTATATTATTTGTTTTCTTTTCATCTCTTAGTTACTCTACTCGATGACAGATGTAGAAATTTAAGGTTTTTTCTATCGCCCTTTGGTCACGGTTTCCTAAAAATGCAATGTTTGATTAAGTTACGTCGACTAAGTACCTACAATGATAAGTTTTTGTGTCATTCTCACTAATAACTCATATATTAAGCTAGCAGAACCCGCGGCTTCAGAATCACAAAAAAATCTCTAAAAAGGTAGTTTCATACAAATTTTCATCCCCAGTTTTACTTCCTTATAGGATGAATTTCGAAAACTGCTAAAACATATATGTATTTAATTTTATTGAAGAGCATTAATACCAAGTTTCAAGTAATTCTGATCATAATAATATTTTTAGATTGTATTATAACCTGTTTTCCCGTGGGAATAAGATAATCTCCGACAGTAAAAAGTAACCTATTTCACTCTCCAGCCCTCTAACTATCGCCACACAAAAAATCAGGTCAATCCGTCACCCCGTCTCGACGTGAAAGAAACAACAAACAAACAAACACACTTTCACATTTATAATATTAAAAAAAGTATGGATACAGAACCACATGGGACATTTTTATTTTCATAAATATGTGAAATAGTTTTTTTTTTTAACATTTTAAAAAGATTAATTTATATACATAATATTTTGTAGCCTGCGGGATATGGGCTCTAATAGCTAGGATTCTAGACTGATTTTACTAGTTAGATAATTAGTATTATTACTTGAGATTCAGAGTTTGATCTCTCGGGACTTAGATAAGTTATTCTAATTTAGTATCTTGTCCGGCCATTTGTTTGACTAAAGCTTCGGTTACACGAGCTTTTCAGACTCGACGTTGACAAAACGCGCGACGTTTTTATGTAAAGACATTTCCGTGAGATCTTGATTGATGCTTGAAAACTATTTTTATTTATTTATTTAATGGACTATTTCTATTTAGATAATTATAAACGTACAAGTGATAAGCACGGTAAGTGCGTCCTAATCTAAATGTATTGACGTTCCACAATTTGATTTCAAACAGTGCGTGCGTATCTAATAATAATTATTACAAGTAAATATTCAACTAAATATTCTTAATACTTATAATGGTATACGGCATATATTATTTTGTAAGTAAAATGAAAACAATTTCTTTTTATTTGAGTAAAGGTACACCGGCTAGTTGTAATTACTTATGTATAAGCAGGCCATTGGTAACGAACTCGCTTGGGTGCGGGTTCAAATCCCGGGTTTATGTAAATTACCTCTTAAATAAAACTGTCTTTTTAGTTTTTTTCACGGTTTTGTTTGATTTTTGGTTCCTCATTTCTCATTTTGGGAATCAAAAATCAAAATAATCCGCGACAAAATCCGAAAAGTAAATTTAAAAAAATGACAAATATTCTCGTAAATCTTAAGAATGTATTAGTATATTACCTCTCATTTTTTTCGTGTGTGAATGATTTTTATTCAATGTGATTACCACTCGTTTTACAGTGAAAGAGACCATCTTCCGGAAACCTGCATGTCTGAGAGTAAGTTTGGCTAAGTAATTAAAGCCTACCTATTAAATACATACCTAATCAAATATTTTTGAAATCGGTCCCAGCCCATACAAAGCAAAGCACACCGACTTCGAAAATATTTGATTAGGTATGTATAGTAAATGAAAACTACCAATCAGTTATTTTTCACTTTTTAGTGCTTTTGTTTGAAGTCGGTTTTTATTTTTTTGTTAAAAAGTTTTTATCGAAAGACATGTGAAGTCCGCCAACCTGCACATGGACAGAGTGATGGCCTATGACCTGATCCTACCCTCAGCTGTGGGGAATTAAAAAGGGCATACATATACGTACATGTATAAGTAATTATATCAAAGAGTATTTTTATCAAGAAAAAATAGTATTTAATAAATAATAGTACATTGGGTATCTTCAGTAACTGTATATGCGAATTATCGTTTCCTTAATATTTTAAGAAAGAAAAAAAAAACAATTATTATTAATAAATTGGACGCTGTCATTACCTTGTTATGTACCTGACGTCACTTCGCCCCCGTCTCGCCCGGCACATGTTCCAGACACTTAGCTCGCCAATCAAGCGACAATTTATTACGCGATCATTAGTCACTCCACTGGCAGATAGATTGATATTTTGACTGACTTCCAAAATTAGAAGTACTAAAATAGAATTTATTAAGATTTGAAATTCATATTATTAATGCTTTCTTAGTTATTAACGCGTTTATTTGATATTTCAAATAAAATTATCTTTTCGGGTGTTTTTTCGCGGTGTTTATTTTAGTGTTTGGTCCCTGAAGTTTCGAAAGCTTTACAGCAATCATGGTTACGGGAGAGATTAAGATTATGGTATTCTTACGCTGGTATCACAATATATACTCTAATAGTCTATATGAGAACAGTATTAAGCAAAATAACGAACTAGTTAAAGAGCACCTCTAAATAAAAATAAGAAAAAACATCCAGATAATGGAAAATATGTATTACAAACGAACGGTGAACGTTAAGAACATTCTTGTAATCTAAAGTAATATCCGTATAGGCTTCTCCATTCCCTTTTAAAGCAACTTGATTTTACTAGATTAACGTTTGAGTGATTCAGCGGTTACAGAACGAGCACTTCTATTTGTTCGCTGGAGATCGCGAGTTTGAGTGACTCGATATTTTTGTGTATTTTTACTGAACTGAATTGAACGGATGTACTAAAGTTTTAACAGGTGGATGTTAAATTTGTTTTGTAGTCTTAACCTTTACCCATGACCATGATATTTGTAACAGTTCTGAGAACTCATAAAAGTGATTAAAAAACATGGTAAATATGCCTTTTAACCTAATAAAAATGTTGTCAGAGACCATGAATGTTGCTTAAAGATTTCTACATCTGTATGATTCACGTGTTCTATATTAAGAATATTAGAACAACTAATAAAGTACTATAACTTTTGGATTTGTGTAATCTTACCTATGTCCGTTTTAAAGCAAATTTGAATGATTGACGCGCATGAGAACTGTTACAGCTGTCACGATTCCACACCGTTGGGTAGTAATTTAGAAACTTAATTGTCGTAATTGAGTCCCTGTGTGTAAATAAAGATGTATTGCTAATAACAGGTCTAAGCTTAATAATAGATCAGCATGAAATAATCTATTTAGCTTATTATAAATGAAGTTTAATTTAAAATTGGGTTAAAGAGTTAATGTCCAGTCACAAAACACACGGATTTTCCCTCATCTATCTGAGGTTTACAGGTAAAAAATATACGTCCAGAACAAATTTCATTAGAGGCGCTCGGTTTTCTAATTTGTACCTATTATATTGCATTCTAGCAAATTAGAAACGGGGAAA
The DNA here is from genome assembly GCA_951806755.1 of Brenthis hecate. Taxonomy (NCBI): domain Eukaryota; kingdom Metazoa; phylum Arthropoda; class Insecta; order Lepidoptera; family Nymphalidae; genus Brenthis; species Brenthis hecate. Next base: position 132,498 of record OX638261.1, read on the forward strand.
ACTCAACTGCTAAATGAATTTATTGTTTAAAATCTGGTCCGTTTCAAAGAGTTACTTAGTCGTACCTACTCGTAACTTCTAGTAATTTATTGAGATCTAAATATCTATGGTAATTTTCATTGACACATCCTGAGTTATAGTAACGTAGTATCCACCCAATAACAGAGTATTGTGTTTCTATTTCTTAAAGATATAAGCAAGGATAGATCAGAATAACATGATCGTCATCGAAATACACACTAAGACTAAGACCAATGAGTTTCTCGCCGGTTCTTCAGAACTGCTTTCCAAGCCGGTGATATTTTCCTCACGGACTAATACCTAACACTGACACTCTTTAAATTATATTGACGATTAAAAGTGCTTGTAATAAGTCTAATTGAATAAAATTTCATTTTATTCACCAATGATATTATCCGCTAATAGTGCATATCACTAGTAGAACAGACAAGATGGGTTCTTGAGTGGCAGCCGCGTACCGCCACGTCGAGCGTAGGTTGGCATCGAATAAGGTCAAAGTCACCAGAATCCATTGATATGGTACGATAAATATTCCCTCTGTGCATTTATAGCAAGTTCTTTCAGAAGATATTTCGGGAAAAATTAATACTCATCCGAAATAAATGACTACGTAATTTAAAACAAATACTTGTTTGAGAACCTCTCCAGTAGAACTGATAATATTACAAAAAAATATAACGTTTTTTTCGCGAGGGAGTCGGGTGAAAGTATGGAAAAGTAAAGTGTGTCTTAGATTTTTTTGAATGTTGACTTCCATAAATGTTCTATTTCGTAGTCCATTTCGCTTGTTTATTGTTTCAGACAAAAGCCAGCAAGAACACGTGCTCTGAGAGACGTCGTCGCTTTAAATCCTCCTGAGAGCCAGCTCAGTGAAGCAGTAAAACTATGCTTATATAACACCTTGAAAAGTTATTGTACAATATTTTCATTTTGTTTTTTTTTCTACTATTTTATCTACATACACAATATGGTTTATGCCTTATATAAAAAACGAATGTCTCTCTGTTTGTACTGAACTACTCTTTTATTTTTTTTTATTGTCGCTCGACAAGATGACTCCATGACGCCTGATGGTAAGCGACAGTGGAATCCAGAATGAGATCCATCGGTTCCGGGACTTGATCTCGATTCCGATCAACCTCACCTCGTCGGCCTGCAAATGTGCTTTTACTCTGTTTATGTCGATCGTTTAAACTAATTTTAATATATCTGGCAGGTATAGGATTTTGACAAGATCAATATCTTAGACTACTTTTCATTTTACAAAAGAAAATTGTACTGCGGGATAATAGGTAGAAGAAGAACGGCTTAACCGATTTGAATGGAACTCCCGGGCTACAGAATTACAATTTATTTCACAATGGACTAAATGGCAATGACAAGGGCGAATGCTATGTATATGTTGTAATATTTTATATGTTTATGGTGCGAAGAGAAAAGCTGGAAATATATGTAAAATTACATTATCGGAGCTTATACGCCGATGTTCTGTCCCTTTGAAGTTATTAGAGACGCGGTTACCGCGTAGTATTTTTGTAAAATTACTTTAAACAATGATTTTAATCATTTCAGCCCTTTTTGATCTTTTATCAAAAACTCGTATCTGTATACATATACAGACTTATCAAGGTTTTTAGAGCTTAGGAATTAAATATCGTTCTTATTTGGTAGTTTAGAAAAATATAATAATATGTTCTTGTTATGTAAAACTGATATCTAATATAATATTTAGGTCTTGAATTCTATTTCGCCGTAATACGAGCATGTAAGATGTGTCGTGAGAAAAGATGTCTTATTTCCTTGATGCATCCTATTTTAGAAGCAGAACTATTTTATGATTTTATTTATTTTAGAAATTTTCGCAAAAAGCTCAAGTGGCTCCCAATCCGCCTTCGCAGGAATACTCATGTACTTCATCTTCTCTACTGCGTGCTGCTCTACCCTTCTTTTCCTTTCTACCTTAGAGAGCGTTTCCACTTTTTGAGTGATATCCATACTCTTTCACTTCGCTCTAGTGAAACGTTATTGCGTAAAATTCCTTCTCACTCCTCCTGTTTCCTTACCAACTCCTTCGCAGTAAAGGCTGCACGCTTATGGAATAATCTTCCAATAGACATCAGGCGTACCAAAAGTTTTGATAATTTTAAGGTACAATTAAAATCATATTATTTGTCTCTATTGTGTCTTATATTGAACTTTTTATACTTTTTCATCTGATCTACATTTATGTATGTATGCATTGTATTTATGCATTTATGTATGTGTGTGTGTGTGTGTGTGTGTGTGTGTGTGTGTGTGTGTGTGTGTGTGTGTGTGTGTGTGTGTGTGTGTGTGTGTGTGTGTGTATGTGTGTGTGTGTGTGTGTGTGTGTGTGTGTGTGTGTGTGTGTGTGTGTGTGTGTGTGTGTGTGCGTGCGTGTGCGAGCGCGTGTGTGCGTGTTGCGTGTGTGCGTGTGTACTTGTGGGCGTGTGGGCGTGTGGGCGTGTGTGCGTGTGTGCGTGTGTGCGTGTGTGTGTGCGCGCGTGTGCGCGTGTGCGCGTGTGCGCGTGTGTGCGCGCGTGTGTGTGTGTGTGTGTGTGTGTGTATGTATGTATTTATGTATGTCTGTATTTAGGATATGCAATTGTGTGTAGTAAGTACACCGCCTATCATTTCATATAATTTCTCCTACGCCCTAAGGTTGCCTGGAAGAGATCGCTTATAGCGATAAGGCCGCCTGCTGTGCTTCATCTATTGTTTATATCTACTTTTTGTATATTTCTTTGTGGTGTACAATAAAGCAAAAATATATAATTCAGTGATTTCACATATTATAAATAAACAAAAAAGGATATTTTTATGAAATGGTTCTGGAACAAAAAGGCTTCAAGGCTTTTTACGATTTTATTATATGTACATCTATAGGTATTATTAAAACAAACCGGTTATCTTTGTGACCCAATTGAATAATAATGTTGACATTGAGTCTTCTCGTCACATTAAATGAAGTGTATCGTTCGATATCACAAATATCTGGCTTACAGTCGAATGTAGGGAAAGAACGCTAAGTAAGAAGGCACGTCTGCTTCGTTAACTCGCCAGGTAATTGGAACTTTGACTACTTGAAACTTTCCCGTCGGTATGGCACATAGTTGCGAAGGTTATAACTAGTTGTAGCCCGCACCATCATATATCGAAGATATCAAAATAAACAATTCATTTATAGCTTTAATATAAGAAAAACGACAGAAGCTTTATGTAAGGTTTTATTAATAGTCTACACTGACCAAAAATCGGAGTGAGAATGAATATAATATTCACATATCTGCTGCCATCATCGAGTCGGTTCTATCGTAATTACCCTCACTCCGTCACAAAAACAATATAGTGTCCATATTGATTATCTCTTAAAAGTAAAGTCAATAAAACAACTTATATTAACTGAGACGTTCATACTTAGCATAAATAATTATATGAATATTAATAAATAACAATAATTAATTATCTAACATTAATATAATTTATATGTTGACTAGCGACTCAACCTCCCTCCGCTCGGGTTCATCCCTAGTTACGTTTAACGTTTAGCACAGAGAAGATATATTTTCTCGCAGTAATAAGTATCCTACATATTGACCCGGATAACCAGCTATCATCATAATAAATATCATCAAATCTGTCCAGTGATTTTTTCGTGATGCGGTCCCAGACACACAGACAGACAAAACATCTAAAAACTATAGATTCGGCCTCTGTATTGTTAATATGTCTATTTCAAAAAATATGTAATAATGTCTATTTCAATTCCTATTTTCCAAAAAAATGTTTAATGAACAAATTTGGCTAAGTAAGAATTTTATTATATGTACATATAGATATAAATACATTGGCCAAAAAGTACACATTCATAAAGATATCATCACAATACTGCGACACTCTTGACTTTATCCAGGGATGAAGTCACAGATATACCTACGTTGTACATAATAAATTACCAGTAAAGGATTTACCTTTTATATCAAGGCTACTAAATTTAAAAAAATCTATTGAAATATCTTTTATTATATAATATGAAACACGTCATAATAATAAAAGAATCGGATGATACTATTATATTTGCAACAAAAAAAGACGTGTGTGTACCTACTTATGTACGCACATAAGAAGTTATACTGCTTTGGTGTAACAGAACAAAAACAGCTAAAGATTTCATCTCGTATGTCACAGCTCTCTGTTTGTAAAAGGAATACAGCTAACTTCATCATGTCGCTTTCACTTAACTTTATCATGTCGGTCAGCTGTCGGTGTACACACGCATCGTGAAAATTTTACTCTCATAAACTTGTGTCCAAACGTGCCAAATGAAGTATAACTTAAAAAATTGTAAATCAAACAGACATACAAATGTTTGTTATTCCTTTTTACTGAAATAACTGGACATTTGGGTGAAATTGGCACTACTCACTACTAGGACGCAGCCGAGGGTGAGTAATAAAAATGAATATACGAATATATTCGTCTGCTTGTAACGCTCGTATTATTATATCTGTCATTAGAATTCGATATACGTTTAAAATTGTATGACTTTAAACATTGGTGATAGGAAAACTCGCTTGTAAAAGTTAAAATAGGGACAATATTACCTGCAAATGTTCAGCACTTCTTACTCCAGTAGTCACGTAAAAGCTAAACATTTCGAATAGCGCACGTTTCTCTATTTTCTTTTCGTATGAAAGCTCTTTCAGTGAACTAAACACATTAGAGCATAGCTTTTTACAGTTTAGACTTTCAGTGACTTAACAAGGTATCGTAGAGCTCATGAAGCACTATCACAGGAGTCTTCTTAAAAAAGAAGTTATTGTCTATTATCATTTTTAGGGTTCCGTACCCAAAGGGTAAAATGGGACCCTATTACTAAGACTCCGCTGTCCGTCCGTCTGTCTGTCTGTCCGTCTGTCACCAGGCTATATCTCATAAACCGTGATTGACAGTTGAAATTTTCACAGATGATGTATTTCTGTTGCCGCTATAACAACAAATACTAAAAAACAGAATAAAATAAATAAATAAGGGGGCTTCCATACAACAGACATTTCTTGCCGTTTTTATAGATAATGATACGGAACTCTTCGTGCGCGAGTGCGACTCGCGCTTGGCCGGTTTTTAAACACATCGGAACCTAGTGCCTCGCTTCAACTACTTCCTTCCTAGGTGCTTTTCAATAGTTTATAGGGGTATATATATTGGTAGATAGCCTATCTGTGAACTAAATTCCATCCAAATCTATTCAGCCATTACAACACTCGTTCAAACTTGACATTTAAAAAATGTAAACTGAAGACTCAAGGCGTCCAACGACATCGTTTTTTATTAAAAGAATAAAAATTTCTGGAGTTACAAACTAGACTCAATACTATAGTGATTAAATTGAAACAAATTGGCTTGAGTATTTGCGAAGGCTAAATATTGTATTCTTACAAGAAAGAAAAAATAGATGATATTCCCTTTAAAATTAATGATTGTTATATTGATATTGTTGATAGATTTACATATAGAGGGATTCTGTTTGATAAATTTTTTACATGACATTACTTTGGAATCGGGGGGCACGGAGTGCCCCCGCCAAGTCGAGCAAAAAAGGGCACGACAGTACCATCCTTTTCTCGAAGCGATTCAGAGCATTTTCCACCCCCCCATAACTTCGTTATGGATAAAGCTAGAAGCCTGAATTTTCAGTGACTAAAAGAACATAATAATACTAGGCATATTTCCAAATTACATTCAATTTGAACCTGTAGTTTAAGAACTGTTGCAGATCAAAATTCGCTAATATCGTCACTCACACACTCACTCACTCACTCACCGATCATCAAAATTCTAAGGTACTTCTAGCAGACATAGGAGCTTCAAATTTTTAACACAATTAGTGTTTAGGCTATAACGCAAGGAAAAACTCAAACATCATGCAATTTCACTCCTGTTTTCGAGATATACAAACTGCATAAGTAACTTTGTATTCCTATACAAATAGATATGCGATATATGGGATTACAAAGTTATTTTTGCAGTTCATACATATCATTTTTCGTCACTTAAACTACCCAAATGGATAGCTGGGTAAATAGTGGATATACTGTAAGTATTAGTGATGACTAAAATGTAATTATCAATATTGTATATAGTTTTAAGAAATAATATGTTTAATATATAAATTAAAACATATATTGTAATAAAATTTATAATTAATAGTAAATTAATTAATTATACAATAGTTGCACTGTAAAAGGTGGTTAGGTTAGTGTTTGTAAACCTTCTAACCTATAGGTATGTATGTTTGTATGTCCGATCCTATGTTCCCTCGTAATTACTAACCTAATTTCGATTCGTCTATTTATTAATGTTTATATTTGCAACTATATGTATTAGAAAAGTATGTTTTAAATGCGAAAATAATATTTTAACCTGTTTTAGTAGCTGTATAATTTTTATGCATATACAAATGGGTACATAAATGTAATGTGAAGCGTGTATAGTTTCTATCTACTAATATTCGATTACTGTTATTTATAATGAATTCAATAAAATATATACCTAATTAAGAAACAACTTGACGATTACTTAATTTTGAAACAAAGCTCGTACATTTTCTTTTACAAAGTATGATGTTGATATGAATTAAAAATAAAAAAACCTTGTCAACATCTCATTGCTCGTAATTGTACCCACCTATTAGATCATGGAATATAGAGGTCATGAAATATCAATCTCTTCGAAAATTACTTTTAAAATGGAATGGAATACAACTTTCGGGATTTAACTACGATTAACGTACGATTTACGTCTTATTAAACTTATGTAAGTTGAATATCAGTATCGGGGTAGGTATTTAGTAGGGTCAACAATTAAATTAAAATATTCGTTAAATTAACTATACATATTTCTACTTAATACATAAGATAGTAGTATTAAAGTCTAGGAATCCGCAATTTCCCATTACAATAGACTTAGATTTTTATCATCCAGACTTGTCAAAATTTGCTATATCAAAGCCTCTGAAAAAAGCCCACAGAGACAAGGAGTGGGCTTTTAAAAAGTCCATAGCTGACACACAAGAAGTAGTACAAGAAAAGAGAAAAAGAAGAAATATTTACAAAAAGAAATGAGATCCCTTCAAAAACATACTGTAAAAATATTGCAAGTCTCGCAACGCATTTCTTCTACCGCAAAAAGCTATGAGATATAATGTAAAACCAAGTCGGTTAATTTATTCATTGCCTATCTATGGAAGCATATATCCGACAACTTTGTCATAAATCGTTACCGAATTAGTTAAGTTACAACATTTTATAGTGACCGTATTAATATTAGATATATTTATTTCTTTAATTAATAGAATGACTTGGCCATCGCACATGATAATAGAATCTACAAATAACAAAATTTACTTGAAATTAGCGTTCTGAGTGCATTATTTATGTTAGTGTATACATAAATTTGACCCGCTAGTGCTATGTTCAGATCATCTCAGCCCAAACACGTCCACAGCTGGACATAGGCCTCCCCCAAAAAGTTCCACGACAACCAGTCTTGTGCCATCCGCATCCAGTGGGCTCCAGCGACTTTGACCAAGTCGTCCGTCCACCTTGGTCATGATATGTTTAATTAGGACTATTTAAAGTAGTAGACTCATATGTGATTATGTTTCCGTGCGATGGCTAAGTCATTCTATTAATTAAAGAAATAAATATATCTAATATTAATACGGTCACTATAAAATGTTGTAACTTAACTAATTCGGTAACGATTTATGACAAAGTTGTCGGATATATGCTTCCATAGATAGGTAATGAATAAATTAACCGACTTGGTTTTACATTACATCTCATAGCTTTTTGCGGTAGAAGAAATGCGTTGCGAGACTTGCAATTTTTTACAGAATGTTTTTGATGGGATAAATATATTAGTAAACTTAGGGGAAAAACTATGAAAACATATAATTTATTAAAAATCTTAGCAGAAAGCTCGTGGGGAGTACATCCAAAACACGGAAATCGCTAATGATGGAATCGAATTATTTTAAAATTGGCGTATTTTTTTGAGCGTTTATATGTTAAAAAGAAATTATTATCTCAGTTATTTATGTAGTCACTGGCGACTCACCTCGCTTCGCTCGGGTTCGTCCCTACGTACGGTAAATTTTATATTTTTTGAGCGGAACCCAACGACCACTCAGCCCGAAGTCGTTGGCGGAACCCTAATTCTTTTTCTAAAATAAAAGTAGCAGTTTTACTCCCTATAACATTAACTATCATTCAGTGAAAGTCCCGTCAAAATCAGTCTAACCGTTTCACAGATTATCCGAAACACACCGACAAACAGACAGACAGACAAAAATTTAAAAAATGTATTTCTTGTACCGTATATAATTTCATATGCATTTTGTAAAACGCTGTTATTTTGACATTACCTACAAATAGACTTCAATTTTATTTATCTGTATAGATTACAAATAGCCGCTTCAATTTTATTTGTTTATAGATGTATAGATTAGTTAAAACATCAATTTGTATGATATTAATTTCACCCCGACCAATCTCACTCAGACTGCCTGTGCACAGGAGATGTCTCTTGTAGTGCAGATAAGTGCATAGTCGAATCTTTTGACTCTGAAAGTCCGGGTCGACAATTTAACACGATCGATGAGAGCCCAAGTGAAGACCGGCGGTCTTACGTGATCTTCTTATATATTATAATTGCAGTAATATAATATATCGGGTATACATATCATGTTCCCTACTAGGAAGTTAACATACAGAAAATAATATTTATTATAATATTTAAAAAAATTAGCTTCTCTGAGCTCGATCTGCAGTTGAGTTTATCCACATAGGTTAGTTTAGAAAGGTTATAATATTTTTACTTTAACTCTACCCAATAAAAAGGTATATACATATATAGATACTAGCGGCTCACCCTCGCCTTTAGAAAACCTCCAGAAAAGCACAAACAGATCTATCCCACGGGAACCGTTTATTTTTCCGGGATGAAAAGTAACTTGTTGTTTGACCGGCAATATAAGGTATCAGCATGCCAAATTTTACTAAATTAGGTGCATAAGTTGTTGTGTACTAAGCTGTATAAGTTTTTATAGTTTTTTAACTATCCCACGGGAACCCTTTAATTTTCCGGGATGAAAAAAATTAAGATGTTGCCCGGGGATATAAGGTACCACCATGCAAAATTTCATTTAAATCGGTCCAATAGATTCGGAGATTAGCCCCTACAAACAGAAAAACAGACAAACAGCTCGCTCGGGTTCGTCCATACCTACGAATATGTTGTATTATCTCTTGAACTATCTGTCCAAATTATATGCAGTAAAAGGGAAAAGTCATTTGTTTTAAACATTTTAGACGATAAATTTACTTATTTTGATAAGAATTCATAATTGTTGATAATATGACCAATAAACATGACCTACCGGTTTAAATTATTTTTTTAATATAAAAAACTACTTTTTGTGACTTAAATATAAAAGTTAGACATATGCTGTCGCTGAATTTTTTGTAGGAATTATTAAGCTCTACAACTTTTCTCTAGAACATAATCATATATCTCTCATCGTTAAGGCAGCGTTCGTAAGAAACGTTTTCGTTCGACCGTTTTTTCTCCGACTTACTTTGCAAATCCGACTACCACGAAAAAGCCTTTTCGTTCTTTGGGTTAATATATAGCCTATGACACTCAGAAAGAACGCGGCTTTCTATTGGTAAAAGAATTTTGAAAATCGGTTCAGTAGATCCAGAGATTATCCCCTACAACGTCACAAACTCACAAACTCACAAGATCACAAACTTTACTTCTTTATAATATTATAATAAATAATAATAATATTATTATAGTATAGATAACATAAAATAGGTACAATTTATCTATAACTGATATACTCATAGATATGATGCTAACGATAACGTATGAAACAATAACGTCACTTCAGTAGACAAGTGTAGGCGTCCTTTTATACTTTTGTTCAGCATTCCTCATCAATCACGTTCCAAAAAACACGCGAGGGCGAGGGCGCGGCCGCAGGTCCTGAATGTACGTGAGGCGTGCACACGCTCTCGTTCGGAATTCAGTCTAGAAACGTTAGTAGATTGTTATTTACTACAAGGCTTTTGTAATCTATGATTATACTTATTTATGGTTAAGCAATACTAAGATTATATGAATAAAAGAAAAACTAAAACAATTAACATTCAGACTAGTGCGAGTCTGACTCTCATATCGAGGGTTCCATAGCATAAAACATTAAAATAAGTTTTGTATATACAAAAAGTTTTTTTTTGTAATGTACTACAAATTTACGTTTTGCGGATTTTTCCCTTTACTACGAGTATAAGACAATGCTTCTCGCCAAATTTCATGACTCTAGGTCAAGAGCAATTACCCTATAGGTTTTTATTCCCTCGCGAGGGTATCAAAATATGCGGCACAAACGGCCGTATCTGGTGATTGCGTTGACTTAGAATTTTGATTTTTCATAGCTCCAAGAAATTGCAGACCTGAGTATTTGATATTACTTAATACATCCATGCTTTCTTGAGAAAAAGAAGATCTTTTTTTTCTTTTGGGCTACGAAAATAAAAATAGGCTTTTGATCGAATATAACGTAATATATGGATTCGTCTAAATGATTTAAATGCCCAAATTCAAAGATTTTACTTGTAGTATCGATGTGATCCACAATACACCTGCATTTTCATCAAATGAAATGAAACAAAAGAAATTATATTTTAATCAATTAGACTTATGCATGAACTTTTGTCGTTATCGTAATCAGATAACTTCTGTGGTATTAAATAATTACATTATCGTCCAGATTTCGTATAATTATGATGTTTCAAGTATATGTATGTGACTGTAAGAAGAAGGTTAAAATTGAGTTCTAAGATTTCAATGTATACTCATAATTAAATCTAATAAAAGCGCGAAAAAAGATAAAATAATAAAATAAAAAAAAAAGATCAATGGCCCCGCTGAACTCATTCGTCAATTTTTCTCATGACTGAGTCACACCTATTACTAGATATTCGGAATGAATGAAACACAGAATCATTAACGTCACAATCTAAAGTAATATACAAAATATTTTTTTGACTTTATCTTTTTATATACCTACCGTATTTGTGATATAAATGTTATTTGTCCGATCTAGTCTAGACGAGATAATATACCTGTAGTATTGGACTATAGCATTGCCCGCGGCTCCGCCCGCGTTCAGATGACCAAAAACCAAATTCTTAGGTCTTACATATTAGTATACTCTTACATTGCAGTTTTTGTACTTTTTCTCAGAAATGAGATATTTTCCTGCGGTAAAAAGTGTATTCTATATGTTGACCCGGATAATTAGCTATCACCATACCGAATTTCATCAAAATCCCTCCAGTGGTTTTTCTGTGATGCGTAACAGACAGACAGACAGACAGATAGAAATAAATTCTAAAAACTATAGATTCGGCCTCTGTATCGATAATAATGTTTATTTCAATAAAATTTTCCAAAAAATATTTAATGTACAAAAATATTTAATTAACTTTTTCTTTATATGATGTCATATATAAATGTCATGTATACAATGCAGAAGTGAAATAAGCTAACCGACGCCACACGCCGTTCTTTAAACCATTTCCATGTAACAAATCAGACTCCGTACCTGCGCGAAAACATAAATATATGTTAAAGTATAATTTCACTCAGCTCAAGTGAAATATTTAGACGAAAATGTATGTAAATAAGATAAATGAACTTGTATGTGCGGTAGCTTATTGCTCGTTATGGCTCGACCTCTTTGCTCGAGCACGCTCTCTTTACTCTACTTATTATTTGGCTGTCTATTTTTAATTGAGTGGTTGTTTTGATTTTTTAATTTTTTGCTGAGAAAATAATGTAATATGTAATGTATACTTCATTTTTGAAGTATATATTGAGCTAAGAGTTTTTTCTTGAACCATGAATTTAACAGATCTAAGTCATTTTGAGCATAATTAAAAATATCATTAAGTGAGTTTCCAAAGTAAAAGAGGCAAGTGTCATCGGCATAAAAGGTAAGACACTCTTTTAAACCAATATGATAAATGTTATTAATGTACACAATAAATTCTGTATTAAAAATATTGTGACTCACCTAAAGGCACCTGTTGAATTTTCAGCCGGCTGTTATCAGCAGAACTACATTCTGAATCGGCGGTAGCTTTCTCTCGGAGTTGATCGGGATTGATTTAAAAGTACTTGTTATACCTAATGAACAAAAATTGATTTTGATTTAATTTGATCAATTCAACATTTTCAATTAATGATTAATGATCATTGTCTTAATATTTTATTGTTAGTATATTTTTCTTTTATTATTTATTTAACAACTTATCACCTTATGCTATAGCCTTAAATTAGATAGGAGGTTCCTGTGGAAGGTTAGACGTGCGCGACACAGGGTGTCCTAGTGCGTACTTCTCAGCACTCCATTGCCCATGTTTTGTTAAACAATAATTGTTATTAGATTAAGGAGTATATTTGTATCCATTTTTATTATTACGAATTAAATGAATTAAATTTTACATTCAACCGTAATAGGAAACATGGATCCTTTTGGTGAGAGAGATTGGACCAAACTTTTAGAACATTATTCGAAGTATTCGGAGTGAGAAAATAACTTAATGTTTTAACATCAAAAATAATTTGTTTGGAATACGCAATGAGAAGGCAAGAGATATTTCGAGCCTCAGCATATGTATAACATTAATACATAAACATCGGTCGCAGAAGAGGGTCCTGAATCCCATTTTTGACTACTTCTAACCCTAATAAGATTGTGGGATTGTTCCTAAATGTCATCTGCTTTTAAGCTAATTTGCTTTTGTTCACTTATCTCGTAATGAAATTAGGCTCCCACAGGGCTTTGTATTTGAGCCTAAATAACTAATTAATTTAGGTAAAAAATTTGAATGTAGTACTTATGTTTAGGGTTTGCTCTTACCTTCTTGTTAAGTCTACTCTATTTAGTGTTCGTCCTACCTTTCCTACCTTTATAGGACTATATATTTTGTATCGTTTTAAAATAGGGGTAATTTAATAAAAGGGGTACCGACCGGTCTCTTTAGGATATCGAATCCTAAAATCTATACAGATAAATAAAATTGAAGTGCCTGTTCGTAATGTCAAAATAACAGCGTTTTACGAAAAGCAATTATGAAATTTAGACGGTACTTATAAAAAAACACAATTTTTAAAATTTTTGTCTGTCTGTCTGTTTGTTCCGGATAATCTCTGAAACGGCTAGACTGATTTTGACGGGACTTTCACTGGAAGATAGCTGACGTTATAGGGAGTAGCATAGGTTACTTTTATTTTAGAAAAAGAATTAGGATACCGCTCAAAAAAATTAAAACGTAACTAGGAACGAGCGAAGCGAGGGCGAGTCGCTAGAATATTGTATATTATTGCTTTATAACATAAGTACCTGAGCTACCGAGCTTCGCTCGGAGTTTTTGGCCTAAAGTACAATTTTCTTTTTTTTTTAAACTAAAATCTTGAATAAATATTAAAAAAAAAAACAAAAGTAAAAGCTTTGTATACGACCGAGATTAGAACCTGTACACTTGTGATCGATTTATCGCCCCCGAAACCGTCGTATACTAAATTTCATGAAAATCATTGGAGCCGTTTTCGAGATTCAGATTATATATATATATATATATATATATATATATATATATATATATATATATATATATAATAACTAGCTATACTGTCTAAAAATTCACAATTAAAAATATATGAATCATTTATAATCATTAGCGGACGTAAGCGGTATAGTTAAGTTCGTAAATTAGCATAATACTTTAAAATCTTGCATTCTTACGAATGTTAGTGTTAACAGCAGTAGAGAAAATGAATAATTTCACCATTAAAAAGTAGTTTAATTTGTTTTTGTTTGTTTTATGTGTTTTTATTAGGGTTTCGTATCTCAAAAGGTAAAAAATGGAACTCTTTTAAGATCATTCTCTTGTCCGTCTGTCTGTCCTTGTGTCACCACTCACTCACCACAACTTTCTCAGGAACGGGTGGATCTAGTACCGTTAAAATTTATACCATATACTGAAGTTTATAGTCCCTATTAGGTGAATAAAAATCAAAGTCTTGAGTCAACATGATAAAAAGATATTGGCAAATTTAGATTTTCGCACAAACTTGTAAATACTAAAATTTAGCTTAATTTTCAACTATTTTATTTTTCGGAATTTTTTCTGTATGTACTTGTACTGTAAGACCGTGCTTTTAACCAAAATTGACACTTCTAGGTCAACCGGAAGTACCCTATAGGTTATGGGTCAAAAATCTATATGGTAGTTTCCTTTGAGCTAGAATCACGAAATTTGGAAAAAGCAAGGTCAGCAAAAATAAAGGAAAATATTCAAAAAATAAAAAAAAGTTCAAAATTAAAGTTAAACAGATTTCCTACTTTGTATGGAACCCTCGGCGGGCGAGTCCGACTCGCACTTCTCCTTAATTTTATTTTTAAATTATAATTTATATTTCTTGGAAAATGGAACTAGAACCACCCACGTGTTCTGAGTATTTATAATGGACAAAAGTTAAATCAAATTAAGACATTACGTAAAACTATACTTTCAATTAGATTTTCAATTTGAACTTTGAAACTTTTCGGCGTTTAATCAACGAATGTGATTATTAAGTGACATTCCTCAGACTGCTCTCAAGATCGATTGATTTATTCAAATTTTATTTCTAATTACTATAAATATAAGGCACAAAATCGTGTGCTCTACCGGGGCGTGAGGAACCACCTGTTAGATTCTCTCGCTTCGAATAGAAACTCGTTGTTCTATTCCTAATGTAACTTTAATGTTGGGGTGTTAAGGATTTATGTTTCAAAGGAATGTTTTATAGGAAACTTAGCTTCGAGTAAATATACATTAATTGGAATCCATTATATTATCATGTTGTTCCTATTTCACTAAATTAATTGATAAAAGAAAAAACAATAATTAAAATAAATATGAGACATATTGACCCTATTATAATTTTATTCTATTAATTATATTTTTTCTGTTTTCAACGTTCTTGGAGAGCGCCATCTATTGATTCTTCAATGGCTTCCTTACTGAGATAAAAGTATCTTATTTGCTAGTCCAGGGCACATCCTACCTTACCTAATCTTTCTAAAGTTTTCCAATCCATACTTACGCGTCTTTACCAATCTTTTCATCAACAATAAGAATAATAATATTATTAAGTTTAATGTATAACGAAAATAAATAGAGCCTTGACACAAATGGTTGAACTCTGTTGGAATAAAATTGGTTAAATTCGAGTCTTGCTCGCGCACTCAGTGTTCTATACTAACGAATATATATTTATTTATAAAATATCAGTGTTCGTCCTATTATTACTATCTATTAAAATTAAAAGATTAGCCTTTAAAGGCACACGTCGAACCCTTAGCACAACCAATTAATGATCCTTTTGAATTCGGAGTTTTAAAAAAATAAATGGTTCAAAGAGAGTGAATGGCATCAAAGGTTATTACAATTTGAATTAAACTATCTTTTTTCGGATATTTTCGCGGATTTATTTTGATTTAAATCAATTCAAGTCAAAGTAAAGCCGCGATGAAATCCGAAAATATAGTTTTAATTAAAATGTCAAATATTCGAATTAATCTAAGAAAGTAAAATCTAATTGCAATTGTAAGTATTTTAGAGTTAATTTTAGTGCATTTGTATAACAAAGCTATAAAAAGTTGCTGCGAAATGAATTCCACTGAAAAGAAAATAGTGTAATAAATTGAAAGTACGAGAGGAATACCTGAAGTCTGCGAGAAACCTAAAGCTGCGCGCACACTGTGGCTATGACTATTATATTAAACAGAATTCCATTAAATTAAGACATTATCTATACTAATATATAAAAATTGAAAAAAAAAATGTTTGAACGCGCTAATCTCTGGATTTATTGATCCGAATTGAAAAGAACATTTTGAATTTTGTAGCCCATTTATTGAGAAAGGATTCTCACTTCGTCGCTAATAAAAAGCTGTCTTACATCACACTGAAGCCTACGAGAGCGAAATACTTCTACAAAATTAAAAGCCACAAGAAAACTTTAGTTATATAATAAGCCTGCAAAGAATATTGTATCACGGTACTGAGACAATTTATAAATAAAAACATATTTAGGAACTGTTTGTAAGCAAATACTTAAATAAGCTGGGAAGGATATATGTTATTTATTATCACGCCATTTCCTTTAAGAGCAAAGCAACTATACATAAAAAATACGTGAGCGAAGTCGCGGCTAAAATTATTAAAGTAAAACTTATTATTTCTACTCTATTGAGTTTCAATATTACACAAACCTGTCCTTTTTTAGTTGGAATTTATATACACACAACCTACACAATAATTCATCATCTGATCGCAATCGGTTAAGTAATTAGGATTGCATATATAACAAACGGACATACAGACATACGTTTATTTTATTTTTAGTATTTAAGTATAACAAGCTTTGAAATGAAATCAAATTATTAAATATTATGACTTAATAAGAAACCAATACTAATGCATAACTGACTAAAATGCAAATCAACTCAACAGGTGAAATTGTTAAGGCTTTTTATTCCCTCCGCCGCCAGATAAAAAGTCTCACATAGAACCTTCTAGAATGTTTACGACGTGAATAGACCAGATTTACATAAAACGACAAATACGCACCCAATTTGCTTTGTTTCAATTTGTTTCATCCACATAGAGAGTAATACAGGCTTCCGGACAGCGTGCTGTGTGTGTGAGAGACGAGGGCTTCCTTTGATTTAGAAGACAAGTTTATTGAGATATGAGATTAACTTTATGACTGTCTAACAATAAGTTACAGAGATAGTTTAGACTCTTTATAACTCCTTACCCAGTATCACAACAATTCATTAGATACATTTATTGAACACTAGCAACTCACCCTCGCTTCGTTCGGGTTCGTTCCTAGGTGATTCTTTAACTAGACAAACTTTTTTATTTATTAATCGATAGAAATAAAACAATACTATATGTTAAGTGAAGCTTACCACAATACATTAGCGAAAACCGCACTCAAATCCGTTAAGCTGTTTCCGAGATTAGCGCGCACAAACGTACATACAAACAGATAAAAATTCTAAAAATCATTGTTTTGGATTCCATTGCGTTAATGGAGACCCCCAATAATAGTTTTTCTCAAATATCTTCCATGTGCAGATAGTGATCAGTTACAATTTTTTTATATGTACTATAGATAAAACATAAAATTATAATCACTCAGTTTGAATATTGCACAATGAAATTCGCAATTAGTTATGAATTGCTGTTATTTGTCAAAACATTTGCTTAAAGATGGTCTTAGAACGTGTTCGGCTCATCAATTATGGTAATTTTGGCGATTCCCCGTGACCGCGTTACATTGAAAGATGGCGAATTGCTTGAAATAATATTATATTATGTAGTTGAACTCGTTTTCTTAACAAATTATTGTAATATCTAATAATATTATTTTAAAAGGATAATATTTTCCTACAACCAAATGTTTTTTAATTGGGATGCATAAAAACCATAATAAATGCATTTAGTTGGATGATCGGTTCGATTGATTTTTTGCAACACTAACATTTATATTTACAAATTTATTGTTAAGTTCCGTGTGTTACGGCTGTGGAGGAGCGGGACGTGCTCAAGTATCTAAGGGAATTAAATTTCTAAATTCACATTGATAGTTAAATCATTCCAACCGCTACTAGACCTGCAAAAAGCCAGTCAGAAATATTGTTTTAACAAGAAAGTAATAATTCAATTATAATATTGTTTCCATTTGGTTTGTACTCGTTACAATTCCAAGTAACACCTCAAAATATAAGATGATTTTTTTATATGTAAAGTTCCATATTACCTAGGAAACATATTTAATTTTGAATATATTATTCTATTTAATTAATTTAATTCATTAATTAAAATAAATAACACCTCGTCTTATCGCCTCTACTGGTGACAGGAGGACGGGCGCATTTTTCACCCAAAGAATCGGCATTGCCATTCAACGGGGGAATGCGGCTAGCATTCTTGCCACTATTCCACGCGGACATGACTTGTACAGTAAAAATTAAGTGTACATTTGTTTTGTATGTATAATTAAATGTATTTGTAATATTCTTTACAGTAAATAAAGTTCTAGTATTAAATAGCAAACCTCACCTAAATTCGACACTGTGTCCGAATTGTTAATTCTTTTTTTTCAGACATCACCTGGTGCAAGAGTCAACACACCTATTTTTAATAGATTTTTGTAGCGTAACCTGACTACCTTTTTTGTTGTTAAGTTTATTTAATAGTTTATAGTTTCACTGCTATGTCGAAGGACAACCTGATCAACAAACTGATTGCTGAATAATATATTTTAAAATAAGATTTCAGATATTATTATGTTTTAAGTACCACATAATATGTAAATCATAATTATTGTACAAATGGTCAGCGAATAAAGGCTTTTTGCATGTACAGAAGAGAATCGATAATTATAAGTGTTATGATATACCCAGCTAATCGCAACTTAAAAGCTTAGTTTTGAAACTAAACAGCATCTTAACAAATAGTTGGAAGTGCAGTAAAATTCAAAGAAAGTAACTTTTATGTGGTTCTAGAGGACATTTTAATTAGCTACTTTGTGGAGTCCCGACGCTTTATCAGTGGACTGTGCGACTTGGAACAATAGACTGTGAAAACCTTTTGTATATTATAAAAAGAATTTTGTAAAATACGTGCATACACATTTTTCAGGCGTTGCCACAGTTGCAGATTGTGAAAACTATTCGTACAAAATAGCATTAAAATTGTAGGTAGTCTTCTGAGTCTATGTACTCGTTAATCAAATGATATAAACTAAACTATTGCAATCTGTAGAACTATAATAATTCCTTATTACCTAATAGCTAGAAGAAGGATATTCTGACCCACATTCGACATGCCTTCGCAATTGACACGTCCTCGCTTGATTAAGGCGAGTCTGCACACAGCGTGCTTCTAATATTTTTTACTTTGTTTTGAACATACTTCTGGCTAAACATATTCGCTTTAACTTTTATTACATCACACACATCCTGTAAAATCTTTCCTGTCTTAAGGATTTATTCATGTTTTGGAGTCGAAATCTGGGCGTAACAAGCTTATTTCTATTTCTAGTGTTTATAACTGTTTTACAATAATGATTTTTGCGAACAAATAATATATTACTCAGTATACATTGTGACGCAACGGAAGGATCATCGTTTTTTTTGAAAACGTCTCGCAGGGAATCACGAGCTCTTAGATCATAGATTCTTTTTAGAGTCTTTTTTGAAGAAAAAATATTTTTTTTCCACAGCACTGCCCCAAAGAAATATTTCGTTAGATAAAATACTATAAAAATAACTAAAACCTCACGGTCTGCAGCCAAACATGCTAATCATTAGATTAACTAGAATGTTGCAATAAAATTGCAATGAGGTCACGTTAGTCAGGACCCAGAAGATTGGGTGGTTTTTATACTCTGATAATTTGTTATTCCAACGGAAAACAGGTTTATATAATTGTTTTGATAAAGATATGAGTGAAATTAATATTTGTATCCGCAGTAAGCTGTTTGCAGCAATGCAATCTAGAAAGCAATTAATATATCGCAGTAAACTATAGAGGTGTTGCGCGGTCACGTCGCGTCGCCGCCCCCGCCCGCCCCCGCCCGCCCCCGCCCGCCCGGCAACGTGACCGACATCACTATCTACAATACTATATAAATACTCTTATATTCATTGTAATAGCTTTAATAAAAATATTCGAAAAATATATATTGTATATATATATATATATATATATATATATATATATATATATATATATATATATATATATATATACACTAGTGACTTACCCTCTGTTCGCTCGTGTGTGTCCCTATGTATGTAATAGTAGGTTATGTATTCTAGATATGGTCTGTCTGTCTGTTTAGTAATTTTCAAACAAATCGCATACACGCGTCCTGCACGTACGCAAGCACGCTCGAACACATACATACATACACAAAAACTTTCGCATTTATAGTACATACATAGTAGACAGTGTGCAGTAAGTAAAGCAAAAAAGTACATATATACGGCATGATTGGAATTGAGTTTGGCGTGTTGAGAAAGGTATAATTGATTCTTGACATAAACTAAACTAACATTATTTTTTCGATATTTTAGAGCATATCAATGGCATAGAAAATATAAAAAAAACATGTGTTAAAAAATTGCACAAATAGAATAAATACTCATTTATTCGATTTGTGCAATTTTATATAACCTCAATATCGTAGAGCGCGAATCTCAAAGGCAAAGAGTAAAGTAATGCATTGTACTTAAAGCTATAAAAACCAAAGAACTCGTTAAAGAAAGGAACGAAGGCTTCTTTGACGTGAACAATATTGTGTACAGACGATGTTAAATCGAAGAAAATAAACGGATCTAAAGCATGTGCCTGACCTTTAAAAAAAGGGCCATGCTTATAAGATAAATATGGACTATATAAATAAACTAGCGGCTCACCCTCGCTACTCTCGGGTTCGCCTCTAGAAAAGCACTAATAGAGATCTATGAGTTCCTACGGGAACCGTTCATTTTTCCGGGATGAAAAGTAACCTGTTGTTTGACCGGCAATATAAGGTACCAGCATGCCAAATTTTACTAAATTAGGTGCATAAGATGTTGTGTACTAAGCTGTATAATTTATTATAGGTTTTTAACTATCCCACGGGAACTATTTAATTTTCCGGGATAAAAAGTATCTAAGATGTTGCCCGGGGATATAAGGTACCACCATGCAAAATTTCATTTAAATCGGTCCAATAGATTCGGAGATTAGCCCGTACAAACAGACAAACAGACAGAGAAACAAAAAATTTGAAAAAAATCTGGATTTGTTCTATTTGTCTTCTTACATCCCCCTGACTCGGTTTTTAGCATTTTTTTGCTATTTACAGACATTCGACCTCTACTCTTTTATTATAGTATAGAAGTAGGGATGAAAACAAAGCCGCAGGCAAGTAATTAGTGATTAAACAAAATTAAAAATTAAAGTAAAAATAATATTACTTCTTTAGTTACTTTTATTATTCATATATACAAATACATAAAATATTGTGTTATTATGTCAAGCACGCCCTGGCAGAGCTCGCCGGACCAACGACGTGACGACGTGGATCTAACTTAATTTTTGTGTTCACTTTATTCATACTCAATGTTATTCTCTTTTATTAAAATACTAGCGACTCGCTTCACTCGGGTTCGTCCCTAGCTTGGTTCCCAATACAAACTTTCATCCCCATTTTCATCCCCTTAATGGATGATTTCCGGGATAAAAAGTATCCTATGTCCTTCCCAGTATCTCAATCTATCTTCTTAACAAATATCATCTAAATTGGTTAAGTAGATCCAGAGATTACGCCCTACAACGTCAACATATACAAAATATTCAATAAGCAATGTGAACAAAACAATAAACGCCACAGATAATTGTAAAGTACAGAGCGAACTTTGCCATTATTGAGGCGATTGTAAGCTTCAGCGGTCTTTTATTACCGTTCCGCAAACACTTGAACTAACTAATTGTTCAATAAAGGGAAGTTAGCTCAATCGTCTGTGCCCAGTAGAGAGGAGAACAGTTGAAACTGATTTATATAGACTAACTTGTTAATAGTTAATATTTCAGACCGTCGTCGGTGCAAGAACGGCCTAACCCACATTTTTTTTTGTTTTTCGGCTTAAATACTATGGTAAAGTTTAATTTACAAAAGACTTGAATGCAGTTTTATTTATAAATAAAAAATGCCGTCAAAAAATTGTTTTTACATTTTAATTTTTTCAACGTTTTGAAAACGCAAAAATAGCCTAACCCGCACAGTGTATTGCATTGCCATTGCTGCCGTATGGCTTATTCTGAATGAGATGCTATTGTAGGCATTAATGTATCGTGATTAAAATTTACAATCAAAAGAATAATAGCGGGAAAAAAGTTATATACTATTTGGCCTAACACTTACACCTATTACAAAAAAATTGAAATTATGTAAAATACAAAAATGGCCTCATCCACATTTATTTTTGAAAAATAGTTTAAATAAGGAGTCTATATCAAATTTAGATCAAAAGAAAATAAGGTATAAACGCAAAAAAAAATAACTTTAGAAACTCAAGTTAACGCTAAACGAAATAAGTTTTCAAATACATATATGAAAATATTTAACTTAACAGCCATTTTTTCCAAAGTAGCTGTCAGTGGGTTAGGCTTATTTTTTACTTATTTATGGTTAAATTAACTGTTTTTATGAAAATATACACTATTTATATTATCTGTTACTAAAAAGTTACTTAGTTAACTGTCTTTTGCTTAGTAAAACCTTTCGTAACTGTATTTTATTTTCTAACTTATACTGAAGGCCTCCTGAAATAAGAAGTTGTTGATAGAAAAAATAAAATTTTAATGGAATACTTCTATAAAAAGCTGTGCATACTTTTAAATTAAATTTATATACAAATAGGTAAAATTATAATGTTAAATAAACGTTTTATGTAAATTTTGTTAGTAAGCCTTTATAATAAATAAATAGATTTTTTTGAAAGCCCAGTTAACTCTGTCAATTAATTGGGAAAGATAAATTAGATAAAGTCATGGAGGACCAGATAGTTTAAACTTTTAAGGGGGTGTAGTGTGCTATATTCATTATTTGCAAGATAAAAAGAAGCTTTTTTCTCCCAATAATAAACAAATTAATAAAATTAAATTACAAAAGCCAAGAGCCGACTCCACAGAAACGAACTAATAAGATAAAAACAATTTGACATAGGAATATAGTATTATGCAGCCGAAAACATACCTACATGTCTTGCTGCGGGTCTAGCTAGTAATCTTACTATCTATTAATTATAATTCACAGGTATATCTACGTATATACGTGTTCGCTCTCTCTCTCTCTCTCTCTCTCTCTCTCTCTTGGAAGGAAAAGGAATAAAAACCGCTTTTACAACAGTAATACTACTATCGTCTGTAGTTAAATTCGACCTGTATCAGCCGAAAGACCCACTGCCAGACATACCCTTTTGCCAAAGAATTTCAAGCTAACTGGCTTGATCTGACGTTTCATTTACTATATCTAACTACAAAAATCGACTATATCTCGAAAATGTTCTACGTTAATTGCCTACAGTGAAAGTTTGCCCAAACTTAATTAGAAAATTAAGTCTAAAGTTGCATAGTGCTCCAACGTCCGTTGTATCGCCGCGCAATATTCCGCGCCACTGGTCTGTAAGTAACTACGAGTATCTATTCGCGACACTCGCTGTTAGAGCTTAGACAATAGCACAGTGTTCCTTGTTAATAGCCGTGATGTTCTCAATCAAGCTTAATTGTGTTTGATGCTTGGTTTCTGATTATATTAAACTAGAACTTAGATTTACGTCTGTAAAATCCACTGTGCGATAATAATTCAGCCATTTAATATCTCAATTCTAGGCACTAGTACCCTTTGAAGGTTAAGGGGATTTGGCTTAAGTCCACAAGTGTTTTCAAGAGCTATATAATTAAATTTATTAAAATTCTTATTTATTACTTTTTTTTTAAACTAAAATAATTTATCTCAAAATAATCTAGAAGATCTCTTTATCTTAGCAAGAGTGAAGTGCGGGTGAAAACTAATAGTTATAAAAAATGCTATCTGAACGGTAGGCAGGCTACAAATGTGGTTTAGTAGTCAAGTGAGAGTTAAGGAGTCTCAGGGAGGGGTAAAACGACCTGTTGCACGCACCTGATGCTTTAAGTTGTTGCCTGAATTATACGCTACCTCGGTCAGATTTAAAGCCAGTTTAACTGAACGAAAGTTTGAAGTTCTTCTTACATTATGTCTAATTTCTATATATATAGCCTATGAATATTTTCATTCAAAACCCAGCAGAAGAAGGTTCGCGCAGGATTAGAAAGGATATGTTATATGAGAAAAAAAGTATTGAATACAGCTTATATTTTATTAGTCTATTATTAAAGCTGATGTTCTTTAGTATGATAATATCATACTAAAGAACATTAATTACATGACAAACACTTAGAATATAGAAAATTTAGACGTATAAATTTCCAGCGCAGTACGAAAATAATAACAAATGTATATAAATACAATCTTACAACCATATAAATACTAAAGTTTGAATGGATGCTTGTTACCAATCACGCCAGAACGGCTGAAAGGATCTAGATCAAATTTTGCACAAAGATGGATTATAGCATGGAATAGCATATAAGCTTTTTATGAAAAAATGTACGGTTCCGGTGGTATATATTTGTCATTGTTTTTCAATTAGGGAAGAACCCAAGCGAAGCGAGGGTGAGCCGCTAGTTTAAAATAAATAGGAACTCCAAAGTACAATGCTGGTTTTTAGTGACGGCCTTCGAGAGTAACCTACGTGAAAACAGAGGATGCTAAAAATAGATCAGGATAAAATAAACAATAATAGAATTAAAATTAATGGAAAAAATAAAAGGCGAGTGAGTGATAAGAAAGAAGTGCCATTATTATTTTTATAGTATACTAGCTTCGCTCGGGTGCGTCACTAGGTGAGTTTTCATTTTCTTGAGCGGAACATTAATTCTTTTTCGAAAATAAAAGTAGCCTTGGTTACTCCTTATAACATTAAGTACCTATCTTCCAGTGAAAGTCCCATCAATATCTGTCCAACCGTTTCGGAGATTAGCCGGAACAAACATTTTAAAAGTTGTGTTTTTCTTACCGTATATAATTTCATATGCATTTAGTGTAAAGAGCTGTTATTTTGACATTACAATTTAATGCAGGCACTTCAATTTTATTTATCTGTATACATTTTACTATAAGCAAAAAAAAATATATCGGAATGTGTGTGTACAGTGTATGTATGTTTGGTTCTTCTTTACGCTCGAAGCCTTAAACAAATAGGTTAGTAGATACTGGCAGGCACGTAGAGGAGAGACCGAGCGGTGTAAGGGTAAGTTGCTAGTACATGTTTATAGCACTAAGTTCGTTCAATAAAAATAATTTCAAACCGGCACGATCTCAATTGTTTGGGATTACGCTGAAAACAAAACGCTTCCGAGCTACGAGCTACGAGATGGCCTCCACTTCACTCTGCACTAGATGCGCATCGCTTTCCGCTAATCCTATCACGCCGTAGAAAGCCCTCGCATCTATACAGATATATAATAATTGAAAACACTTACCTTGTTTTCGATGGAATTGAAAGCTTAAATTGTTTTCAGATGAAAAACTTCTGCATTTAACCTCATTGTTACAAACTCTAGACACTCGAACGAGAAAAATCGAAGAAGAAAATAGCAAAACGTTTATACCAAACACTGTTTGTGGGGTACTTATGGTTATATGGCAATTTTCATAGCTATTTACAGATTACATATTTACAGATTGAGTTTATTATAAAAAATGTTTAATATTTTTGTATCTTCTTACCCATTAACCGATTTTAGCAATTTTGTCGTAGTATATTATTATTTTCTTATACGTCCTTATAAGTCATAATTTCCATTAGTGCAAAGGGTACTTACATAGTTTCTTCCTGCTTCCAGTTGTAAACCTTCTACAACTAATAGAAATCTACGCAGTCCTGGAATAACATGGAATCTTTGCCGCGTGTAAAACCTAGTCTTTCTTCAAAATGAAAACAAACAAAAACAGCTATTTTCGGTATATCGCGTATATGTCATAAATAAGAGCTATAAGAAAAATAAAAGTGTAAACGAGTTTCTATACCACTATATAGGAAATTCTCATTTCGATATCAGTGGTGTGAAAATACAAAGGAATTTTCCGCGGCGCGTGTCTACAGTTGGTTGGGAAGCTCGCCTGCTCCGGACAGCCTCCTTCGACAGATCAATCTTTCTTTTATTACACAATTGTGTTTTAAGTGAGGTGAATGGAGTTTATAGGGACGGAGAATAAATTGTATATCATTTTCAGTTCCTTGCCAGTTTTCTTTAACTTGGCGATTCTAATTATACCTACATATTTTATATATATTTTACACACACACACACACACACACACACACATATATATATATATATATATATATATATATATATATATATATATATATATATATATATATATATAAATCTATCCCACTGTAACCGTACATTTTTCCGGGATGAAAAGTATCTAAAATGTTGACCGGGTATATTATAAGGTACCACCATGCAAATCTTTCAAAATGCGAAAAAAAAACTTAGTCACTAGATTAACATTTTTTTCATCATATTTTTTTTTTATTTTTACCTGTAGTAGGACCACAGGATTTGTACCACCTCCTCATCTATTTCTTCTGCTAAGCAACGATGATTGCATTGTTTTGTACCGGTTTGTAGGATAAGGTAGCCAGCGCAATTACAGGCAATAGGCAGATCATCTCAGTCCTCACTGTGACAACGCACCGCGGTTCTACATTTTTCTTACATAAAACCTAAATGTATGAACCGTAGGTGTTATGTGCGGCTGATACCGTTTTCCATCAGGTGGGCTGTCTGCTCGCTTATCACTGAGCACCATAAAAAAAAAGAATAAAATTTATATTATTTTATTCATTATATTGTACAAAGAGTGTCTATTAGTAACGCTTAATCAATTTATTTATTACGACTAGCATTGCCCGCCGCTGCGCCCGCGTTCAGATGACCAAAAAAAAAAAATTCTTAGGTTTTACATATTAGTATATTCTTACATTGCAGTTTTTGTATTTTTGAGATTGAGATTTGAGATATTTTTCCGCGGTAAAAAGTATCCTATGTGTTGACCCGGATAACCAGCTATCACCATAAGAAATTTTATCGAAATCCCTCCAGTGGTTTTTCTGTGATGCGGTAACAGACAGACAAACAGACAAAAATTCTAAAAACTATAGATTCGGCCTCTGTATCGATAATAATGTTTATTTCAATAAGATTTTCCAAAAAATATTTAATGTATTCGGCTTAGTTACAATTTTATTATATGTATAGATTACTATAATAAAAAGGCTCATTTCGGCGCAGATTGCAATTTATATGCAAATTTATATTTCATTGGACAGCTATCATCAGACTTTTGATGGAAGGGTCCAATTATAATATGGCGGCCTTTAAAATATATAATATTATAATAGGTTAAATTAACTTAATCCTAGAATCTCAAAGAATTAGTAAGAGTTTTTTTTTCTTGAAATGTATAATACATTACATATAGCCTTTAGGTATAAGAAAGAAGAAAAATAACACCTAAAGTGAGAGCATTCTGATTATGGCAGTCGGTCAAAAATAGATGAAATCACATTTGTTCAGTTGTATTATTAACGCATAACTTCAGAATATTACGTAAGTATATATTTTTCTTAATCGAGTCCTCTGGACTTTTGGGTAGAAAACCCTAAAGAACAGAAGTAATTAGTGGCAGTAATTTCCAGGATAGGATAAAGATCATCCGGTTCGTTAGCCCTCGGCGGAAATCTTTGTTCCAGTAAACGTTACTCCCACTACGTGCATTCGAAAATCCGACATCGTCAGAGTCGTTTAAGATTTTTATTGAGATAGACTAAGATATTCATGAAGTTCTTAATTACTTAGGTTCAAAATTATTATTCTTTAACAAAACAGAGACTCAGCCTCGGTTTTTCTAAGGTCGCACTTAAATATGCCTACCATAAAAACGTCATTATAGGTGAAAGACGACTTTACAGCTATTTTACAGTCTTGCCTCGTTGGTCTTTGGTTCTGGATTCTAGTCCGGAGTCGGTCCAAGTACTAGTATATTTATTGGGGTTTTCTGTCAAGAATTCTCAGTAACAGCCTGTACTTGAGAAGTTGGTGGTGTTTTATCCCTGTACACCTAAAGCCATCGGTTCTAGACGAAAATCAGTCGTGAGGGTATAATTAATACTATCTTATACTACGAGTATATATTATTATTTAAAATCTAAGTAGGTACTCTAATATATTATTTAAAATCTAAGTAGGTACTCTAATATATTATTTAAAATCTAAGTATGTACTCTAAAGGGAAACGAAGTATCAGAGATTCAGATAGGCGTTCAATTAGGCGGTTAAGCTTAGACGACATAGATTTTTGGTGATAGCGGGATAAGGGCATGTAGGGTGAGGGGAGGAACAAGAGAGAGGGGGGGGGGTGTATTTAGGGGTAGAGGGTGTAACATTTCGCGCTTCCTTTATAATGCCTAATTGGCTGGAGTTATCGGGAGATGAAAACGAGAATTTGTAATGGTGTCCGATTGTATTATAGATTATGTTTGAATATTTAGAATTATTACTCTTTTATTACGGTTGTAACTCTGTAGGGGCTTAACTCGCTTAGTAAAGTGATAAAGAGATAAAAATCGTTGTTTATAGAAGGTAATATTTGAAACTGATTATAAAATTTTTAAAAGTTAACAGCTATCTATTTTTAAGAATTATACGTTTAGTAGATATACATTTCTCAAAGATAAAATATTTTTCCGCAATAAAAAGTATATGTTGACCCGGATAACCAGTTATTATCGTACGCATCATGCGTGATGCCGGACAGACAAACAGACAGGCAGGCAGACCAAACTTCTAAAAACTATACATTCGGCCTCTGTATCGATAATATTGACTATTTCAATAAGATTTTTCAAAAAATATTTAATGTACAGATTCGACTCAGAATTTTATTATTTTTTATTGTATAGATTTAAAGAAATTATATTTTGTTTCAGTTATAAGGACCGCAAGAAAAGAATAAGATTCATTGTAGGTGAGCTGGCTTAAATTATTACAACACTGATCTTTATTTCTTCATTCAATTTTCTAAGCCATAATAAAAGTGTTCTCGTAACTATCTTTTCGGATTTTTTTTTCGCGTATTTATTTTGATTTTTAGTTCCCGGCGATTCGAATGTGGGTAGGCAGTGTCTGTAACAAGTATATAATGACCTTTGAGACGTCTAAAACCTTAGTCTCTCCCGTGACCATGATTGTTGTAAATCATTCGAAACGTTGGAAACCAAATATTAAAATAAATCCGCGAAAAAATCCAAAAAGATACTTTTATTTAAAACGTCAAATATTCACGTAAATCTAAAAAAAACCATTTGTAACAAGGTACGTTTTAAATTAAAATGGATATAGTATGTTATCCTTAAGAGATAGACATATGCCATCGCGGAATTTTCTGTAGACCTATATAAGATACACAATTCCACTATACATAATTTTGTTATATCTCAAAGGGTTTAGGCAGCGTTTTCGTTGAAAGCTCCCAGACGGCTTATTTTTTTCCGACACCTCCAACAAATATCGTTATATTTTAGCCAATGTATACAAAAACTTAAGAAATTATATACTTAAACTTTCCTCTTGAATCTCTCTATTTATTAAAAAAACCGCATCAAAATCCGTTGCGTAGTTTTAAAGATCTAAGCATACATAGGGACAGACAGACAGCGGGATGCGACTTTGTTTTATACTATGTAGTGATTGAGATCAATTAAAATAGATTTTTTAAGCTTGTAAAGTATTATCAATGAATGCGGTATATTATTTTAAGTATGAGAAAGTAATCTATAGCTTTTTACTCCCAATTTAAGAGCTCATTTCAACGCGAAGGCAATTAAAATATCAGCCTTGGCCTTTGTTCTCTATCGCCGAGCTCTTGACAAGTTGATTGAAACTTGAGACGCTCAATAAACTATAACTGAGCGGAACAAATATAGATAATGATATGAATAGAATAATAATATTATAAATAATAAAATAAATAAAATAATAAGATCAATTAAATAGATAAAGTATGAAAATAAATAAAATAATAATATAAACAAAAAGTCTTGGTATTTTGCGTTTTCTCAAGGTTTAGATTCGATTACAACACGTAACTTTCAATGAAAGACTTATAACTAATTCTAGTATATAATATATTATTAAAATTTGATAAAAGGCGTAAAGAATGTGGTAAGTATTTGACTGTAGTAGAGGTTTTTAATGAAAAAGAAATGAAAATATCAATATTAGATTAAAATGGTAAAAATCAAATAATTCCCACTGTTCCTCTAACACCTTACACATTCTCAGCGTTTAAGAACAAGAATCTTGTGATTGCTATCTGAGAGCTCCACGATGCTGCATTCGATTCGGCGTTAAACTTAAGCGTTTCCTTAACGAAGTTACTTCAATTTACTTTAATAATACCTAGCTATATTTTTTTCGTTTTTTTGGTTAGTTCAATACTTTATAATATAATTAATATTATATATTCGAAAGTGTTATGTCTGTTTGTATGTTAGTTTTTCATTCACGCTGAAATGGCTGAAAGGATTTGGATGGATCGGCTATTTTCTTTAATGTTAGGAAATACATATACGCATATCACCTGCTTTCATACAAGTAGTTATGTAGGACTCACCGATTAGAAAAACCAGTGCTACCTACTAAAATCCAACGGAATCATTCGTGTCTTAATGGGGCGTGATATTAGGAAGTTTGTTAGCAATTCATGGCTTCTCGCCCGGCTAGATGGCCGGTCGCCAATGAGCTGCCCCAATATCCACACGACATAGCGAGAAGGAGGGGGAGGGGGGAGAGGGGATAGCCTAATACCTGGAGTGGCATATGGTATTAGTTAGGTAGGTAAGGTATGGAACTAAGTTCATGCTTGAGTAACCTAGCGAGGTTGCAAATATAGAAAATAAAAATATTGCTTAAAAGTAATTATGGAACCTTTTATGGTGCATTTTTTCTAATTTATATGGAACTATATGTAAGACTGATGACATTTTAAATAAAACTAAGTAAGTACAATAGGTATGATACGTCAAACATCAAAATTATTTTAATTTAAAATCGGTATGGATTATATCGTGCACCATACACTAGTACTTCATCTTCCAGTATGTCAACATAAAACAAAGGCGCGATAAATCAATGTAAGAATATGGTAAAGGCGGCCTTATCGTAAACTTATTTAGGTTTTAAATGGAACTGCTAACCCGTTTACTTTATTTCATTACACGGGGGCTGTGAAATACATTTTTTTATAAAAACTTCACCATTCAGTGTATTTCTTAAGTACACGCGGAATATTTCTGTTAATTTTATATTTTTATGTTTACCGTTTTAAGCTGTATATTGTCTGGACTCATAGAGTATTGTGTACTAATACTGATCATGACAATATCTTATCTCAGACATATCAACTTTATTATTTTTATACTTTCTCTTACGAAAAATGTTTGTGATATCGGAACATTCTGTATATTTTATAGCCCATAAAGATTACATTTTATTTATCAACAAGTGACATGGAAACTGACTTAGTACAATATTTTAGAAATATTGGTTAGTTTCGTAGGTGATTATCAAGTCACAAGTAAAACGAAGGCTATCCCCCTATATATGACATCATTATCTCAGTCTAAAGCCGTTTATTTGCTGGACAAATATTTCCATGACTTCCGTTCCTGTGACATCCGCATGCAGTGGGTTCCAGCAACATTGACCAGGTCAACATTGTGGACCGAAGACTTGGTCATAGAAGACGAGACGTTCGAGATCTTCGCTGAATTCCATATTCAATTATAAAACTAGTTAAAATTTAAAAAATGTCTAAAATTTAAAATAACAAATATTGTAAGGTACTTTGGGGCCATTATTCAATTTTTTTAATTCATTTTTTTATTATCTGTAACAACTATATAATGCCTTTGAGACATCTAATACCTTAGTCCCTCCCATGACCATGATTGTTGTAAGCATTCGAAACGTCGGTAACCAAAAATCAAAATAAATCCGCGAAAAAATCCTTAAAGATAGTTTTATTTAAATTGAGTGATATAATTAAAAATATCTATTGTGAAAATTATTTAAATGTAATTATCCCATTTTTGGAGGACGATTCTATGGCACCACCATTAAGGCACAGATCATATTATATTACACTAGTACAGATAGTGCAGTCCATACAAATATTTGACTTTGCTAATCAAGTATATAATAATGATTAAGGTATAAGTCAAAGATTTCGTATTAAAATACCGTCAAAAACGAAAAAAAATACCTCACGGATTTTGAAGTCCACCACAAGTTACTCTTGTTAATCAAAGTCTGCAATAAAATATGTTAGTACAGTAGATTCACATACCTACTAGTCTCGATGAGATTGACCGCCGCCGCCGCGGCCGAAATCTGTCGGGAGGACGTTACGTCTGCACAACATTCATCTCGTGTCACAGTGAGATTGATCGCGCTGCTCCATATACAAAGAAAAGGACGCCATACCTAGATTATAATATTCTAAATAAGCAATGCATAATACATGACGTGGTCACCAAGTAAATAAATAAGTAAATATGTTAGGATATTAACTCATAGCTCCATCTAGTTCCATGGTAAGCTACGAGGCTTGTGTTATGGATACCAGATAGTTGATACACAAGTACACATATTATATAACTTTAAATACATACATGTGATAAATATAAACACCCATGACTGGAGTACAAACATTCGTGCTCATCACATAAATGAATGCCCCCAGCGGAACTCGAACCCGCGTCGCTGGCACACCAAGTAGGGTCACTACAAACTGAGCCAAACGTGACGTCAAAATATAGAAGAGACGGAGGCTCTAGTAAACTTTTATGACAAATCAAAGTACATTTATTGTTGTCATTAAATACGTAATGGCTATCAATAAATATTTGGTTCTAAGAATATCTAAGAACTACGAGTAGGTATTTGAATGCGAGGGTTCTCGGAATACTAATTTTATAAATCTTATATTTAAAATATATATTTTTAGGATATTTTAGTTTTGGATGTCTCAAAATTAGAAAAAAAAATCTCATAAAAGCAGCATTAATTATATTTAAATCTTGATATTAATACCTACTTCAAAAATGGCGAAGAGTTCAATTTAGGTGTATATATTTTATTTTTTGTATGTTAAGCAATATCCTCGCACATCCAAACCAATTATCTCTCTTTTGATTCTATTTTAAATGAGTAGGAATTTCATATTTCCGCTCTACGTGTAAAATAACTAATTTTATAGAGGTTTAGTAGTAAGTGTCCGGCTTTTGTTGAAAAACCAATTAGTTTTCTCTATACAATCTAGCCTTGTTGGTCTTTTAAAATATTACTTGTAATGGAAATCGCAAAAATATATCCCAATTAAAAATAATATAAGTTAAAAAAATAGAATATAATAAATTACCGCACAATGTTATATGTATAATATCTGACGTATCTCCGTCGCAAATATTTGCATCTATCGAGAGCTTTGATGAGATCAAATAGACTGTAATAAATGCTCAAATAGAAAGAACGCGCTGCAGCAAAGTGTTTCCGGTGGGACGGACACGTTGTAGACACATAAGGGTACATATTGACGAAACGTTGTTTATTTAATTATCTAAACTTTAAAAAGAGCTGATTTAAGGACTGATAAATTAAGTTGGTTTTGTTTTATTTCAAATTCGGTTTGAAACTTTACAGGTAATTTAAATTCTAATGGAATCACAAAATGCAAATATGTTTTAAAAATTTAATTTACTACGTGAGTATTTGATACTTCAATGTATTTTAGTGAATTTTTGAAAGAGTAGGTTTATGTCCTGAATATAAAGGCTTTATTATTTTTTAACAATACTTATCATGCGAACAGTACCTGAACACATAAATGTGTAAAGCAATATAATGTACTTGCTGTAGTATTTATTACTTTATATTCTCGACATCTTCTTAACTGTGTTAAATAAATACATAAGTATTTTTTTTGTTTCAAATCACCTTCCAATTTAATCAGGATTTAAGATGACAAGAATTAGGACAACAACTTAATCCGGCAGCACATGAACCCCAATACCAAACATATCATTAAAGTATAGTATTTTTTAACGTTCCACTGCTGGGCGCGGGCCTCCCTTCAGTACGAGGGGGATCAGGCCATAGTCCACCACGCTGGCCAAGTGCGGGTTGGCGGACTTTACAAGTCTTTCAAAAACTTGCTAGGTTCTCTCAGACATGTAGATTTCCTCATGATGTTTTCCTTCACCGCAAGACAAGTGGTAATCAGGTTTTTGTCTCTGTAATCTCATGTCAAATTACCTTTGGATAAAACAAAATCGATGGCCGTAATCGTTAAAATCAGGTCTATCTGAGTCTGCGTGAGCTGTAATGAATAAAATTAACATTCATTAAAAAGGTAACAGTTCCCTGCGGTTTTGTTCGTGTAGTTTTTTAGTCTATTAACATGATCGCTATAAATGGGAAAGCGTAGGGGAGAAAGCTTAAGCTAAGTAACTATAGACCTATAGGGTCCACTGAAATAAAATGTAAGTGAGGTCTTATTCAAACTTTAAACAAAAAGTGCATGCATATTTTTTAATGGAGAAATTATGTTTTTAATAATATAAATATTATCGCAAATATAATTATTAACACATATTTTTTCTTGAATTTTGCAAACATAATTTATTTATTGAAAAATAAAGATATCGCATAGCTTATTATGCTCTGAATTTTAGTATTTTTGAAGATCTGTTTCTTTTTGAAGTTGGTCAAATATGTTACATTTTTACTGTTGTTTGACATCTACCCCACAATTAAACAAATTGTGGAAATTTTAAACAACTACATATTACTACAGTATAGAAGACACAATATGTAATAAGGTCTATTATATAAGTATCGCTGTCTAAATTATGGTCGACATACACCCCATCGCCTTAATAACTTAAACATTTGAATATAGATTATTAGAAACATTATAAGCTTATAACATTTGGATAAGATTTACGAGTCACTACAACTTTAAGTTTCAGCTTTGCGTTTCATACAGCTCTATTTTAGCGTCCCACTGCTGGGCATTCGACTTCCTTAATACGAGGGGGATCAGACCATAGTCCACCACGGTGGCCAAGTGCGGGTTGGCGGACGTCACATGTCTCCCGAAGACTAGTTAGGTTTACAGTATATATAATCTATATATGTTTTATAAATAATCCATATCTATTCTCACGATATTTTCCCTCAGGTTGATGAAAATGACATTTAACTTTAACTATTTAACATTTTGCAATGAAAGTATTTAGGGAGTACACTTTAATTAATCACGGTTCTACGCGTAGGTGAGAGGCGCCGCGCGGCCGCACGCTCAGACTCCACTTTATGATCTTGTTTACAGCTTCTTACCCTACAACGTGTCCTTTAATACCTTGTAATAAGAACTTTTATTGTGTGGCAACTGTTGTGAAATATAGACTATTGTATACCAACTGAAATGTATGTTATGTACGTAGCAGTTTATGCCTTTTGATTTACTTTTCACTAAAAATGTAGTTGAATACAAATGGATTTAATAAATAAACATGTGATTGCTACTTTTTTATACTGAATTTGTCCTTTCTACGTTTGTGTTGTTAGAGTAAGAAATGTCTAATGGATCGTACTACTCGTAGATAGTATCACCGGCATACAAACAAGCTAAATTATTTTATCTAATAGTACATATAATTTTTATATTATGAATAAATAATTATTATATGATTATTTATTTTAGCTTTTAAGGTTTGGTTAGTTATAGGAAATTATCATTCGCCTGAATTACTTTTAAACATATAAGTTGTTATAAGTATTTATGTGATTGCCTCATACGAATCATCAAAATTGGTTTAGTCGTTTAGTAATTAAGATGGAACATAGGATCGGAGATACATTCAGGTCAAACACATAACTCTCCTTTTGGCTTTGCCGCAGTAGGGTAAAAACACTGTAGATATTTTTTAGAAACACTTAGCTTAACCCAGGATATGAAATCCAGAATCATAAGCTACAACCGTACAAGCTAAATAATTAACAACCTGTGTTAAATTTTAACTCTTCAGTTAAATTAAAATTGTAGCCAATTTGTCTCTGTCCAAAGTTTATGTATCTTTTAAGTTGCATTTCTTCGAATATTGCAGTTTTACAAAACAAACCTCATCTTTCAAGTAAAGGTGACGCGCGAACGATTTGCATTCTCTAAGTTTGTAAGACATAGGTAGTTCAGCCCATTACAGCAATGTGTATTTCCCAGCAAGTGTAAGAGCACATAATCTAGTTTGTATAAAAGTTCATTATAACTATATTTACAAAGTTGTGACGTCGCACGTGACGGTTACATTAAATGCGCAACGAGTCTAGTAAAGGGATAAAGATAATGTTATGTAGAGGTCATGCTTTACCCTCGAACCGTTGGTGGTAGGTCCTTTCATATAATATTTTAAAGTATTAGCTCTATATAAAAATATGGTTTTATATAAAAATCAAGAAAAAAAAAATAAGAGAATTCAATTATTTCCTTACTAAGTTGTCAAATGAACAAAAATATGAAAGTCTCGGATAAACAGAATTTTAAGAGATAATACAAATATATACATAAAAAATTATTTTATTCAAAATACCGTGTTAAGATTTTATACCTCATGACAAAAACTAAAAGTGAATAGCTCATACATCACAAAAGGCATAATTATTTTCAAATTGAGCAGGAATCAATCCGGCGACTACGAACTAAGCTCTTAATGCAAAAGCGATCGAAAACAAATATTCTTCTATAGTTTTAATATTAAACTGCTGTTAGCATTCGCCCCGCGCCAACAGTAACCCTACTTTCGAATTTATGGACACATTAGCAATGTGGAGCGAATTTTGATAGAAATTCTTGACTTTTCGAGAAGTTTTCCAGCACTTGTCGTCGATACTCTTCCTGAACTTCTTATCCTATCATATATTACATTCACATTTGTAGTTTCAATTTATCTAAGGACTGGACCTCTGCAAAGAAATAATTTAAATTGTCTCAGTTTTAGATATGTACACGATTAATGTACCTATACCTTCTACGTGTCTTAACTTTTAAAAAGCATTTATTTATTTTCAAAAGTTAAGGCACATCCAACATTGTTAGCTAATTTAGTAAGGTATAGGTTTAATTATTTTATTAGACTTTTTTTTTCTGAAACTAATTATCTTACAAGTATATAAATAATACAATACTTGTAAAAAAATATGAATGGTGAAACGAGCTGAAAGCTGAAAATCAAGATTGATTTAGTCATTTCTGTACGAGTATTTTATATACATTAATTTCGCCAAAAGATGACAGTAAAAAGCTTTGAGAGGCGAATGAATATGTATGAATGATAATCTATTAGTATTTTTTATTTACATAAAATATTATATCTTACTAATATTATAAATGTGAAAGTTTAGATGGTTGTTTGGATGTTTGTTACACAATCACGCCAGAACGGCTGAAGGTATCTGAATGAAATTTGGCACAGAGATATATTATAGTCTGGAAGAGCACACAGGCTACTTTTTATCCCCGAAAAATTTACGGTTCCCGTGGGATAGATTTGTTTCGATTGTCTAGAGCGAACCCTAGCGA
Source organism: Brenthis hecate (assembly GCA_951806755.1). NCBI lineage: Eukaryota > Metazoa > Arthropoda > Insecta > Lepidoptera > Nymphalidae > Brenthis > Brenthis hecate. The sequence goes on from OX638261.1 coordinate 170,088, forward strand.
AGCGAGAGTGAGCCACTAGTAATTTATAAATCTAAAAGATACAAATAAAAATTAACAAAATTTAATCGTAAGATTAAAAACGAGTGAAAACATTATTTCGGTGTTAGCGAGCTCGTTAAAGTAGAAAAAGGAAATATGATTTTGCGTAAGCGAGTTCAAAGAACTGCACTTGCGTACGAACAGCCTTTCTTCTGTCCTAGGGTTGCCATCTCTTAAATTCTATTCATTTTACTTTCATCATCCATCTCCATCTCATAAATAACTAATTTTATTCACAGATTGCAATTATTCTTTTAGAAATAAAAAGAGCATAGTAATAAACTATGTAAATATTTTTTTACAGACATCTCTAACACTTATAGCGAACATTTGTAACGAATCTTATAATATATTATGAGAAATTGTTGTATATAAATTTATTTCGTGTATCTCAGAAACTGTTCTAACGATTTGAATAAAAAACTATATTTGATAATGTTTTGTTTTTAAGTTTATTTGTATAGACTTTACTTGTACTAAGGTATTTAAAAATATTTAATTTTTTTATAATTAATTATATATTAGGGCTTTTTTCTATCTAATCATGCTAATAATATCATGTACCGAATGTCGGGCGAAGCTCGGTCGCCCAGGTAGGTACTAAAAATATAAATTGAGCAAGAACAGAAAAAATATTTCATTTAATAAGAGTACAAATAAAACATTTTTTAATGTTACTTAGGCATGTATTAGAATAATTCTTTATTCACATACCATTAATTAGTTAGCACGAGCTGCCAGCCCTTAAAGTTGTAGGGCGATAAGATCTCGCGTGATAAGTGCCAATGTAGATCTGGAGTAAGGACGATGAATTTCATAAAACCGGTTATTACTCACAAATAGAGTTCCTTCACAAATAGTTCATGATAGAGACTTATCAAGTTGCTCTATCGTTGCTTCTTCTATTTGTCTCCACTGGGTTGAAGATTGTAGGTTAATGCGTTGAATTAGAATAATAGAATTTCCTTTCCTTTCTCAGCAGAACTGCTTTTCAAACTACTTTTTAAAGGACTATAAGTTAAGTTGACCATTCGAAAGTTCCTATAAAAATCCAATTAGATAATTCATATGTGGACCATATAAATTTATATAACAAACATTACCTATAGATGAAATTTTTCAAAATTAGCGGGAATACTATAAATAGGTATGTATCAAATTTTTCAATGAACCTTTAATTTTGATCAGGGTTTTTAAAGTCATTCATCCTTTTGATAATAATTGCATGAATTTCGATTTGTTTCGATATTTACCATGTTTGTTGAATATTTTTATAGCAGAACTAGCGACTCACATTATAATAGCGACATACATTCTTTCAGTATCAAGTAAGAAAATCATTTTTTTCAAAATTTTTCCTTCATCAAATTTTAAAAAGATGTAATAATCTAATTTACATATCATTATAATCTAGCGATATTTTGAGACATTGTCAATTTTTTCATCCACTTACTTCGGGACAGATTGTTTCAAGAGAGTTCTCGAGGTTCTTCGGATACGCACTTCTTTTTCCTTCTTGACATATATAAGTGTTTCCTTTCGACATTTTAAGGATATTCATTGTTTTCGCCCGTTGCTATGATATCGTGTTAAGAAGATACAAGTAGCCTATATGACTTCCATTCAAGCCATCTATTGACCAGTAAAAATCTCTATACTAGCGGTTAAGCCGTTTCTAAGATCAAGTACAGAGAAAGGTTAAAATACTTTCTTAGATTTACGTTTTTTTTTTCAATTAATTTCTATTACTGTTTGTTAAATAAGCAAAAGAAAATCAAATAAACGTCTTTTTTTCGTGCCACTAAAGTATGAAATAAATCGCACAGAAAGCCGTTAAATTTAAAAAATGAGTCGCAAATCAAGTCCAGAACCCACGAACATTTACTCAGCGTAATGGCCTCACTTTTAAAAGTTTTGAATTGTGCTTTTCATAAATCTCTATATTTGAATATCGCAAAATAAAATTTCGCATTAAGAACTGCTTTACATCATGTACATGTCACAGATTTAACTAGCTTTTTTCGATCTGGCTGAGCCTTTTTTTGTCGATCAATAAAAGTGTTTGTTAAATATCAATATGGATTGAACAATTTAAAATTTTAGAATTCTTGTGACTTTGTAAAGCTACAAAATACAAATGCTTAGGTCTTTTTAGTAAACTTTGATTCTTAAAGTAACGGTAAGATATTCCCCGCTAATAACAAACCATAACTAAACAGTTTAAAATTAACCTTTTTTATTATTTCTTAAAAAAAAAACAATTAAAAACAAATGCGGTACAGTGGCAGGCGCGATCTATTGAACCCGATGTATATTATAAAACTAATTTCTATAAGAAATATGACGAAGGATATATTGATTTTTTTGTAATATTCTTCTTATGATTTTCAACTCTACATTTCACGTGTCCAGTTCGAGAAGAAATCAAATAAGCGACCAATTGCGTCCACATTCGTATGAAACTTCCAAGTATTACTTGGAGCTTAACTTGTAAGTCGGATGGAGGTAGCGTCCGCACGTTCGTGCCATAAAGCGATGGAATATTGCAAATAAAGAAACAATTGCTGATTTAAAGCTATAGTATGTATGGTGTAAGCGAAAAAAATATGCTGACACACATTTTTACTCTATTTTAGACATAACTATTTTTTCAGTATTTTTTATTTTTGATTCTCGAAGTTTTATATCAAACATGATTGCGAAGAGACTAAGATTTTTTAAGTTTGTCATTGTGATAGATTGCCTAAAAATTCGTCTAAATCGGTCAAGCAGATTAAGAGGTGAAAAATTACAAACATACACCGAAAAACTTTATGCCAAAATGCCTTTGTTATTTCAACTTCTGAACAGCAATCATGGTGACTGAGCAATCATAACGTCAGAAACCAAAAATCAAAATAAATCCACGAAATAATCTGAAAAGATCGTTTTATTTAAAATGATTAAAGTCCTATTTCCTTCTTTAAGAGGAAGCTTGCGCTCAACTAAAAGTTGAGATAGAGGGCTAAATAAATAATTATGTATATAGGTACAAAATGATAATTATTGTGATGATGATGTTCTCCTAGCCGATTCCGGCTACGGCGGCCAATCTCATTGAGATTAGCCAACTGCGCAGGAGATATTATAGTGCTCAAGTGTACGCGCAGACACAGGTGCATTCTCTATTCCTATCACTCTCATACTCCGGTGGGTCGACTGTTCGACACGACCGGTGAGAGTTAAAGCGCAGGACCGATGGCTTTACGTGCTCTCCGAGGCACGGGGGTGAAACACCGCCAACTTCCAAACTCCGGGCTGTTACTGGGACTTTCTATACAGAAAGACTCAATAACTAAACTTGGCCCGACCCGGGACTCGAACCCAGGACCTCCGGGTGTGCAGCCGTACATACTAGCCACTACACCACCGAGGCAGTTTGGATAATTATTACAGGAACAATGAATAGGTATAAAAGTTAATAAAGTTTGGGCATAAAACAATTTTTTTTGCTAACCGTACGCAATAACTTTGAAAAAGTTTATAGCGAGTTTGACCATCCGAAGAAAGTTTGTTTCCTGACTGCGTTTATAAGGTAAAATATAAACTTACATGTTAACTCACGCCTGCGAGATAACAAACTTACTACTTAGTTCTGGATTCTAATCATTTAACCATGTGTAGTAAATTAAAAGAAGCTCGTCGATGGTATCACTGGGAAAAATCTCTTTTAACGATAAGTTCACTTTTGTCAATTTAATAAAATTAGATACTTACTAGGCACTACCCTCGCTTCGCACCGTATTCAGTAACCTATATGCTTTAGGATATATACTATGCATCCTTCAATCCGGCAAACCAGCCAGGCGTGAAGCCAAGAAACGCACTGGAAGGTAGTCCACTATGGCTGGTGTACCATGCGGATTGCTTGAGTAATTGTAAATTGAGTAATTGTCTATATATAAAGAGGTATGTCTATTTGAGGGATCATGATCAATAGTTGTTTAAACGTGACCAAAACCGTTAAGTATAAAAGTATACTTTTATTTTTGTAATAATTGTTTCTAACCCGAATCAAATTCACTTTAACATACACGAAAAATAAGATACTACCTCTTCTTAAAGTCGGTCAAAAGTAAAGACACAAGGTAATATGTACACGTCAAAATATAATGTTATCGGCGCTAAATGTTATACGCGATATTAGATATATGATGTGGAAAATTCAACTCGACTCGCGCTCAAATACAATGGCTAATGGCAAACAACGAGGGAATGAAAATGATCTCCTTTATATACAAAATATATTTCTAACTCCGTCTGTGCACTATGTGACGTGGCTACGACCATGGTCGATAGCGGCCATGCTCGCAATAGCCGACCATCTCGCGACGTCGGTCACTATATATCGTTGTGCAACCATGAATTTGAACAATCATTTTTCGAAAAATGAACCGTTTATAATTTAAGAACTATGTTCTAATAAAAGTCGCTTCGAGACTTTGATAATTAATTTATCTATAAGCAAAGGTCGTGTATTAGAAGTATTATTTGGAGCAATAAATAGTAATTACTAGCAGAACCCGCGACTTTGCTCGCGCTAAAACTGCAAAACAATCTATAAAAAGGTAGGTACCTAGTTTTTATACAAACTTTCATCCCCCATTATACCCCCTTATTGGATGAATTTTGAAAAATGCTAAAACACGTATTTATTTTATTGTATTAAAGAGCATTAATACCAAGTTTCAAGTAAATCTGATTAGAAATAAATTTTTGGATTGTATTATAATATGTTTTTGCATGGGAATGAGAAGATCTTCCGCGATAAAAACTACGTCGTCTATGTCACTCTCCAGCTCTCCAATTATCTTCACACCAAAAATCACGCCAATTCGTCACTCTAATTCGACGTGAAAGAAAAACAAACATACAAACACACTTTCACATTTATAATATTAGTATGGATTTAAATTAGCATTTTTTAAAGTCTGTGTGCATGTTTACTAAGTGTATGTACGAGTATTTCCGGACTGGAGGCAAAGCACTGCTATATACTAGTATTATAGTGAGGGTTGTTGAGTGTGGAAAGTTATTTATTTTATCGTCTGTTCAATGTTGACGCCATACGCATACTGGATCTGATTTATTTCTTTTACCATTCAGTTAAATGTATGCAGCACTACGACTTTTTATGTTCGTAATTTGATTATACAAGTTCCAGTGAGTGATCATTTATGCCAAATTTTAGTTATATAATAATATTAATCTTTTCAATTATTTACGAACTCTTATACACGATCAGTTTCGCATCATAACGGCTGCGTTTCTGTCTTTTAAGCATTTAAACTCATTTGATTATTTATCCTGATTCTTGCTGTGACGCGGAATAACTTCCTGCAACAGACTTGTATCCCACTAGGATAAAGTAGGAATATATCATTCTTCCATCCTATACCATACCCATGTATCAAAAAACACACTGATAAGTTGTTTATTAGCAGAAAGGCAAGCATTCGTATTTATATATATTTTTATAGTGTTAGTAAAGATACTATAGGGACGTATTTGTTATATTCAGATAATATTTCCTTACAGGAAACTTATTGTCGGTGTTATTTTACAATACGATGGAGTAAATTGGTTTTTATCGTCCGCCGCCGGAAGCTGCGACGACAGATTGCGCGCTGATCGATCGATTGACCATTATTTAATACTGAGGATTGCCACTTAAAATTTATTGCTCACAAGAAAACTAACAGAGATAAACAATGAATTGAATGAGATTACTATGACTTCCTTTTCATTTATACAACAGATATTGTTGCCCGTATTTTGTTAGTAAATCTATACAAACAAATAAAATAAAAGTGTTTGAAATGACAAAACAACAACTTTTTACTAAATGCATGTAAAATTATAAATGGATCTTATTAGATCTGTTTGTCTGTTTGTTCCGGCTAATTTTTGAAATGGCTGGATCGATTGAGACGGGACTGTTACTGGTAGATAGCCGATGTTATAAGGGGTAATTTAGGTACCAACCAACTTTTATTTAGGAAAAAGAGTTAGGATTCCACGCAAAAAAATTAAAACCCTTGAAATTGTGAACAAAATCCACGCACTTAGTAACGCACCCCAGCAAGGCAACTGTAAGTCCCTGACTTAAAAATAAATCAAAAATTCGTAGCACTTGGCTTGGAGGATACAAGCTAGGAATATATTGTTTTTTCTTATATTTTTCTTCACATATTGTTTTGTTATCATTTCATTTAATATGCCTTACAGTTAATTTTTATCTTATTACTAGCATTGCCCGCGGCTCCGCCCGCGTTCAGATGACCAAAAATCAAATTCTTAGGTTTTACATCTTAGTATACTCTTACATTGCAGTTTTTGTATTTTTTTCTCAGAAATGAGATATTTTCCCGCGGTAAAAAGTATCCTATATGCTGATCCGGATAACCAGCTATCACCATACTAAATTTCATCAAAATCCCTCCAGTGGTTTTCCCGTGATGCGGTAACAGACAGACAGACAGACAGAAAGACAAAAATTTTAAAAACTATAGATTCGACCTCTGTATCGATAATAACGTCTATTTCAATAAGATTTTCCAAAAAAAATATTTAATGTACAGATTCGGCTTGGTTACAATTTTATTATATGTATAGATATGCAATATTTAAGGTGTTTATTATGGTTCATATTATATACCTCATAAATCATAAATGCATATTATATTAAAAAAAAATGAAATGAAATATGTAAATGATTATAAATAAACCTAAAAACTACTTAAAAATAGCTGTAAAATGTGATTATTCTACTCTTGGCCATCTATTTATTCAAAAAATAATAATATATTATTAAAATTAAAAAAATAAAATAGAATATAAGATCACATTTTCACATAAGTTCCTTCATGAAGCTGGCCAAAGACTGGAGTACTTTACTAACAATCGATCATTACATTTAACTTTTTAAACGTTTATATTTGTACTTCTATAAAGAGGTATCATTTCTGCTTAGTCCATTGTATACTTACTTACTTAAGTAGCATATTATTCGATTTAGAGTATTTACTGAAAGTGACTTGCTATTGACTTTTTAATCGACTTCAAAAAAGGAGGTTATTTCATCTTTTAGTTCATAATAATTTTTGTAGCACACATTATTTTTATATTCTAAAGTTCAGTGACCTCATAAACTTACGATCTTACGATCCGGACAATCCCGTAAATCCCGCGGGATCCCCGCGCAGTCTCATCGCCTATTTATTATACATAATTCCTCCACGTTGACATTATCTTACTTCAACATTCTATGTAGTTATGCCAAAGATTACTTGCGAGAATTCAATTTAAAGAAGCTTTTAGCGTCTAAGAATTTATAATAAAATATATAAAAATATCACATCTTCCCCACTTATTTCCCTTCAGATGTAAGCGAGAGCTTTGTATAGAATTTATATTACTTTTATATACTCATCTTACGGTAACCGATCTCCGCCTTGTAGTAGCTCATCTAAATGAATTGAATCTTTAACACAAGGTTAATAGACGACAACGTTTTTATAGAAATAATACTTCTGTTGACGTAGTCCTTTGGGAGCACTGTAATGAAGTTCCGTTCGCCCAGCAGGTCAAACGCCGTAAATGCAGCTGAATAGGTCACACTCTTCGAAGAAATCCAAGCCATATACGGAAGCAAGCCCTAGACCGGAAGCCTCATGGAAGACGCAAACGTGGCAGTCCAAAACAGACCTGGCAGAGGACTGTCATTGATGAAGCGAAGGCCATCTGAAAAATAAATCATCATCTGATAAAAAGTAGTCTTTCTCACAATCCAGCCTTTGTTATTATGCTCCATTGGTATGTAATTTGAGGTCATCTGCTGCACCTCATTGACCTCTGAAATAAAAAAAAAACAGAGATATCGTAAATCAGCAATTTGATAGACATTTAATAATTTTACAAAACCACTTCCATTACGTCTTTACTATATATGTACATACATACACAAATATAGACTATGTATGTATATAACAACAGACCCGGTTTTTTACGAATTAGATTTATTTTTATGAATGTTCATACTAGGGCTATGATTTATTTTTATGAAAACAAACGTCCGAAGGGAAATTATTTATTATTGCTATATCAAGCAAAGGCCAATAGTGTAGAAAAATTAAAATCCCGACTTCGTAAAATATATTAACGTAGTTTTTTGTATTGTATGTCGAAATGGTAGCATAGTTATTAATATTATTTTATACTAGCGGCTCACTCTTGCTTCGCTCGGGTTCGACTCTAGAAAAACAAAAATAATTCTATCTCACAGAAAAAGTACATTTTTCCGGGATGAAAAGTAGCCTACGTGTTATTTCAGTCTATAATCTATCTCTGCGCCAAATTTCGTCCAGATCCGTTCAGCCGTTCTGGCGTGATTGACAAACATTCACCCAAACATCCGTACATCTAAACTTTCACATGTATAGTATTAGTAAGATTAGCGACTTCTTTTTTCGCCCAGGCCTTCGTTTGAATGATTTAGGAACGCATAAAAAGCAAACGTCCACATAAGATTTCTTTTCATTTGCGCCAGGAACCTTCGCAGGCGTATACAGAGTAACCCACAAGAATTTGATCAACACTAACATTCAGATCAATGGTTTCGGAACGCAGAGGATAAACATACGAACATTCATTTTAATACAGAGAAAAAGATTGTAAATAAATCCATACAAAACAAAATATTATCCCACAATAAATGTACACAATTCTAAGGGCATCTCAGTTAAAGTAGGTAGGTGCTTTGATTCGTTTTGCTTGAAGAGGGCATAAAATAAACTTGTGATGTGATGCTACTGTATATTATGTTCTCTTAAAAACGAATCTCTTATATAAATATGTTAAGAACTGCGACGGCGCTGTGTCTAAGCACAGCAATATACCGTTGAGGCTTGTAATTTATAACGTCTTTACTTAGAGCTAATAAACATTTAAAATTACCTATGTTATTTTTTTGTTTGGGAGGGTAGATACAAGAACACCTTATTTAATTACTTACAACGAAATATGCAGTAATAAGATAGACTCTGTGAAGAATTTCTAGCCTTTCTAAGTTGAAAGAATGGACGAACTGACAGTCGAACACAAATCAACGGCTCAGCAACATTCTCACTGGACCCTTCGAAATTCTCTTTGATATTTCCGACACCCAAAGTAAGATTTTTATTTCTATTATTATACACTTCAGAATAAAAGCCAAGTCTCAAAAGATTTGTGGTTAAAAAGCGTCTCTAATACAGTAATTGCCTGCTGTTAAGGCTAAGAAAAATTTTCCTTTATACTGAGTCATACAGATTACACTTTAATAGTAAGTTATGTTTTAAGCAGAATATGAATAAATAGCGACGCGCGCTCTCGCTTCGCTTAGGTCTAAACTGTAATATTTAATCATATCATAGTAATATCTTTTAGGATTTTGATGTTGTGGGATAAGTGTTAGAGCTAAAATATTATCCAATCTCTTAAATGTTACATGGGAGTTGTGTCGGTACTCGCGCATAAAGTTTGTTATGGGTATCATCTTCCGACACAGAAAACATCGGAAACAAGTAGGTATATTTTATAAACGTTTCCATAAACTACTAGCTTTTTTGGCCAATAGTTTAGGCGGGTTGATAATTTACATAATACATAAGAGGTGGTTCAATCGAAGAAGTACCAAATTATCGATGTGAAGTAGCAGTACCCATATCGTTTTGTTTCATTCGGTAAATGGGATGCTTGAGACCCGATCATCGAGTCCCTGTTTCCTCCTTCCTCCTGCTCCTTCACCTCGAGTCACAACCCTCGAGTGCAGGTCCTGGGATTACGTGCGAGGCCACCTATGTTGTGTACATACATTCATTCTGTATGTAGGTACATATAATTATTAATATAAGTAATATAATTATAGTTTATCAATAGTATTACGAAAAAAGTCAGATTCACTTACCGTGTAACGAGAACCTCTTACTGTGTAACGCGCAAACAAAACGTCATATAGAAAAAACTTAAAAAAAAACCCGACTTCCAGGCACTAAAATATAAATATGCCAGCGGATGCAAAGCAAATCTAATATATTTCGATACGTAAATAAATCACAAATTGTTATGTAATATTTGAACAAATTAATTAGAGTTTATAACAAATCATATTTACCTATTAGATATTCATATCTTAAAATATTGTCAATTATTAGTAATTTTTAATGTTTTTATTTTTCCATTTTTAGTGTAGACCTAATGAGCAGGCAATTTGTAAGAAAAAGTTTTTAATGACATATTCGATTGATTAAGCAATTTATTTAAAAAAAATATTTATTGTTGATTTTTTTAAAACCGCTCGATCGATTTCGATAAAATTTAAATAGGACCACCTGGGAAGTATATACATACATATACCCTTTGAAACAAAAAAAATATATATTTCCAAATCGGTTCAGGCGTCGTCGAGTAATCGGTGAACATACATAAAAAAAAGATTCCGACGAATTGAGAACATCCTCCTTTTTGAAGTCGGGTAAAATCCAGAATCCTCAGCGTTTTGTAAGCAGCTTTTATTAGTAAAAAGCAACAATGCCTATTGATTTCTAAAGAAAAAATTGTAAGATCCTTTATTATACCAACAGTAGTGACTTACGTTCTCGCCGTTCGCACCCTAGCTCGTAGTCTCCGGGCCACGAGAGTGATACATTGCCAACTTCCCAAGTCCGGGTTATTACTGATTTTTTTTGACAGAAATACTCAATAATTAAACATGGTCCGAACCGGAACTCGAACCCAGCACCTTAGCTTACGTGCTAACCACTAGACCACCGAGGCAGTATAAAAGTAGGTATAAATTACATAATAATACTAATATCATCAACAATAACGTCCATATAAAAAACAGGATGTTTTTCACAAATCGCTTACAAATTACAAATAGGATATAAATCTTTACAGAGCGGAATTTACCAATATTTTGTTACATAGAGATAGAAACGCTGATTCGGAATTGCATTTATTTTAATCTGATCTCTTTTAATATTGCTAAAAACCGTTTTAAATAAAACTCTCTTTTCGGATTTTTTCGCGGATTTATTTGGATTTTTGGTTCCCGACGTTTCGAATGCTTTACAGCAATTCGCGTAAATCTAAGAAAGATTAGTGGTTAACCCATCTTTTTAGGGTTTCGTAGCTAAAACGCTAAAACGGAGACCTTTTAATTTCAACAAGTCCGTCTGTGCTTATTTCTCAGCCCTTTTACTTGAAAACTATTAGAATTACGTTATTGTAATTTAATAGCTAGTTATCTCATATTGTACACCGCTAGCCGCAACCGCAGGCACAGCTACTAGAGTCACTACAAACTGAGCCAAACGTGCAGTCTCATACTCTTACAACTTTCACTCAACATGCGTACTAAACATCCAAATCCTAGCATGAGCATTGGATGTTTAAAGTCCGATTTCATATGGTAGTATAGCCTTTTCATATATTATTTCCAAATATCTACTTATCCAACTTCAATCCACTTGCAATTGAAGGCCATTTTAGGCTCTATCCAATCTATCGCTAACAACCCAGCAGCATGACCACGCGTATTCACAACGAGCGCTCAAAAGAGATTAATTACATCCTTACTTTTTACACGCTACAAAGAATTATTGGTTTAAATATTAGACATTTTCTGTTTGAAATTAAATTCCGGTAAAAGTTTCGTTGGAGATACTCTTTGACAATTATATTCTATAATCCTAATGGGATTATTGAGTTTATATTTGAACTTATGTTTTGAAAGTATTGGGATTTATAAGTCCTCTGAACATTTGATATAATTTAGACGTCTAAAATAAAGTATCTGTCTATTTTTAACTGACGAAAAAAAGGAGAAGGTTTTCTATTCGACACGTATATTTTTTATGTACATAATAATATTGTCAGTATAGCACATTCTGCCACCACATTCACGTATTAATTAAGCGACTTTTTACGTTTAGTATAGATTTCTCAGAGATGAGATATTGTCCCGCTGTAAAAAGTATCCTATATGTTGGCCCGGATAACCAGCTATCATCGTACCAAATATCCTCAAAATCCCTCCTGTGGTTTTCCCGTGATGCGGTGACAGACAGACAGACAAAATTTCTGAAAACTATAGATGCGGCCTCTGTATCGATAATAATGTCTATTTTAATAAGATTTTCCAAAAAATATTTATTGTACAGATTCAGATACAGATAAGTAGTCCATCTTAAGCATGATGATTAATAGTTGGCAAGTGTAGATAGACACTAAAAAAACTGAAAACATCCTCCTTTTTTATATTGGTTAACAAGTTAACGTGAAAGGTTCGATTCGATTATATTTAATAGAAGTAATCTAAATTGTTGGTCTATTTTTTCCATTCCAAGTATAGCTTGTAAGAAACCCCACAGATCGGTGAAGCTATAAAAGCGTTGTGATAACTCAGCGAATAACAGAAATGGAAAATGCAATAGTCGTAAACGTTTAGAGGTCGCTGTGTACCGACGCCACGTTACATTTGTTGCTTCCATATAAAATTGGCTCAACCTTTAAGTGTTGAAAAAGTTTCTTGTATTTTTGTATATAACATTGAATAGTTTTTATTATATCGGAATCATGTTATTTTCATTTTCAATGCGTTTTCAGTTTAAGTATAAATAGCAAGTTGCGAATAAATCTGAGTAAATGCGTCTAGAAAGTAAATTTTAAATAACTTCTGACTCTTAATTCTTTTTGATTCATCTCAGGCTATGTAGGTTCGGTTTGGTATTGTCGTTCTTTGTCTCAATTACCTTCACATACAGATTGTCATCTTTCATACACTATTAGCATTATGGTCATGATGTAAAACAGGATATTTACCATATTTGGCACGTTACTTACACGTATTAAATATCCTGTTTTACATCATAATAATATTGTCAGTGGTCATGAAAGCTTAAAAACATATACTATTAGCATTGCCCTCGACTCCTCCCGTCTTTTGTAGATCTGATCGGTACTAAACTTCACAAAATCACACGCTAGGCTAATTTGAAGATTGCCTTAAAATTTCGTCAAAATTGCTCCAGCCGTTTTGGACTCCATAGGGTTTTTGCTTCAATTTGATTTCAAATACATACACTTACACACATGTTTTTCCGGACTATAAATATTTTAAATTGTCATATCGATTTAAAAATAGCATATTTATTTCGAATAATTTGCTAAGATAGAATCATTAATATACAAAAAATCTAGCTAAACAATTAGCGTCTCAAAAGTGTTTTCAAAAAAAAAGCGCACAATTTGGAATTGTGCCCTTTTTAGGGTCCCGTACCCAAAGGTAAAAAAACCATATTACTAAGACTCCGCTGTCTGTCCATCTGTCTGTCTGTCTGTCCATCTGTCACTAGGCTGTATCTCATAAACCGGGATAGTTAGATAGTTGAAATTTTCACAGATGATGTACTTCTATTGCCCTTATAACAACAAATACTAAAAAACGGAATAAAATAAATATTTAAGGGGGCCCCCATACAACAAACGTGATTTTTTGCTCGGTTTTGCTCGATATTGATAACGGCAACAGGTAGACGCTTGAAATATTCACAGAATATTTAGTTATATATTCACTTTAAAAATAAATAATTAAATTAAAATAAAACACATATTTGAGGGGGGCTCTCATACAACAGACATGTTTTTTTTGCCGTTTTTATAGATAATGGTACGGAACCCTTCGTGCGCGAGTCCGATTCGCACTTGGCCGGTTTTATTACAAATCTCTTTAGTTCATTGCTTTTCGAAAGGCAAAATTTAAAAATACGTTGTTTCGTTTAAAACAATACTTTTAGATGATGTGTATTTGTGTTTAAACAGTTAGAACTTACGATTTTTGAATTTTATTCTTTGGTTTGACCTAACGATGCCACTTTTTGAAGAGATATTTGTTAAAAAATGTTTGTATATATCAATGATAGTAGGACATGCCAATCTATGTGGTGGACCCTTCACTCTTGTTCCAGGCGAAATATAGTTTTTATACAATAACATATTAACAAACACAACCCTGGGCGGTTCTTACCAAAGATTTGCTCTTAACACCTACCTAATATTAACCACCCGAGGAGAGTTACGAGGGACAACTAGTGTGTACAATACAAATACATATTTTTTAAAAGGGTATTTTTTGTTTATCTCCATTGGAACTCATCCAACTTTTTGGTATTGGTACAAAAACTTTGGTAAATTAGATCACATTCATAAATATTTGCCAAACGACCGACTAGACTGTGTCCGAGCTTCATTTCTATCTACAGTTACGCTAACATAGTTTTGGTTGAAAACTATTGGAATTACTTCAATAGCTGTATGAAGTAGAAAGTTGAGAACAACTGGCTTGATTAGACAGTTCTTAGTAATATCACAAACTAGTGACCCGCCGTCACTTCGCCTACGCTCAGTTCTAGAATACTTGCCTTTTTTTGCAACAGATTACTGTTTAAATACACTTTAACACTTATAATATTACTAGCTTTTGCTTCTGAGTTCACTCGCATATTTAAATATATAATTTCCCCACTCCCTAGACCTAACTCACGAAGACTTGATGCCTAGATAGCTTATGAGTTTTCTCCATAAAAAAGCTATCAATTAATACAATAGGGATTATCGCTTTTTAATTAATAAAAAATAATACGTTCAGTTTTATAATGAGTTTAATTATTAAAAAGCTTATTTTTTGTTCAATGGTGCGATTGGGCAGACGGGGAGTTTATAGGTAAGGGAGGTCGGTTAATAATGGATTCAACGCCAGGGCCGAATTAAAGGAGGTCTAATAGCTGTCATAAGTTTATAAGAAAATTCTATGTTTTTGTTGATATAGGGACATAAAAATGAGTTCTCTGTTCACGAATACTTAAATACGACGAGCTCTTAAACTACCTATGTATATAACAAAATTACATAAAGAGCAAACTGGGCGACCGTGCTTCGCTCGGAGTTTTTGGCCAAATAAACATTTAAGAAAAATAATAAAAATTTTCATAAATACAAAAAAAACACAAGTAAAATCTTTGTGGAACCAGGATATGAACTCAGACACCTATGGTTGTCAAACTTGCGCCTTGGCCGCTTGACCACAATGCTTATGCCTGAGCGTGCGAAATTAGGGACCATATTTTGTGTGGAATAATGCGAAAGAATCCCGCATAAAATCTCGAAAACACACGTTTACTCAGACATAAGACTGATCTAGATCGATTTTTCGCCCCCGAAAACCACCACACACCAAATTTCAGCAAAATCGTTAGAACCGTTTTCGAGAGCGCCAGTATAAATAAATAAATAAACAAGAATTGCTCGTCTAAATATTATTAGATATACATATTACATATAGTATCTTAAAGTTTTTGTAGAACTATAAATGATATATGTATGTCATGTTGGCTATACATTGTTTACATTTTTAAAGAACGGTTAAAGCCGCACACGCAAAAAGCGCTTTACAATTTTAGACTTTCCAGACAAAACCGTGACAGCTCGGCCAAAACACACAACACAATAATTTATAACCTACATATATCATTTAGAGATAATTAGTTAACTCTTAGTGAAAGAACTATTCAACTCGGTTCTGTAATTTCAGAGTTTTATTTTTTGCCTTTAAACAAAGAAACAAACAAAACTTTTACTTTATTACACGAGTATAACAATATAGAAAAGATAACCCCCAAACATGGCCCCTCTGTATAGCAGCAGCAGAATAATATTATAGAAGCCTTTAGGACTAATATTGGTAAGCAAGCCCCTTTGGTGCGGTTGTGTAATAAATATGAGATATACTCAGATCAATACCTGGCATTGACATTTTTTATGGCTCTCATCCCATTTTTAGAAATAAGATACTAAATTATTATAATATGCATGATCGTTATTAATCTTAATTTAATTTTTTTTTTTTGTAAATGATTATTATTTCAATTTCTTTCATTATATATGATCAAACGAACTTCTCAAGTGAAGTTCGATCAATATAATATGAGTGGTTTCATTTGAAGATACAAATTAACAGGTAGTCCTTTGACCTACAAGGCAACACTCGCACGCTTTAAGAATTTTATATTTATTTATTTAGTATCGATTATTTTTAACTCGATTAAAAATCAATTATTCTACCTCCCCACTAGCCATACTACGTAGCCATGACAGTTCATTCTTTTAAAGAAACGATTTACTTTCACTCTTCTCGTATTCTACAAAACTGGGATATGGGCGGGTGGGAGATTTGTATCTTCAAATGAAACCACTCATATTATATTGATCGAACTTCACTTGAGAAGTTCGTTTGATCATATATAATATTTCGTGGTTTCATTTTCGATACAAATTAACAGGTAGATGTTTAGAGATTGAGTTTTGTCAGTATTTATCGTGGGTTTATCTGTACACGATAAATGAAATGCGAAGTAAGAGTGAAAGATCAATTTATTTAACCATTACAAAAACTTAATAATTTAAGTTATTTCAATACAATTGATCATCAAACGAAGATTAAGTTTATTCTGAATGATTACTATTGGACGGCAACAAACTAATTTTGCAAAATTTGACTCCTGTATGAGGGGTCTATGATAAAATTAGGCAAAAGTTTGGGATGACGCAGTCCAGCCAGCAGTTTTGCGGATTACGTCGACGCTGAGGCCGATCGCGCGCGCAGCCGACGTGGCGGCGTGCCGGACGCTGTGCGCGCCGAACACCGCCACGTCGATACCGCTCACGCACAACGTTTGTTTGATCCATCTGCTTATACGCCTATGTGCGGACGCTTCACAGTAATTAAGAGATGATCAGTACTCGAAGATCTTAAGTCTCGAGTCATAGACAAGTCAACAATCGCTGGGGCCGGACAAATCAAAAAATTTTGCGGAAAAAGGGCAATAACAAAACTGGCTGGTCTCGTTCTATCCGTGAAGTCTTAATCATATCCGATATTACAATCTCAACTCCATTCGCTTTTATTTTAATGTTATCTGTTTTAATTAAAGAAAACGTTTGGACTCTGTGTGCCGTATATAATGCCAGTAAAATAACTAGTATTTTGGTTAGTTTTTCTAAACTTGATTGACTATTAGGAACCCAATCTGAAATATGACCTAACACTATTTGTGAGTCCCAAGTACTTGAGTATTTCGGCAATGACGGTCTCATTCTAAATATTCTTTTCATTAGCCTTTTGATACAATCATCTGAACCTAGAATATTGCCAAGGAATAATGATAAGGCTGAACGATTACTATTAAGCGTGCCATAGGACGCACCACTTTCAAACAATTCTGATAAAAAAGATATAATATGGGCAACCGAGGTATCAAATACGTTGTAATCGTTATCGTGGCAGAATTTCTACCACAGCTTGTAACAAACCCCGTACTGCTGCAAGGTTTTATCCAACAGCGACCCAATAATTAAATTTAGGGCGGTAGAAGGCACGCCGCGGCAGGAGGACGCGCACAGTAGAGCACCACTGCACCCAGGGTAAGCGTCCGGTGGAGTGGGTTTTACTGTCTGAAATGTAAGAGTACTAAGTTTGGCCGAGGGTCTAAAATAACTATATCAGTAACTAATAAGTCCACTAATTGTGGGTACCAATCCTGTGCAGGCCACATCAGAAATAATAATAAGTATACCAGCTGTAGCTTAGCTTTATCTTGAATAATATTTTGTGTGCAATTTAATATCAAAGCAAAAGGGGGAAAAGTGTAAAAGAATTTCTCACTTCAGCTTATTGTGACCATTCACTTATATGAACTTTAATGAATATTATTATTCTTGATTAATTTCAATTTAAATATAATGTTGCTTTGAATAATTACAATTTTATTTCCTTTATGTTTAGAAATATAATAATGGCAACACTAAATAACATTACCAATTATTTAAATTTTCTAAAAAAAATAATTTAATAATTATAATAATAATAGCCAAAATGAAATAAATAATATTCCATACTTAACTATAAAACTCATTAATATTTTAAAAATGTTTAAATTAAGATTAACAAATATTGTAAGGAATAATGCCAATTTTGAATTTTTTGAATTCATTTTTGTTAATTTATGGGTAGGCTGCCTGTAAAAAGTATATAATGCCTTTGAGACAGAATGGTTTAAGATAAACCTTAGTCTCTCCCGTGACCATGATTGTTGTACAGCATTCAAAACGTCGGGAACCAAAAATCAAAATAAGTTCGCGAAAAAATCCGAAAAAATAGTTTTACGTTTAACTTCAAATGTACCATGTTGTTTTAACAATATGTATTTTTGTCGTTCTAATATTTTTGTAACAGCCAACCCTAGCATGCTGCTGGGCAAGCTGATACAAAGACGCCTATTATTTAAGAAAACTCACAAATGGTGATAATGGGTAATTTAGCAAATATTTGAACCGTACAGGCTATCTTATTACGTTTATATAAAGGTAACTTAAGGGTCATTTGAGTGGTATATGAATATAAATCCTAAAAATTTGCACACTTGCTGTGGCTGTAATTGACTTTTATCGTAATTTATTACGAAACCTAAACGCTCATACAATGCTTCGTCGCTTGAACCTTACGAAGGCGTTTATCATAGCTCTTAGCTAAGCAACAAATGTCATCAAGATAGCAAACTGATTTGTGACCCCGGCTACATAAGTGTGCTTTGACTTCTCTCACTATCTTAGTAAAACACCTAGGTGCTATCCCTAGTCCGTAACATAAAACACTAAACTCGTACGTTATAGTTTCTCTTGAATTTGGTGCGATATACTGAAATCGAAGGTATTTTCGAGATTATATATCGATAGGTATAAGTATAATTCCTTTAATAATTTTAGATTAAAAATAAACCTTTTAGTACCATTAGGCTTAGGGGCTAAAAACATACTTGAAAGAAACTGATCTTCACATTTTGAAAAGGCACCTACATAGTTTAAGTAAATTATCGATAGCCATGTACATTTCATGCTGTTTGTTCTTTTGATGACCATGATAGTCGCGGTACATTTGATTGATACGGCTTGCTTATAAACGGAATAGGTACTCCATTTAGAACCCAGCTAAGAATATTAACATTATCTGTAATGTTGAGTCAACAATTATTTATAATTATAAAGTTAGGCTAGTATAGGGTTACTAGCGAATCACCCTCGCTCCACTCTGCTGGGTGGATTTGCACGTAACAAAAACATTTCAAAAGTGTCCAAACTAGTTGAATCGACTTTAAAGGGATTTTTAAGAGCGAAGAATGACGAATGTATAATATTATTATTGTGAAAGCTGAATAAATTTTTTTTTTTTTTTATCTATTCTTTGTAATATATATAATGTTATAACGCGGCTGTGCCAACGGGGTTATTGCTGGTCGCCTTGACGATGTGGGTAACTCCCTGTAGCCCCCTCGCCCCCCCTGTTTGTCGAGTATCGAGGAGGCCCGGTCCAGTTTCCCTGAAATGGTTGACGGGCCGCACTTGTGCTGGGAGCAACTGAATTAGACCTCAGTGGAGGCACTGTCTTTTTGATTTGCTAGTCTTGGTGTGATCATTTTGATCCTAGCCTGGGTTTCATGATGCAAATCATATAAAATGCGACAACCGTCGCTGAGCATTTTAATCGCATCTATTTTATTGTCGCTTGTCAACAATGTCGACATAGCCCGGCTGATAGCGGTGATCCCTGCGCCAAATTGTTGTTGCATAACCTCGACTTTTTTGTTACGCAATCTGACCATTTTTATAACTGCCGCCGATATCTCAATGTTGAGCTTTGGGGCTTGCAACAAAGTGCAATTGCTGGGAATAAGGTATTGTTTTAACACCTTTTCTCTAACTTCCTTGTCCATACCTGTTTTTAACAATGGGAGTCAGAGCTGGGTCAAATTATTATGTATCTCTTGACCCCACGTTGGTCCCGAATCAGTGGCCTCACCGAGGGCGGATAGAATTACGGGGTCAAGAGGTGGACAAGTCGCGGTCTCTAACGGCGCCGCAGCCGATGCCGGTGCCGGTGCTGGTGGCGGTGGCAGTGGTAAATCATTTTGTATATTGCGTTCATCCATTATCGGTGACGCAGTGGCGATAGCATGTTCGTCCAAATCGGGTAATGGCGCCGCTCCATCTAGGTCAGGCTCGGTTAGGTGCACCGTCGAAGTTTCGCCTTCTAGAGGTCAACGACAACGACCAATAGGTAATGTAAGTCAAAAATAAAATGACGGTAAACAGGAATAGTTCATAACTTGAATCTATAACCTGCATAAAAACATGAATAGTAACGCCTTGTTCATTTTTGAATCTATGGCGGGTAGGTTAATAATTTTGCCGTGTTCTAATTAGAATCTATGGCAAATCATCGTAACAAAAGGTACTTTCAAACTGAACAGTATTTGTACGATTCTTTCGCGAAAATATTATTTTGGATACACCACGCACCATGAACATTATCTATTTTTTCTTCATCTGAAGATGAGAACGAATTTAAACGCCGACGTTTACGTCGATGTTTATCTCTCAATTTTTTCGTTTTTTGCAAATAATACTCCATCTTCTCTTCGAACGATCTTTTAGGCATAGTGAACTTTGAAAAATCAAAATAATTTTACTTTCTTAACAACTTGTAGCTAGGAGCGCGTGCGCTCGTTGCCTCGCACGGAAAAAGAATGAACTGTCATGGCTACGTAGTATGGCTAGTGGGGAGGTAGAATAATTGATTTTTAATCGAGTTAAAAATAATCGATACTAAATAAATAAATATAAAATTCTTAAAGCGTGCGAGTGTTGCCTTGTAGGTCAAAGGACTACCTGTTAATTTGTATCGAAAATGAAACCACGAAATATTATTATCTATTTCCTTTGTAAAATGATATTATTTAGATTTATTTATTTTTTGGCTCTGTTTTTTAATATTACAGTTATGATTTTTTGTACTTTTAATCATTGAATGTGGAAATGCTATGTACACTAGTAATTGACATACATATAAGTTATATTATTATTGTTGTTAATTAATATACAAATGCTGTGTATGTATGTTGTAAGTGTGCTTATCCAAATAAATAAATAAATAAATAGAAGCCGTTAACGATGCAGCTTGAACTTTAGCTTAAGTTATAGGGAAAAGCTCGTTTTTCCGAAAAAATAATAATTAAAAAGGAAGGACATATTGCTAAGTACATTCAAAGGTGATGACGCGACCGTCTGAGGCACGCGAGCTATTTCACTAAGTCGGGTGGCATTTCTTCCCTCTTTTATAATGCGATGCTCACTTACGGTCCTGTACTGGAAAATATCTTTTTTAAATATTAAATATGTTGGGACATTAACACACAGCGCCATCTAGTTCCATGGTAAGCTACGAGGTTTGTGTTATGGATACCAGATAGTTGATACCCTACACATATAGAATTTTTAAATACATACATATTATAAATATAAACACCCATGACTGGGGTACAAACATTCGTGCTCATCACACAAATGAATGCGCCCAGCGGGACTCGAACCCGCGACCGCTGGCACTGCAAGTAGGGTCACTATAAACTGAGCCAAACGTATCGTCAAATGTGTGTATTTTAAAGTATAATACAGTTCTGATGGTAATAGTAGGAGATCCCGATCTATGTGGTGGACACGTCACTCTTTTTCCAGACGATTTTTTTTAAATCATAAAACATATTAACAAACACGACCCAGAGAGATTGTCACCAAAAATTTGCTCCAAACTATTTTTATTAAAAAAAACCTTTAGTCTGGAGATGCCGCGACCTCGCTGGTTGTTAATATTTTTTTCGCGGGCTCCGTCTGTGTAAACCTTTAGTCTAAGTATATGTGACATTATAAGGTTTAGTTTATTTATTAGATTATACAGAGATAATGTTTTAAATAAAATAAGTCTATCTTTTCAGATTATTTCCCGTGACTATAATTAAAGACTTCGACATTCGAAACGTCGCGTCGAGAACCAAAAATCAAAATAAATCCGCGAAAAAATCCGAAAAGATAGTTATATTTAAAAATGTCAAATATTCGCGTAAGTCTAAGGAAGTATTAGTGATGATGATTGTAAGACCAATCATATATGTATAATCTGAAATATATGTGCCTACCACCACGAGTTTAGCTCTTGAAATTATGGATTTTCACGCTTTTCATCCTCTATATAACGAAATAAAAAATATAGAGTTAGAGAAATAGTCAATCCAATGATTTAAGTTCTTTTGGAATTAGATAAATTATAATATCTAACGTAAATATTTGTTTGTTGCAGGTCGATCGAAAATCAATGCACGAAAGCTCACAACAACAAACCTCTAAGTAAAAACTTTTTTAAGTGAAACGGTCTCATACTCATTATATTATTTCAAAAAAACAATGATATAATATTATTATAAGCTATCTACTCTTAAATATGTGCAATAAAAAACTAAACTATGATATAAAGCCTTTAAAGGCACAAAGTACTTAAAGGACATAAATATAACTTTTCAAGTAGGAAAATATAAATGAATTGAGTGAACTATTCAAATTAATAGTAAATAAGTGGAACATAATTTGCACTTTAACATTAAAAGTGTATAAAAGTGTATAAGAAGTGTAGTGATAGTGCGTTCCCGAGATGCAGACTAACGTGCAGATCGACACGAAGGGGCTGCGACACTCGCCCGAGCATGGCAAAGGGCAGGGGAACTACCGCGGAGTCACCGCTGAGGTCAGTGTATCGTATTATATATTTTCCTTCTTTCAGTCCTAATATTCTCCATTTTTTTACTTCTTTCCTGTCTGAGTTTAATAATTAATCAATAGTATATATAAGCATACGATGTTATGTATAATATTTATTTAACTATTTATATTTGAGTATCTGTATGCTTTTTACTTGATTATAACTGATTTTAGGCTGTTTTATAAGATTATTTCTCACTACTTTAGTTAGCTGGAAGGAATCTCTTCTAGATACATCCATCTTTGCAAACAAAAATTGTATTTTAATTACTGTATTTAATTTAAGTGTAATAAAGAAGAGTATATTATGTCAGGCCAAGTGAGAACAGTCTATCTGGCCTGAGTGACCCTGATATGGCTTACTGATTATCTTAGGCTGCTGGATGCTAATTTTCAACTCACAGATTTTTCTTATCTACAATTATTTTGATTCTATTTATATAAATCTGCTTTCATTAGTAGATTAGATATTCCCGTAATAATATCCTCCATAATACTTTCTTAGATTTATGCGAATATTTGACATTTTAAAGAAAAATACCTATCTATGGTCTCCCGTGACCATGATTGCTGTAAAGCATTCGAAACGTTGCGTCGAGGACCAAAAATCAAAATGAATCCGCGAAATAATCCGAAAAGATAGTTTTATGTATGTATGTCTCCGACTGCATAATACTGTATTCCATCGTGAACTTGTTTTCATCTTTTTAGTTAGCTTTTATGCAGTGCGGTTTTTTTTATTTTTATAATATAATTAATATTATAAATATGAAAGTGTGTTTGTTTGTTTGTCCTTCTTTCACGTCGAAACGGAGTGACGGATTGGCGTGATTTTTTGCTTGGAGATAGTTGGAGAGCTGGAGAGTGACAAAGGCTACTTTTTACCGCGGGAGATTATTTAATTCCCACGGGAAAACGTTATAATACAATTCAAAAAAATATTTATGATCAGAATTACTTGAAACTGGGTATTATTGCTTTTCAATAAAATTAAATAAGTACTTGTTATAGTATTTTTCGAAATTCATCCTATAAGGAGGTAAAATAGGGGATGAAAATTTGTATGAAACTACCTTTTTAGAGATTTTTTTGTTGTTTTAGCGCGAGCGAATATAATTTTAAGTATTTTTAAGTAGGAAAATTAGCGAGAATGGTTGTTTAAACTTTAAATCATTATATATCTTAAACTGTTATTTAAAATAAAAAAATGAAAATTTAAAATAACCATCATGTTAGTACGAGCCTTTATGGAGGACTGCGGATTAAGAGGTCTTAAATTCAAGTCCCCGCCCGCCCAAACACAGAAATAACTTTATTGGGGTCTTTCTGTCAAGAATTCCCCAGTAATAGCCTGTTGGGGAATTCTGTTATATCTCCATGCCTCAAATAGCAAGTTAAGCTATTACGTGTAATCTTTATTATTGTGCTCAATTTATTGTCCCACAGGACTATATAAGAAATATTTAATATAATATATAAATACGAGTATATAAACGGTGCACTTGTGTTCGCGCGAACATTTGTGCGCAAACATATAATATCTCTCTGGGTAGATAGTAAGATTGGCCGAAAAAAATAGTGGCTAGCATGTACGGCCGTAGATTAGGAGGTCCTGGGTTTGGTTCCCGGCTCGGGCTAAGTTGTTATTGAGTTATTTTTGTCAATAATTCTCAGTAAGAGTCCGGAGTTGGCGGTGTTTCATTCTCGTGCCTCGGAGAGCACGTAAAGCAGCCGATCCTGCGCCTTAATTCTGCGCAGTTGGCTAGTCACAGTGAGATTGGCCGCCGCGGCCGGAATCTGTCGGGAAAACATTGCTAAATAGGCTGTGAAGTGGTAATAATGAACTAAATACTATACTAATGTAAGCTACTATGTAAATAAAGCGCAATATAACACAGTAATATAAACATCAACAGCCGTCGTCATCTGACAATAGAGATTTTAAGTGCGCTTTTAATACGTTTACCGAATCACATAACACGTCCATAACGATGTTTTGGTTCCTTTATTATCATAATATTATTTTTAAACGATAAAAGGCCCGTAAAAAGTTATTCTGCCAGAAAAAGCGCACTAAAAGTTTATTTCTTTAAGTAATGAAATTCGAATTTACGGCGCACGTGGCTATAGGCGCTGCGCTAGGTACCTAGGTCGGGAGTTCGCACGTTGTTGCCAATGCTTTGACTTCATAAAGATTTATCAAGATTTATCAATTCAATAAATTAAAACCCATATGATCTAATACTTTCTTAGATTTACGAGATTTTGACGGGAGAGTCTCTCCCGTGACCATGATTGCTGTAAAACATTCGAAACGTCGGGAACCAAAAATCAAAATAAATCCGCGAAAAAAATCGAAAAGATAGATTTATTTACAATCCCATATAATTTGTGCACTGGCAACTTATACGAGCTGTTGATTTTAACAAACATATCAACGAAAAATTCTCCATTTTTACGCCACACTTACCAAGTTGCAAGCAAAAGCTGTAGTACCGTGATACTAACTTAACAGAAAGTTGTCTAGAGTAGCTTGTCCGGTTATCATATCTAATAGATCTTGTGGGATATTAGTCTGACACAGGAATTGTCTATGGATGTAAAATAAATAAAATATAAATATGTTGGGACATTAACACACATCACCATCTAGTTCCATGGTAAGCTACGAGGCCTGTGTTATGGATACCAGATAGTTGACACAGTACACATATATAACTTTATATACATACATATTATAAATATAAACACCCATGACTGGAGTAGAAATATTCGTGCTCATCACGCAAATGAATGCTCCCAGCGGGACTCGAGCCCACGACCGCTGTCACGGCAAATAGGATTACTACAAACTGAACCAAACGTGTCGTCAATGTCATATGAAGGAACATCACTATTTACGAGTATATTAACACACCGTGTACTTTACCTGTAGATGACACAAGTGAAATAGATTTGTGGCTTTGTAATTAAACCGTGTTCGCGTTCTTAATCAGTGTCCGTTAACCAAAGCCACTGTAGTTCGAGAAAACAAGTTAAAATATTGTGCACTGTTCTTGATAGGTTTATTGTGCACTGTTCTTGATAGGTTTATTTACATAACTCATATATTACGTTTTAAGAGGAGATATTTTCCAGCAGTAAAAAGTATCCTATATGTTGAGACGGATAACCAGCTATCATCATACAAAATTTCATTAAAATCTGTCCAGTGGTTTTCTCGTGATACATACGTATTAACAATAATAAAAACATTATCTGATATATAATATATGATTATGATTAAAATAACTATTTATACAATTTAATTACAAGACGTATCAAGTTACTACGTTAGTTTTTAAATAAAACATTTTTTTTTTCGAATTTGGTCGGTCGTGGTTTATTTTGATTTTTTTTGTATCTGAGTTGGAACGCTTTACAGGAAACATGGTCTCGTATATTTAGCCCATAGGTAACTTTTGAACAATAGACATATATTTTCGTAATATTATAATTTATGGGTAAAGTTACTTATTAAATGTAGTTCGGGGCTCGGCAACCCGTTCAATTTTTAAACCGGTTCTGGTCATTATATTATATAAATTACTTATATAACATACCAAATGTTTTTCAGGCTTTTAGTTTACGGTTTCGGTCACGTTCTTTAACCGTTTAAAACTCAGAAAACGGTTTTGTCGAATTTAGGTTCCATGATAGAAATTAACCAGTTAAAATGAGTTTTTGTCCGTTTACATATGGCGAATCTTAGCCAAAGGTAAAAGTGCGTAGTACTAACTTTTCTCTAAGAATAGTATTTATTTATTTTATTATTTCATTTTAGCGGCTATAGGACGTATTTGCGACTATTCTTGGTCTATTGTGTTATCTAAGCATAACCGTTTACCATTATAGTTTTGGTTTACTATACCTTACGTTTTCTTTAACCGGTTAAAGAACGAGCGAAGAATTAACCATTACAATACCGTAATAAACCGTTTTCTTTAAATCGGTTCTAAGCCCTGGTAGACGGTAGTATTCTATTATATAGTTCAACTTTAAACCAGTTCTGCCATCTGTCACATTTATATAAAAACTCGTTGAAAAAAATATTGTGACAGCGCCATCTATGTTCCTACTTTTCAACTATTTCTTAATCTAGCTACGAATATCCTAATGCTATTTATAACTCATAGATGGCGCTAAATATAAAACATCTCTTTCACTCTTATACGTATTTATGTATATTATTTTTCATTTAAATTGATATAATATTAAAATGGCAAATTTTAAGAAAAATATTTTATAAAATCCAAAACAAGTGTTTACTTCGATTTAATGTAAGAAGGTATCTAAAAGAAATTATTTTCCTGTTAGTAAAAAAAAAAACGATATATAATTTCGTAATCATGTAGTAAGGACTTTTTTTCAGATATTACAATTTTTTTCGCCATGTACTTCTAAGTAATAGATTTTCATAGTGAATGATATTTTTCCATTATATACATAAGTCATCTGAATCAGTTCGTTTCACAATTGACCAAAATATCGCATCACCTATAGAATAAAATGACATACATACATTGATTTCAATAGGTTACCCCTCCTTTCTGAAATCGGTCAAGACACACGCGGAATGCTAATAAAATAGGCCTACTGCCTAGTAGAGGCAAAGTCTAAAGTAAATATTTGTATAACAAGCAAAATTCAAGGCTGTGCCTAAAAGTCAAGTCGAACTTCTTACTACGATGCTCGAAAGATAATACAGACTTTAGTAATAACAAATTGAGAATTCAGTGTTATTGAATTATTTGTGTAAATCATACTTATTATTCATTTTTATGAATGAGAAAGCTTATTTTTGATTTTGGTGGTTTATAGAAAGTGCAGATGAGACATACATACGTTATATGCCTCATATGTCGCTTTGGTCTAGTGGCTAGCATGTGCGCCTGCAGAACTTGTCTTCGAGTCTTGGGTCGAGACAAATATAGTTGGTTGTTTTGTTATCAAGTTACAGTAACAGTCCGTAATTCGGAATTTGGCGGTGGTTTACCGCTACGCTTGGGAGAGCACGTAGAGCCGTTGGTTCTGCGCCTAATGTCTTGCCGGTCGTGTGTAATTGTCGCCCCACCGGAAATCGAAAGTGTACGGAGGAAAATGAAAGGTATTTCAGATAGGTCTCGTGGGATGTTAGACAACCTAGAGGCGTATCTGTGGGGTCTAAGGGCTCTAGTAATTAAATTCAATTTAAATCAATTCAATTTTTATTATTTTGTATCTCTTAGATTTACTTACTTTACTTTCTTAGATTCACGCGAATATTTGACATTTTAAATAAAACTATCTTTTTGTATTTTTTCGCGGATTTATTTAGGTTTTTGGTTCTCGACGTTTCGAATGCTTTACAGCAATCATGGTCACGTCAGACACTAAGGTTTTAGACGCCTCAAAGGTATATAGGAAAAATCCGAAAAGATAGTTTTATCTAAAATTTTGCATTAAATTTTATAATTTTTACAGAAAGAAATTGCTTAAGTCCTGACAAGAATTGAAAGAAACTCGCCAGGACAAAGTTTTTTTTTTTACTTTTTTAAGAAGTATAAATTGCAATAGGTATCAAAACAAAGCTACGCGATAACTTCCTCCTTTTTGGAAGTCGGTTAAAAAGAAAGAATGCATAATCTTACATATACAGAATAATGTATGCAAAGGACGCAATCCTGGATAGCTACAACACGACGTTGCAGTCGAGGCTCGTAAAGCTAGCGTTAAAGTGGGACAAGGATTTATATATGACTTGTTACGTGCGGCGGTTCCGCTCACGATTTGAAAAATATAAAACAGGACTCATTTCATACTAAGTATGTTAACGTTTATAATGAGGTAATTTTTTCTTTATATTTATTTGAAACTTATTTTGTTTACATTAAATTATTATTCTTCGATTTTAGAGCTTTTTTTGACGAGACTTTAGTAGAAAAATATTCGTACGGAATAGTAGCATATTATATAAAATTAACAAAGAAATACAAGTAAAGCTACTTAGTGCTTACAGCGTTAGTAGTACATACATCTAGTTTTTTCAATTTTGTCGCGGATTTATTTTGATTGATTGATGCTGTATTGTATTCGAAACGTTAGGAACTAAAAATCAAAATAAATTCGCCAAAAAATCGGAAAGAATACTACATTTATTAAAAACTTGAAATATTCCCGTAAATCAAAATAATAAGCGGTCAAGTGCGAGTTGAATTCGCACACGAAGGGTTCCGTACCATCGTATATGTACTTTTTATTAATATGATTTTTACTCTATGTATGTAGTACCTACATTATGATCGATTACGAACGTTAAAAAAATTCTTACATTTTTTTATTTTTATTATTTGTTGTTATAGCGACAATAGAAATACAAACTCTGAGGAAATTTCAACTCTCTACCTATTACGGTTCATGAGATACAGCCTTCTAACAGACGGACGGACGTCAGATAGCGGAGCCTTAGTAATAGGGTTCCTTTGGAAACTTTGACATACGGACGGACGGTGTAACCTATTATATAGGAGATCGACTCTCGGGCATGGAAGTTAATAATTTAGTAGAGATTTTTTTATTTAGATTTATGTGAACCCATATTTGTTTGAATTATAACAATTCTTGAATGTATAAAAAAACCACGTATCAAAATATTTCTCTTCATTTTTAGTTCAAAAACCAATCTAATGGATTCTTTCCAAACTTCAGATCATTTTGCAACGATAACAAATCCCCGCGTTCCCGCAGCTTGAGAGATACCAATTAAAATGTATGTCACATATTGTATTGTTGTATTTTGATAATGCATTTGTTATTAGTTTGTTACAGAAAAATCTTTCTTTATTAATACTAGCAACTTATCGCGTCTCTACTTGCTTAACAGGCTATGTGCTACTTTTAATCATAGTCTATTTGTTTTTTTTATTTGAGTAAGTCTAACAACCACAGACAAACCGTTCGTGCCTTTTTTTGAGCATTTTTATATATATAAATATTTTGTTGTTATTTTTATTTTATTTGAGATAGATTCATACGTGTACAATTTTAGAATCAAAAGATTTTGCTAACAAAAAAGAAAAGCTGAACAAAACTATGGGGTCGGGTGGACTTTAAGAGTCCACCTAAATGAGGTTGGTGTATTATATGCGAGTTAAATAAACGAAGAAAGGACTTTAAAGAGTCATGGGTTGAGCTTGATGGTTTTAGTCTATTTGTTTAGTGTGTAGGAGTAATAAAAATACACATAACTAGTTTTAGGTGAAATTTTCTAAGAAAACTCAATTACTTGCAATTCAATTTTTTTTGTCCGTCATACAAGTAGTGTAAAAGCATAAGATACAAAAGCTTATTTAGATAAAAAAGAATTGCACGCTCGCGTGTCTGCCCGTTATTTCTTCTCTCCGCTGGATCGAAGAACATGAAATATGTTATTACAGCATGCATACTGGATATACGAGTATAGCGCAATAAATTGATTTTATGTGTCATTTTAAATAACTCTATCTTTTCGGTTTTTAATACATATATGTATAATAAATTCGTGAAAAAATCGAAACGATAGTTTTATTTAGAATGTTTATATTTACGCGAAAATTCGGCGTAAATCTAAGAAATTATTTGTTTTTGCGTTGTTATATTTGTGAGAAATATCGAGTGTCCTAAGATCAAAAGGACGTTGTCAGAAACAAGCTCCTTCAGTTTCTAAATGGTGTTATGGGTTTCTCCTTCGAGAGCGACATTGACCTATAAGCGTAGACAAACGGCCAAGCTAAATATTTTACTATTTCACCAACTTTAACAGGATGAGGTATTATGATTTGTCATCCCCGGCTTTGCTCGTTTGCCTTTTTAAATTCAGATTTAAATAATTGGAGTATTTTGGAGATTACATACATATAAAGATCACTTCTTGTGTTATTGTGTCTGTGCGTTGGTTTGGATAGAGCTAAATTAAATTAACTAAAGATTTCTTAATCTTGAATTAAAGATTGTTACTTCATTAAAACACCCAATATTAATACTATGGATTCAATAGATCCAATTAACTTTAGCTTCTCGCATTACACGGCTACATTAAAATGGGGATCATGTTACGTGTACTATAAATAAAAATGCTTTTCTAGAAGATAGCACACTTTGGGAATAATGTAATCCAGGCTCTTTCAATATTGAATATTAATTAATTTTAAGTAAAAAAAAAATTCGTCTTCTTCCTGATTTATGTTTGTAGAGAACAGAGTAATAGACCGACGAGATTTTTTCATATAAATATTTAATAACTGTTTTTTTATTTTCTATAGAAATAGCTTAATAACATATAAGCTCTTACTGGTACATCCAGTAATAGTAGTTCATTTGTGAAGCACTCATTTAGAAAACCAAGTGAAGCGGGCGTGAACCTTTGTCTCGAACCCCTGAGACTTTCATGTACGATTTATTTTCAACACGATTAGATCACCTAGATGTAAAAAAATAACCAGTTTTACGTTTTAGAGTTCAGTTAACACTCATTAGACTAGCGTGGGTTACGGCTAATCTCACCAGTGACTTATCCGCTTTACTCGAGTACCCCTATTATATATTACTAACACCAAGAAAACATAAACAAACCTATCCCACGGGAACCCTACATTTTTCCGGGATAAAAAGTTGCCTATATGTTATTCCAGACTATAACCTATCTCTGTGCCAAATTTCAGTCCGATCCGTTCAGCTGTTCCGACGTGAAAGAGTAACAAACATCCGTACATACTTTATAAACTTTCACATTTATAATATTAAATAATACGGATATCTGTGTACATTCAAATCCATCTGTTTCATCGTAAACGAGTAACAAACAAACATATACAAACTTTTGCATCTATAATATTAGTCCGACTATGTGTGGTTATCTAGGATATGAATATGTTGGGAATAAGTCACTTATAACTGGACCCAGTTATGCAAAAAACAGCCATGTGCATAAAAGTACCAAAAATCAAATAATTAAAAAAAATTAACAATACTTATGTAAATATTGTTCAATTTTAAAATAACCAGAAAAATAAAACATAACCCAAGTGCAACTATCGACAGAAAAATGCTTATAACTCTGTTGGTACTTTTACGCACATGGCTTTTTTTTGCATAACTGGGTCCAACTATCATAACTTTATAAGCCTTTTATTTCGAGAGCGTCGATGCAGTAAATTACATACTAATTAATATTTATTATAAAAGCTCCACGAAACTCTTTACTGAAGCGACTGTCGGCTACACTTGAAGTTAGTCCTGTAAAAGTTTGCTTCATAATAATATTATTCAACTATAAAGTTTTCATTTCAGGCATAAATTGGTAGTTTCTACACTATAGCACTTTCGGGCCGAAAGTAGTTTCTTTTTTATAATATATATCTGTATATAAATATTATTAATGTAAAAGTTTGTGAGTATGTATGTATGTATGTTTGTTTGTTACTCTTTGAAGCCAAAACGGCTAAATGAATCTGGATGAAATTCGGCACAGAGATAGATTATAGTCTGAACAATACATAGGCTACTTTTTATTCCAGAAAAATATACGGCTCCCGAAGGATAGATTTGTTTTTGTGTTTCTAGAGCAAACCCGAGTAACGTCAAGGTGAGCCGCTAGTAAATACATAATTCTAGTATAGACGACACGTTTGGCTCAGTTTGTAATGACCCTACTTGCCGTGCCAGCGGTCGCGGGTTCGAGTCCCGCTGGGGGTATCCATTTGTGTGATGAGCACGAATGTTTGTACTCCAGTCATGAAT
Source organism: Brenthis hecate (assembly GCA_951806755.1). Lineage (NCBI taxonomy): Eukaryota > Metazoa > Arthropoda > Insecta > Lepidoptera > Nymphalidae > Brenthis > Brenthis hecate. The sequence continues at coordinate 202,701 of OX638261.1, forward strand.
ATATATATATATATATATATATATATATATATATATATATATATATATATATATATATATATATATATATATATATATATATATATATATATATATATATATATAGTGTATCAACTGTCTGCTATCCATAACTCAAGCCTCATACCATGGAACTATGTAGATGGTGCTGTGTGTAGGCATGTGTCTCAACATATATTTATATTTATTCATTTATAAAAACTAAGAAAATACGCTTATGTGGAAGGAAATGTGACAAAACAAAAATAATGTCAGAACAAATGACCTACTCTTGCTAAGCTTCAATTTAAATTAGGACACGTTCAACTTTCTGTACATAGCTTACATAGTTGGTCACTTTGTGAGTTACATATAAGTAAAGCTATTTGATACAAAAAGCTATATATGAATGATAAATGGGAGTTATTTCGCTAAGGCATTTCTTTTAAATGCTTTATACTTAATATTATAAGAGACAGAGTTAGTTAGTTAGTTTGTTTGTTTGTTTGTTTGTTCGTTCGTTCGTTCGTTCATTCGTTCGTTCGTTTGTTCGTTCGTTCGATCGTACGATCGTACGTTCGTTCGTTCGTTCGTTCGTTTGTTTGATTGTTTGTTTGAACGCGCCAATCGCATGAACTACTTATCTAATTTAAAAAAAATCTTTTTGCATTAGATAAACCGTTTATGTTTATCGATGAAGGCTATAGGCTATATATCATCATGCTACTACTCAAGGGAGCGGAGCAGTATTCATAAATGTTAACAAATCGGGAATACTTCCATACATTAGTAAATAATTCCATACATTAATAGAAGCCGCGGGTACTGCTATAGTATTATACATATATTAGCAGGTATAGGATATGACAAAAATCACATCGTTCATACGTCATTTTAAATATTTAGTAGTATTTTTTGTAGTCTACAATTGCTTGTGCTCAGCTCTATATGCTTAAGTATATTATGCAGTGAGCCAATTTTCTACATACGAGAGATATATAAAAAAAAACCTCCCCCTCCAAAAAACTCCTGATTTTATTAAGGTACTAGTGGCTCACCTTCGCTTCGCTCGGGTTTACGTTTTAGATAGATATAAATAGATATAAATAGTTATTAATATACATAAATTTTACATTTTTTTGTTAATAATATTGACAAATATTGACATTAATACTTATACGATTCTGACTATTTATATATTTATGACGCGTGAATATATATATATATATATATATATATATATATATATATATATATATATATATATATATATATATATATATATATATATATATATATATATATATATCCTATATAGATAATGTATTCCGTCATTTAAGTGCTGGGTCACATCTGTTGAAAGAGACTGAAAGTGGTGTTAAGTGAACAAGAGTCATACTGTAGCACTAACTGTAAAGCAGACTTATTAGTTATAGTTACATATTATAATTTTACATTGACGTTGGTTAAGTGGTAAGATTGTTACAGGTGCGATACACGGAAACTGACAAAAGTTCTGAAAAATACTAATTTAGATTTTGAGACTAAGCAATTTTCTGGCATAAAATTAAAAAATCATGTGAATGTTATTAGATACTTTTAAAGACACAATAATTGCCTCATGACCGCTTTCAGCCGCGGCGACCAATATCATTGAGACTAGCCAGCTGCGCAGATGATATTATAGTGCACAAGTGTACACTTAGACACAATATCCGCTATCTATTCATTTCACTCTTAAAATCCTGTGGAATGATAGATGAGCACGATCATAGATCAGTTAGGTTAAACACAGCCAACTTTCATCTCCGTTTGTAAATTTCTTAATTAAAAAAAAACCAATTACCGTATTGGGGACTAGAACTCACGATCTCCAGATCTACAGTTAGCTACTACACCAACGAGGCAGTTAAATATATATATGTACTTGACCTACAGAGATACCAAATCCTAATGCGTCATTAATATTGAAGCATTGCATTCTATTTGCGGTACATTTATGATTTACCTAAATTCTAAACATACAAACCGATATTTTATATAACTCACTTTAGATGGTATTTTATTCCATCTCGTTACTAGCATTTGCCCGTGGTTCCGCTTGCGTAATCCATTTTTTAATAGTTGCTCGAAGCTTGAAATTAAATTAGATAACGTACCTATATGTAAGCTTGTCAAATCTAACGGCAAGTTAAAGATATCTTTGAAGTGATTTTAACATCCTTCTAATTATATTGGTTTTAAACTAAACGGTTTCGATACTTACTATCGAATTAAGCCGCTGATGAAAACATGACGCGGACAATGAAACTCCTTAATGGCTACTAGTAAAATCTTCAAGTTTGGGCACGTTTGATTCATTTTATCGAGTCTTATACATTATTTGATCAAAGATCTGTTTTTTTTTTTTAATTTTTAAATCTATAATTATGTTATCCAAAGCAAAGACTTTGGACTTGCACTAGTGCTGTGAGACAATTTCAACTATATTCCTCATAATATTATTTGCTTAGATCATACTCCACCACCTCGTGCTTTCTCTAATTACAACACGATAATGCAAGGCAAATATTCAAACATTCATTTTGATTATACAGTAAATTATAAATATAATTAATTTCATTATTAATTAAAGCAGGCATGCTTAAACATAATAGTATTACATTAAAATGATATTTGACGATCATCGTGATGTAGTGTGATCTGTTTCAGAGCGTATTAGTAATGGTTTGGTCATAGGTTTGATATCGATATATTATAATTTACTAGCGATTCACCACGGTAAGGTACATTTTAACGGTTAGTATGGAATACTCGTAGATATAGATATTACATAGTATATACACAAGTATGATAAGTTGTTGTGAGTTATATTATAACGTGTTGTACCGTGGGAATTAGATGATATCCCGCGGTAAAAAGTAGCCATGTCACTCTCCAGCCCTCCAACTATCTCCACACAACAAATCACACCAACCCGTCAATCACTCATAATATTAAGTATGGACTAGTCATAGAAACACTCAGTCATGAACATTATACTATTCAATACCCAAAAAGTTAGTCTAAAATTATGTACTAATACAAAAATACAAGTAAACAAAGTATTGAATTTCTCGTAGGCTTCTTTAAGTAAAGTTAAATATAAATCAATTCATTCCAGAGATAAGCAACAAATAGTCAAAACGATAGACAGAGAAGAAAATGCTTAAGATTTTTTTATAATTGATATTGTGCAAGCAATTGTATGAGTTCAATATAGGATAGCTATTTTATATGTAGGTGTATGGAATCACACAGATACTTCAATTTTGTTTGTATGCCCGAGTATGTAATATATGTATGTAAAATACTATTATGCGGCTTATTTGTTGAATAGTTATCTCTTTGAAAGGCTTCCTCTATTTATAAACACAATTTATTTAGACGTACGAGAGCTGGTTACTTCAGCGCTTCCTAGCGAGTGATACAAATAGATTCCACTGTAAATATCTACCATTTAATATATATAATTATTCTAAAGTAAACACGTTTATTTTTAGAAAATGGCAAACATTTATTTCAAAACAAAAAGGTACAGAGTACTATTATGCCCTTTTCTTAAAATTTTTACGGAAGCACGCATATTTTAGAAAAAAGATATTCATGGTAAATTAATGACCAAAAATAATATACCAACATTTATCGACTTGAGCCTCCCCTGTTCGATAAAAATCGAACAAATAGCACTAACCTATAAAAAAACATCCTGTCAACAAATTACGTTAACACAAAAGCTTTCGCGGAACCTTAATTTGTGTTGGAAATTGGAATGGACTCGCAGTGTGTTGTTAAAACGTAGATCTATTAAATTGTTTATCGGATCGCCTTCGACCTAATCATTAAAATAAAAATCACGAAAATCTGTACTCGTATGTGAATAATCATAAAATATTTATTTTAAATTAAAATCATGTTTTTTTTTACGTTTTCATTATATTTTTTTTGTCATCAGTACTATTTATGTTTGACATAAATAGTACTGAGGACAAAAACATATAATAGGACATGCACTGAGCACAGATGGTCAGACAGATAGATGTAGTAAGTTCTTACTGTGTGGATCAAAATGACAGTATATCAGATTAATATTTTTCATTTTTCATTTGTAGAAGTATATAGTAATAGCATTGCTAAGTAATTTGTCTTTTTAAATAATAGTAAACTAAATTAAAATTAGTATCGATAATTAATTTTAACTTTTTAAATTACACATAGAACAATTTATACGGCTTAAACATATAATTTATACCACATTTTATATTTTTCTTTATGGTTATAAATATGGTCACGGGGACCATGATTGCTGTAAAGCATTCAAATCGTCGGAAACCAAAATCCGCGAAAAATTCCGAAAAGATAGTTTTGTTTAAAATGTCAAATATTCGCGTAAATCTAAGTATTAAGAAAGTATTATTAAGAGGTTGACTGTTAAGGACTACGTGGACTCCCTTGCAGAAGTTCAGGTTAACTTTTCCGATTTTGGGTTCTCGCCACCATTGATGTCCTTGTTCTTATTGAGCCTTCTGTAATAAATTCAGACGATAGCAAGATACCTGATGAATTGTCGTTTGATCCTTGGGAAAGAGGACGCGCCCTACTGTAGAACGCTAAATACTATGATACGTTGGCCCCGTCCCATGTCAGGGAAACGGCGTCTAATGTGGGAGTCGCGGCGTAAAAGGCTGAACTACTAAAGTTGCGTAAATACGCCTCTCTTAGTCAAAATTATGCCTTTATACCAATTGCTGTAGAAACCTTTGGCCCATGGCGAAATCCTTCTAAAAAGTCATAGCACCTCGTCTCATAACTATTTCTGGAAAAAGGAGAGCTGGCTCATGTTTCGCCCAAAGAATTGGAATTGCTTTTAGGCAGGGGAATGCGGCTGGCATTCTTGCCACAATTTCGAGCAGACACGACTTTGTACAGGAATTATTAAGTGTATATTTATTTTTTATAATTTATTTCAGAATAATAATATCCTTATTATTATTATATAAATTCTAATTTATATATTTAAAAAAATGTTTAAATTGAGTGTGCGATTTCATACAATACGAAAGTTTTTCCATGTATCGTATCGTATCGCGTAGTAAATATTTAATTGTATTTATTAGATGTATTAAATATATACTTATTTAGTGTGTTTAATATAAGCTCATAATTAAAATCGAATAAACAGCTGAAGCAAAGCGAAGTAAACCTTCATTTATTAGGTAGCTGTTGGTAGTAGCTAAGTCGGTTTTCGCGGTTGGAAACGCGTTTGTAAACAGTGTGCGTCGTCGACGGCAGTCGGCCGGCGGGCGTGGGACGCGTCGAGCCACAGCGCCGCTTATTTTTCGACCTTTTATTTTAGATGATTATTAGGTCTATACAACCCGTAGTGTATTGTGGGATTGCTTCATTTTGATAGTGTTTTTTGTGATGATAAACCCCCATATAGAGTGCTCAGAATCATTTTGGTGCGCCAATTTTCATATAAATAAATGTTATGCTCTTTTAAATTCTAGATAAATTGTTTGTATCTGATTCACTTAGTTTAAATTTGTTTTAAGTGGATTCCAATTTATATACATCCTCATAGTTTGTTAGATTTGGTTATATATGAGAGCGTCTGTTTGCTCGAGATTTGTTATCATTCAAATTGCTGTCGTTTCGTACGTTCTTAATTCAATCACGACGTTAATTTACTTAGTAAATTGTTAGAAAGTTGTTGAGCTATATACAGAAATACTATTTGAGATTGTGGTTTTAAGAAATTCAAGAAACGCATATAAATAGTATAAAAGTCTACGTACCGTTCTCCACTTTTATTATAACTGGCGGGTTCTATTGTGGCCTTATTTCCTCAACCATCTGAGGACTATATTTTTTAATCAAAATATATTCTCCCTGGGCAAAAATTGAATTTCTATCTGCGGTGTAACAAACAGCACTAGGATATTGGACGGTCATCAAAGTTTAGAAAAGTTTTTTTTAAACAATTGCAAAATATTTGAACATAAATTGTTCCCTACCAAAAATTTTAACTACTATATAGATTATTTTGAAATACTAATCAGTTCTTATGACTGTATAATATATATTACTGATATGGAAAAAGAAGGAATCTTTGAAATAATACTTTCTTAGATTTAATGCTTTCTTAGATGTATGCGAATATTTGACATTTTAAATCTTTTCTAACTTTTTCGCGCATTTATTTTGATTTTTTGTTTCTAAAATACAAAAAAATAAAATTAAAGTCAGTGAATGTGTTTTACTGGCATTATTTACTACAAAAGTCGTGAATTCGATTCCTGCAACGGGTAAATGTTAATATGACTATGCAGAAATTCTTTCGGCCTTTTACAAATTCAAAAGAAATAGGGCCTAACATTCAGCGTTTCAACGCTAGCCAGGTGGAGTGTGACCCCTAACTCTATGTTTCCGAATTCTCTCTGTAAAAAGAGATATCTGAAGAAGTTAAAACTTGAAATTTCATAATACATTTATTACTTTCTGCCTAAGAAAATTAAGACTTGAAAAATCTTTAGGATTTTGGACAGAAACTAAGCGAGACTATTATTTTTTCATTTGAAATGGAAATTGGGTTATAATAAGTACCATTTGCTATTGTGAATTTTATTATCTAAAACTTATTGGACATGACGTAGATTTGAAAAAAACGCTATATTACATAAATTAAATAGAATTATGTTACATACAATAAAATAGTAACAAAGTGAAATCTGTACATGAAATATAAAAAAAAGACCGATGACTGTTACATATTGTGTACGTTATATTCTATACAGCCCAAAATAATATTTATTGAAAATCTTGTCTATTTGTCTGTATGTCTGTGTGCATTTCACGCAAAACGTGCTAAATCGATTTTAACTTTGTATGTAGTGATAACTTATTACTCGGGTCATTATTTAGGATATCTTATACTACAGGAAAATCTTTCATTCCCACGGGAAACACAGTAACTTGTTCTATCGAGTTGTCCTTAGAACTTTACACGGCTAACGCTAGCTAAACCTTAAGAGATACATCAAAACAATGTACTAGAAAGTTGTAGGTCTTGAAAAGGCCTACAGAAAAGTCCGCAATGGTATATGTCTATATCATAAGGTATACTCGCAAATACTATGTTTAGCTATTTAAAACGTACCAAACGCGAAGAGAGGGTATGCCGTTAGTTATCAATGAGTCCGCTTAGTTATTTTTATATCAATACTAGCAGAACCCGCGGCTTCGCTCGCGCTAAAACTACAGATAAAACCTCTAAAATGGTAGGTTTCATACAAACTTTCATCCCCTATTTTACGCGCTTACGGGTTGAATTTTAGAAAACACTGAAATCGTAATCCATTTTTTTTTTACTCAATTCGTACGAAATTTCATGAAAATATGTCCAAGGAATAAAAAGTTTCATACTTACTTTTGTCCCCTAATTCACCCCCTTGGGGTTGAATTTTGAAAAACTCTTCCTTAGTGGATGCCTGCGTCATATGAGGAATACGTGTGCGAAATTTCAATTTTCTAACCTTAAGGGTTTGGCCTGTGCGTTGATACATCAGTCAATCACTTTTGCCTTTTATTATACTATACATATATAGATAGATAAGGGATAAGTGTGGGCCTTGTTTAATTTTAATAAATAAAAAAATGTAATAATATTTGGATACTTCATTTTTTTTACTATTACAGTATTAAAAAAGAGGATTGAAAACGCTTTTTTATAAAAGTGCTTGGGATAATTCGTAAACTGATATATTTTGACTTAACCAAAGAGTAACACTTCACGCTTCACACTAATGGAATCGAATTTGCGACCTCTGATTTACAATAAAGCTCGATACATTAGTCGGTATGTACATTGTACATATATAAAAGTCTGTATAAGTTGTACGTATTCCGTTACTTTTAGCTCCTAATCACGTACTGACATATTTATATACTTAAGTGTAGTAGAAATATGGAACTTTATATGAAATACGAACCTGTCATACAAATGTAATATTAATGTTTACAAATACGTAGAAAACTATATATATTTAAACATAAGTAGGCTTTTATAAATGGTTACATATTAACTTATGGTTATTTATGGTTGTAATATTTTTTTTAATATTTATTTCAGGCAATATTTACAAAAGGATCTTAAATATGTAAGCAGAGACCCATAACATATATACCTTAAAACTAACATTAGATATACTTAAGAGATAATTCATAGATTAAAAGTTGACTTGATTGATATTAAAAGTTGACTTACCGTGAAATTGCTCGAGTGCGTCCTTTGGTGCCTAGTACGTGTTACTCCAGGTACATAATTTATATTGTGTCCTAAATTTTATCCAAATCCGTTCAGCCGTTTCAGCATGAAGGAGTAACAAAAGTGTTGTGTTGTATATATTCAGCCATTTTTAACGTCCCACTGCTGGGCGCGGGCCTCCCTATAGTACGAGGGGGATCAGGCCATAGTCCACCACGCTGGCCAAGTGCGAGTTGGCGGACTTCACATGTCTTTTGAAAACGTGCTAGGTTCTCTCAGACATGCAGGTTTCCTCACGATGTTTTCCTACACCGTAAGGCAAGTGGCGGTAAGGCAATCGTGTCAGAAATGATTCGCACATGAAAATATCAGAGGTGCGAGACCACTGGGCTACTACTGCCTTGTAACAAATGTATACATATACAAACTTTCATTTTTATAATGTTAGTCGCCACTACGCGACCAGTAGGCGACCGCGACCATCATATATATAGTTGGTCACTGCGACCATGGTCTCGATCGTCTCGATCGCAGATGTGCAATGTGCGTGAGCTAAATCACCTTTAGCATTTGTTATCATCTTAATTAAAGTTTATTAATATTTGATAGCCATACATGTCACAGAAGGTAACATTAAGCATTTTTGGCACAAAAATGTCGCCTCAATACATTATTTTAAGAAGTCTCTAAGCCATTTTAATATATAAAAAATTGTTTAGAATACTAGCGTTGCATATTATGGTGGCAATGGGTTCAATTCCTCCTTCAAGTAATTTTTAGATTTACCAAATAAAAGTTATTGTATGAGAAGAAAGATGAATTTTAAAAAAAGAAACAAATTATATATTATATACTCTTATTTTAATTATTAAGCAGAGTCTATTACAAATAAAGCAAATCTAGATGGGATTGTTATTTATTTTAGATGAAGTTGTCAAATTTTCACACGTAATTAAGAATAAGTATAACTTGAGGTGAAGTTAGATCGAACTAGAGTGTCTCTATATATCGATAAAGTGTAACCCTCTTATATAGAGTTAGTTATGAGTTATCTCAAGTTACATTTGACTGTATGAGGAAATAATACTATTGTAAAACTAGTTATTGCCTGCAGCTTCACTCATGTTTCTATTTATTCACGAGCATTTCACTTGATAGTTTTTTTTATTAAAGTTATCTTTCAAGTTAATCTTGAGTTTTTTAGATAATTCAAAATTAAAATATTTCTCTAGAGGAGAGAAGTTTGTGAGATTTCAATTAGTTATTCATAAGTGAAGTACGAGGTTTTTTCTTAAAACATCATGTTTTTTAATATGTCACCGTCGTATATATGAATATTTTTAATCCAGTGAAAAATAAAGATGGTCGCGGGAATTAAAGTTAAAATGAAAATCTTGTTTGTTTATAAAACTGATGCACAAAACTACATAAATGCGAAAGTTTGTGTGTGTTTTTTTGCTCCTTCACGTTGAAAATGGACGCTGGACTGATTTGGATGAATTTGGTACACTGATAGATTATGTTCTGAAATAATACATAAGCTACCATTAAGAAGTGGTGCTGCCTCTATATACATACTAATATTATCAATGTGAAAGTATATTTGTTTGCTTACTTGCTTATTTGTTTGTTAGTTTGTTTGTCTTTCTTTCACGTCGGAACGGAGTGACGGATTGGCGTGATTTTTTGTGTTGAGATAGTTGGAGGGCTGGAGAGTATATGATACTTTTTGCATATTATATAGTATATAGCGATACAACAGAAAATAAATTATATAATATATAGTCTATCCATTCCATACTAACGTTAAAACACACCTAGGAACTAACCCGAGCGAAGCGAGGGTGAGCCGCTAGTAATAATATTATAAATGACGCTACAAATAATTCGATAATTTAAAAAAAGGGAGTATCATGTATATTTACTTAAAGATAGGGATTGAAGCTATATGAAAAACATGTATGTATGTTAAAATGAAGGGTGGACTTTTAATTGCGCTTCATGCACTAAACCTTACATGGGTACTAGCAAAACCTGCGGCTTCGCTTGCGCTAAAAATACAAAAAAAAAACTAAAAAGGTAGGTTTCATACAAACTTTCATCCCCTATTTTTCCCCCTTATGGGGTGAATTTCGAAAAATGCTAAAACACGTATTTACTTAATTTTATTGCAGAGAATTAATTTCCCGGAATAAAAAGTAGTCTATGTCACTCTCCAGCCCTCCAACTATCTCCACACATAAAATCACGCCAATCCGTCACTCTGTTTTGACGTGAAAGAAGGACAAACAAACAAACACACTTTCACATTTATAATAATAGTATCGATTTTGTTTAAGAAATATGTATATTATAGGTATTCATTTAAACACAGTTTGAAGGCATAAAAAGTCTAAACGATATTGCAAGACATGCCATGTAGGCATTTTTTAAATCTTTTCCATATCAAGCCGTTCCCATAGGATAAGGCTTAGGGTCACTAGTATTTACATAATTTAGTTAAAATACGCATATCCATAAGTTGTATGTACACAAGAGAAGGTTAATTGACCGCTCAAATATGATCCGAAGCGTGAACCTGAGCGCTACGCTCTAGTGGTACTGCTTGGGTTTATTTAAATATTTTAAAAGATTCACTTGTGCGATGATGTACATCAAACGACTTGGCTTGTATTGACTCTACATTTTTTTAAGATTAACTATTTACGTATGAAGAGGATGAATTTATGTATATTAGATACTAGCGACTCACTCTTGCTCCGCTCGGGTTCGTCCCTAGTTACGTTTAAACGTTTAGTATAGATATCTCAGAGATGAGATATTTTCTCGCAGTATAAAGTGTCTTATACGTTACTACCCGGATAACCAGCTATCACCATACCAAATTTCATCAAAATCTGTCCAGTGGTTTTCTCGTGATGCGTCCCCAGACAGACAAATAGGCAAAAAATCTAAAAACTATAGATTCGGCTTCTGCATCGATAATAATGACTATTTCAGTAAGATTTTCCAAAAATATTGAATGTACAGATTCGACTCATTTTATTTATTATATGTATAGATAATACGGTGTACCTAGGTGAATTGATAAAGAATGAATCCTAAAATTTGAAACTTTTTGCCAAATCAATAGCCTTTAAATAGATAAAAAGTAGAGAACGGGCGGAGAACTTGTAACATAAACTTTGAATCTGTGATATTCGATATCGAGTAAATGAAAACGTCTCTATATTAACTAAATCTGTTTGTTGTTTCTTATTTATCCATCATTTATGTAAAGTAAAGGAACAAGCAATAATAAATTTAAGCAAGATATTTCAAGACTTTACATAAACATTACTGTATACATATATATTGGCATTTTTAACATCCATTGCTTCCCCTTAAGTGATGTTAAGTAAGGGTTGACATGTAGCTTTCCTTGGAAAGTTTTCCTATCCAGGTGGTAATTATGTCGAAAATGACAAAAATTATTTCTGGCTATACAAGAGAGCTTACCAGTCTGCTATCACGGTCTTAACCGAATGTATCAAATCAATACTTTTTCCTATCAAAATGTCTCATTTCCACAATTTTCTCAGTGTTAGATAGTTAAACGACCAAGTCTCAACTCCGACGTATATATAATCATTGAAAGACGGCGAAGACTGAAAAGGGAGCAACCGGGATCGAGATAACATGAAATGGACACTTTGGACAAAGCGAATATATTTCACCCCAGATGAATGTGAACTGAATAATAAGTTTTTAATGAAAACTACAGTGCAAGAGCTAATAGAATTAACTGAAGCATATCGAGTTCTTTTCAAATCCTATTAGTTATGAGGTTTTTGTGCCATATTTATATTGATGTTAGAGGATCTTGTGTTTTAGTGTAATAGAGATAATTATAAAATTTAGAGCGATATTACTTTGTTGAGTGTTGAACAGTGAAATTGGTGCTGCGTTAGAAGGGAAAGTGCTTATAAGTATTTGTGCAAACATACTCGTGTTTGTTTATAAGGACAAGTACATACGATGAACGAAATAGTTTTCTTAGAAATTTTATTATATTAACATTTGAAGCTTACGTTATAATTAGAAAAAAAAAATAATATCAAAATAAATTGGAATTAGAGAAATTATAGAAAAAAACTTTATAAGTGTTTAGTAAATAATAAATAAAAAGTGAAATAATTTTAAAAGTTATCAATCTAAAAACTGGTTCAAGGAATATTAAACTTTAATACGTTATATTAGGATTTGAAATAAAAGTATCCGCATAAGTGAAGCTGAACATTGCTAGTGCTCTAAAGTAGGACCTAAAAAGATCTATTACAGATCTATTTTTAAGGAATTTTGAATTTTAAAATGTTATTATAAGATTCAAAATGAAAACATACTACCAAGAAACTGAGCTGGTTGACAAGTATTAGTGCTAAAGTGGGACCTAAAAAGACCTATTTCAGAGTTACTTTTAATGGAATTTTGAATTTTAAAGTGCAGTGATAAGATTGAAAATGAACGTGCCAGTGAAGGCCGGGGCGCCCACCGTGGCCGTGGTCCCAGTGCCGGAGAGCGAGATGGACGCGCTGCTGCTGGGGCGCACAGCGGTGAGGACATTTGATCAGTACGTGCGAAATGTATGTATTGTTTATATATCTAACGCTACTTCCGACTGTGAAAGCATTAACCCGATTGGCTTAAGCTTAAAAGTTATATTGATATCAAAGATATTTTTTAAAAATATCATTATTAAGAAATGTAAAAAAAAATTTCCTAAGGTATTTTTCATATAGAAACTATAGAAGCTATGTAAAAGTTCATGAAGTTAGAAGAAGTTTAATTGCATTTATTATATATTGCTTGCTTAAAGGTATGGCAAATAACATCAATACACCTGCTCTGTAAAACATTATTTCTATACAGAAGTTCATAATTAGGGGTGTATGTCAATATGAAAATGTTTGTGTATTCAAAGTTTGAAATACATAGCAAGGTTAATAATAGATAATTCAAAAATTATAGACAGTTTTAAAATATATGAGAAATAAATTAGAATACCAAAAACTTAATCAAACAATAAATGCTTTCAAAGTCTTCTTAGATGGCATGAGCTTTTCTTGTGTAATTTTACTCGTTATGACACACAGTTATACGTAAAAATATTATAGTTGATATATGCGTCATGACACAGTATGATTTCATCTATGAAAATATGTATAATTAACGCCTTTGTGTTGTTCCGCTCACGTAGTATGATGATAAAAATAGTGTACGTTATATAGGAAGAGTAAGTTGTCTTACCAGGCTTATTATTAGACAAGAACTCACTAAACATATGTATTATAAATAAAACTATCTTTTTGATTTTTGGCTATTTTGAGTTTTTCCATTTTTTCCAAATATTGTATAATCTGTGGTAGCTGGATACTAATTTTTGTAGACGTCCAAAATTTTATATTAGCCTTCCCTGTGTCTATGCTGTAAAGCATTCGGAATGTCGGGAGCATAAATTCAAAATGTAGTTTTATTTTTGGCTAAGTAATTAAAGCCTACCTATTAAATACATACCTAATCAAATATTTTTGAAATCGGTGCCAGTCCATACAAAGCAAAGCACACCGACTTCGAAAATATTTTATTAGGTATGTATAGTAAATGAAAACTACCAATCAGTTATTTTTCACTTTTTTGTGCGTTTGTTTGAAGTCGGTTTTTATTTTTTTGTTAAAAAGTTTTTATTTTTCCCTTTTTAGTGTAGACAATAGTAGCAAAGTAAGGATTCTAACGTGTTAGGCTTGTCAAATCAAACAAAATAAGCCCAAACTCAAAGTATCTACTATTAGCCGTTAAGGAGTTCCACCTATCCACCTTCTGGCCTTGCCATCAGAACAGGTCAACAATACCGAACCACTGTACTATCAATGGAAATAGAAATACTTGCAAAGTTTCAAGTCAATATGACAATTAGAAGTAGGTTAAATTCATCATTAGTTGTTTTTCCACCCTTAGGGGTGGTATTTTTTTTTTAATTTAAATGGGACCAATCTGGAAGTATACCCTTTCAAACAAAACAAAAATTGTCCAAATCGGTTAATAAATGACGGAGTTCTGAGGTAACAAACATAAAAAAAAAAAACATACAGTCGAATTGAGAACCTCCTCCTTTTTTAAGTCGGTTGAAAATAGTTTAAAATGTAAATTATAAAAAATGTACTGAAATTAAAATTATTTTGTCAAAGAATTATGTCATGTCATTGCTATATGTTGACTAAGCCCTTAGTACATGAATTTGTTTGATTATTTTGAGGCAGAAATCGTAATCTATTTTGAAAAAAAAAACTTTTAACGAATTTCCATAGTTGAATCCGTCATCATACTTCATTAAGTTGTATGAAGTACTAGCGAATCACCCTAGCTTCGATTCGAGTTCGTCTCTAGAAAAACAAATCTATCCCACGAAAACCGCACATTTTTCCGAGATAAAAAGTAACCTATGTGCTATTACAAACTATAACCTATCTCTGTGCTAAATTTCATCCAGATCTATTCAGTCGTTCTGGCGTGAAAGAGTAACAAACATCCATCCATCCATCCATCCTCACAGACTTCCACATTTATAATAGAATTTACTACTACTAGTAGTAAATTCTTACTTGCTATTTTAGCACTACTAAATTGATAACGACGGTCAATTATATATATATATATATATATATATATATATATATATATATATATATATATATATATATATATATATATATATATATATATATATATATATATATATTTTGATGAGATTCATTTTTCAATCATCAGACAAAAATCAGCCATACAATGAATTTTAACCTATATATGAAAATGGAACAATTGAATTGTTTTATTTACACTGTAATTTTACGTAATATTAAATATATCATATATGTTTTTTTATCGCATGATTGTGAAATCAGCGCTTAATCGCGTAAGTTGTCATAACGAGTAAAGTATTTTGATCGCTTTTACTATGTGAGTGTACTCGATGGGCTTATCTCTTCAATGGGCAATGTTGTGGTTTGTGTGTATTTAGAATAAAGCGACGCACCTACATAAGAGGTACGTATATTATATATAGCGGTGATGGACTACCATTTTGTAGGCACTCATTTTTAAGATTTGAAATTGGTTAACAGACACTTTATAATACCACTATACCTTTTAACAAAGATTTAGATTCAACAAACTCGAATTTAAACTCATTACAAGATATAGAATTGGCCATTCTTCGATTTACGCAAATATTTTGAATATTTATTATTTATTTACATACATGATTTTAAGTATGTAAAATATTCAGTATGCATAGATGAAGAAGAGTTAGGAATCGAATAGATTGCAACTCACTCTTTGTGTTTTGCAGATAACAAACGGAACCCTAGGAGGGTTTGAATGTATTGTTAATACAACAACTCAGTTTAGTACTCAGCCCTTTTTAATGACCCACTGCTGGGCACGGCCCTCCATTCAATACGAGAGGGATCAGGCCATAGTCCAGCACGCTGGCCAAGTGCGGGTTGGCGGACTTCACATCTCATGTTAGAAATGATGAATCGCACATGAAAATATCAGAGGTGCAAGCTCTGGGATTAGAACTCGCTTCACTCAGTTTCGCAAGCGAGCGCGTTACCACTGAGCTACCACTTATTTTTTTTTTAATGTGTAGCAAATTTATTTTTTCTAAGTTCGCCCTGTTGTGAAAATTTGACTTAATCGTTTTTGTTATGAACAGCACTAAAGCTTATCAATAGCTACCAAATAAAAAAAAAAGAAAATCGACTGACAAATAGAGAAGAAAAAGGTTTTACCTTTGCCTATTTATATACATATATAGATTAGTGATTGGTATTATCTAAAGTGGTAAGTTTCTTATATGGAACAACTCGCAACAAAGTAGTTTAATCTTGATCTGTTTGTCTGTGTGTGGCAAATTTATGAACCAATATTTTTTTAGTTCGCTCGGGTTGTCAATTGTCATTGTACCTTCTACATGTTCTACATTTTCTCATTTTTAAATATATTTTCTCAGCTAAAAAATTAATTAATATTAATTCATAAATTTGCCACACAGACAAACAAATTAAACAAATATATAAAAAATTATTCGCAGAGCAGAGGGGCTGTTTTTATCGAGGGTTACAAATACATCATTCATATTCTAAAATATGTACAAATCGTATATTACTTTATGTTTTTAACGTCAGCTGCGAAATGATTTATCGTATGAAAAAAATTGCTTCGAACAAACATCAATTGGTACTTTTAAAACTTATTTAGTATTGATTATTCAGTTATCTTAAAGGAAATATTTAAAAGGAAAATATTGAAGACAGGTTGTGTCCTTGTACAGGTACGTACCTCGCAGGCGCGTCGCCATGTCGATCTGTTGCTTAGTGAAAACTTAGTGAAAGAAACTATTATTGGTGTATTTGCTCATACAAAATACATATTTATTATAGTGGTAAAGTTAGTAATTATATATATATATATATATATATATATATATATATATATATATATATATATATATATATATATATATATATATATATATATTAGGTGAAATATAAAGTAGGCCAATATTCTAAAACATAAAATATTTAAAACTAGAAAATCTGAAACGCTTTTATCGTGGTTATTTGTAACATTTTTATGGTAGCTGAGAATATTTCTTATTATACTAATAAAAAAAATCGCCCTCAATAAAAGCTTGTTGTTAAAGAATTTTTCCCAAAGAATTTCCTTGTTCGTTTAAAGTTAGCGATAGTGAACAAACAATTCTGTTCTTGAAAATGATCCCCAGATATAATTTGTTTTCCGTTAAACAGCTCCACATATTTTTTGTAAATCATTGGAAATGTACGGGTTGTAGAAAAAGTAAATACGAAAGTCTAATTTATCATCCTCAGAGTGTAAAAACACCGGCATCTAGGAATCCCGTGTTATTTATCTAACACGAACTCGGCTAAAGCTGGTATCACACTGCAGATGTTATTATTTTTGATTTTGTTTTTGTCTTAGAATATTTTTTTTTTAATACTACCGACTCACGCTTGCTTCGCTGGGGTTCGTCCAAAGGTAGATTCCCCATACAAACTTTCATCCCCATTTTTACCCTCTTAAAAGATGATTTCCGAAATAAAACTATCCTATGTCCTTTTCAGGATCTCAAACTGTCTTCTCTTCTATCTCAATTCATCTAAATCGGTTAAGTAGTTTCGGAACTTATTCGGTACAAATAAACAAACAAACAAAAAATCTTTCCTCCTTATAATATTTCTAAGTATACAGTATAGATAAAAATTTGACCTAAAACTTCGTTTACTTTTAGATAATATAAATTGCCAAAAAATATATTGAAAAAGAAGCAAAATACCAAAACGTGTATAGTGTCTACTCTGGTTAAAATCTTGTACCTACCAGTGAAAATCGATTCAGCCGGTCTTGGAATTAGTGGGTACAAACAGACAAACATACACAAAAATTGCTGCTTGAGCTTTTCATATAGGAACCGCAAGGAACTTGGACAAATGTTAGTATAATATATTATCGAACTAAGTCTTTTAATCAAAGTTGAGTTCGTGTATTGGAAGTTCAGCGTCAGGGATCTCGCCGCAGCACGTCGCATCATAAACCTTATAACAATTTTAATTAACTATTAATCTGATTTCTAATATACGATACTTAAATCTATAGATAAATAGGTAAAGACAACAGTTCTGTACCAGTTTCTCATCTGTTTGTCCGACTATCTTTTTTTTGTTAAGTAGAAAATATGAACGAGCTTTAGAATTTAGATCAACAAACAAAAGTTATGTTCGAATCCATTTGACCTCTGAGCGAACGCTAGTATAAAAAATATGCCAAGTGCATATATTATTTTAAATATTATGATATTTTTTATAAGGTACAACGAAAAAGTCTACAAACGAATACATGGATAGGCAAAGAAATATATACGTACATACACACATACTTTGATACATACATACAAACATATATGCATATATACATACATACGCACTCCTTCCTTCTCTCTTCCTTTCTCTCTATCCAAAGGTTGTCTAGAATAGACCGCTCTCTAGCGATAATGCTGCCTATTGTACTATTTCTCTTCAATCTGTTTTATTTAACTATATAATGTAAAATAATGGTGTGCAATAAAGAATATTTGATTTGATTTGAAAAAGTCATACTACTTTATTAATACGAAAGTTTGTGTGCGCGTACGTTTGTGCTTATTTTTGTTACGCTTCAACGCTGCTTGAACGGCTTTCGGATTTTGAATGAATTTGAAAAGATAAATCTCTTACACTTACACACAGTTTAATATCATCAAAATTTAGATACATTCATGTAAAACAGCTGATAAGGGAAAGAATAGATATAGAATTTTTGTCTGTTTGAGACAGTATCACGAGAAAACCACTAGACGGATTGTGATGAAGTTTGGTATGATGATAGCTGGTTATTCGGGTCAACATATAGGATACTTTTTTCTGCGGGAAAATATCTTATCTCTGAGAAATCTATACTAAATGTTAACTTGTAACTAGGGACGAAGCCGAGCGGAGCGAAAGTGAGTCGCTAGTATAGTATATATATATATATATATATATATATATATATATATATATATATATATATATATATATATATATACATATATATATGTAACATTAATATTTTCTTTTATAGCACAATATTTTTTATTGCATCGTATTTTCCACTTGCTTAAATTTATTCCTGCTATAAAGTTAGGATATATTTTCTAGAATAAATTTTGTTGATACAAATTAGCACATATTAGAAACGAAGTCGTATACAATAGAGCCTTAATTTTATTGCTACTTAGGAAGAAAGGCCTCTTTGGGATTCTATTTGGAATGATTAAATAGTGCTAAATATCTTGAAACTTTACCAGTTTGATTGATGAATAAGAGGGTTTATACTCTAATTAAAGTGGGAATTTTATGCGTTTCAGTGGGAGAGAGCTGATTTATTGATACATTTTATTTAATTTAGTTATAAAAAAGACGTGTGGCACTCGGAGACTGCCGCGGTAAAGCTATTGCATAGCATTTTTTTCAACTTATGCAATTATAATTATTTATTTATTTTATTAATGCAGTATTTTTTTTCCTTTGTTTTTTGTTCTTTGATATTAATTCAAGTTACACTTTGAGCGTGGTGACCGATAAAAAAACAAATTTTTTTCTTTTATTAAATAAATGAGATGTTAATATTGTTCAAAATATTTTTATTATCTTTCAATACATGTCGGTTCTTCAGGAATATTTATCATTGAAACTATAGGTTTATGGTAACTGAAATAAGAAACATAAGTTTGAGACTTGATATCTTCTAAATATCTGGAAAATACCGCGTCAATGGTGGTTCCATATTTTGTTGTGGATTTTTGTGGATCATTATTCATTTTTAAATTCAATATTTTCGAAAGCAAGCTGCATCGACTGCATCTTTGTTGCAAGAATTCAAAAGACTGTCTCTAAATAGTGTTCAGACGATAGCTCAAAGTGTATTAGATTTCATTAGTAATAGAAATGGCATTTCAATAATTACTTTCAACTGCCAAAGTCTAAATAGTTACAAATACGATTTACAAGATTCAGTTACGAGGCAAGCAAATGTGTTACTTCTTACCGAAACAGATGTCAAATGTCAGATCGTCAAAAACGTCAGATGTCAGATGTCAAATCTGAGTGGGGGTGTTAGGTTTTTTTCGTTACGGAATTTCTGGATTCGGTCCCCACGCTCAAGGCCCGCGATAGAAGCTATGCAATAGCTTAAAAAACAGTAATACAAAGCAGCAATTCTGAATCATAGATTGATTCAGAGTGACGCATCCATAACGAAGCGGGGTTGTGGGCGAAAACTTGTATATAACTATCTATTGTATATCTCAAAATTGTTTATTTAAAGGATATAAAAAAGACTACTGTGTTGTAAATGCGAAAGTCAATATGTTCTATTTGTTACTCCATTAAACAGCTGGACCGATTTGAATGAAAATATGGTTACACATACAGGCTAGGTTCGCTGCTAGATACGCACACAAAAGAAGTGAGAGTAAGTCACTAAAGTGTAATAAATTTCTCTGTAGTCTGTCTAAAAATTGTTTATTTAATGCACATTAGTCTATACTAATATTATAAAGAGGTAAAGTTTGTGAATTTGTGACGTTGTAGGGGGTAATCTCTGGATCTACTGAACCGATTTAGATGAAATTTGGTAAGAAGATAGTTGGAGACCCTGGGAAGTATATAGAATACTTTTTATCCCGGAAATTATCCTTTAAGGAGGTGACAGTTTGTATGGGGAATCAACCTAGGGTCGAACCCGAACGAAGCGAGGGTGAGTCGCTAGTAAGGAATATAATAAGAAGAGTATGTATACTGTATGTTAGAAGGTGACCTGAATATTTCCATACATCTGACACACAACACAAAGGCGCACTAATTGCAACGATTTGCACGTGCTTCAGATGGAATTAGAAATTGTTGGAGCCTGAATCTTATATAGGACCTAATGCTGTAAATTAAGCTTTAAATATTTATTTTATTCTTGTTTCCAAACCTAGCTTTGCTTAGAAACATCCAGGATTCCTAGATCTTTTTATAGGCCACATGAGTCACTTAATATGCCGCGATAAAAGTCGGTCAGTATTTGACTTTCAAGATTATGTGAAGGTAAAATCATCAATCAATATCAATATGATCCTAAGTTATTGCATGAAAAAAGGATAAACCAATAAACACACTGTTACTTTTATAATATTAATATATACTAGCAGAACCCGCGGCTGCGCTCGCACTAAAACTACAAAAAAGACTTTAAAATGGTAGGTTTCATATAAACTTTTATCCGCTATTTTACCCCCTTATGGGTTGAATTTCGAAAAATGCTAAAACACGTATTTATTTAATTTTATTGAAGAGTATTAATGCCAAGTTTCAAGTAATTCTGATGGTCCTGTGTTTTAATGTCCCAACATATTTATATTTATATAAGTGCGTTTCGTTTTTTTTTATTAGAGAGATATAAGACAACGAATTTCATTAATATACAAATGGCTGTCTCTAAAATATGTATCTATGGAATACCGGTATTTACTAAGAATTAACACATCGTCGTAGAATCGATCTACGTTATGCAAATGTTATAACTAGGTCATATAATGTAGGAGTGCCTATTAGAGTAGCGAGACTGTAATCGACACTCAGACAGCAGAATTTGATTAGTGCACAGGTACGAGTATGTTCAATGTTCATAGCCAGCTAAATATGTGGCACAAACATAGGTATATTCATATTGGTCTCGTATCGGCTGTTTATTTTCTACTAGGATATGAAGATACAAGGTGAATTTTTGTCTCTATTGAAAAAGAGATATACTCGTATGTAAAAGTGTTCAGAATTTTTTCCTGAATAAATTATTTAAATACTAGCGGCTCACCCTAGTTCCGCTCGAGTTCGCCTCTAGCAAAACAAAAACAAACCTATTCCACGGGAACCATACATTTTTCTGGGATAAAAAGTAGCCTGTGTTATACCATACTATAATCTATCTCTGTGCCAAATTTCATACAGATCCGTTCAGCCGTGTTGGCGTGAAAAAGTAACAAACATCCATACATACTCACTTTCACATTTATAATATTAATTAAAAAAAATAATACGGATGTACATGTCGGGTGATTCCATAACTTCAATAAACAATTTCATCACTAACAGCTTATTATTAGCTTTTACTGTTTTTGACTTAAAAGGTCCACCTGAAAAATGTCTAACACAAGATCAAATCTGCTACTAACCTTACTATTCAATATGCATAAAATATATAAACTCCTGAGCTAAAAATAGCCATGTTCATACTGAGCTATAATGGAGTAATTATTATAGTGATTACAATTGTACCTCATGTTCTATGTGGAAGCCTGTGATCCTCTGTGGGTGAAATCGAATGCATTAGCGAATTGGCTTAATATGTGCTTATGACGTAGTAGAGTATATATAATGAAATAAGAGATACATACATATAACATATAACGTTTATGACTTTATTGCCTGAAATGTACGGTTTTGAGTAACAAAGTCTAAGAAATAGTCAGTAAATTTATTAAAACCTTAAATTTATGAGTTCTGGTAAATAATAAATGTCACAAAATAAGCTTTTTGTTTATGAACTAGTTGCATAAGAATTTCGTTAGACCATTCATCACACCACGTTCATATTTGTCGAAAAATTATTGTCTGCCTGTTTGTAACTTCTAAACTTTGAAACGGCTGAACCCATTTTGACAAAACTTTCACTGGCTAGTAGAGTTATATGAGTTATTATCTTATCATTATAAAACGCAAACAAACTACGAACGATAACCACTGTACGTTGCATAGTGATGTTAAGCATTATTTATGTACATCTCTAATTACGTTTTACAATAAAGGTATAAATATATTTGAGTATCCTTTATATGTATATGTCGTAGGATAATTTGATAATTCGAATTTTCGTGAAAATCCTGGGGATATTGCGAGAACACGATAATTAGACAATGGGAAAACATTTCTCAATTTTACACTAATATATCTCTCTATTAGAAGCCTTATAAATAACATAGGTTGAGAAGGCTACGGCGGGAGGCGGGCTACGTCTTACGCGGAAGAACCATTTCTTTCTAGGTTTGTTAGGTTAGAACAGTGACCTTAATAGCTAGAGCGACTCGTGTTTTTGCAAAAACCCTATCTTTTGACGACACGCTTGGCTCAGTTTGTAGTGACCCTACTTTCTGCGCCAGCGGTCGCGGGTTCGAGTCCCGCTGGGGGCATTCATTTGTGTGATGACGAATGTTTGTACTCCAGTCATGGGTGTTTATATTTATAATATGTATGTATTTAAAGTTATATATGTGTAGTGTATCAACTATCTGGTATCCATAACACAGGCCTCGTAGTTTACCATGGAACTAGATGGCGCTGTGTGTTAATGTCCCAACGTATTTATATTTTTTATTTATTATTTTTCCCATAACCAATCCCAAGGGTGTTCGTGAAAAAATGAATTATCAAATCATCCTACGACATATATAGGTATCTGTCCTATTTCCCACAAAAATAAATAAAACTTCCTTTTTTTAAAGTTAGGCTTACTATATACTAGACTAGGCATTTACAGATACTATATATATGAATTATAATTGTTGTAATCTGTGGTAAATTTTATAATCTTTTTATTCTATATATAGCGCCATCTATTTCCTCACCCCTACTGTTCTATATAATTACTTTTACCTGTCATGGCGTTGCATATAAGTTTTTCTGTTTTCGAAAGTTATAAAATAAATACAATAAAATAGTACTGGTCTGTTTTGATTTAACATCTACATGATACATTACTTCAACATGGTAGCAGAGCGTGGTTTGTTAATAATTGAAATACAGTGAGATTAAAACAGACCACGTGGAAAGTAGTTCACGCCTCGTGTAGAATTGTGAAGAATAGACGCTTTACACGCGTCGGCATATTATCAGCAAAATGGCCAAGCAAGCAAGGATTGAAGATATAACGATACCCATTTTTGATGGTGTAAATTATTCAAGTTGGAAGTTAAGGTTAGTAACTTTATTAGAATATAAAGAATGCAACGAGCCCGCCATTTGCATGATGCCTGCTAAATATGAAAATCGAGAGGCGGAATGGAAGAAAATGGATTTAAAAGCAAGAACTATAATAATGAGCACAATTTCAGATAAACAATTAGAATATGTTAGCGAATGTACAACAGCTCAAGAAATGATAAAAAAGTTTGACAAGATGTATTTAACAAAATCTACTGCTATGCAAATAATATGTAGGGGAAAAATTGAAGAGATTAAATTAAACAATTACAATACAATAGAAGATTTTTTTGTTGATTTTGAGAAAACAACGAACGATTTCAAAGCGGCTGGTGGAAATATAGATGAATCCGAGAAGATGAGATACTTGCTCAGAGCTTTACCTCCAAGTTACAGTTACATTGGAGATTTTATTGATGTTATTCCAGAAGAACAGAGAACAGTAGATTATATAAAGTCTAAAATAAAAGAGAAAAATATGACTACTGGTGATACAGACAAGAAAAGTGATATGAGTACCTTTACAATAAAAACTAAAGCACAATGTTATATCTGTGGAGAGACAGGCCATCTCAGGAAGGACTGTTGGCACGGTCAGAAAAGGCAAGGACATCAAAACTACCAAGGAAGACAACCACATAGAAATTACAACAAAGGTTACAACAGAGGTGGATTTTACCGAGGTCGTGGCAGAGGCAGAGGTCAAGGTCATCCCAGAGGTGAGTCTTCGAACACTCAGCAAGATTGTTTTTCAGCCGAGTCATGGATAGCTCAAGTTTGTAATCCAGAAATAAATCAGGTAATGGGTAGTGAAGTGGAATGTGATAAAAATAGTGAAATTAATTGGTTGTTAGATAGTGGGTGTACAGACCACATTATATTTTTTGTATTAAAAGTAAAGCACTGCAAATTGTTTTATAGAGTTTGTTAACTTAGTAGAAAATAAATTTAATAAAAAGTAGCAGAAAGATATAATAGATCTGCTATGGATATAGGTAGATGCTTAATGAAAGAAGCTAAAATTCACAAAAGATATTGGCCTGAAGTTATAAAAACAGCAGCATACTTAAAAAATCGTACAATTGCTAATACAGTAGAGAATAAAACCCCATATGAAATATTTTTTGGTATTAAACCAAATGTAGAGCATTTAAAGATTTATGGAAGTAGAGTTTATGTTAGGGTTCCAGAAGTTTAAGAAAAATAATACATTTGAGGAGGCGATGAACTCCCATGATTACAAACAATGGCAAATCGCGATGGACACTGAAATAAATAGCTTAAACAAAAATAACACATGGCAAATTGTTGAACGGCCAAAAGATAAAAAGGTACTTGATGTCAAGTGGGTCTTTAAAAAGAAAAGTAATAATGTTTATAAAGCTAGGTTAGTTGTACGAGGATTCCAGCAAAAGGAATATATTGAAAATGTTTATTCACCAGTAGGAAAAATGCAAACATTGAAAATTTTATTATCATACAGTTGTAAAAATAATTTATTCATAGAACAAATGGATGTTGAGACAGCATTTTTAAATAGTTATGTAAAGTCAGAAGTATTTATAAATCAACCGAAAGGTTATGAAACTATAATAAAGTTTACAAATTGCAACACATGTATTGAAAAATTGAATTTTGTTAGAAGTAACTATGATTTCTGTTTATATGTAAATAATACAAGCAAAGATCCAATATATATAGTATAAGTAAAAGTTCAAGAAAAGTTTATAAATTTAAGGAGGCGTGTTGTAATCTGTGGTAAATTTTATAATCTTTTTATTCTATATATAGCGCCATCTATTTCCTCACCCCTACTGTTCTATATAATTACTTTTACCTGTCATGGCGTTGCATATAAGTTTTTCTGTTTTCGAAAGTTATAAAATAAATACAATAAAATAGTACTGGTCTGTTTTGATTTAACATCTACATGATACATTACTTCAACAATAATTTCTTTATATTATATTAAAAATAATAATGAAAAAATTCTAACAGTGCAGCAGTGTTTTGCCTCTATATACTTGAAGCTAAATTGGTATGCGAAACTTCATTCTGATGGATTGTCAGCAGGTGCTTGAAAAATGAACGACAAATGTTACACTTCTTTTATTTCTCTAACAAAATTTTATAAAAGTTTCTAAAAATCTTCGAAAAATGTAATTTCATCGAACGAACCAATAAAGTTTCAAAGAATCATATATATTTTATTTTATAAAAAAGGTTTTAAAATGAGTTTGATTTTTTTGTTTGTTTTAATTTACTTTAATCTTTGGAACTACCAGCTGTCTAATTTATAGAATTCTTGCATTTTACTTATATTCGCGTCCAGAGACTACCCTTGGTGCCTAACGGTAGCCTACTGTGTTACTAGTAACTATCTATGTATGTATATATTCAGCCCTTTTTAACAGCCCACTGCGGATTACGGGCCTCCCTTCAGTACGAGGGGAAACAGGCCATAGTCCACCACGCTGGCCAAGTGCGGGTTGGCGGACTTCACATGTCTTTTAAAAACGTGCTAGGTTCTCTCAGATATGCAGATTTCCTGACGATGTTTTCCTTCACCGTTAAGACAAGTGGTAATCATGTTGGAAATGATTCGCACATGAAAATATCAAAGGTGCGAGACCCGGGATTTGAACCCGCTTCACCCGATTTCCCAAGCGAGCGCCTTACCACTGGACTACCACTGCTTTCGCACTATCTATTTGTACTAATACGTCCAAATCCGTCCAGCCGTTTAACCAGTAACATACATACACGTACAAGGTCCAAGTCCCAAGTGGGTTATTCTATCACGAAATACTCAGTAGCCTTGATCTCTCACAGGTTGAGTCAACCCACCGGATATTGAGTGGTGGAAATAGAGAGTGCCTTTATGTTTACTCTTATATTTGAGCACTATTATATCTCTGCGCATACAAAAGATATTGTATTTAACAGCATGGTACTACCCTCGAAGGTGATCAATTATACTTAAACAATCAATGCTAGTGAAGCCGCAGGCAAAATATTATCTTTTATAAGAACAAAATCCACTTCGCTTACCGCGTAAAGTTAAGGATCTAACATAAAAATTGAGCTTATAATAATCGTTTCACATCAAACATATCGAAGTCGGTCCTTATCGTACCTTGCAATTTGTCTGAATATAGACCGAAGGAATTTTCATATGAAATTCCGTTCGCTTTCACACGAGCTATTTTTTCCGGGATATGAGGTATCCTATATGTAGTATTAATAAGGAATAACATTTTAAAATATATATGTAAAATCTACTTTATATTTATGAAACACCACTCTCTTGCGGCACAAATTGTGTTATATAAAATGTACTAGCAGAACCCGCGGCTTCGCTCGCGCTAAAACTTATCCCCTATTTTACCCCCTTATGGGATGAATTTAGAAAAATACTCAAAGACGTATTTATTTAATTGTATTAAAGAGCATTAATACCAAGGTTTAAGTAATTCTGATCATAGATATTTTTCGTGGAATTCTTTATAACGTGTTTCCCGTGGTGGTGAGATAATCTCCCTCGGTAAAAAGCAGCCTATGTCACTCTTCAGCTGATAGATATTATTTAGATATCGAACAATTTTCAAAACTGGATCAGTGGTTTCAGACATTACCATCTACGTCCAAACTTACAAAATTTACCTGTTTATAATATTAAAGTAGTGTAGATGGGATTTAATTATTTTGTTTATTTATGTACTAAGAAATTTTATTACCTAAAAACCTTATTACCCATATTATTATATTTTAATATTACCGCTCAGAATCACAAGTTAAATTATACAATTTGTAAAGTGACTGGTCCAACCTTTAGGCACTTGCTGTTTCTCATTAAAATTTTAAAATTAGGCTCATATTGGGAAATTAAAATGAAATGGAACTTTTAATTTATTCAATGTTTCTTTGAGATATTTTCTTTGAAGAAAATCCTTGGTTTATCCTTAGACAGTAATGAAGTCCGTCCTTCAGAGCGGGATTATGGGATCGTTAGGATTTTATTCTATATTTTATCCAATTTATTTTGATGGATTCTTTGTCACACAATATTTTACAGACCAGCTTCCTGAGTCTGCTCGCACGCACGAGAACAAAAAAGCCTTTGCCATTCTCTTCCGAATCCTGTATATCATTCATTTTAGTAGTTACCTTACTTTTTCTTTCTTCTACTAATAAAACCCCTATTGTTCGCCCAATGGTCAAAATTCGATCATAGTCATTATTTAAAATTTGAGGAAAGCATGTATGAATAGAATTTACCTATCTAAGCCGTAAAATATTTCATCTCTGAGAAATCTATACTAACCGTTAAAACGTACTTAGGGACGAACCGGAGCAGTGCTAGGGTGAGTAGCTTGTATGGTCTAAATCATTTTCGCCTTTTCACATTACTACGAGTAAATACGTATATTATATTTTATAGATAATACAATACAATAGTTTAATTTTGTCTCATAAAATAAATTTGATACGAAATGAACGAATAGGCATTAAAAGCTTATTAATAACATGATGATACTCGTATCTACACTGACCGGTGAGCTCATCTACAGTACAGGCAATATCTACAATACGATGTAAATATTACAATATGTAACATACGTATTATTTAGTCAAACATTCCAACAATTTAATCAACATTAAATTTAAAATTCAAACTTAAAACATGCTTTACAAAAATAGACTTTTAAAGAATCTTTGAAGTTCTCAGAATAATGGACTCGATTGCTTTTTTGAGTAAAATAAAATAGTTCTAAAAATGTTCCTGTAAAGAATAGGATGTTTGCTGATAAAGTGTCAAAAATCCTTATATACCCTTATTTATTTATTTATCTATTTATTTATTTATAAAAACAAACTAGCGACTTACCCTTGCTTCGCTCGGGTGCGCCTCTATGTACGGTAGCTTAATTTTACTGAGCGAAATCCCCAATTCTTTTTCTAAAATAAAAGTAGCCTAAGTTACTCCTTAGAACACCAACTATCTGCCAATTAAAGTTTTGCCAAAATCAGTTCACCAGTTTCGAAGATTAGCCGGAAGAAACAGATAGATAGATAGATAAAAATTCAAAAAAAAGTGATATTACAAACAAACACTTCAATTTTATTTATCTGTATAGATTATATAGTTATTTATTATATAATTTTATAAATTATAAATAAATTGTGCTTATTTATTAATTATGACAAAATTAGTGATAAATCTTTTCATTCAAAAAATAACCAAAACACAATTTGTAGTATCTCATTCTTTCTAATGTTAAACTTGTTTTTGGGTTATATAGAATTTTGGGTTATTTGACGACATACCATATATTTTCATGTAAGCACAAGCAAGCGATATAAATTTATTCGTCTCTAAATATTTTAAAGGTACGTTCGAGTGCAATAAAATATCGTCCTTTTACGAAACTAAAATATGATCATTTTAGTTTTGCTCAAAACTTCGCATGACAATGTGATACAAAGTTGCCATCTTTTTAAACTTTCTAGTACCTTGCATGTAGGTAGCCTTTATTGCTTCTTAACATGGTTATTTCAAACATTTTGTTAGCTTCATAAGTTACATACTTACTGTAATGAAATCTTGGATTTGTCGATTTGAAACTTTACAAAAATGTAAAATCCGTATGAAAATAATCTATCCGTATTTAATGTTATAATTTATGTGTAAGTTTGTGAGTATGCATGGATGTTTGTTACTCTTTCACGCCAGAACGGCTGAACGGATCTGGATGAATTTGGCACAGAGATAGATTATAGTCTGGAATAACACATTAGCTACTTTTTATCTCGGAAAATATGTACGGTTCCCGTGGGATAGGTTTGTTTTTGTTTCCCTAGACGTGAGCCGCTAGTACATAATAAAATAAAATTCTAACTAAGCCGAATCTGTACATCAAATATTTTTTGGAAAACCTTATTGAAATAGTCATTATCATCGATACAGAGGCCGAATCTATAGTTTTTAGAATTTTTGTCTGTTTGTATGTCTGTGACCACGTCACGAGAAAACCACAGGACAGATTTTGATGAAATTTGGTATGTCAATAGCTGGTTATCTGGGCCAACATATAGGATTCTTTTTACTGTAGGAAAATAAAATATCTCATTTCTGAGTAATCTATACTAACTGTTAAAACGTACCCGGATGCACCCGAGCGGAGCGAGAGTGAATCGCTAGTTTAATAAAAACCAGCAAATTTGACAATCTGCCTGCTCAATCTTTTAAATATTTAATTGCGTTAAAAAATATGAGCTTAGTTTAACATATATTAAACTTGTGTAAGGTTGCATTTTTATATATTGAGTGTTTTAATAGAAAATAATATATTTGATTAATTTGTAATGATTTACGTATAAGGCTTTTACTTATGTGACATTGGCCGATAGGAATGTGTTTTAAAAAAAAAGGGCGCGGATATTCATTTGTTTTCCCGCGTTTTTGCACAGAGATATCGGTACCACTATGTAGTGACTAGACACGAATTGTTTGTAATACTGAAAATTATGATTATAAATTATGTAACTCACTGACGATTATAAAAGTACTGAATATAAGAATATAAGCAAGGAATATTTCGAAGTTTTATTATGGAGCCAACACTTGGTATCTTGGTAATCAATTAAGGTAAAATTTGGCAAAGATATAAATTGCATCCAGGGGACGGACTTCCTACATTTGATTTCGGCACACGCGATCACGCGAGCGAAACCGCGGACAAAACTAGTGCTATATAAATAAAGTGATATATAAATTATTTCTACGTACCTACCATATGAGTGGCGCTGCGGACAAAAGCTAGTTTAATATAAAGGCCTATTTAATTTCGGTAAATATGTAACACAAATCTTACCCTCAAGGTACATTGTGAGAGTACAGTTCAGTGCGCGAGTCTGAATCACATTTCGCAGATTTTATGAAATGATAATTTTAACATACAATTCTAACTGTGTCACTTCTTATCTGTATGTACCTAGTTATCTAGAAACACGCCACTATTTATAATTTATGTAATCTATACATATAATAAAATTCAAAGTGAATCGAATCTATACATTAAATATTTTGTGGAAAATCTTATTAAAATGGTCATTATTATCGATACAAAGCCGAATGTATAGTTTTTAGAATTTTTGTCTGTCTGGGAATTCATTAAGAGAAAACCACTGGACAGATTTTGATAAAAGTTTGTATAATGATAGCTGGTTATTTGAGTTAATATTTAGGATACTTTTTAATGCGGGAAAATACCTCATCTCTGAATAATCTATACTAAACGTTATAACATAACTAGGAACGAACCCGAGTGGAGCGAGGGTGAGTCACTAGTTTATAACTAAAAATATACACTAACATCAGAATCAATTTTAAAGTTACTAAAAAGTTTCAATCTCAAGGGCGGAACATATGTGAGACCCTTAATGACATCGCAGATACGCAAAATGACATACATCACAATTTAATACTTTCTTCAATAAAATTCATTTGATCAAAAAGTTAAATAAAAACCTTGGATCTCGACACCAGCACGACCGTTTTCAACTAGAGTTGAGGTCTATCCAGGTGACCCCACAAGTACGTAAAAAAATCAGCCAAGCCGTTTAGGAGAAGACAAAATTACGAAAACACGCACACAAGAATTTTATATATGTATGTACATATAAAGATGAAGATATTATATTTTACTAACATGTAAGAGATAATCTCTGACTCAGTGGAAAAGCTCTAAGAATTGTTACACTAATTGACAGCTACATGATCTCTAAGTAACATTCTCTGAAGGAGGTGAATACAGTATATGTATTGTCTAAGAAATGTTAAAGGTTAAGATTTTTGTAATATGTCTAATCTCAAGTACGAATAAAAGTCTACTTAGGTTTGCTACGGACATACAGATAGACTGAAAATTTTATAAGTATTCAGATTTTCATTTGAGGCACGGAACTCTAAAAAAAACTGGTATTATGGAACAGATGTATGTACATACATATGTATGTATATTTAAAATATCAGGAGGATATATTTCGCTACTTAATATGAAATAAAATAAAGCTCTGCTAGATTTATTTTTCATTACTTCTTCGCAGTAGAGATTTTTAATTCTAAAATTACTATGCTGAATAAACTTCGATTCCACTTAAATCGTTGTCACGCTTAATGCTGGTGTAAAGAGTTATAAAAGTTTTTTCCGTTCACATCGCAAAGGAAAGATTTTGAAGGATGAAAAGTTCCATTAAAATACCAAACAAGTGCGCTTCGGCGCGGAATCGTGGAGAGAAGGAATACTGAATGGGCTCAATTATGCCCCAATCGTTCAGTTATTGAATCAACGTTACTTCGGCATAGGGTTGGCACTTCCTAGTTATTTTATATTAGCATGACGTTATTTATATTATGTATATATATTCTTTTCCGTAAAAAAACCAGACAGGCGCAGAGTTAATATACTTTTTTTAGTGGCAATAATTTTTTCATGCTGTAGGTAGGTTTGTAGAGCTAACTTTTCCACTTATAATCTAATACAAGTGTAATTCAAAGGGTTTAAAATTAATTGAAGGAATTTAGAGCAATGGAAGCATATATACGTATTTAAGCAGTTACAACCGTTATCACTCCCACGTTAAACACTGCCTCTCTAACATGAAACGTTACTTAGGTCGATACCTCTAGGCATCTGAAATCGTATCCAGCGGGTACCAACTCAATAAGACATAATTCGTTGGCTTACTATTACAAGGTTCTATGTTAATTTTAATGAAGTTTAGTATTTTTTACATAGAACTTCGTTATTTTGTTATCGTAAAAAAACAACATAGAATTATGTAAAATTGAATATTTTTTAGTTATAGTGCCGATATCTAGTGGTTTGTTTTTGCAAAACTGTAGCTAATGACACATAGAACTAAATAAGTACTAAAATTGTAACATAGAACTTTGTAATAGTGAGCCAACGAATTATGTCGAATATAATTTCCGATGAACCATTACCATCCTCGTATAGCTCTCAATTCAGACGCTTATCAATCAGATGTCAATATGTCACTGAGATATATGTATAAGCTACTGGCATCGCTATGCTTCCTTTAGATCTAAACTTAACCCACACGTAACTTAGTAACTGTTTTTTACTTGTAAAATCTTATATACATTTTATATACACAACATGGTGGGATTTTAAAGTTGTATTACATTAGATCTATTGTAAAATAGACCTATAAGTTAATAACACGATTAGCTATTTGCCTGTTATGTAAAACAATTCATTAACTTTAGAAGATATTAAAAAGTAAATTCGCGTATGCATTTAAAAAAAACTATGAACATTATTCGCTCTTAACGCCATATAATAATGTACCAAATAAATATTTACAGATTTTCTTAAGGAGCAACCCTAGCCTCTTTTACGATCGGTAACGATATCACGCCAATTGAAAATTTTTCATTTCTTCTACAATAACTAATAAGTATTAACGACGTGCAAGTTATTATGAAGATTTTGTATTAGCTTTTGTAATTCGGCGTGGTATTATCTATTACTATAATAAAACAGTAGAGGTCGAATGTCTGTACATAGCAAAAAAAAAATGCTAAAAGCCGAGTCAGGGGGATGTAAGAAGACAAATAGAACAAATCCAGATTTTTTTTAATTTTTTTGTTTCTCTGTCTGTTTGTCTGTTTGTACGGACCGATTTCAATGAAATTTTGCATGGTCATACCTTATATCCCCGGGCAACATCTTAGACACTTTTTATCCCGGAAAATTAAATAGTTTCCATGGGATAGTTAAAAAACTATCATGACTTATACAACTTATGCACCTAATTTAGTAAAATTTAACATTCTGATACCTTATATTGCCGGTCAAACAACAGGTTACTTTTCATCCGGGAAAAATGAATGGTTCCCGTGGCAACTAATAGATCTCTATTAGTGTTTTTCTAGAGGCGAACCCGAGCGAAGCGAGGGTGAGCCGCTAGTATAATAGATATTATGATTTATGTTGTAAGCTACTATACCTGTAATCTAATTTTTCTCTATTTGTTTAAGCTTTATTATTCTTAACACTTTTTTAACGTTTGGAAAGACTTACGCATGCAGGCGGTTATG
Organism: Brenthis hecate; assembly: GCA_951806755.1. Classification (NCBI taxonomy): domain Eukaryota; kingdom Metazoa; phylum Arthropoda; class Insecta; order Lepidoptera; family Nymphalidae; genus Brenthis; species Brenthis hecate. The sequence continues at coordinate 236,791 of OX638261.1, forward strand.
TGGTTAATTATTTTTTTGTTACAATGAAATGTAAATCTTAGATTTTAAATGTAGGTAATAAATAAGATATTTTCTTATAATTTTTTCGTTTAAATAAATATAATAAATAATATTTTTTAAATCAATGTTAAGATGTTGAACTTTTTTGATTCTACAATATATTTGTGATATATAACGTTTTATATTTTCCATATTTCTTGCTTACTTTTCTGAGTAGGTTATATTTTTATTTCGAGGTTAAAAGCTTTTTAAAATATAAATTTATTTGAGCTTGAAATTAGATGCAATGCCAAAACATAAACTTATTAAATACTCGTTCTAACTCTCAAAGTTGTAAAGACTTGAAAAAGTAAAAATGTATGACAACTTTGAAGTTCGAAGAAAACTTTCAAACCTTATGTTCAAAGGTCTGAAAGTAACTTTTAAAAACTTTTCAAGATAATGTCACGAATTATACGACTTTTATTTATCATAATTTATTCTAATTGAACTCAACATTGATATTTTTTATAATACTTTCTTAGATTTACGCGAATATTTGACATTTTTAATCTTTTACGTGACCATGATTGTTGTAAACCATTCGAAACATCGAGAACCAAAAATTAAAATAAATCCGCGTAGAAACCCGAAAACGTAGTTTCATTTTACAAAAAATATATATTTTACAATTTTTCTCATATTTTATAATATACTTATCATCAGGGTCATCTGAACGCAGCCGGAGCAGTGGGCAATGCTAGTTGTATTTATATAATATAGTAAAGATTTTATAGATAAAATAAAATATTTTATACAGAAAGCTAAATTCATGGCAAGTTTTAAAATTTAAGTTAGAATTCTAAGAAAAAACGTTCTGGTATTTTCAAAAACAGGAAATAATTAAAGGGCGCGTTTGCGTTTCAGTAAATTGTGATTACGTGGACTCAAACCCTGGACTTAACGACCGCTTCATAAAGATTTATATTTATTTAAAACCGCCCCGACTGTATATTAAAGGAAAATATAATGAAAATATTCCTGGAAAACATCTAGTTTTTAAATTTGCTTTACGTACTTATTTTAGTTAAGGCCTTCTAATAATATTTTTTTATGATTTCATATTGTTATGATTGCAAAAGCTGTATAATTATTTACCATAATTCATATTATAAATGCGTGTGTATTTGTTTTTAGGGTTCTGTAGGCAAAAGGCCAAAACGAAACTCTTACAATTTTATCATACAAATTCTTAATATATTGAGGTAATAGAGCGCCAAAATATTATATTTTCAACGAAAATTATTTTTAAAAAGATATGCTGAGAGCATTTAAAAAATAAAGATTCCGACAAATTGAGAACCTCCTTCTTTTTGGAAATCGGTTAAAAACGCAAGACGTTACCACCTGAAAACAATTTTATTTTTAATTGAAATACTATATTTCTTTTAAAATATAGCATAAACTAAGCATGCTACGGAACCTGACTCGCACTTGCCTGGGTTTTTTTATTTATCTTTTTTTTTGTAGTTAAATAACATGTACCTAATAAAAACGTGGAGGTGGCATTTTACACATGACATGTAATTGAGGGATGATCTTTTTTAGGCTAATGAGGCGTGTGGGACATTTTTGAACAGGGCTTTTTTTAGGTTTAACAGTTTTTGAGATATTTGAGTAGGTACTTTCTTTTACACGTTCGGCAGCAAAATTAAATTAATAGTAATTTCATGAAATAGAAACTTGTTTATGCCGTCAATTAAATAAATATTGGCAGATGGATAAATATTTTATTTTACTTTTAATGTAATGATTACGCAGATTAAGCATGCTAAAACATAATATGTTACGGAACCCTTGCAGTGCTAGTCAGACTCGTATTTGCCCGGTTTTTTATGATGTTGGCTCAAGCCACGGGTGAGAGCTAGTTATAGAAATTTATATTCTTGGTTAACATTTTTATAAAAATAAAGCATATAACTTTATTTTTCAAGAACTCTTGTGATTTACAGCGGTGGCATCTCTACTGATGAAATGTAGTGATAGAGTTTTTGCATATTATTCATGTTCATACATATACAATAACATAAGTAACTTTTTTTGAAGCTCACATGAAAGTTGAAAGTTAAAGAAAGCTTTTGAAAGCTTATTTTATTTAAGCTCAAACTACGATCTAAGATAGATCAGTATGTAAATATTTAGTTTAGAGAAATAATATTGTTTTTATTATTTGCACATTGAGTCGGACATTACTAAATTTTGACTATATTGCAACACTGTATAATATGCAAATGTTTCTATAGTTTCAAACATTTTTGCACATAAAACAGTAAAAAAATATTTACCTCAACCGAGAATGTAACCTGTGAACTCTCATGGTTATTTAAAACCAGGTTATCCTCATTAAAACATAACGTTTCAAATATATTATACTCAGCACTTATATCAGATATCATCCAAGGGCGTCGTAAATCACGCACGTTTTAGCGAAAATGCTAAGAATATTTTAAAAGTAAATTATAACAGTATTTAATTCATTATCACAAAACCACTAGCACTGTTAATGGAAAGCTTAAAATTACTTTTTAAGTAAAATGGTTTATAGCTTTCAAAAAAACTTTAATAGTTATTATTCGCGCATGGTGAGTTGTTTCTTAAAATTTATATAAGTAGGAAAAATATAACTTATCCATTAAATTTTAATAATTTTAAAGTTTAAAGTCAACATAAAAAGCATCTTTTAACTTAAACTTACTTTGTAAGAAAAATATATGAATGGTTTAGAAACTAACCTATAAAGCAAAAGCCTTTAAAAGTTTTTTTTTTTTGGTAATTTTCATCACAATCGGTTGAAAATTTTACGAACGCCTAGAGTAAAAACTTACAAAGAAACATCTATTTTATTTATATACAAGATTACATTTAGTATTATAAGTGTATATATTGTATATATGTACTTAAATATTATATTTATTTAATAAGTACATTGTACGTACATTCTTTTCAACCTTTGTTTTCTCTTTCTCTGGCTATTTGACAATATTTTCCGAATTCGTTCGTTGATTACAAGAGATCCCTTTTTTGTATTTATTTTATTTTATCAATAAAGATTATAATAATTATAATTCATACATAGTTTTTTTTTCTATATGCATAACTGCGCATTATTTGCAAACGGAGAGATATCTCCGTAATAATATAAATTAGATCCTTAGCTAAGTTTTATGCAATTGGTCGAGAAGACTCAAGGATACGGCATAATTAGGAGGTACTTTGCTCTATCCGATATAGACCAGGGAGCTGAGGCAAGATGGAATTCTAGAATTATTGGAGCATAGACATTTTCAAAATTTTAAATTAAAGGTATTTTTTCGAATTTTTTCATAGATTTAATTTGATTTTTGATTCCCGGAGAGACAATGTCAGCCAGTTTTTTCCGTGACCATGATTAATGTGTAAAGCATTTGAACCAAAAATCTAAATAAATCCATGAAAAATTCCGTAAATATAGTTTTATTTATAACTAGCAATGCGCGCGGTTGCGCCCCCGTTCGGATGACCAAAAACCAAATTCTTAGGTTTTACGTATACTCTTACATTACAGTTTTTGTATTTTTTTCAGAAATTAGATATTTTCCCGCAGTAAAAAGTATCCTATATGTTGACCCGAATAACCAGCTATCATCATCCCAAATTTCATCAAAATCCCTTCAGTAGTTTTTCTGTGATGCGGTAACAGACAAACAGACAGACAAAAATTCTGAACACTATAGATTCGGCCTCTGTATCGATAATAATGTTTATTTCAATAAGAATATCCAAAAAATATTTAATGTACAAATTCGGCTTATTTACAATTTTATTATACGAGTATGTATAGATGTCAAATATTCGCGAAAATCTTAGAAAGTATTATTTTTATAATTATATTAAAATGGCAATTTATATATTTATGACTATTATGGTCATTCTCAAATATTTTTTAAAATTTTTGTCTTGTTGTTCATGCCCTCTCCTTTCTACATGATATTCTGTGCTCAACTGGCGCGCTTTAAATCCATTAACAAGAAAATTGAATTGAATGAAGGTTTCTATTCTTCAACTATTATAGTGGGCTAGATAAAATACTAAATAAAAACTTATTTATTCCCGACTTTTTGCTGTACAAATGAACTGACGTATAAATGTAATAACCTATTTTGCTTTAATAGCAGCTATTTTCATACAAAATTAAGTTTTAACTTTTCATTTTAATAACAAACCGTGTGTCTTGACTCAAGGCGTTAAAGGAGGATGAAGCTTAAACGACCAAGGAAAAACGTCACTGTAGTTCATGAATATGAATGACTTCAAAATACGTATTTAAATTTACTTGTTATTTTAGTGTTATATTTAAAATATAAAAAAAATCGATATCCTTGCCAGCACTGGTACGTATGTATAAAGAGATGAATTATTACCATTATTCATTATTTTAATATATTTCATTAAATTATATAATAATATACTAAATATAAGTATTCAGTATTTTTATTCTCATGATCCCTATTATTTATATTATTTTTAGGGCTCCCAATACAAAAAAATCTGATTTTACTCTATTAGTAAGACTAGACTAGCCCGTCTTTGGTATGTCCATCTGTTACTAGGGCCTATCTTAAAACAGTGGTACCCATTTTTTTAACAAATAATAAAAGAAACTAATCATAATATTTTGTATAAGTCTAAAAAGGATATTTATTGTATACTGGCAAAACAAAAACAAATCTATCCCACGGGAAACGGACATTTTTCCGGGATAAAAAGTAGCCTGTGTTATTCTGATGTACGAGCTATATTATTGTAAAGTTTCATTAAAATCCATTCAGTAATTTTTGAGTGAAAGAGTAACAAACATCCATACATCTATACATCCAGATATCCATCCATCCTCACAAACTTTCACATATACATATAATATAAGTATGGATAATTAAAATGATCTGTTTTAAAAACGAAGAAAAATCTTTTGATTGATAACCTTCATGTAAATTATTATTTGGTTTCATTCATTTAAGCTCATTAGCTTATTTCATGTATATAACTGAAAATTAATGTTGTAATTATTTATTCTTATGCATGCAGCTATGTTGTTGTCGTGTGTACATAATGTCAATTTTTAAGGTTCCGTAGCCAAAAGGCTCGAACTGAACCCTATTTTTTTTGATAAAAGTCAATATTATTTTATTTTAATGCTTTAATTATACCTGTTAGATGAAATTTTCTACAGAAGTTGTGTTGTCATGGGCAGAAAGCTACTTCTATAAATATGCTACTTCTCTCCTAGAATATGTACTGGGTGCACGATTACTAGGACATTTATTATTTTTACATTAATATATTTTATATTTTTCAGTCTTTATCCGGGACTCCACCATATTGGATTTAGAATAATTTCACTTAGCAAACCATGCATTGTCATCCAAACTAAACGTGTATGCAAAATTTTAGCTCAATTTTAAGGATAAATGCTTTAAAATTCAGTTGCAAGATTTGACCCGAATTACACACAAATATTGCAAGGTAAATAAATGCTTGTAAAAAAGAGAGTAGTAATTTGTACGTTTTCAGCTATATTGAGTATCTTCTAATTAAAAAAAAAATGTTTTTGGTACCTCTCCCATTTGATCTGAATAAAATTTTAAGCAAATAATTTTAGTTTATGCATTTTAACCGTCACTGTAGAGACCTCGTTACTGCTATGAATATGAATGCGGGTCGGAACTCGGGAATTTATAAAGAACTTTGACGACGTTTTCTTAACATTAACCAAATATTTAATAACTGGTTATTATTTAATAAAAAAAAATATTAGTTGCGATTAAATATATGTAGAATAAAGTTAAAATTTTTATAGAAAACAAGAGATTGGAAATCTTGGATACTACGAGAATAACGAAATTGTACAAAACTATCTTACTTTTCTGACCCATCATGGGGAACTTGCCGGCCGTCAACGGGCAGGGTACTGTGAGACTCCTACTCACTAAAACCCACAGTGAAGCCCGTCGCCGCAGTGCAATGGGGCGTTGCAGGGTCGCTTCAGCACATACTGCAACAACAATTTTTCGGACGGCCCGAACCACGCGAGCGAACCTCACCTAAATCAGAATGCCCTCGATTCACACAGCATCCCGACTGCCGCCTCCTTCTGTAAGATGACAACAAAGACGACAAAAGGAGACCATCGAAAGGCTGAAGTACACAACTGGCATATGTTGAGAAAGAAAATTCCACCTCTAAGCGTGATCACCCATGACCTAGAGGTGACTTGTCAGATAGACTATGACCTAGACTTATACATAGACTATTATTATTACTAGTAATATCTGCCAAAAACCGAGCTTTATATGATGTTATATTATAAATTGTCGCCTTAGTGCTTATTTGCCAAACTAAAGAAATGTATTGTACTTAACAGCAGACAGTTTTTTCGTTCTATTTTAAAAACAAAGTTTTATTTGAAATAAATTATTTGTAACATTCATATAAATATGTAGATGGCAAACATTATTTCCACTTTTCTTAAGTGAATTGTGTATTTTATAATAATAGATACTTCAAAGTCAACAATATTGTACTAAATACTCTCTCGGTAAATTGGTCGCTTGAACGAATATCCACTGAGACAGACAGAGATATATGTACTAAAAGTACCTACTAAAAGGCATCTAAGCAAAGTAAGGATGAATCACTAGTAACCGAATAAGCAGGAAAAAGTAAAAAATACATAGAAAGTTATATTTTATAATATCCAAGAATGAATATAGAGCTCAGACATACCAACTTAAGAACAAACGAGGAAGCTGTTACTGCTTCCGTTATTCAAGGACTTCCTCTTCCGCCCTCTTTGATGCGGAAAATTGCTTATTAGGAATTAACATACTTGAATTCAAGATTTCATGCTAACTTTACGCCTTATTAGCTATTACTATTGTAATAAAGTAAAACTGGGAAATAGTTTTATTTGCGAAAAAGCTGATTATTGACTTATAATTTTTTATAACAATATAAACTATACAAAGGATATCTTAAAGTTTTTAGACAAGTGATTATCAGGTTGAAAATTCAAGAGGTGAGACCTGAGGTTTGACCTCGTATCACTTGGTTGGCGAGCGCGTTACAACTAACATACTACTGCCCTCTATCATATAAATACATAGTCCGGTTACCTTAGTCTGATATTACTTATTCTGATAATACTTATTCTGATATTACTTATTCTGATAATACTTATTGAAATAACGTTGATTGGTAGTTTAATATCCATATTTTACGTTTAATTCTGCAAAGATACAAAAAGCTACTGATGCCTGAAGGTATCATTTCAATAAACATGAAAATTCATGAGGCCAATAATCATGGCTGAAGTCAGAATGACAGTATTGTGCTCATCGAATATCATTTAACCTATATACAACGTGGGCATCAATCCTACTACCACCTGTTTACGATAACTATAAACGTTACGTAACTACTTTTCACCCGATAATCTGTCTGACCCGTTTGTGAGTCTGTGAGTCTGTCCCGATAATCTGCTAGTCTGGTATTATTGTATTTAATAGTTTAGCTTTTATGTGCAATTGAAATTCCTTAGATATATTTAATCTAAGTTTAGCTATCTTCTTCAAACTTTTAGCCACAGAATTCTTTGACGTTCCAAAATATAACCTAGTAAGTCTAGGACCCTTCATGCATTCCAAACAGATAAACTGACATACCAATTTTTTTAGATATAATTGTGTTTTGACATCGTGTAAATGACATTGAACTCAATATGAGGTAAATTTTACATAAGCGCAGATTTCAATCATAATTGCATACATGTCACATTATCGCTAACGAGTATTGAGTGCTTATGAAAAATCGTGGTAGCGCGCCACGACTGAAAATTAATTGTGCAATTATTAATATTAATTTTCACGGGAGTTTCCTTCTTATTATAACGATACAATTAGTAATACAATGAGTGAACGATATAATTATTCAATAAATTAACGCAAATAACAATATTTAACTGAGAAAGGAACATTTACTGCGAAGTAAGCTAATCTTTCTTACCTTAAGTTTTCGTTAATGTTCTTGTTCAAAAGAAGAGAAATTTGAAAAGAGAGCCTACAACATATTCAAATTATTAAAAGTTTTTTTAGACGACACGTTTGGCTCAGTTTGCTTTGCCAGCGGTCGTGGGCTCGAGTCCCGCTGGGGGCATTCATTTGTGTGACGAGCACGATTGTTTGTACTCCAGTCATGGGTGTTTATATTTATAGTATGTATATATTTAAAGTTATACATATATGTATAGTGTATCAACTATCTGGTATCCATAACACAAGGCTCGTAGCTTACGATGGAACTAGATGGTGCTGTGTGTTAATGTCCCAATAACAACATTTTATTATAGCGTCAGATTTACGATAAATATTATTTAATTGTGAAAAAAATAGAATTAAAAATCCTATTTCAAAGTCTGTTCAAAACATTCATAACAAATTTTGATACAAAACAAACCAGCTAAAGTATAAACGTTACACAATTCATACCTGTCTTTTTAATAAGTATTTATTTTGTTCACAGGTAAGTGCTACGCGTGGGGCTGCGAGGTGTCGCCGCTCGGTGAGCCTAAACTTTGCGACTCTGTTATTTATTTTACGAATCATTTAAAATTATGAGTTTTTGAAGTATACATTGCGCTTTTACACCAAAATTTAAGCTTTACACTTTAAACGTTTTCCTACCTGATCGCAAGTTTCATTCCTTCTATATGCTATGTGATGTCTAATATTTTTTTATAAATTACGTTTCTGACACTGATCGTCATTAGGATGCCTCGTGTGTGGTGTCTGACATACATGCACAGAATAGACGGAGATAAAAACAAGTCCAACTTTATATGTAACTATCGTCGAGGTATCGCATAATATGCACACAAAAATTTACACTTTTTCTTAAACTATCTTTGATTCTTTAACTTAACAACAAAAAAGGTTTTGCTTGCTACGAGAACGCTACGTTGCATTGCTACGATATTAGTGGCTATCTAAATGTCATATGCAATTCAATGCGTATAGATACGTTTCGAAATGTAGCTTTGCTAATGATAGCATGAATAAGCCAAATTGACAGATTACTATTACCATGTTTCGTCATTTTCCAAAATTATATAGGTAAAATGACTTTTTTAAGCGTATATACTATATAAGTAACGGGATAGAATTCATTATATATAATATGTCATAGGTGTTTATATTTATAATATGTATGTATTTAAAGTTATATATGTATAATGTATTAACTATCTGGTATCCATAACACAAGCTTACCATGGAACTAGATGGCGCTGTGTGTTAATGTTCTGACATATTTATTTTATTTATTTATATTTATTATAAAATAACATTTTGTATGAGTCATTCAACATTTTATATGAGAGTATTCGTAAACTAAAGGGAAGTGCTTCATATAATTCCTGAAACATCTTTGGGATAGCATTTCGCTTTTCTTTTATGCCATATATGCTTTTAAAACGATGAGTTTTAAGGCTCTTTTTATTTTTGGTAACAGAATAGTCCCTATCTAGCCATACTGTGTCATGTCTGATGAAATTTTATGTTCTGACGTTATTACAGAATTTTTTGGCCAAAAATTTTTCGCACATATATACACAAAAGATAGTTTACAGGCAAGTAAATTCATTATGGTGGGGCAAAAGCTATGTCCCAAATACTGTGTGACTTTTAAAGATTTCTTCAGGTTAACGTTGTTATAAGTACTATGTACGCTATATAATTATCGTTTCTTCCACTGACCACGTAATTAAACATGGTCAGTGCTCTGCTCCAGAGTTTTCGTATCATGACCTTCTCTACTTATCTTATAAACTAAAGCCGCCAAAAGCAAAATCAAGGGTTCTTCTGCAGCGCAATTTTGCTAGTATGGATGTAGAACGCCTACGAGAAGACGCTGAACGGATTGACTGGTCGGTTGTTTCAAAAGCAAAGACCATTGATGAACAATTGTCCATATTCACGTCACTTTTAACTGGACTTTACGATATTCATGCTCCTGTTCGACCTGTCCGAATGAAGCATCTCCCGGCTCCTTGGCTTACCCCAGAGATTAAAAAACTGCAGGTGAAAAAGTACATGGCTAAATCGAAGTTTGCAGCAAATCCTAGTGATAACAATAAAAGGAAATACATCAAGGCCCGGAATCGTTGCAATATGGTGTGTAGAGATAGTCAACGACGCCATATCCATAAATCTGTAATCGACGAAGATGATTCAGAAAAAATCTGGAATTTTCTTAAATCTATTGGAGTAGGAAAGGCACAACAATGCATCAATCCCCTTAATATCGACTTAAATTTGTTAAATCAGCATTTCTCACTTTCTGGTACTATAGATAGTACAAACAAATTAAATACAATTAATCAACTTTCACTTTTACCTACTCCTGATATTCCGTATTTTTCATTTAGTCAATTTTCCATTAGTGATGTTAAGAGAAACATTTTGACCATAAAATCTAACGCGGTGGGCGCGGACAGCATTAGTCGTAAAATGATTGTTCCTGTTCTTGACTTAATAGCTCCTACAATTACATCAATTTTAAATTCCTCCTTACTTTCCCATAAGTTTCCTACTGCCTGGAAAGATGGTCAAGTAATTCCCATTCCAAAAAAGTCTAATCCATCTTCTTTTGCTGACTACCGTCCTATATCCATTCTCCCTTTCCTATCGAAAGTACTGGAGCGTCTTGTGCATCGACAGTTAAGCACGTTTCTTTTTAATCATAATCTTTTAAACTCCTTTCAATCCGGATTCCGCATCGGTCATAGTACGACTACTGCATTGGTCAAAATCACTGATGATATTAGAGAGGGTATGGACAGTCAGAAGGTTACCGTGATGGTACTATTAGACTTCAGTAATGCCTTTAACACTGTTGATTTTGATATACTAATTGCCATATTAACTTCTCTTAACATATCTCCTGAGGTGATTGACTGGTTTCGTAGTTACTTGTGTGGCCGCCGGCAGCGTATACGAATTGAGGATTCCTTTTCTGATTGGAATACGATTAATGCCGGTGTCCCACAAGGTGGCGTGTTGTCTCCTCTCCTGTTTTCAATTTTCATTAATTCTATTTGCCATCAAATTTCTTCTCTCTACCACCTATATGCCGACGACCTACAAATTTACGCAACCACATCTCTATCAGACTTACCTCATACAGTTAATTTAATTAATAATGATCTCGCGAGAATCTCTGCTTGGAGTAAATCATATGGCCTTGATATTAACCCTATTAAATCGCAAGCTATTATAATAGGCAGCCAGAAACTGCATTCAAAAATTACTCGGTCATTGATACCATCGGTGATGTTAAACGATGTTGAAATTACTTTTACCGTAACAGTAAAAAACCTAGGAATCATTTTTGACCAGCATTTATCCTGGGGGCCACAGGTAAGTGTACTGAGCCGCAAGATGTTTGGAGCTGTTTCCTCCCTTCGCAGGTTGAGAAATTTTCTGCCTGTACCTACTAAAATTGCGCTGGCAAATTCACTTTTATTACCAATACTTGATTATGCTGATATTTGTTTTCTTGACCTTAAAGAGGAGCACCTGAATCGACTTGAGCGCCTTCAAAATCTTTGCATACGGTTCATATTCGGTCTCCGTAAATATGACCACGTTTCTCACTTTCGCAAAAAGCTCAAGTGGCTCCCAATCCGCTTTCGCAGGAATACTCACATACTTCATCTCCTCTACTGCGTGCTGTTTAATCCTTCTACCCCTTCCTATCTCAAAGAGCGTTTCGAGCTTCTAAGGAATTCTCATACTCGTTCCCTGCGTTCTAGTGAAACGCTTATCCTCAAAATTCCTTCTCACTCCTCTTGTTTTCTTACCAACTCCTTTTCTGTGAAAGCTGCACGTCTATGGAACTCTTTACCAGTACACATCAGACGGGCTGATAATTTGGACAAGTTTAAGACGATGTTAAAATCGCATTATTTATCTCTTTAGTTTGTCTTACTATAATATATTATGTACAATATATTTGATATTATATGTATATTGTATGTATTTATTTGAAACACTGCTTGTATGCATATATGTTTGTAAGTATGTATTTATGTGTGTATGTATGTATTTGTGTATGTATGTATGTATGTTTGTTTGTATTTATGTATATATGTATGTGTATAAGTATGTATTTATACAAGTACACCGCCTACCATTTTTGTATACTGATTCCTCTACCCTAAGGTTGCCTGGAAGAGATCGCTTTTAGCGATAAGGCCGCCTGCTGTGCATCTTTTTATTGTTATGTATTTCACTTTTTTATTTATTTTCTTGTGTGGTGTGCAATAAAGTGTTCATTATTACGCTATATCACATATTTAGATACGGCACGATACATCACTAGTGGATATTGCAAATATTTATTGACTATTCACGCTATTGCACGCAATAATATAAACACGTACAAGTACATGATACAATAAAAAAAAGTTTTGTTTTAAATTGACATGATAGAAAGTTTTGAAAAATATAATTGGTAAAAATGCCATTTTTACTTTCGAGGTACACATAGAATTGGGTTTAGCTTACAAAATCTATAGGAACACTCCAGAATTACATTTTTTATGCAACCACCGTTCAGATATTATAGACTTATCATTAAAAGTCATAACAATCTTATCACAAATCGCAAAGATATTTATATTTTTTCATATCTATTAATATCTTGTTTACGAACACAAAACAGTAATTTAAAAATCATTATGGATTTCCTAACAAAATTTACTCAATGTAGACTTAAAATCAAGAACCAAATTATAAATCGAAATATTTTTAAATCACTACTCGTAAAAGTAGAGCGGCTTATTTGGTATATCGGAAATACTCTACCGAGGGCCATCGACTACTTCATATGAATCTGAATGTTAATGCGTCTACGTGGGTACACAACTGTGTTGCAGCGTACTACTAATTAAATATTGACATCCCAATATGTGGTCGAGATACGTATCAAAATACTTATTTTGTTAATTAGTTAGCGTATTTTTACAAGCTTTTATTACCCGACTGCAAGGAAAGGGTTATGTTTTTCGCGCCTATCTTTGTATGTTTGTTTGTTTGTAATATTCTTTATTCCCTCATATCTTCCAAACCACTCGATGAATTTCTTTATTAAGGTATCGTTAGATTCGTCTGATTAGTCCAAATGTTCTTAGATAGGTGACATAAAAAAATTAAATATGGTGGCTGCTTGATTTCAGTGGGATTTTTTTCTTAATCTTCTTTTTCTGCAAAATGGGGTATCAAATTAAAGGACTTATAGCAAAAAGGTATAACATCCCTGAATTACTTAAAATAGTGATAATTAAAGCCACATTTATTTATTTTACTTCAAATGTCTGATTGGCAAAAACTAAAAAGCTGTAAATAAAAAAAAAATATATAAAAACAAAAAACCCAACTGCATAAAAGCTAACTAAAAAGATGAAAACAATATAGTATTACGCAGTCGGAGACATACATACGAGTGTACATCTCGCGGCAAGGATGAAACGTGTATGTTTCCGACTGCATAATACCTGCATAATTCCTACATATTTTTCTACATGAACAGATCGAAAATAAAGTATTTTTGGTGTTATATAAAAGGAAATTATAATTATTTAACGGCTAGGTCACAGTAACATAACAGATGTACAAAAGAAAGTTACAAGCTAAAACAAAGTGAACGATAAACATTCATGACGTCGTGACATTTCCCGCATGACTAATTAAATGTTAGTTAAATGTTAGCATTTTAATGATTAAACGTATAGAATAAGTCGACATATAAACACCTTTAAACTTTTAACGTTTGTTCATATCTCAACTAAAATCTTGTTTTTCACGTACCTAATATAATTGTCTTCCTGGTAGACTTCGGCCAAAACAGCCAATTTCACTAAGACAAGCCAAATGTGTAGCAAATAGTATGGTGCAGACACAATCACAAGTATCTCGTCTATAACAATTCAACACAAAACGGCGAGAGATAAGGCATATTTTAGGACCAATTGTTATACGTGCTCTAAGAGGCTAACTCAACTCTAGGCTACTAATAAGAATTTATTTATAAAAAAAACAATTATTATACGGCTCTGCTCGAGGCTCGAATTCACTATCGTCAGATGTGCCACCGTACAGGATAGGTACGAACAAGTGAGAAAAGAAAGAAAGTCACTTAAGGCTTATTAGGTATATAATATATTATGGTTTATCTTACTCTATATTACCTAAAAATTGTACAATATTAATACACACAATTAAATTACACATTACAATAATTTTTGGTTTGCCGATTTTATGTATACGGACATCGTATAAAGCTACGATTATTGCAGGCGTTAAATTATAATGTTTTGGTTAGTAGGTACATTAATTAATTGTATAATAGATACATGAGATAAAAACATAATCTATACATATAATAAAATTGTAACTGAGCCGAGTCTTTCCATTGAATATTTTTTGGAAAAATCTTATTGAAATACCTATGTTTATATTTCGAAGGCTAAACCTACAGTTTTAAACATTTTTGTCTGTCTATCTGTTATCGCATAATCTGGAAACCACTGGGCGATTTTTTTGAAATTTGGTCTGGGGATAGCTCATTAACCGACAATGATAATGAAAAAAAGCGAACAATAATTAATAGTGAAATTAGAAGTCTAATTAAATGTTTTTTGAACAATATATAAATGAAAAAGTTCAAACAGATTTCAGTAAATGAATTAGTTATTTTTTAAATTAACTAAATACTATCCTTTATTTTAAACAGAAAAATTGAACGCTTTTCGTTTACAATTTTTAACTCATTACATATACATATGCATGAATTTTCAAAAGCGTTGAAGTTACAAGCCTTAAGACTGTCGATAAAGCATTTACTTCCCTTTGAGAGACATCGATAACATCGATAACTATGTTATAGACGTAGTATAAGATGCTTCGGATCTTTAGCAAAGCTTGCTATAAAGCTCGTTATTAGAAAAGCTGAATGTCATTTTATTTAGTTTGTTGCTGTCTTTCGTAATATATAAAAGAACTAAAAATCTAAAATTTTAAGAAAATCAAAGCTTACTAGTAATTTCTTGTGTATTTAAGAAAATATTCATCACTAGCAACTTACCCTCACTTCGCGCAGGGGAATCTCTAAGTGCGTTTTGTACTTATAGTTTTTTGTACTGGCATCCACTTTTTGGCAAATTATATAACTTACAGTACTCAACGTATTATTTCAGGTCATAGTTCGCCTTTGTACTAAATTTAATCAAAATCCCACCAGCCGTTTCATCGTGAAGGAATAACAAACAAACATACAAACATACACAATTTTGCATTTATAATAATAGTTTAACAAATGAAAAAAATATAAGAAAGTTTACATAAAAAAACATACTGTATGCTATATACATACAAATATACATATTTATGTACATACATATATAATATATATACATACATACATATATATGTATATATATACAAAACTAATGTATTAAAGGCATTCATATAATTTAAGTTTACAATTTCTACGTTGGTTTCTCCAACTGTAGAGTAGTTCAAAATTCAAATGATATCAAGAGTACAGATAGTGTAGCGCTGAGGATGGACTTCGAAACTCATTTCCGTTAGATTACGTTCCCTATAAGATACTACTGGATACATGTATGTATATGGATACTGGATAGTATACGTATTTATAGATTTTTACTTTTAAATTTCATTTATAAGTAAAAGTAAAGATCTTCATATTAATGAGATAAAGAAACTTTCAGCATACAATCTTTGGTTAAACAACTAAAATCAATACTTGCTTGCAGCCGAACACTTAGGACTTTAATGGCGTAATATCAAAAAATTGTAGTAGAGATATTTTTTTTTTCGAATAGAAATGATCCTAAAAGATGGCTAGATAAATAACAAGAAAACCACCCTAAAATGGAAAAACACTTTATATTACAAAACGTTTTTAGATCAAACTTTTTTAAACATAATCTTACTGCTATAATTGAACAACATTAACAAAGCTAGTTTAAATATATGAGATGTCCCGGTTTCACTTGTGTACTTTCCACACGAGTAAAATTGGGGCATGTCACTAGAGCATCAAATTGAAGTTCCGTACACGTGCAACATCACTCAAAGTACAACTAACGTAATCAAACTAACTTGATTTCCCGCGCTCTTAACACTGGATATTTCCTACGACCAAGCACTTCTACATGAGAGTGATAATAAATGTATACATATTTGTATTCATAGCTGGCAAACTCGTACGCCGTAGCTTTGCGAGAACATCATATGAGTTTATTTATAGTAGAGCTTTAGAATTATTAGTTTATAAGAAAAGCTCGAGCTTAGAGCTTTTATGATTTTCCGAGAGTGATTATCACTGCGTTTGATGTCAACAGCTAGCTGTTAAAATGGTGCGTATGAAATAGTAGTAGATCTATACATAATTAATAAAAGTCGGAGTCGAATCTGTACATTAAATATTTTTTGAAAAATCTTATTGAAATTGTCATTATTAATTAACGATATAGAGCCGAATCTATAGTTTTTAGAATTTTTGTCTGTGTGTCTGTCTATCTGGGAACGCATTACGAGAAAACCACTGGACAGATTTTGATGAAATTTGATTTGATAATAGCTGGTTATCCGGGTCAACATATAAAATACTTTTTACTGCGGGAAAATTTCTCATCTCTGAGAAATCTATGCTAATTTTTAAAACCTAGCCACCCGACGGGTACTAGGTACCCGAGGGACGTACAGTTGCTAGTTTAAAATAATTTCATAGGAACTAAAAGAATTATTGTATATTTCTGCTCATGTAGGTCTATCCTTACCATCGTTAGTATCAAAATTTGATAGATAGTTGTATATACTTTTATTCCCATAAATACGAATATCGAAATATAATATGTATAAACATAATTCTAAAGAATAGGCGTCCATTTTTACACGTCCAGTGTTCCGGCCCATACATCACCTTCTGTCATTTTTCCAGTTTATACGAATCGTATGAAATATGATTTCTGTGTAGGGATACTTGCTGGTAGAGTTAGACATTTTACATATTTATTTTATTATTTATATATTTTATTGCATTTTTATTGCATTGTAATTCTGATCATAAATATTTTTTTGGGTTGTATTATAACGTGTTTTCTCGCGGGAATGAGATAGTCTTCCGCTGTAAAAAGTATGCCTATATCACTCTCCAGCCCTCTAACTACCTCTACTTACAAAATTATGCTGATCCGTTATTTCGTTTCCACGTGAAAGGAGGACAAACAGACAAACACAATTCCACATTTCTAATATTAAGCGTGGAAGTATAGATATGGATTGACATTTCAGAAAGATACTTATTGCTTATCGAAATACTACTAGAAGTTCGGCTCAAACAACTAAGCTCTACCCCAGTAATAGCGTAGAAGAATAAACTCAGATTACGAGACTATATAGTTCCACATACTCGTACTGTATATCGCGTTCGTAGCGATCGAGTCTGCTCCCATCAAATCTAAACAACTAAGCTGCTTGCGAACTTCTGCTAATACAATCTGATGAAATGCGGATCTATTTAGAGCATTCGCTTGAAACCTTTTTATATCTGAAGTAATCTATACGTTTTTAAGGGAAATGAGTTTTGTCTCGCACAGTGCATTTGCAAGTTTATGCAACTATAAACAAATGAAGCATTGAAATCTAAATCTAAAAATAAAGTATTAAAGAAAGCATATTATTTCGTCACGTAATACTTTGTAAGTATAACATAATACAAGGATTAATGAGAGGAAATATTTATAGATAGAATTTTCCTAAATATTAAAAAAAGCTATCGTTATTTAAAATTACTTTATTTATAATGATAAAGCTCGTCAATACCTCCGAAGCAAAAATAAGAAAACTCACAAACAGAGAAAAAGATGCTGAACTGCTTTGTCTTTACCTATTCATATACAGATAACCTAATTATACTCTATAAATTGACCTGTTTTTCTATTAAAATAATTTTTGTTTTACTTTTGGGATATCAGCTTGGTGTGATTTGGCGTTGGCATTTATTATCTTTCGGCTCCATCTTCATATCCTCGTCATCGCATGTAATGGAAAATACTCATAATTACAAAACTTACTAGCCCCAATTCGGCTGTCCTACTAAATGTCATCAGGGAGTTCCAATCTTACATCTGGACTCCTTCATCAGATCAGCTTGATGGTACCATAATATTTCATTGCCTCTGAAATCACATAAGTATACTAACTTTCAGATCAATTATACAACAGAAAGTGGTTGAAAAAGTCTTATTCTTATGAAAATGCAAGTTAATTTGAAGCTTGTCAAAAAATACAGAGAAAAAAGGGTCAATGATAATGTTAGCCAGTGGGCTGATGCCAGTGGGAATGATAATGTTAGTCTAGCGAGACAATATACCTACTGAGGGCTTAGAGAATTCAAAGGGGATTTATCCTAAACGTCTACGGATTCCTAGAAAACATACTATCCCCCTCCTCTTTTACATTGTACAAGCAATGAATGCAGTAAAATTATGTACGTTTTTTAATAAAATTCAAAGTAAAAGCACTAGTTTCCATACAAAAGGTTTCGTTGAATGCTAAGCAGACGTTTCTATTACAGTTTTATGAGATTTTTTATTTTACTCGCACGGTCACAGTTAGATTGAAGGAAAATACAGTTAAAACTCTATAATAAATTAAATTCCGAGTTAAATTCATGATTTTTGAGTATTTGTGTATTGTCACAGTACCTAATTTTAATCATTTATGTCCTACGGTCTTCTTGGTCTAATGGCCGACTGGTTGCAAATCGTAAATCATTGAGTTCAAATCCCGGGTATAATTGTCAAGACAACGTTTCAGTGCTCATTTTTCCACACGTGTGAGTTGTTGTTGTTTATGTATGTGTTCTTAAAACAGAATTATTTAATACTTTCTTATAATACTTTCTTAGATTTACGCGATTTATTTAAAATGTCAGAATTATTTACTTTTAAATGTCAATTCTATTGGTATAAAATACACATTTAACTTTAAAAAGCCGAAAAGATGTATGTATATCTTAGAAATAAAGCTTTGTTTTTAAAATAGAGGAAAATATTTCTCTACTGTGAAGTACAACAAGTATTGGAGGTTTGAACAAATAAGTTCTAAGGTGATGAAGAGTTATTTAAACTTTCAACAGTTAATAACTTGTTGTTTACAATTCTATATTTCCAGAGTTTGATTATGTGTTTATTTTATTCGTTTAAGCCTAAAATAAGAAAGTAGTCGTATTTTAATCATAATTTTCCAGAATAGGTAATTAAAAAATCTTATAATAAACTAACGACTCAACCTCGCTTCGGGTTCGTTCCTAGGAAAAACTAAATCTATCCCACGGGAGCTGTAATTTTTTCCGGGATATAGAGGAATCTGTGTGTTATTCCAGATTATAATCTATCTCTGTTCCAAATTTCATCTAGATTAGCTCTCGTTCCGCCGTTCAGCCGTTCTGGCGTGAAAGAGTAATAAACATCCATCCATCCACCCAGGCTCACAAATTTACACATTTTTAATATTAGTAGAATATTTAATATATAAAAATAATCAAATAAAGTCAATATACTACGATTCCACGGGAATCGCTTAACAGATAGTGGGATTAAAAGTAGCCCTTATTTTTCTATATGATATGAACATTGTGTGTTTGAAAATGTATATAAGGCTTTAATTTTTACGGCATTATTAAAATGACAACAAACAAATATTTGTTTTTATTAGTTAGGGTATGCACTTTTTACAACTAAAGCCCAAAAATATTTATATATTAGCTCCACGTCATCACACGCAGTAACAACTTAATTACCGCTGTGCCTTCACCCATTAGCTTTTATTGGCTTCCAGATAATTTGAACTGATCGTAAAGAATTTTTATTTTTACTGCGGTTTTACATCGACTTCAACTAATAATAGGTATGTCCAGAATAGAGACAGCTATGATACAATACAGGCACTAAAATAACCAGCGAATTAGAGTAATGTTCCTGCTATTGGTTTACTGCTTTTATTTTGAAGCTTTTGGTAGAGTTTTACGACATGGTAGGATTCAAAATTGAAACAGTAAAATCAAACAGTAAACATGCATAGTATAAATAAGCTTAATTATACTTATTTCTCCCAGTCTCTTGTTACTTTAATTATTGGTATTTTGTGTTTTAGATATTGTTTAAAAAACAAACAAGTCATTTATATTATTGATTTGCTTGAACCGTTTAATGTTACAAAATATGTTGGTTCTATTGAGACGATAGTTCTTACTTCTAAGATCCAATGAGGGTCAAAGCGGAACTTTAGTAAACACATTATCTAGCCATGGGATGTTTTATCTCAAATCTACTATTTAAAAGTATATTCAGAATAGAATTAATTAAAATGCGGACTTTACGGAAATCATTTGAATAATTAAATTCATTTTTGACAATTACTGGACGATACATAAACAATTTATTATATTGTTACGTTTTAACGTTTAGTATAGATTTCTCAGAGATGAGATATTTTCCCGCAGTAAAACGTATATATGTAAACCCGGATAACCAGGTGTCATCATACCAAATTGCATCAAAATCCCTCTAGTGGTTTTCTCATAATGCGTTTCCAGACAGACCGACCGAGAAAAATTCTAAAAACTATAGATTTGGCCTCTATATAGATAATAATGACTATTTCAATAAGATTTTCCAAAAATATTTAATGTACAGATTTGATTCAGTCAGAAGTTTATTATATGTATACATTATTTAAAACAAAATTTTGGGAACTTTTTCCTGCCAGCATTATTTTGTTATGAACCACCCTTTAAGTTAAACTCTACAGAAACATTCATATTTAAGTTTACTTCAGCGATATTAATAGTACTCCTTTTATATTTACAACCTTAGTTTTATTCAATCTAATCTATGTTTATCAAGACATATTTAACCTTTAAAAGTATTTGTCACAGTACTGATTGTATTACAAAACCATCCCCCAATGTATAGGATTTTTCGAGCCTCTACGCACAGCCGATAATTGAGTAAATGTTCTCGTTTTGTTAAATTTATAAAAATATGAAGAAAAACCGACCTTATTAATTATTTCATAAGGTATATAATACATAAAATAAATATATTTTCGTATAAATACCATGTCTTTGTAGGAATTTATGACTTATTGTCTTAAAAACAAAGGTCGTATTTGTGTGTTATATGTGGCCGTACATCAACGTATACAAGCTAACGCTAACGCTAACGCTAGCTAACGCTTGTATACGTTGATGTACAGCCAACAACCGGTAATCTGATATTATACTTGATAGAGATCTACACATATTGTGTTTACAGAGTCATATAAATATGTATGTTCACGATCATCGTAGTACTGCATCGTATTTAGTTGCCGCTGCCTAATAATTTGAACTTTTCCAGGTTCCATTCCGGTAAGGTTAGTATGGTACTAATATTGATGTTTAAAATGGATGCTGAATATATGCTAGCATGTACGGTTGGGGATCCAGACGTGCTGGGTTCGAGTTCTGGGTCGGGCCACGTATACTAGTATAGTTATTGAGTTTTTCTGTCAAGAAATTTTCAGCTACAGCCCGAAGTTGGGAAGTTGGCGTTGTCACATCCTCGTGCCTCGAAGAGCACGTAAAGCCGTCAATCTTACGCCTAAACTCTCGCCGGCCGTATTGAAGTGTGGTCCCATTGGACTTTGAGAGTGTAAAAGAATAGAGAATGCACTTGTCTTTACGCGAGTACTCTTGCACGAAAGAAGAAGAAAGGTATGGCGTTAGACATGGAAACCTATCACGTATTATTAATTTAAACATAATGAGGAGTATCTTTATCTGACTGTAAAGAAAAATACTTAAGTAAATAAATAAAATTCCCAGGCAACGAGCCCCTGGTATATTGTTTTATGTCGGAGTCCATTAAATAAACAAATAACAGGCAGCCAAAAACGAATGCAATCTTGTTCGTTTTATTATTTTTTCATTTTTGGACAGGACATTAACCTACGACCTCCAATGAAGAGTCGAGATCGTAGGACTCTTTAATATCTATGAGAATAAGAAAAAGTATAATTGGTAACTTCAAGTCGCAGATGTGTAATTGATTTGTGTTTTTCCACAATTTGATTTTAATTGCAAAATTCTATTCTTTTATTAGATAAATGTTTTAATAAACATCTGTATTATTCTCTTAGATTTACGCGAATATTTTACATTTTAAATAAAACTATCTTTTCAGATTATTTCGCGGATTTATTTTGATTTTTGGTTCCCGACGTTTCCAATGCTTTACAGCATTCATGGTCACGGGAGAGACTGAGGTGTTACATGTCTCGAAGGCATTATATACTTGTTACCTGTAACAAACATTTGTATGTTAAATGTACCATTTAGTCTTATTAACCGTTTTAGTTAACTAAAATTTATTTAACTCGTACAATGTTTTTAAATATTATAAATGCGAGAGTGTGTTGGTAAGTCATTCTTTAACCCAGGAAGAGTTTATAGGTTGAAGATAATTTATTTCTTGCGAAAGGAGGTTCCCATTGTATGCAGATATTAAAAAAATATATACAGATGAATACAAAACTCAGTTAACAATGTGTGTATCAATACTTAAAGGGGAAGAGGAACCTGTGACATCTGATCCAATAGCCACTGCCAGTCTCAATGGATATCTAAAGAATAAAATATATGAATCGCAAACTATTGATAAGTCATTAGGATGCCTAGAAAAAGATCTACCTTATACCTACTTAACTTCTGCTCAAATCGTATCAATCTAAAATATTACCTAATATCATTTTTACAATTAACATTAGTGAAAATTATACTTTATATTACATAAAATGATTACAATATTTGTATCGGAAAAGCGTGTATATTGTGTTTCATGAGTCGGTTGAAAATCAAACATTCGTAACAACGAGAACAAATTGATGTATAATGAGGGACAATACAGGCAAGACACTACTCAAATCGACGGCGCTTCACAATCTACAACGTACGTATTTGTATGTATATATGTAGCTTTATATTGCTTTTTGTTTTAAAAAAAAGTTAAGAACAATAAATACAAAATAATGCAAAACTTTTTGTGTGAGTCTGTGTGTTTGTTGCTTGTTTAAAATGACTAAAATTTGTCTTACGGTGAAGAAAAATATCGTGAAAAAATTTGCATGTCTGAGGGAACATAGCAAGTTTGAGGCAGAGTTTGTCAGAGAGAGAGTTTAGACAGCCAAATAAACAAAATATTGTAAATAATATTTACATTTTTACTTAGTCTCATTATATTATAATTGAAGTGTGGTGTATAACTTTAAGGTAATGATGGAAAAATGATCCCTAAATCAATACAAAATGAAAAAAAGAAAACAAATATTTTAGCTATAACGAGAATCGTATTTCATGTGGATAAAAAATAAACTTTGGCATTTTCTTGCTATGTTATTAAGCACACGAGTGAATTCTATTTATATTTTGATTATTTTCTCGCTTGCTGACCCCGTAAAATTGCTGAGTTAGAGCGCTGTACAGATCAAAGCAGTCCTCTGAGAAAAGTATCCAATTCCATGATGGTTGCGATCGGAAATGGAAATAGAAAAATGTATGGTATAGGTATAGTGTTCTAGACTCTAGAACTTAACTTAGGTCTCAGTTAATAAGGTCAGTCATTAAGTAGAGAAGTAGTAGAGTAAGTCTCAGTTAGTGAGTAAGGTCATCTCTTAGTGACTGGGAAATAATTTACTATAGATTTATGTAAGCTATTAGCACTAAATTATGGCATTAAAGTTACTCTGTTTTGACGTGAAAGAAGGACAAACAAACAAACAAACAAACAAACAAACAAACAAACAAACAAACAAACAAACAAACAAACAAACAAACAAACAAACAAACAAACAAACAAACAAAATACCACACTTTCACATTTATAATATTGGAATGGATGTTATATTGGTCAAAAGATGTTTGTTTAATTTACTAAGCTTTTTAAAGTAAAGACACATCCCTAAAGCTTGGGATGGATGGAAAATCAATGGGGTTGCCACCCTACACGGGTTTCGGGTACGGAGAACCTGAAAGATATTGAATAATCATTATATTTTTTACACTCCAAAGCACTGAGCATCTTGCATTAAACCAGCCTTAAACGATTTCGTATCTTCAATAAAGATAAATATATGAGATTATTTACAACCCTTCAGCATTTATTTCAGTATAATGGTGAAAAGAGTACGCAAAAAAGTTTTATATATTTTTTTTGTGTTTTGACTATGATATGTTATGAATGTGACAGAAGAAAATTGTATTTTCAATACTCTATCATATTTTTTGTTGACTTTTCAAAATTTTGTATTAGTAAAACCTCGATGGTCTAATGTGTAGATTGTACGGCTACAGATACGGGGGCCCAGACCTCAAGTGTTGTACCTGTGTTCTTGTAGGTGTGTTATTTTTTGCTAGAAGAATTCAATAACCAATACTTATTAAATTTTTGTAGCAAAATTCAAAAGACAAAATAAAAATTATTATATTTTCTAGCTAGTTATAAGTGAAAGTAAGGTATAGAAGTGTGTACAAAAATTACACGAAATTATGATAATTTAAGAAAAACATTCCGAGTGATGATTGGTCATATAAAAATTAAAGGCAGCATGTTTTACATCCGTGCCATGTTTCAAACCACAGTACATCTAACAGCGTCTCTCAACTTAGCGACTAAGTTGATTATATTTCATTTGGACGAGTTGTGAAATTGTTTTGTAATTCAGTTTCCGTGTCATGTTATTGTATTACTTGTTGTTAGAGTTCGCTCACATTTGTTTTACTCCTAATTAATATACTTCGAAGCTAATATATAAAGCTGAAGAGTTTTATGTTGTTTTGTTTGTTTGAACGCATTAAATATAAATATTTACGAACATTAACACAACACCATCTAGTCCCTTGGTAAGCTACGAGGCTTGTGCTATGGATACCAGATAGTTGATACACTACCCATATGTATATAATTTTAAATACATACATATTATGAATATAAACACCCATGACTGGAATACAAACATTCATGCTCATCACACAAATGAATGCCCCCAACGGGATTCGAACCCGCGACCGCTGGCACAGCAAGTAGGGTCACTGTAAACAGCCAAACTTGTCGTCATCTAATAACTACGACCTACAAGATCGTAATAATTCTATCAAATTAAATAACGCGAGCGAAACCGCGGTTAAATGCTAGTGTAGTAACAAATTACGAGCTAATTATACCAAAATACTTCATATTCATAGTATTGCCAGTCAAAAGTTATTTTAGCCGAGTTACTTTTATACTATTTTATTGCTAAAAGTTAGATTATCACGTGATTGTTTACTTACTGTAAAAAATGTCAATAACGTATATACCTACCGTTATTTTGTAAAAATATTTATGTTATTCTACATCTGAATGCACGATTAAAATTCATGTATGTTGTATGAGCATGATCACGGATTACTCTGTAATATTACTATAAAGTTTTTACAGAATAGTAGAACTGATCTCATAAATTCCTCAGTAACTTTAACTATCGAACTATCCTTTTTCGGGCAAAAGGGAAAAACAATTTTGATAAACTATATATAACTTAGTTAGGAATTGTAAGTCCTGAAAAGGGACATAGCCTAAAAACAACTCTAAGAATATAAAATTAAGTAAAAAAGGTAATGAAAAATAGTACTTTTTACAAGTACATGTAGAAACTTAAGAGTTGGTGTCTTTATGTAAAGGTTTGTCGTAAAATTTATTCAAGGATAGCAATGCCTTTGTAAATCCGGGGTTCGTCGCCAGTACATATCTACTAATATTATTAGGTTGAAGAGTTGCTTTTGTTTACCTGTGTGTTTAGGAGTGGAACAATTGTACCGAAATAATCTGCACGTGCAAAGCCGCGAGCAAGGTCTAGGATAGGATTATTATTCTTTAAATTCGTATAGCAATTAAGTAAGAAAAAGAAAGTAAATAAGTAAAAATCGTCGTAATATTACTTAGTATTAAGAAGCCATTATTATTCCAAGATTAATTCTTAAAAAAAAAACATTTAAATCTGTCAACAAAGCAAAAAATGGGCTAATTGTCAAGATTTTCTTTGTCAAATTTCGTGTAAACATATTTTCTTTTCTTAATTAGTTGTAAAAAATTTACTGACTGTGATGACGCAGTGGTCGTGTGTCTGGCTAGCTAGAACTACGCTAAAGGTTCAATTCTTGCGTGGGTGAATGTTTATATTCGTGACTTTGGCTCTGCTCTATGCCATTATTTATTGTGCAACTAGTGACATATGTCGCGCGGGGGTTTCGATCAATGCGTAGCAATAACCTATATGTATGGATTTACTGATGTGATGGATAATGATGATGATGAAGGATTTAATGTATTTGAAAAACTCTTGTTTATTAATAAATAATTCTTCATGTTCATTTTTCTTATGTATGCTACTCCAGGTCGTATATAATCTGTGTACTTAATTTCGTCCAAATCCGTCCAGCCGTTTCTGCGATAGAGTAGTAAACATACATTTACATTTTGGCTTCTCCTACATATTATACTAGTCCGATTTAATCGCGTATTACTAAAAAATAACTGAATAGAGGGATACTTCTTCCTAATTTTTTTTCCTAAATTATTATCGATAGAGGCGGATCTATATAGTTTTTAGAACTTCTGTCTGTCTGTCTGTCTGTCTGTCTGGGAACGCGTCACGAGTAAACCACTGGACAGATTTTGATGAAATTTGGTATGATGATAGTTGGTTATTCGGGTCAACATATATTTTAATGTGGGAAAATATCTCATCTCTGAGAAATCTATACTAACCGTTACGCATCTAGCGATGAAGCCGAGCAGAGCGAGGGTGAGTAGTAGTTTTAAATAAAACTATCTTTTCGGATCTTTTCGCGCATTAATTTTGATTTTTGGTTCCCGACGACCCAACCCGTGACCATGATCGCTGTAAGCATTGGAAACGTCAGAAAAAAAAATATAAATAAATCAGCGAAAAGATCCGAAAAGTTGTTTTATTTAAAATGGACAGGTATCAAAGATAAAGAGCACCCAAACGTTCCATTAGTACAAATATAGTTCAAAATATTTCTATTAAGATCATCTCCAGCCCTAGCTATGTAGGACAGCATCCCTACGAATACTTTGTAAGACGAAAGTCCGGCTTAAAATTCAGAAGCGAGATTATTTTATTAAAATGAATAGTATACTCACGTTTATCTCTTTGTCGGTGGAATTTAGACTGACTTGATTAAATTCGTTGTCTTCACGGTATCCACACAGCTACTACGTTGTAATGCGGGCGTGTTATTGTAACAGACGTGTTTCTTAATCAGTAAACTTAAATATATAGTGGTTTGCCACCCTACTTCACTCGTATAACTTATTTACATTTTTAATTAAGAAATAATATAGACAGAATGATATAGAACTAACCATATGGAATAGGTATATTTAGCGGCTCGCGTCCAACCGTAAAATTTTGTTTCTTATAGAAAACTATGATATGTAAATTTACTAGCAGTACCCGCGACTTAAACTACGTAGAAATGTGTAAAAAGGTAGTTTCATACAAACTTTCATCCCTTATTTTAACCCCTTATATAATGAATTTCGAGAAATGCTAAAACACGTATATATTTAATTTTATTAAAGAGCATTAATGCCAAGTTTCAAGTAATTCTGATCATAAATATTTTTTTGCATTGTATTATAAAGTGTTGTTCCGTGGTAATAATGTTTTAAAATAGTATACAAATGACAAGTTTTATACTGAGTGATAAAAAAATAAAATTTATGAATAATACTTTAAAAAAATGAAATTGACTTACGACTAAAATAACTGAACGGGAGTTTTCATTTACTATAGATACTCGTACCTAATCAGATATGTTGGAAGTCAGAGCAGGTGCCAGCCGATGCAAAGCAAATCTAATATATTTCGATACGTATAAATTCATCATTAATTGATATGTAATATTTTAACTATAATTAAAGCTCATACCTCGTCATGGTATAATATATTTGTTATAGGTTTACCAGAAGAGATTTCTATTAAAGTCCATCTTTGCCCTCAATTTTCTTCTAATGTACTATATTTTTATGTGCAATAAAGAATATATTATGTATAAAGCTTATAACTGTGAAGACAATAACCTTGGTAATAGTTATTACTGGTCGACTAAAATTTAATATTACCGATAAGGTGTAAGCCTATAAAGACAGCTAATACTCCACGTCCATCAAACGCTCGTGTAATTGCCTCGTAAACTTGTGGTCATTTCATGGTGGAGGTGAATAGGAGCTGTGGTCTCTGTGGACACATAAACTGTAGTCTAAGAGACGGCATTCCAAATATACCATTATCTGCTTATTGAAGGTGGTTGGCATTTTGATAATATTAGTTTTAAAGACAAAAGGTTTTATAGCTTTAGAATCAACTAATGACGAATTAGTACCAATCATAATAATATTATAAGCGCAAAAGCATATAATTGAGTATATTTACTATTTATTTACATAAACGTAGTTAAATATTATGAAAAATAAATAGATAAATATATTATAAAAATAAAAAAAAAACCCGACTGCATATCATCCTTACCGCGAGATGTACACTCGTATGTATGTCTCCGACTGCATGATACTATATTCCTTCGTGAACTTGTTTTCATCTTTTTAATTAGCTTTTATGCAGTTGAGATTTTTATTTTTATAATATATTTATTTATTTAGAGCTTTTTAAGTATTTTTAAGTAGGAAAATTAGCGAGAATGGTTGTTAACCAACTTTAAATCATTACATATCCAAAACTATTATTTAAATGAAAAATGATGAAAGAAACCTAAAAATTATTTTTAAATACTTATTCAACGATACCCCACTTGACATAGTTCGTCGATTTTCATTTTTTTTCTTTTTTACATTATAGCGTCCAAAGTCGGCTATTATAATTTTTCCAAATTTTTATGCTTTTTATAACATTTGCGCCGTCATGACAAATCAAACATTGTCATTTGTTAAAATCAGCCCACGCGTTTGGCCTAAATAGTGCCACAAAGGTACAAACTCATATACATACATAGGCTGATAAACACATTACCATCCTTTGCGTCGCGCAGTCGGTTAAAAAAGCGATTAAAACCAAAGGCGAAATTTAGTATTTCTATTAAAGTACGTAATGAGAAATTATAAATTATAGCCTGTATTACACAAATAAACTACCTATTAATGCTTACATAATATTTATTATTATTTATATTTTAATATTATAAATAAAACTCACAAAATAGCTCTATTGTCATCGATGGGCAGCAAGTTGCGAAATGTGACAAATATAAATATTTGGGTACTATGTTGCATAAAACAGGAAATTTGGACACAAACATTCAACATCGAATTGCGGCAGCTTGGCTAAAATGGCGAGAAGTAACCGGTGTAACCTGCGACCAAAGAATGCCAGTGAAACTTAAGGGACTTATATATAAAAGTATTATCAGACCAGTCCTCACCTATGGTAGCGAAACGTGGGCCTTGACTTCTCGCCATATCCGGTCCATGCAAGTTGCTGAAATGAAGATGCTTCGGTGGATGTGCGGAGTGACCAGACGTGACAAAATTCGCAACGAATACGTTCGTGGTAGTCTGGGAGTACGTGACATCGCCGATAAGCTCCAAGAAAGCAGGCTTCGCTGGCTTGGACACATCAGAAGAAGACCTCCAGAGTACATAGGAAATGTAGCGGCCAATCTTAACGTTACAGGGTCAAGACCCAGAGGGCGACCTAAAACGAAATGGACAGATGTGGTCAGAAAAGATCTTAGTTCCTGCAACGTTACTGAAAACGATACGTCTGATAGAGCGAAGTGGAAGCATAACACTAGGAAGGCAGACCCCACCATCAGATGGGAATAATAAATGCACAGGAGAGAGAGAGAGATTATAAATGTAAAAGTAACTCTATCTTTTACTTTTTAACACTTAAGCCGCTGAACAGATTAATCGATAAAATTTGGCACGGGCATAAATTGTTATCGATTTCAAAAAGGAGGAATTTGCTCTATTTTTGTCTGAAATGATCATAAAAGTAAGTTACACAATTCGAACTGTAACAAATAAATATTGTGTACCAGACTCCTACTGAAATGAAGTAAATGTACAAAAGTTGGGTTCGTCACTACATTATATTACAGTACAGGGTGTGGACAGCAATAACTTGGGGCCATGAAAATAACAATAGTTACTAATATTATATTAATACTTTACTAATTCTTTGCAATGCTTCAATTAAAACTATGAGACACAGATGAAGTTGTCGTACAAAAAAGCTAAAAACGCTGCAGACAAAGCCGATTACTTAGAAAGCAAATTACAAATCTGTACAGATAAATACAATGAAATTTCTTTTTGTAATGTCAAAATAACAGTTTTTTACTAAATGCATATGAAATTATATACGGTACTTATAAGAAAAATACAATTTAAAAAAAATCTGTCTGTCTTTTTGTTCAGGCTAATCTTCGAAACAGCTGGACTAATTTTAATGGTTTTCACTGACAGATAGCTTAGGCTTGTTTTGTTATAGAAAAAGAAATATTGTATCGCTCAAAAAAATTAAAACGGGCCTAGGGATGGACCTGAGTGAAACGTGGGTATGAAATCGGTGGCAAAATATACATATATTTTGTTACATCCTCCCGTTCTCTGGCCCGATGTAGGTGATAACTTACAATGACGCCCACGCAATTGTTTCTCGCGGTGTTTAAATTGACAACATTGTATGGAACTTTATTGTGATAAAGCTTAGTTACTCTAGATAGATAATGCACTATTGTCCGAGTTACACAATATATATGTAAGTATGCTGATATTATAAACGCGATTTTTATTGTTTTATTATTATACCTTGAACCATAGAACCATGCAAACGATAATATTTAAAAACATAACTTTTGAGGATATCTATATATAAATAGGCAAAGACAATACAGTTCAGTGCCTTTTCTCCTGTTTCTTATCGAATTCTTTTTTGTTTAGTAAAACATTAAACACGAAAAGAAAAAGTAGATCACAGTACTGAAATTAACGATAGTCAATATGTAAACTATTAAAAATGAACCCTGAACCTACACTTAAGCTGAAAATGAAATCTGTATTTATAGAAATGGCAATTTAAAAAACAATCTATTTATTATTTTACATACTTACAAAATACTTTTTTTATTTTAGCATGGTATTATTGAGCACAAATCCGCAAAGAGTAACTACTGGAATTTTACCATTAGGTACAATAGTTGGCAAGTTGCTTCAGGTAATATGATGAGATTATTAGATTGATAATTATACGTATAGGTAATAACTAATTTATGTTTAGGTGTTTCTTGGAAGAAGTCAGAGTGCACCGTTAGTCAGTTAATATATGTGTATATAGACATTAATGTTTTTGGTCACTGAAACCCGCCATGACATGATGGTTGCCGCAAATAACTACATCGCAATACAAATTTTGTATATTATGATGTTTAATGGCTATTTTAGATGATTCAGAAAAAGCTCCTGCTTATATTTATAAACATCGGTTAATTTATATAATTATAATACTAGCATGAAACTAAAATCATTTATAAATGATTTACTTTGTTTTTAGTTCTTACTGTGTGGATCAAAATGACAGCATTTCAGATTAATATTTTTTAATTTTTCATTTGTAAAAGTATATAGTAATAGTGTTGCTTAGTAATTTGTCTTTTTAAATAATGGCAAACAAAATTAAAATTATTATCCTTAATTAATTTTAACTTTTTTTAAATTACACATAGAACAATTCTAAGGCTTAAATAATTAATATTATATTTTATATTTTTTCTTTATGGTTATAAATATAATAATGGCAACACTAAATATATATTACTAATTAATATTTTTAAAATTGTATATAATTATAATAATAACAGCAAAAATTAAATAAATAATATTCCATATTCAATTATAAAACTAATTAAAATTATAAAAATGTTTAAAGTTAAAACAATATTGTAAGTTAATTGATGCAATTTTCATCTTGTTATTTGTGGGTAGGCTGTCTGTAACAACTATACCTTTGAGACATCTAACACCTCAGTCTCTCCCATGACCATGATTGCTGTAAAGCATTCGAAACGTCGGGAACCAAAAATCTAAATAAATCCGCGAAAAAATCCGAAAAGATAGTTTTATTTAAAATTGGGTGGTATTTTTTACTATGCCCAGGGGCGGTGCTAAGGTTAGGTTAGGTTAGTTAAACGGCTGATGTAATATACCGATATATATTTATACGAAAATGAAATATATGCTTTATTAGAAATATAACTGAAAACATACTTATATAACTTAATAATTAATTATTATTAATAATAATTAGAATCGAAATCCGAAGTTGCCATGAAGTAATTCGATCCAACTCGCTGCAACTACACATACGGTCATAGATGAAATAACATAAAAGTTATTATATGAATAATCGTTAGCGCTGACCCAGTCTCTATATTTTTTACTACTAAGATTGACCCAAAAACTTATACGATTCTATTTTTTATTATGAGAAGAGTATAACATATAAAATGGAAAGACTGTATGCTCTCGTAGAGCTGTAGATTAAGTAGTAAAATAAAATTCTTTTGTATTCATTTTAACGTTTACTGTTCATATTTTCAGACTCTGAAGTTCTTTTTTGTTAAAGAAGGCCATAATTTGACTGAAGTAGTATCAAAAATATCTTCCTATGTTTTGCTTAGATAAATAAAATATCTTACTACTTGCTCTACTAATGCGAAAGATTGAATGGATGAATGTTTGTTACTAAATTAGGGTAGAACGGCTGAACAGATCTAGATGAAATTTGGTACAGACGAACGAGAAGAACCCGGGCGAAGCGAGTGTGAGCAGCTAGTAATTTATAAATTTTTGAGTGTGTTTGTTAAATTAATAAGAGGTTTATTAGCTCTAAAATTGTATATTAAGGTCTGGAGAGTGATATCGTTTATTTTTCTAACTTTTGGATTCCATATGATATCAGTATACTCAAAATTCCTTAGAGCGCGCGTTAAGATGTTGGTCCTGCGAATTATTTCTCACGAGTCATGCCGATTTGTCGTCTCGTAGGAATATATGAACACAAGGAATAGATAGTTCACTTGTGTCTGTATGAATAATGCGAAAATAATAATTTTTTCTCACGCATTTGACTAGTCTCAGTGAACTTGGCCGCTCTGACCGGAATCCATCCGGAGGACATTATTTTTACTGAAGGGTACTAAAAGCTACCCAGGATACAGTTAGGGTGAGCTTAAGAGATGGGGATGTATCGTTAGAGGTCAATGTGTTTTTTGTTGTAAAATTCTCCTGTAAGGTTGGTATGTCGTAGAAGTATTTTATCCGGTTAGTTATACACAGCACAATAATGAAACAGTACATGTGTCTTTATTGGTATAATATATGTATATATAATGTAGTGGTAACGCGCCCGCTTGGGAAACCGAGTGAAGCGGCATCAAATCCCGGGTCTCGCACCTCTGATATTTTTATGCGCGAATAATTTCCAACATGATTACCTCTTGTCTTACGGTGAAGGAAAATATTGTGAGGAAATCTGCATGGATGCAACTGAGGCGCACTGCTAAATTATAATTACATAGAATAAATAAAACAAACATTGAATTTATTACTCTTAAAAATAAAACAGTCGAAATGTTATGGATTTTTTTTAGTTTTAAACACGCCGGAACTATGCCGGAACGCTAGCCTACTTCCACAAGCCTCAACAGAGCATCTCAATGACATTGCTACACCATCATTCCTTTGATTCTATTACACTGATAAGAATGCTTCTATGGATAGCTTTACCTTGTCTTTGACGAAACACGAACAGAATATAGATTACGCGTATTGTGTTTGTGTGTTGTCTTATCGTAGTGTTTGATTAAAGGTCGAAACTTGTCTTCCTTTGCCTTTGCCGCAGGTGAAGGTTCAAAATCTAAACAAAGTTTATAAAGTAACTACTGTAATTAAACTAACTTTTTGTTTTAGACAGAGACGCATGAAGCCTGAATATAATCTGCTTTTGGTTTTCTAATACATAATAAGCTAATCGATAGACGTCGTCCTGTTCAAATTATTATGGATTTGTTTGTGTTTGAATTTATATAAAATTCCTATAGGAACAGTACTTTTAGTTTTTTCAAAATTTCATCATTTTTTTACAGCTTTTCCAGGTTTTTCGCTTTAAAACCTTGTCTTTAAAAAGAAATTGGCTAAATCAGTCCAAGTGTTCTCAGTGATGCGTCCACCAACGAACAAAATTTCATTTTTATTTATATAGGTAATATAAAAATGCTACAAGCCGCCATTTAATTATAAACAAGCACTTAGCTCGGGCTCTAGCAGCACCCTCTCTAAGAGATTTAAAACCTGATAATATCTACTTAGATATTCATTTTAAAATTATATTTCATCAAACCACAAAATTAAAAAAAGCGAAGCTTGAATCTTGAAGAAGAATCTTATATTTTTATCTTATCTTGTAATCATACTATCCTCAATGGATTTTTTCCTCTTTATATAAGCCCCCTCGAGGAATTATCTATTCAATAAAAAGAGTATCATCATATTCGGCTAGCAAAAACCTAAGAGTTTGTATAGAATACGGAAAAGAATAAAAACATAATCAAATTAAGTACTTCCTTTTTTTGAAGTTGGTTAAATAGTATTTTT
This sequence comes from Brenthis hecate, assembly GCA_951806755.1. NCBI lineage: Eukaryota > Metazoa > Arthropoda > Insecta > Lepidoptera > Nymphalidae > Brenthis > Brenthis hecate. Next base: position 271,733 of record OX638261.1, read on the forward strand.
CAAGGCAAATAAAAAGTAGAAGTCAATTATTAGTATTTCACGTCTAAATTTTGCAAACTGGTGTCTAATAGGTTAATGAAGTTATCTTAAAGCGGTATCAACAGCTGAAAGCTCTTAATGTTGGTACTTCGGGGCGCTGCAAAATATCGAGAGCTTTTAGTATCGCCTTGAGGGCATTGATCTCGGTAGTTTAAAAAAGTATTCGTTATAAGAATGAAATAATAATTGATTTTATGTATGTATATAACGTCACCTACAGTGCTTTTTAAGTTGATGATGAAGATGTGTGATGGCATATGCTTTGAGTTGGAGGTCATAAGTTCGGTTTTCTCACGGAAAAGTATTGTAGTATTTGTATTACTGTATACTTCCGATTGCAATGAAACTTTAGTTATTTGAAATCTTAAACAGGATTCAAGAGAGTATCCTTTGAGAAAGTGGAACGGACAAATATATGTCTGTAATGTTTTGTTAATTTATAAAAACAAAACTATGGTTATTTGTAGTACGCATCCAACATACTCGTAGGTTACTGATAGTGTACCATCAATGTACGAGAGTACTCGTAGTCTGGTGGACATTGCTTATAGCAATAAGACCGCCTTTGCTGTACTTCTTCAAACAACATCTGTACTTTTTGTCCTTATATAGTGTTTGCAAAAAAGATTAATAAATAAAATAAAATAAAAACTAGTTTGTCCGCTATTAGCCTTTATTAATTAATCTGAATACAAAAAACACAACTAGGTTTTAATATAAGCAATTAAGACTTTTAAGTCCCAAGGATAAGGATGTAAAACCCATCTTCGTGCTGTTTCTGAGAATTTCTCAACAAAATCCCAAAACCGAGAACCGGATCTACAACTGTAATCCATATCCATACTGTACTACTGTGTATACTGTGTATAATACTTAATATTATAAATATAAAAGTGTGTTTGTTTGTGTGTTCTTCTTCCACGTCGAAACGGAGTGTTTGTTACTATAAACCTATAACAATGTTTATTAAAGGCAGTGGTAGCCCAGTGGTAACGCGCTTGCTTGGGAAACTGAGTGAAGCGGGTTCAAATCCCGGGTCTCGAACCTCTGATATTTTCATGTGCGTATTATTGCTAACATGATTACCACTTACCTTACGGTGAAGGAAAACATCGTGAGGAAACCTGCATGTCTGAGAGAACTTAGCAAGTTTTCGAAAGACATGTGAAGTCTGCCAACCTGCACTTGGCCAGCGTGGTAGACTATGGCCTGATCCCCCTCGTATTGAAGGGAGGCCCGTGCCCAGCAGTGGGACGTTAAAAAGGGCTGAATACAATACAATGTTTATTTATAAACCTATAACAAAGCCAGAAGAAGTCGCTAGTGTATTATATGATGCTACGAGCACATTACTCAAAAACGATTTCCCTACATTTGAGAGCAACGCATTTATGTCTAAATATTTTTTCATTTTTACGTTCATACAACGGTTGCGATCTCGGTTATTGTTGACCTACATTGTGCTGCCGACTGAGAACGTATTGATGCTCGAGGCAAGGGCGATAAGACAAAAATCGATTTCATATGAAACGGATGAAACTAAAACCTATGTAAGGGCTTTTATACAATTGTGTACGTCCCTCTAAACCGACTTCAAAAAATAAATATGTTGGGAAATTAACACACATCACCATCTAGTTCCACAGTAAGCTACGAGACTTGTGTATGGATACCAGATAGTTGATACACTACACATATATAATTTTGAATTTATACATGTAAATATAAATATCCATGACTGAAGTACAAAATAAAAGTAGTTTAAGTTCATCACAACCCAGCCCCCAACGGGTCTTAAACCCGCGATCGCTGTCACAGCAAGTATGGTCACTACAAACTGAGCTAAACGTATCGTCTAAAAAAGGAGGCGATATTCAATGGAGAACTTTTAAATTAATAATTTTAAAATTACCATCTAGAAAAGAGCTGATGGCTGAACGGATTTTCGTGATTTATAGCTAAGAATACTCTCGACAAATCTCTTTTTCAAACATAATAACTTAAATTAAAATAGATTCATGCGCTTTGGCGCTATGATGCCTCAGATAAATACACAAATATAGCCCTCGTTTTACGTCGGAAAAATTAAATAAATGGAATTTTTTTTTATTAAAAAGTAATTTTTATAACTACAAATACTACTTGGTGTTTAGAGTCTGTAAATAGTTTAAATAATCACGACAGTAACAAATCTCGTCCAAACTCAGTTATTCAATGTACAAAAGTATTATTATCTTACTTATATAAATTGAAAGAAATAACTTTACATAAAAAAAAAACTACAACTGAAAATCGAACTAGTGACAACCTAGATGCAAAAGCTTAAAAGTATTCTAGTATATGGTAGACGAGTAAATATTATAATATTGTACCTATAGGTTGATTTATTATTACATAGTTTAAAGCCTCTGGGAGCAGCAGCTGAGTACACAAACAATATTTACTATTATATTAATCAGATTACGTGACTCGCTATCAACGATCTAGCTGTCGACAATAATGTGCTAACACAATTATTACTGTAAACAAGTGCTTGAACATATTTCACGAATATTATTAAAGGGAAATGCCTCGATGGCCTAGTGGTTAGCATGTATGGTTGCGAATCTGGATGGTCCTGGGTTCAAATCTCAGGTTGGGTCAAGCTTAGTTATTGATTTACCGCTGAGAAAATCCTCAGTAACTGGTCCGAATTGGGAAGCTGGCGGTGTTTCACCGCCGTGTCTTGGAGAGAGCATGTTAAATCGTCGGTCCTGTGCCTGATCTGATCGCACTGGTCGTGTCCAATTGTCGTCCTACCGGAGTATGGGATCTCCTCAGTGAGATGAGCGCCGTGGCTAAAATCGATCAGGAAGACTATTATAAAAGCGAAATTATGGGAATGAGTAAATTTGTTAGTATATACTAGTGTTGTTGTGGAACAATTTTTAAGTAACAGGACAACTGACTTGGCGATGCTTGACGCGAATAATTCTGATTGCATACTATACCTACTTATAGTTTACATTTTTTTTATGTTTAACACTATCTCGCTTATCGGCGAAAGCCAAGCAAAGTGAACGACTTAACTCGTCTAGTGGTTACCAATCAGCTTGAGGGACACGTATCAAGGGATGCATACGTTTTGTCAATATTACTGCATTTTATTCTCATCTTTAACACTCGACGTTAAGGTTAGTTTTGCTTTGAAGATATTGCAAGATTACATTTCAGAATTTCGGCTCGTAGGATTTGTTTTCTCGAATTGGTTAACATTTTCGTAAATAAAGATTTTGACCACAGAAACATAGTTGTTGAATTTGTATGAGAAAACTAGCTTTTTATAATAGTACTTAGGACCCATGCACTTCAAATTTTACTAACTTTACATGGATGGTATCATGGATATTACGTCCTCTGCACGTATTCTGCTCTGATAACCTTAAAAATGCAAAATGCTTGCCTTAGTGGCGAAACAAACGCGTGACAAACGCTCGTTTGACAGAGAATTAAAACTCGTACTGTATAGAGCTTTACTAATATTAAAATGTTAGTATATTTGTTAGCATATATTTTTGCACACATAGAATGGATAGCCAATAGATAGTATGGATCGGATATAAAAAGCGACATAAACTTCTAAAATTCTTCTCATCCTATATATTTAAATTTTAATTCGTATTAATATTATAAATTCAAAAGTAACTCGATCTGTCTGTTACACGCTTAATCCGCTGAACCGATTTAGATAAAATGGTGTAATTTAGTATAGAGATAGTTTAAGACCCTGGAAAGTACATGTGATAGTTTTTATCCCGGAAATCATCCCTTAAGGGGGTGAAAAGAGGGTGGAAGTTTGTAAAGTGATTTAATAATTTCTCAAGTAAGGGATAATTTTTTTTTATTACTGGCATACCTGCTTTTTATACCTCTGTGTGTATATAGATGTACTTAGTATGTTGTATACTAGCTGTTAAAACGTACATAGGGACGAACCCGAGCGAAGCGAGAGTTATTTATAAGCTCAATTTAGTTATTTGTCTCGACTGGGAATCGATTATGTGACCTCATAAATATATAGACACACCGTTTGAGGGTCATTAATTTAGTCTGCAAGATGTTCTAAGCATATATAACCTAAATAAAGCCTTAAAAATATTGATCAAAGTCACTGTTATCGCGCCGTCGTATCAATTATTTAAAATCTAAGAAGGAATTATGAACACTTCATTTATTCAAACGATACAATAATAAAGTTGCAAATAATATAAAGGGAAATATACTAGCGCCTTACGCTGGATCCACTCGGATTCCTTAGACCTAGCAATAATCTATATTATACTCCAGGTCACGTGTTAGTCTATCTGTACCATCAAAATCTGACCAGCTGTTCCAGCAAGAAGTAACAAGTACATACAGTACACACACATGTGTATGTATGCTCGTAAACTTTTACAATTAGTACTTCGATTATACTCGCATTCTTTATCTGAGATTGTTCTGACAGTAATCGTTTTCAGAATTGTGAAGGAATTGAATTTTGAAAAATATTCTCACGCACAAAAAATATATAAATTGCAACCTTCGGGACTACTTCTCTAGTACTGTCCTACTTGCCACGCGAGCGAGGCTGAGGGCATGAACTAGTTTTAAGAATAAATTCAACCACTAGGGATAGAATTATTACGTTAAAACTGATTTTGACGTAGATATTTTAGTTAAAGTTATTAAGTTTGATCGTGATAAATGTTCACATTAACCAAACATCATTTTCTCTTCGCAAAGTGAAGGGGTTTCATAAGAGTTTGAACTGAAGTATAATATAATATAAATTATATTTTCGTAACAATTCTAGCTAACGTTGCTCGATACAACATTATAAGTGATTGATTTATAAGTTAAGCCATGTAAGAGGCTCTTGAGCTCCTTTAAAATTTCTTAAAGTTCCTTTATGATATTATCAATTCGCATAAAAAAAATCGTTAACAAAATTTGCTTGAAGCTTGGATATGGCGAATTTTTGAACATACTCGTATTTTAAAATACTAGTTGTCGCTTACAACTCTGCTGTACATTCTTAAAATTAGTGTTATTTTTTTTTAATACAAGATATAATAATATTCATTTTAAATGTCACTAATTAAGGAGTGAAGAAGAACAAATCATAATTTACTCATTAAACTAAACTCATATATCATCTTCTATAGATCTACACTCTACATTAAAGCATTGAGCAACTCAATGCTATACTGTATGTTGGAATTTGAAAAAAGTTCTTCAAAATTAGAACTGGTGATGTCCTCTTGACCGATTCCGACCGCGGCGGCCAATGTCACTGAGACTAGCCATATGCGCAGGAGATATAATAAAGCATCGCGTGCAACGTGCACTTTCTATTTCTACCACTCTTAAAGTGGGATGGTACGATACTTCAACACGAACAATGACAATTAAGGCGCAGGGTCGAGAAGTTTACGTGTTCTCCGAGATAAAGGAGATTGAAACAACGCAAACTTACCAACTCTCCAGGCTACGACTGAGAATAACCTAAATGACTCAGTAATTTAACTTGGCCTGAGCCGGGACTAGAACCCTGGATTTTCCGTTTTTCAGTCGTACATGCTATTAGACCACCGAGGCAGTTACTAGCTATTGAATAAGTACTATAGATGTTTCAAGACAATGAAAAACTATAAATGAAAATATTTTTGGAAAGGATCGAATTGAAACAAAAATACATACATATTAGTTACTATATAAGGGTTCCATTTTTGTTTGATATGATTATGTACAGAGTTCAAAAAAGTGAAACTGTGAATTATGGTATAGACTATAGTATAAATTCTACTCTAAACGTACGTCCATTTAGTCCATACAGTAACGCTTATCACATAACGAGTGATGGATCTCGCTGCAAGATTACGGGATCTCTAACGCGGTCAAAATGGCGGCTAGATGGACTTGTACGGCCAATTTGTTAGAAGATGTGGTCTAAGTTATAAAAGAGAATTTTATTAGTCAATTATGAACACTTTATTGCAGCTTAGAGGCGGATTAGAGATCCACAGCAGGCGGCCTTTAAAAAAAATTGCACTCTAAAAGATCTCTAAACCTTGGATTTTGAGTATTTAAGCACGCTTTTATGGTCACAGCCGAGAGACATGAGGTATGGCAATTTTTTTTAGTAACATTTATTTTAATACTAGCGGGTTCGTCCCGAGGTACGTTTTAACAGTTGGTATGGAATAGATAGACTATATGTTATATGATTGCTCCGCTCTTTCGTGTAGTAATTGTTACTGGTATGTCTGTATGGGTAAAATCTTGCAAACAAAATTAAAAGCACTACCTCTTCTACAGAGTTTCTGATGACAATGACTTTTTATGATATTTATGACCGGATTCTCCGTCTAGGATTGGATCTAGATGAAGAGACACCTTAACGGCTAACAGTACATAAAAAAAAATATTATCCAAAATTATTATAATGAAAATTCTACATAGAGTCTTTAAAGTAAAAGTTACATGTTAAACAAAATAAACTGTAACTGAAACAATAAAAAAAAATGAAATTCTACTTGAATTTGTCTTTGGACCATATTTTGAACTTTGAGATAATCAGAGTGTAAATTAGCCGTGGAAATGACGTGTTGGAGTGTCAGATATTTATTATGAAGTAGGTTCCCCGAGGCTGATGTTTGGATATAAATAATTTACCTTATTTGAATTTTAATTGCTTTTTGATTAATTCTTACAAAATTGATGTTAAAATAATTAAGTTGTCTATAATGTAAGCCCTACATAATTCATCCTAAATTCGTATACAAAGTTTAAGGTATAATTTGCTACAATTATGGCAATTTAGTATCGGACTTATTATATTCTTAGCAAACTGATTTAGAAGTCAAAGAAATGCTGATAAAAGAGTCTGATATACGCATATACATATGATGTAAATAGGACTTTAATATTATAAATGCAAAAATTTGTATGTGGGAATGTGTGTATGTTTGTTACATCGTCTCGCTAAAACCGGATGGATTTGGATGATATATAGGCCAAGTACATATTGTAAAGAACGCGCTTGAGTGAAACAAGGGTAAGCCGCTAGTATTTAAAATTATGGTCATTGATATACAAAAAAAATTTCGTATGTCAATAATTATTGTTTAAATTTTGAATACATGGCGACAGACTAATTTTGTACAGTAGATAAATATTAATAACATCTCGTGGTCATTTTTTTTTCTTGGTTTTCTTGAAATTGAGTAACAAATATCTAAACGCCTGTATTTTTTTTTTTGATTTATAATATCAATAGGATAAGTATAGCAAAGAAATGCCCTCTTTAAGTGAAGGAAGAGAGAAAAGAATTAAAGTAAAAGGTGAAACTGAGAAAAGATCTAAAGCATTCTTTGAGAACAATCGCAAACATTGCCGAGACGTTCCGAGTCCACAAAGTTGTGGACTATTATTTACTTTAGTAAGTAAGTGTAGTTGGTGTTTGCATTCAATGTACGTATTTTTTATCAACTGCTGCGATAGTTAACAGAACTTCTTATTTTAGCTAATTATTTTTGAGAAATAGAAGTGCATGAATAAAAATTTAAAATAAAATAAAATAGTATCTGTTTTTGATTATATTTTGAAAACGAATCGGTGTGCAGCGCCAAGATATGTATATGTAATAACACCGATCATTCTAATAATTTTACATGCTTTTAAGTAATTACTGCCGACTCACCCTCGCTCCGCTCGGGTTCGTCCCTAGTTACGTATTGATGTTTAGTATAGATTTCTCAGAGATGAAATATTTTCCCGCAATAAAAAGTATCCTATATATTGACCCGAATAACCAGATATCATCATACTAAATTTCATCAAAATCTGTCCAGTGGTTTTCTCGTGATGCATCCCCAGACAAATAGACAAAAAAAAATTAAAACTTTAGATTCGGCCTCTGTATCGAGTAAAAGAATATGAGCGATTTCACATTTATTTTATAACGCAGTAAGAAGTCTATGTGTTACTCCAAGTCTTAGTCTATCTTTATGCCAAATTCTATTCAACTCGATCTAGCCGTTTCAAATAAATAGTTACAAACATACACACACACACACACACACACACACACACTTATACTTATGTAATATGTATGTGTTTTTATTTACAAAGTTTTACATAATATAATATAGATTAGTTGTATATTTAGATAATTTTATAAAGACATTCTAGTAAAAATACATATATTAGTATTTAGGTTTACCGTTGGGAAATTAATTAGCAGAACCATGCAGATTGTAGGTTCTGGGCAAGTAATTACGTCAGTCTAAACCATTAACGGATCGCTAACGCCTAATTATATTACCGCGGTCACTGGCTGTTAGCTAACAGTATCCTGTTTTATACATGATTGATCCCTGTGGGATGTTGACTTATAATTACTCCCAACTAGATATCGACGTGAAAAATAATTACTTAATGATTAATTAAAAACCGTAATCTTTTTAAAAATGATTCCCATATAGATATGTCAGAGGTCCGGATTTGAACCCACTTCCATTGGATATTCCAGTGAGTGTGTTGCCAATAGGCTACCACTACCCTAAAAAGGTACAATCATACATAGAGTTATTATGCCATTATTATGACGTGGCAATTTTTAAGGAATTTATATGACAAACAGAAAAAACCCTTTTTTTCTAAGGCAATCAAAAGGAATATTATATGAGCCATATTTGTAGCGTGCGGAAATCAAACCTAAGATTTTTAGCACAATAAAATCCACTTATAAAAAGACTGTGGGAAAAGGTTGTTGAATGCAGCTCTTTCAAAAGTAGAGCATACAAAATATGTCCTAGAAGAATACATCATCTTCTTGAAATGTAGAGTCACATTCTAAATAAATATTTTCTCTCCATTGTAATATTCTCATTGTTGTTTGTCAACAAATGCCACATATCTGTGGCTCATAACTGTGATTAAGAAATGTTGAATGCATATTTAGACCTTTTTATGTACAATTTCAAAAGTAAGGTTTATTTTAACTCTGTGTTTATTTCCTGCATTCTGAATCGATTTTTATGATATTTTTTTCATATATAATAGATTTCAAGAGGATCTTATATATAACTCCTTTTGACAATTAGTAAATAATAAGATAGTTGTAATGACTTTTTTATTATTTACTAGCGACTCACCCTCGCTTCGCTTGGGTTCGTTGCTTGCTTACCCATACAACCTTTCATCCCCATTCTCACCCTCTTAAGGGATGATTTGTGGGATGAAAACTATTTCACTCGCTCATTTCATATTGGGATTTAAAAAAAGAGATTTAAAAAAACTGATTTTAGTAAAAAAAAATCTTTTAATTTTCTTGTATGCAAAACTTATCCTGACAATAACAAATACAAAGAAAAGAATTATCGAATTTGGTGCAGTCGATTGGAAATTATGCGTATACATACATTTCGGTGACTCATTTTTATTTTTACATACATAAGATATAAAATTCGAAGGGGGTCATCTCTGAAACTACTAATCCGATTTGAAAAATTGGACCCAGTTATGCAAAAAATAGCCATGTACGTAAAAGTACTAACAGAGTTATAAGCATTTTTCTATCGATAGTTGCACTTTGGTTATGTTTTGTTTTTCTGGTTATTTTAAAATTGAATAATATTTATACGAAAAATGACCATAACATAGCGCAAAGCTCGACAGATAAAGCTTTAGAACAATATTGAAATTATGTAAACGCGCACGCGAGATAAGGCCCGCCTTCGTAAATATTAGGCCACTTCAGTCGTACGACGTGTTTGTACTAGTACTTGGAAATGTTCAGACGAATTGGTTGTAATTTGGAAAAGGTTTTAGAGATGATTTTCATATTTACTAGCGATTTACTGTTGCTTTGTTCAGGTTCCCTAAGCGTCTAATAGTACAATATGTGTTAATCTAAGTAATGGTCTATCTGTACACCAAATTTCATCCAAATCCGCCTAGAAGTTTTAACGTGAAAAGTAACAAATATATGGGATTATTATAATAATTGCATAGCTTTGTATATGTTTAACAAAGCTATGCATTTATTATAATAACCCGATAAAGAGATAACTCTATGAGATATTGTTGGTTACATTTAATTAATTACCTGTAACAAAAAATATCTCATAAAGTTATCTCTATTCCTTGAGTATTTGTTTTTTTCCAGCCATCACGCAAGTAAAGCCACGCGACTAAACCAGTATAAGCTTTTAATAAAAAGACTACCTAAATAGGGGTGATGTAAAATATTATGTATTTTTATATTTAGGTACTAAATATGTATGCCAATTTTATTATGAGTTCTAATTTCACAAAAGGCAAATGGAAATTTTAAATTGCATTCTACTATAAAAATCTAATGGATGAAGGTTAACCTATATCCATTCCTGTGACGTAATCTATATCCTTGCCAAAATTTTATCGAAATTTATTCAGCGGGTTAAGCATGAAATCGTTACAAACAGACAAAGATTTAGTATGGAGTTATTTCGATATAACATTAACCTGTATAGTTCGTTCTCAGATAAATAATTATCTTACTTAAATATCTTATTAAATAGACATGAGAAAAGAACTCATAATAAATAGTTATTTTTTCAATTAAATATGTTCAATGCTTTTTGCATTTTTATCACTACTTTCAAAAATATAAAATTTCAGGCTTTACATTTATATGCGGTTGCTATTGGGTAGCCTTAAAGTTAAAATATACGAGTATCAGTAGTTTGAAACACTGTTTCCAAGTGAAAGGTGAGAAGTTATGCCTTTACTGTACTATGTCCATGCATTACTACGAATCAAAAAAATAGTAATTTTAAAACCACATAACACAGTATTATGGCATAATCTTATAACGTCTATGTCCTGGAGCTTTTTTAAATCGTTAAAAAATATCAGTTATTATGATAGTAAATATATCAATTTATATTAAACTAGTGACTCACTTTCACTTGATTTCAGGTTCATCCCAAGACAAAAACAAATCTATCTTACGGGAACTGTACATTTTTCCGAGATAAAAAGTAACCTTAGATGTAGTATTCCAAACTATAACCTATCTCTGTGCCAAATTTCATCCAGATCCGTTCAGTCGTTCTGGCGTGAAAGAGTAACAAACATCCGTCCATCCATCTATCCATACATCCTCACAAACTCTCACATTTATAATATTAGTATGGATTATAATGAATGAACAATAAACTAATGTAAAATGTATGTGTTTATAAATAAATTAATCAATTCTAAAAATTTGTCCCATATTTTAGAAAATACATACATATGTAATCTAAAACATATTCTTCTACTCAATATTCCTTAAAAAGAAAAATGAAATAAATTGAAAAAAAAAACTCTAAAGTATAAAGCTAAGCTCACATATTTTAGAGAAAATGTAAAAACTACTTTATTTTTTCTTCCTTCGCTTCAAAAAACCCAAAACTATTTATAAATTAAAAAAATCCCTTTTGCTTAAAAACATGGTCACAGTACAGTTTTGCCTCTAATCATACTTCACGCTTTCATGTGAAAAGATAAAAAGGATCAAACGCAGAACTACCTTATATTGAACCTAAATAAAAAGCATGGCCTGTGTTTTAATACTAGCAATTTAATACGACTTTCCCTAAAAAAATTACTTGTTTTTAATACATAGTTTTAGTAAATATGTAAATTCTTAATAAAAAATGGACGAGACAAGTAAAGTTTTCGTAGGGACTTAGTATACTTGTCAGTTAATTTTAATATAAATCGATATATAGAGAGACAGATACTCTTTATTCTACAGTGTTAGAATATACCATATTAGAACAAAACAAACACAACAAAAATTAAAAGACAAAAAAAGATATACGAGTATGTATAGATAGAAAGGGATCTATGCAACTCCAAAGACTGTTGTTTATATGTACTAGTAGTTAGAAAGGGGCAAACGAGCAGACGATCCACCTGATGGTAAGTGGCTATTATCGCTCAAAGACATCTGCGAAATAAGAGAATTTACGAATGCGTTGCCGGCCTTGTCTATACATATAATAAAACTGTAGAGTTCGAATGTTTGTACATAGAAAAAAATGCTAAAAACCGAGTCAGAAGAGAAATAGAACAAATTCAGCTTTTTTTTAATTTTTTGTTTCTCTGTCTGTCTATTTACCTGTTTGTCTGTTTGTACGAGCTAATCTCCAAAACTGTGAGACTGATTTAAATGAAATTTTGTATGGTGGTACCTTATATCTTCGGTCTCTCAAACTCAACTGCCTCGGTGGTGTAGTGGCTAGCATGTACGGCTGCACACCCGGAGGTCCTGGGTTCGAGTCCCGGGTCGGGCCAAGTTTAGATATTGAGTCTTTCTATATAGTAAGTTTCAGTAACAGCCCGGAGTTGGGAAGTTGGCGGTGTTTCACCCCCGTGCCTCGGAGAGCACGTAAAGCCGTCGGTCCTGCGCCTTAACTCTCACCGGTCGTGTCGAGTGGTCGTCCCACCGGAGTATGAGAGTGATAGGAATAGAGAGTGCACTTGTGTCTGCGCGTTCACTTGAGCACTATAATATCACCTGCGCAGTTGGCTAATCTCAATGAGATTGGCCGCCGTGGCCGGAATCGGCTAGGAGAACATCATCATCATCATCATATCTTCGGTCAATATTTTAGACACTTTTCGTCCCAGAAAATTAAATAGTTCCCGTGAAATAGTTAAAAAACTATAGTCATTTATACAACTTAGTACACAAAAACCACACTGATTGGATTTAAATGAAACATTATAATGATATATTTCATACCTCCAAATAATAAATAGGCTACTTTTCATTGTAGAAAAATGTACGGTTCCCGTGGAATAGATGTGTGTTTGTTTATGTAGAGGCGAACCCGAGCGAAGCGAGGGTGAGCCGCTAGTTTGGTATAAACACTAAATATGTAGCTTTGGTGTAAAGAGTAACATAAATGTCTTCTAAGGAAAACAAAAGGGCCCGCGCAAAAAAGGATAGCAATTACAAGACTTTTCGAGGATCTTTAGAGTAAGTGTGGACGAAGGAGAATGAAAACCTTGGCTTGTATAGTTCAAGTAAAATACGGATCACAGGTCACATAATGCTATTCTAAAATATGAATATATTTTATCCATATTTGGATCAACAAAAAGAAGGTGATACTTAATTTGGGTGCTTATTATTTTAGTATGTTACACGATATCTTCACCAACATATACACAAATATTCATATATATATATTATTCATAATATGATTTCGAAACGATTTTATTGATTTATTTCTTTATTCCTGCGAGAGAAGCCAGTCGCCATGCTGTTCTAAAATGTAAACCTGTTTAAATGAAACTTTATAAAAATATAAATGTAATATAGCTGAACAATTTTTCGCTACTGTAAATAAACAATGTAAGTTGTATCTTAACATATTCGGTTTAGTTACATCAGTCATAGCTCAAGAACGACTGGGTCGACTTTTATGATCTTTGATTTGTTGGATTTGTCTCCGCCCCGAATAGCAGAATAACTATTAAAAAATCGGAAAATTTTAACAAAAAAAAAACTATCTTTACGGTATTTTTGCGGATTTATTTTGGTGTAAGGTTTTCGTGTTTCTCTAATAAATACAACATTTTTATTATTCAGTCTGTTTCTGAACTCGATTGCGAATAAAACCAGTAATTATAACATTATAGCTATAAGATGTTATGATGACTTTTTATATTTTTACTAAAAGTAAAATATTCTCCTCAGGTAAGTGGCACAGCGCGAGGCCGCCGGGCCGTGAGTAGCATTGACTTAAATTACTCCACTAATTACACTGATATTTATATTACAAATGCTTTATTTTCAGTCTCTTTTTATTATGCCTCTAGTGGGAATAAGTTTTGCAACATACTAATAAGTGTGCTACGAACTACTTCCCACTCTACAAGTGGGAGGAATGAAAGTCACTCTCAAGTCACTACAAGTTCACTCGATTGACATAATAAATGGACACCATACATACCATCACTTTCATTTATGTTCTAATTTTTTTCTTGAAATAAGGGGACGAACAAACATACAAGCTATTGCAAAATTATTATTAATTAATACGCACGGTTGTAGGTCGAAAGACTCTGGATTCGAGTTGGGACTGAATTGGTGAACGCACCTCTAAAAGAAATCTCTGCAAGCCAAGTTATTTATATGGGTTTATTATAGCGGGAAAAATTGTAGTATACGATATAAATAAATAATATACAGTAGATGGATCATGGAACAAATGAACGGGCCATGAAACAAAAGCCCCTTAAATATTGATAAAAAAAATCATGGAGTTATCCTTATTTTAAAGAATAAAAGAATGTTTCCTTTGAATGAAACTCGATATATTCATTATTTAAGAAATGTTTCTTCCATGTCTCGTTCGTTTGTTCCACCTTGTATATTGTTGCATACTATATATATATATATATATATATATATATATATATATATATATATATATATATATATATCGTAATAATTTGTTATATGTGTATATATATATATACACATATAACAAATTATTACGATTTGTTGGTTTGACGTTTCTTCACATAACAACTAATTAAAAGATTATGATGATTTTTAGCACAGATTAGTTTATAGTTCTGAAAGTGATATAAGTTCTACTTATTTACATGAGATTTAAGTGAATTACAAGGACTTACATAGAGATTGGGACTCTACTTATAATATTAATAAGCTAAGTAGGGATCGTAAATTGACGAAATGTAACATCTATTTCATCTGGCTTCTAGGAGCTTAAATAAGATCTTAGAAGTCTAAAAAAATGTATGGGAATAACTTATTATTATTCAATGATATACCCATTAAATTTGTCATTTCAATACAACTTTTACTATTCTTCAACTATTGTAGAATGACATCTTGTCTAAGCCCCTGGGGCACAAGTTTGATTGATGATGATTATATCGGTCTTACGTACATTTATTTCAGTCGGTAAGAAACAACGCTACGTCACTTACCCTTTTCTAGTTCCTTTTCCCTCCACCCTTTTTCTAGTAAATATATTAAAGAAAATATTTTTCTAAAAAGTTTCAAATAGTATTTGGCGTTTATAGCTAAGATAAGACAAGTTCAAGCAACTTTTTATCTTCATTGTTATAATCCTTTTTCTTACTCAACAAAGATAGCCCTCGGGTTTTCAGAACGGTCCAAAAAAGGGGTTGATTGTGTTCAATAAAAAGTTTTTTAAATTATGCAGTATAATTACTAACTACATTTACGTATACATCTAAGTGACCAAAAAGAAGTAGATGCAATAAATAAAAAAATATATACTATAGAAAACGGAAAGTCAAGTGGAGCAGGTGTTGTAAGGGCTGAAGCGCAAACAGCCTTAAGTTACTAATTATTAATGAAACTTATTTTTTTTATTTCTTAAGAACACCAACAAAATAACATACAATACATTTTATATTCATCCTTAATTATAAGTTTTAATATTTCAGTCACTTCACTTCACACAGGTGTCGATAGCACTGACCAACTAATTACATTCATGCACTACTAGTATAAAGAGAGAAAAATGAATTCTGCTAATATTATAAATGCGAAAGTTGGTGAGGGTCTATGAATGTCTGGATATTTGGATGTATGGATGTTTGTTACTCTTTTACGCAAAAACTATTAAATGGATTTTAATGAAACTTTACAATAATATAGCTCGTACATCAGAATAACACTTAGGCTACTTTTTATACCGGGACAGATTTGTTTTTGTTTTTCTAGATGCAAATCCAAGCAAAACGGAGGTAAAAAATAAGGGTAAAAATTTGTACAGAAAAAAACGATTAAGTAAAAAACTAATTATGAAACAATATATTTTCAAATGATGTAGCTCAGTTATATTTGAATTTTTAATTGATATTTCAATATCAAAAATTCTTGGAAAATTTCTATCAAGTGGAGATCAGTGTAGACCAATAGTTGTTAATTGTAATAATTTTTTTATTGACATAAATTGCAATAATTCTCTATCATTGAAATAACCTGGAAGAGATTCTTTAATTAATATAGTTTTAATCTAACTTTAAGCTTTTCGAACGTGTTTCTGAGAGCTTTTCTAACAGGATCTCTGTTATAACTACATACCCATTTACACTACTATCTACATATTTACATATACACTATTATAAAGAGGAAAGATTTGTATTTTTGTATATTTGTAACTAATAAACTCAAAAACTACTGAACCGATTTGGATGAAATTTGGTAAGAAGATAGTTTGAGACCCTGGGAAAGACATAGGATACTTTTTATCCCAGAAATCATCCCTTAAAGGGGTGAAAATGGGGATGAAAGTTTGTATAAAGAATCAACCTAGGGACGAACCCGAGCGAAGCGGTGGGTAGTTATTTATAAAAGAAATTACTGACTCTGTCTAGTTAGTAATCTACAAAAAGATTTATTATGAACACGTGATATTAAAACTAAAGTCTTGAAATACCTCCCTTTCAACATTTAATTTGTAAGAATTTCTTGCATCTTACAGACGCGACGCGATTTGATATTTCTGTAACTTTCTCACACTCAATCATGAATACTTTTAAACTCCTCTTCCAATATCGCTCCAGACAAACTGACGAACTGAGATTAATATGAATTTAATTAAACTCTTTAAAGTTGATTTTTCAACTACTTTCAATCTTAGAATGTAAAAGTCGAATAATTAAATAATTTTATTCGTACAAGTGTATGTGTTACTGCTTTGTTGTTAAAGCGGCTAACATGTACGGACGCGGATCTAGATGTCTTAGGTTCGAGATTCGGGTCTGACCATGTATAGTTATCGAGGTTTTCTATTAGGGCTACACTCAGTGACAGCCTGGCGTTGGGATATTGATGGACATTCCTATGCTTCGGAGAGCAGGTTTTGCACCTGATTCTTACTGGTCGTGTGGTGATGTGAGGGTGACAGGAATAGAGAGAGCACGTTGTGTTTACATGCATACTTATACTCTATAATATCTCAAATACAGATGCTAGCCTCAGTGAGTAGCCAGTACTTTATTTTATTTATTCATTTATTTATTAGATCACCAACAAAGTACAAACTAAACACAGTATAACATACAAAAAAATAGAATAGATAGAGTACCTTAATGCTGAATAAAATATTTTGATTTGATTGATTTGAATTATAGGTCATAACGACAATCAACAGTATATGTAAAGGCAAAACAACATTTAGAATATTATAAAAATTACATTAAAGATTCACAATATTACAGCTTACTAATAAAAATTAGTTTACAAAATGATAACAGCTAAATATATTATTAACAAATTAAGAAATATCTAAATTGAAATATATACATATATGTATGTTTATGTTACTCCATGTATCTATATAAGCTATAATCTATACATATAATAATATTTTAACTAAGCTGAATCTGTACATTAAATATTTTTTGGAAAATCTTAATGAAATAGTCATTATTATCGGTGCAGAGGCCGAATCTATAGTTTTTGTCTGTCTGCCTCTGTCTGTCTGTTATCGCATCACAGAAAAACCACTGGAGCGATTTTGATGAAATTCGGTATGGGAATAGCTGGTTATCCGGGTCAACATGTAGAATACTTTTTACCGTGGAAAAATACAAAAACTGCAATGTAAGAGTATACTAATATGTAAAACCTAAGAATTTAGTTTTTGGTCATCAGAACGCGGGCGGATGAAATGCGGGCGGAAAATGAAAGTATATTATATATTAAATAAAATAAAAATAATTAATGTACGGTTATTTGAATTTTTTCGTTTCTTTTTATTTACCTCAGGCCTAACGCTGTTTACGAGAAAAATATAAAACAATTTTACCCACTTTCTGTTTTAAATCAAAACATTAATTTTATTAACAACTCCTATTTTTTTTTGGACTTTAAAAACGAGAAGGATCAAAGTTCGTCTGTATATATATTATACATTATTTATATATTATGTTTTGTGTGGATCAATTTAAAATAAATCTTTTTTTTCAGTGTATATTCTTCTTCTTTTCATTACTTTTTATTTATTACTAAAAACATAGGCCATGAAAGCTGACCTCTAGTGGTACGCATGCTTTACTTATATTTTCTTGTGAAATGGATTCAGGTGGCTTTGCGATTTTTTTAATTTTCAACCGACTTCAAAAAGGAGGAGGTTCTCAATTCGACTGTATGTTTTTTTTTGTTTGTTACCTCAGAACTCCGTCATTTATTAACCGATTTGGATAATTTTTATTTTGTTTGAAAGAAAAAAATACCACCCCTAAGGGTGGAAAAACAACTAATGATGAATTTAATCTACTTCTAATTGTAATATTGACTTGAAACTTCGCAAGTATTTCTATTTCCGTTGATAGTACAGTGGTTCGGTGTTGTTGACCTGATCTGATGGCAAGGCCAGAAGGTGGATAGGTGGAACTCTTCAACGGCTAATAGTAGATACTTTGAGTTTGGGCTTATTTTGTTTGATTTGACAAGCCTAACACGTTAGAATCCTTACTTTGCTACTACTGTCTACACTAAAAAGGGAAAAATAAAAAGTTTAAAAAAAAAATAGAAACCGACTTCAAACAAAAGCACTAAAAAGTGAAAAATAACTGATTGGTAGTTTTCATTTACTATACATACCTAATCAAATATTTTCGAAGTCGGTGTGCTTTGCTTTGTATGTGCTGGGACCGATTTCGAAAATATTTGATTAGGTATGTATTTAATAGGTAGGCTTTAATTACTTAGCCAAAGCACACCGACTTCGAAAATATTTGATTAGGTATGTATAGTAAATGAAAACTACCAATCAGTTATTTTTCACTTTTAAGTGCTTTTGTTTGAAGTCGGTTTCTATTTTTTTGTTAAAAACTTTTTATTTTTTTAATTTTCATGATTTTTACACGAATAAGTGCTGAAGACAGTATTGCTGAAAAATTCTCACCGAAGTGAAAATAACTGCTTTGCAAGTTATTTTAAAGTCCTACAAATAAAGTAGATTTCTGTTAAAAAGACAATTAACAATAGTAACAGGCTCGCTCTCGCCCTTATCCATATGTATTATCAGTGGTTACCAATATATTTACCTATCTAAAGTTTAGCTATCTAGGTATCTAAGCTTGACATAATTTTTACACAAATTATGTGAAACTGCTATCTCTAGTAAGGATAATCGAAAATAGATAGGTTTTTTGTGTTATATAAATACAATTATTCGATAATTTCATGCGTTAAGTACACAATTCAACATTGCACGATACGACATACTTAAATGTGAACGAGTTTTGTAATAAGTGCTTCAATAAACGTCGGAGCGACGGCGCTTGAACTGAAAAGATAATGTTATAACGCGTGGGTATTAAACTTTATTTGGCCATATCATTTTAAGTATATGAATTTAAGAAAGGTTTTTCTTTAACGTATTAGCAATCTATTCATATTGAAAATTAATCATATGAAAATCTCAGAGGTATAAGGCCTAGATTTAGGCCCATTTCAATTAGGTTTTCAAATGGGCTAGCTTCTTTGATTAATAAAAACAAGTATGAAATGCATGAGAGGACATAAGTTGTTTTCGGAACACGCATCAAGGTCATCAACCTGCATTATACCAGCGGTAAACTGTGGCCTTAACCCAATATATTAAGACCTATGAAGTTTTATCCGGATAATAGCAACTTATTTTGAACCCGGAACATCATATAATTCCCTTGGGAAATTCAATTGAAAATAAAAATCTACTCAGGTGAAATGAGAACGTGTTACTGTTTATTAATAGTAGAGGAGCGCGTGTGTTGAAATAATGGAAATTATATTGCAATTATATACGTTTATTTACGGAAACTTAAATTTGACTAAACACGCGCTAACTTAAAATTTCACTAATTGAAACTTAGTTGATTTATCATTCTCAAGACGTACCCTTAAGAGATAACAATCTGAAAACTCGAAATCTCAACGTAAACCTTAACATTTATTACTATGTATATAAATAAATGTTACAGTGAATGAACTAACAAACGAGAATGTTTCGCTCGAAATTGTATTTTATAGCTATCTCTGTTAAAGATTACGAAGCGTGCCGTAGCCGGCTCTAACAGCCCGTAACCGGTTAAATCCGGTTCGAAGCGGAGTAAGGCTGTTATGCAGCACTTGGAATTTAAAAACATTAAACGTTTCACGAAAGTCAATATTAACGAGGGAAAACTTTGTGATATGTATTGTATACTATGTAAAGCTTTTGTAAGCTTAAAGCTTTTTGAAGCTTTAATAAGGTAATGTTTAATAAGGGTTGTCAGCTTTTATATATCATTTGTGTTAATGATATAATGTGTTCGATGCTCGAGTCAGTTAAAAGTTTACAGCAATATCGTTGCCATTCCACAGTCTATTTACTTCGACATGTCTTAAGATAATATATCTCATTCCTGGTGTAAAATATAACTTTTTTTTTCATAAGCAATTAGGAATTCGCATAAGTTTAAAGAAACATAGAAATGAACTTAATATCTTTGATGTGTTTTTTTATGCTTACAAGTTTTGTGATTGTACTACAATTTTAAAACTTATTATATTAACTATTTTAAAAGAAAACAATTTATTATTTTATATGACATTTGGATAAATCAATATAAAATTTAGTTAAAATATACTAAAGTAGTTGTTCTATAATAATTCGAAAGTCAGCGTTAATCCCTAAAGGCACCATTACGTTGAGAGATCTGGCGCATGCATTTTTAGGGGTTTACTCTACTTTTAATGTACGGATATGAGGATTAGTCCAGGGGACGCAGCTCAAAATTGAATGTTTTTTTTAATTTACATATATTTTCCTTACACTACTATATACATACTACATATCTCTACATACTAGTAAAAAAGATAACACTGAATCTATACATATAATCAAATTCTGAGTCAAATCTGTACATTAAATATTAAAAGAGGCCGCATATATAGCTTTTAGATTTTTTGTTTGTTTGTCGGTCTGGGAACGCATTACGAGAAAACCACTGGACAGATTTTGATGAAATTGGTATGATGATAGCTGGTTATCCGGGTCAACATATAGGATAGTTTTTAATCTAAGCAAAACGTTAAAATGTAAGTAGAGACGAACCCGAGTGGAGCGAGGGTGAGCCGCTAGTATTTTTTAAATTTAAACAATCTCTACAAACCTTTAAATATACAAAGTGTCATGATTAATTAGATATTTTCCTGAATATGGTTCTTATTTCTATCGCATTACTATCAGTTTATGGTAAAAAGTCTAGTTGTTTGAGGCTACGTAGAGCGGACACGTTGATAGCGATAATTGTAAGTACTGTTACTTTTTGAAAATATTTTGCCACCATAAAACACAAAAGATATAAAAGAGAAATAATATCATTATTACTTTGTTCTACTTATATATTAGAAATGGGACTAAGTATACGGCTACTAGATAAAAACGTTTGCCTCTCGGAGCATTAAGCTGAGCTTCTATTTAAAAGAGGCTGCATACAGGTTTGTAAGATATAAAATTTTAATTTTGACTATTTTCATAATACTGTAACAAAAAAAAATGAAGTAGAATTTGACGACATGTTTGGCTCAGTTTGTAGTGACCCTACTTGCTGCGCCAGCGGTCGCGGGTTCGAGTCCCGTTGGGGGTATTCGTTTGTGTGATGAGCACGATTTAAAGTTATATACGTATAATGTATCAACTATCTAGTATCCATAACACAAGCCTCGTAGCTTACTATGGAACTAGATGGCGTTGTGTGTTAATGTCCTGACATATTTATTTATTTAGATAGCCTCTGATCGCACTAATTTGTATCAAGTAGGAATGTTCTTAATTCATTAATCTATACATATAATAAAAGTGTAATTGATCGCTGTCTGTACATGGAACATATTTAAGAAAAACTATTATTGGAGGTCTTTATTAAAGTAATAGAACCCAAAACAATGATTTTTAGATTTTGTGTCTGTTTGCCTGTACGTTTGTGCGCGCTAATCTCAGAAACGGTTTAACCAATTCTGGGGGGGGGGGGGTTTACAAATGTATTTACTTATTATGGCAAGCTTCATTTAACATTTAGTATTTGTTTTATTTCAATCGGTTCATAAATAAAAAAAGTCATGTCAATTTAAAGAATCGCCTATGGAGGATCTAGCCCGAGAGCTCGTGACGAATTTTGGGAAGGTCCTTTTGGCAAGTTGAAATTCAAGCAAGCTCTCGGAATAATCCCGAGCGAAGCGATTGTTAATCATTTTTATTTTACGTAGTACGTATGTATATCGACTATAGTATATTTTGTCATAATTTTTATATAAATTTTAAACTAACCTATCTTTTTGGACTTTTTTGCCGATTTATATTGATTTTTGGTTCTTCTACCAAGAGATCAAAGGAATCACATGAGAATCAAAATAAATCCCCAAACAAACCGAAAAGATAATGTATATAAAATATTATATGTATATTATGTATGTATATATTCGCACAAATCTAACAAAGTACTATTTTTATAAACCTTATTCTTATTTATTACATAAATACTTTTCTATCAAATCAAGTGGCCCCTTTCTCTTTTTGGTGCTTATTTGGAACAAAGGAGAAGGGAGGTAGGTAATGTCCCAACATATTTATTTATTATTTAAAAAAAGTCAAAACTGCGTACTTTATAGGCACGTACTAAATTAAACTTTTTCTACGGTTAATAGCAAATAAAAGTCTCATATAAAAGTTTTATTTAAAATATCAAATATTCACGTAAATCTAAGAAAGAATTACTTAACAGCAAACTTTAAGCTCAATAAAACATAAGTAAAGGGTGTATTTAAAATGTTAAATGTTTGCGAAAATCTAAGAAAATATTAGGATGCATGTATGTACTTGGTATTTATACAAATATATACCAAGTAAAAAATTATTATATCGATATCTATATACAAATATGCATCGCTTTTTGACTGGAACAGGAACCAACCTAACAAATCGTTACGTTAGTAAGAGCTAATCATTGTACCACTGCGCTATATTATTAAATTCAGTCACGACCTTCATATTAGTACGTCGAAAGTTCGTTAGGATACATTCATGTAAATAAGGTTAAGTAAATATTGCCCTTGGGGCTTATAGAATAAAGACGCAATTTGCATACCTTAATTAATTCTACTAACTTTAAACTATGAAACACAATTTAAGTTATGATGTTGTTTTCTAAGTAAATAGCTTCATAATTGCATTATCTAATACTTCTTGGTAGAACGTTTTAATTTTGAGCGTAAAGGAGTTATTGGTACAAATTTAAGCATTTATTAAAAAAAAATCCGACGAATTGAGAACTTCCTCCTTTTTGAAGGTCGGTTAAAAAAGAAAAAACCAATAACCTTTAATAACAATCCAATCTTTAATAACACTTTAGCACAGATAATATTATTATATGGAACAAGGCTATCAAAAGTATTAGATTTTAAAAACTTATTATACGAGTAATATGCAAAGACTAAGAACTTTGCTGGAATTTGGACGCTTTTTAATATATACATCAAGTTACATACGTACATAATATCTTTAAAATCGTCATAGATAATCAAATTTTTCGGGTAAATAAAGAGATAGAAAATTTTTACTTAAGGTAACCAGTATTTGATAATAAACCCTATTACATACGATCTCTTGAAACGCAGCTTTAACTCTACCAATCAACACTCAGCAAGAAATAGAAAATAAAATTCGAAATAAAAGGGCGCTACAAGACGATCTGTCACATCCATGAGAGAACACATTAAATACATTTTGATTAAATCATTCATTAGTCTTTGTGTTTGCGACTTTTAAGGGCATCTACAGACTGTAACACAGACTTTAAATCAAATTATGGATTAAGAATATTATACAAATTTAATTTCAAGCCAACAATAATAAGTATAATGTGTGACATTAAAAAAAGAATCTGTGAGTATTGTTCTTTCACGCACACAACTGGGCTGGACTTAAATATAATATTATTGGATTTAAAATGGCATTCGTATTATCAATTGTATCATTATCAACGATCGGAATGTTTATTGTTTTTTTTTTAAATCATAATAGTATTTTGACTTCTTAACTATTAATTATAATATCTGGCTGTAGAAAGGATATATTCAATCTCTTATATATTTTTTTCTCTTATTTAAAATAACGATTTAGTTTTATTCTATTGGTGATCTCCTTTTACGCGACTATTTTTCAATAAAAGCCTACCAATTAACAATTCACACTAACCATCCAGCTTATTTAGCCAATCGTGTGTGAATAATCCATCCCGACTTAAAAATCGACCAATATAAGGTTGCAGTCTGCGGGGGGCCTAAATAGACATTTATAAATTATCAAGAACAAAGGCACAATTAATAGAGTGCTTTAATTAAAGATAAATAATAAACAATTAGTACCCAGGAGCTGTAAAATGTGGTTTGCATTATTTATATTTAACTTAGACCCCGACTGGTAATTAATATATTATGTAAAATTATATAGGCAGTATAACTGTATTCTTAGCAAACATTTTTATTAGTTAATGTAACGGTCCTTTAATATATGATATATTGAGTCTTCCAGAGTTTCTTTTGGCAAGCAGTTCTTCTTAGATGTGAGACTATTTTTCCGAGCTGCTGGTAGAGTTTTTGACAAACAATAAGTGTAATATTAGAAATATCAATATTAATTAAAAAAAGTATAGTAAGTAACGCAGTGGTAACGCGCTCGCTTGGAAACCATTGAAGCGGGCTTAAATCCCTAGTCTTACACCTCTGATATTTTTAAGTACGAATAATTTCCAACGTGATTACCACTTTGCCCTGCGATAAAGGAAAACATCGTGAGAAAACCTGCCATGTCTGAGAGAACCTAACAAGTTTTCGAAAGACATGTAAAGTCCGCTAAATCGCATTTGAAACTCGTGGTAGACTATGACCTTATCCTCCTCGTATTAAAGGAGGCCCGTGCCCAGCTTTGGGACGTTAAAAAGAAGGATATTAAACAAAAAAAATCGTTTAACCAGACCTAATATGTATAGTTTTCGAGTTACTCAATCTACCCTTAGAGCACTTATACAAATATAGCCTTGAAAAAATGGAAAATTCGTTTGAGTTAGCTTTTTATAACAATACAATAAAAAGTGTCATAAACATGCTTCAACTTATCGTAGAAACGTAGCTACAACAGTGCATTGTTTAGACTTTACAGAGAGAGATATTAAGCTTTTCTAAATAAGGAGCAGAAATCTGGTGATTATAAGATTCACAAGGTTTTGGCGCAGCGTACTTTGTGACACCATGTAAAAGTACTTGAAAGGTAGATTTAACTTTGGTAAATATATAGGATGAGTTTTGAAGCTTAAGATTCATTAATTTAATAAAATAATAAATATTATTCTCGCTCACCGAGAAATAAAAAAGTTAAATAGATACGGCTCGGAAGATTTGGCTAATAATTCGAATATTTTTTTACGAAAGATTGGACCAGTTGCCTAGAATATTAAGATATTTAAAATCGAAAATGGGTGTTTAAAGGATTTTAGTATGGATTTAAAGATCACGAAATTATTTATTAAATTTTTAACAGGATAAGATCTGCCAAATCAGCTAGTATAATTAATATATAATTTAAGAATAATCCATACTATAAAAAATATTATAAATATAAAAGTAACTCTGTCTAGAAAGTTGTAGAAAAATTCTAAAAAATGTGGCAAGAACTGGATGTAGCCTATTTTTGAACTTCACCCCACTTACCACGCGAGCGAAACCGCGAACAAAAACTAGTGTTAAATATTAATATTAAGGCTTAGACTATTCCAGCTTATACGATTACAGTAAAAAAGGGTAGAAATATTAGTACCTTCACTTAAAACCTACTGAAAATAAAAACTATATCTATTAATATGATTAATGCAGTAAACGTACGATAGTTTAATTATCAGACAGTAAGTTTCATTGAAGTTAATTCACCAAAACCAAAAGCTTGCGACTTCAATACCGTGGTACCGCATAAAGCCATTGTTTGTAATGCAAACGGAAGTACACAACGAGTAAAACTAGAGAGAGAAGTTAGTTGCATTAATCTAAGTCAGATATTATAGCTTCTGAATTCTCTACGAATTTCTATTATAAACTAATATTCGAATTTATCGTTTAGTGAAGCGAGAATGCTCGCACCGGAGACGTAGCACAATTGGGAATTTATTGACTTTATAGAGAATACTTACTACTACTGTAGTAGTTTGTAAAACGGGATTGTTTATTGCAGACTAGTTTTTGTCCTCAGCATTACTTCCGTGATATGCACGTTGTTTCTGCGGATAAAACCTAACCCACATCCCAAATCTTATATCAATTCGTTGAGGCAGTAAAAAGTGACAAGGATTCTCATTATTATTTATGATATATCTTATGATGATAATAATTCGACACGATCCGTGGGATGAGACGCAGGACTGACAGCGTTACGTGCTCTCGTATACAATGGGGTGAAACACCGCCAACTTTCCTACTCAGGGATACTGGAAAAGAAACATAAAAAAGCTTAACAGAAATACTCAAAAAGTATTAAGTAAACTTGGCCCGACCTGAGACTCGAACCCAGGACCTCAGGATGTACAGCCGTACATGCTGGCCTCTATAATATTGAAGCAATTTATATATCTTATACATTATATTCATGTCTATCAATAAACTTCGCTTACTTAAATGTCTACCATAATTAGCTAAAATCAATATAAGCTTTTCATACTAAAAATACGGGCTCCTATTGGACGGGATTAGATTAAAATATATATGAAGTCCGCCAACCCGCACTTGGCCAGCGTGGTGGACCATGGCCTGATCCCCGTTATATTGAAGGGAGGCCCGTGCCCAGCAGTGGGACGTTAAAAAGGGCTGAATACATGTTAGGTTAGGCCGAAGCGAGTTAGGAGTGTAGTAGTGTGTGCGCGAGCCTGATCCTGCAACGCCGTATTCCACTGCAACTTGTTTTAGTGAGTAGGGTTTTCATAGTCCCTTTCATATTCGTGTTTACTACTATGTATTACTAGTGCCTTTTCATAGCCAGCTGGGTCTCTATGTTGGGATTCCCCAGCATAAACAAAAAAAGGTTGAAGCAAGTTCACGATGGACCATTCGTAAAAATTAAAACTAAAATATTCTTTTAACAGGTCCATTTTATTTCGAATCAATACTAAACCCTTCCATATCAGAGTCTTCGGCAATCATTTGTTTGATCCTCGCCGCCGCACTTGTGGACGATCTACTGGTGCCGGCTACTTCAGTCCGAGCTCTAGTTATTATGGGACGATTTGGTTTGAACTCCGGAAAATATGTAAATGGCTCGAGTGTCGTCGTACGCTTCTTACCATGGTAGTAGCTTGGCATCTATTGTAATGAAATCAAATAAGATAATCGTGTGTATAAAAAAAACTAAAAATTATGTTTATTATTGAAATAAATTTATAAACTTTAAACTTATTTAACATCTACTACTACAATATATTTAGTTTAGCCAGGTCTATAAATAAAACTAAAAAAAAATGTAAGCCTTCTATATATCAAAGCTCCAAAAAGCACCTAAGAAGAACTATTGTTCCTTGTCTGCTCGTTTGTCACTGAACACCATATAAAAAATCATATATCGACAGTTTAAAAAATTTTTTGGCCGATTCAATTTAAATTGAAATTCAATTTAAAGGTAATTCTATTCTTAGAAGTTCATTTTTTTAATTTATCATACTAGTGAGGTAAAATTAATAAAATATTCGGTTTATAATTATCTCACATATCACGTAAGATATCACGTAAAAATATATAGCTACTTGATTTGAGTACCTCCTTATTTTTGAAATCCACCAAGCCAATAAGTTTGGTTAAGTTTTATTTCAATCAATCGATTTTATATTAAGGTAACCTGTGCCATCTTCGAGAGGACTCATAAAGCAAAAAATCACATTGTGTCTATTAGTAACGCGCTCGCTTTGAAAACTA
The DNA here is from genome assembly GCA_951806755.1 of Brenthis hecate. Taxonomy (NCBI): domain Eukaryota; kingdom Metazoa; phylum Arthropoda; class Insecta; order Lepidoptera; family Nymphalidae; genus Brenthis; species Brenthis hecate. The sequence continues at coordinate 299,823 of OX638261.1, forward strand.
CATATGTGAAGTGTATTCAAATCCAGCTCTTGTTCGTTTTAATATTTTCATATGCGAAACATCGGGAGGAAATTTGCATATCTTAGAGATCCTAAGTAAAAAAATCTAAAACCAAGTGTGAATTCCGCCGAACCACAATTGGCCAGCGTTTTGGACAATGGTTTGCTCTCATTGATCCACTACTGGGCTACAAAAAGGGCTAATTTATTATTATGTACATGCTAAATGGCAATGGATATTGGGTATTGCTACTTGGGTATTGAACCCACATCGAGGAAAAGGGAGTGAGAGGGATACCTATATGTTGTAAGCGAGATGAAAAAAAAGATAGCAGCGAAAAGTTAAAAAAAAAATAAAAATCATAGAAATCGAGGTAGAAATTTCAGTTTAAATGATCTCAATACTGTTGACAAAAAGATAAGGAAATCTTAGGTGGAAGTGACTAAACGAATGGTACTAATATACAGTAGTAAATTGTAATCCTGACAGTGATTAAGTTAAAGCCGACGGTACTTGAAATTGTTCTTACTTCCTTCGGGGTCGTTGAACCCGTTGAATGGGATTTTTTGGGCGACAATTGTATACTTTGATAAAGAGGCATCAATTTAGGAAATTAACTTTGAAAATGAGGTTCTCTATTTTGCAATACTTTTCTGTGTATTTTGTCGTCAACTGTAAGCCAATTTTACTACTTTTAACGAGAAAGTTTGTAAGAATGTATGTATGGATGTATGTTTGTTACTCTTTTACGCAAAAAATACTGAATGGATTTTGATAAAACTTTGCAATAATATTGCTCATACATCAAAATCACACATAGGTTACTTTTTATCCCGGAAAAAGTACGGTTCCCCTGGATTAGATTTGTTTTTGTTTTTCGACAGGAATTCGATAGTTTTTGGGAAATCATACAATTAAGTCGCGGCAAATGTTTGGTAAGCACTTGAAGCTTTTAAGTTGATATTTGAACTTATCCAAATAACTAACAGCTTACTTACTTTAAATGTATACTTAGTACTTACTGATTCGTTAACATTATCTATCCAGTCAGCGTGCGCTCCAACTAATGTGAAGACAGTGGGCACGTTCTGTGCGCCACAAAAAGCTGGGCCGAAAGAGATGATGCCTACTAGCTGTCCCGATAACAGTGCAGGCCCGCCCGCGTCATGCTATATAAATAAATAAATATTTTAGGAGATTAGTACACAGCAGCATCTACTTCCATGATAAGCTACGAGGCTTGTGTTATGGATACCAGATAGTTGATGATGATGATGTTCTCCTAGCCGATTTCGGCCACGGCGGCCAATCTCATTGAGACTAGCCAATTGCGCCGGAGATATTATAGTGCACAAGTGTACGCGCAGACACAACGTGCACTCTCTATTCCTGTCACTCTCATACTCCGGTGGGACGACCACTCGTCACGACCGGTGAGAGTTTAGGCGCAGGACCGACGGCTTTACGTGCTCTCCGAGGCACGGGGGTGAAACACCGCCAACGTCCCAGCTCTGGGCTGTTACTGAGAATTATTATACAGAAAGATTCAATAACTAAACTTGGCCCGACCCGGGACTCGAACCCAGAACCTCTGGGTGTGCAGCCATACATGCTAGCCACTACACCACCGAGGCAGTTGATACACTACATATATATAACTTTATATATATATATATATATATATATATATATATATATATATATATATATATATATATATATATATATATATATATATATAATAATAAAGCATTCGAAACGTCGGGAACCAAAGAAAAAAAACAAAATAAATCCGTGAAAAAAATGGAAAATACAGTTTTATTTAAAGTTTTTATTAGTAAATAATGACTCATGGCTTTTTTGAATATAATTTTTATTTTATTTTATTTATTATTACACAGTGTTACAATACAAACAACATATAACAATAAAAATAGTACATACAATAAAGTTTCCACAAACAAACAATTCATACAGTAAAAGAGTAGAGATTTGACAAAACAATATCACTAGAATTATGTTAGCAGAACATGCATTAATATAAGATATGGAGTTAAATTATAAATCTTTTAGGAGAAGTACATTCCTAATTTTCCTTTTGAAATTTTCTACAGTACAATTCATTAAATCAATGTCGTTAAAGTGAACATTGTAATCACGACAGGACCTATGTATAAATTCATTTTGAGCGAATTTCGTTCTGGTGACAGGAATGCAAAACAAATCTCTTCGACGAATGTTGAAGCTGGGACATCTGAATTGTATATTACTTAAAAGATAAGGGGAGTCGACAAAATTATTAATTATTTTATATAAAAACATTTGGTCTTTAAATAAGCGACGGCTTGCAAGAGAAGACACAGAAGGACAGCTTTGATGTAGAGAGAGGCACCTAAAGTTCAAATGTTTAATAAATTTAAACTGGACCCTCTCGATTTCCTCAATGCAAGTTTTACGGCTGGGGTTCCATATTATTGATCCATATTCCAGAATCGAACGAACCAAGGTATTATATAGTAAAAGCATTGTAGAAATATTCCTAAAGTCCTTACTCACTCTAAGTATGAAACCCAGCATTTTAAACGCTTTGGAAGTCATTTGATTTATGTGGAATTTGAACAACAATTTTCTATCTAGAATTATACCCAGATCACGCACTTCAGTAACTCGCGTTAATACTTCACAACCAATCTGAAGGAAATCTAAGGTAGAAAGCTTCCTAGAGAAAGAAATAACGGAACACTTCCTAATATTCATATGTAGATAATTATTGGAACAATATGAGCAAAGTCTATCTAAGTCTTCCTGTAGTAGGGCGCTATCTGAGAGACATGAGATTTTTCTAATAATTTTCAAATCATCAGCATAAAGAAGAAAAGAACTACTCTTAAAGACAACCTTAATGTCGTTCAGGAATATGTTAAAAAGCAATGGTCCCAGATGAGAACCCTGAGGAACACCAGAGGAAATAGGCACGAAAGATGACGTATGGCCTTTAATAGTAACAGCCTGACTTCTGTCCCGAAGATATGAGGTTATCCAGCGTAGCAGATCTCCGTGTATACCCATCCCTGCAAGTTTTTGAATAAGAACATGATGGGGAACCTTGTCGAACGCTTTCGCGAAATCGGTATAGACTACATCTACCTGGTGACCCTGGTCCATGGAAGCAGTGACGCGATGGACTAATTCAACGAGATTTCCTTCGGTTGATTTTTTATTTACAAATCCATGCTGTTCATTAATCAAAAAAGGTCTTAAATTGGGAAATATGCAATCATACACAATCTTTTCAAAAATTTTACCTAATATACATAATTTAGAAATTGGCCTGTAGTTCTGAACCTCGTGTTTATTACCAGATTTTAATATAGGAACCACAAATGATTTCTTCCAAATACTAGGCATTTCACCGGTTTTAAGTGATTTGTAAAATAGTAGAAAAATTGTATATGCTAAGTGGTAACAGCAGAACTTAAGAAAAATAGGAGGTATCCCATCTGGGCCCATTCCTTTCCTAATATCAAGGGATTTTAGATATTTCATAACTAACTCCGGTGTTATATGAATTGAATTAATTATTGTAGGAGGCACGATAATAGTTTCAGAAGATTGATTAGGATTTGGATTAAGGGTAGAAACTTCAAACGTAGATTTAAAATAATCACTGAAAAGATTGCAAACGTTTTGCGGATCATTAGCTGAACGATTGCCAAAAGTCAAAGTATCCGGAATACCGGAGGAAAAGTTCTTAGATTTGACAAAGGTCCAAAAATATTTACTATTAGATTTAATTTTTAATTCAGAGTAATAAATATATTGATCATAACAGTAAGTTTGCTTAATTTTTTGACGTTCACGGAGTAAACTAAATGAATCATAATCAGAAGAACGATTGTAGATTTTCCATTTCCTGTGATATCTGAGCTTATCGGAAATGATTTTTATGAGAGAACGAGAGTACCAACAGGGAAATCTATTTATTGACTTTACTTTTTTCACTGGTATTAATTCGTTGATAAGCGTATTTATTCTATCATAAAATATATCTACTGCAGTTCTCAAATCAGCATCTTCTAGTAAGTTAAACCAGTCAATAGAGGCCAATACATCATTTATTGCATCATAATCGGCTGCATGAAATAAACGTATGGTCCGTGGTTCAGAAATGGGTTTACATAATGAAAAGCTAGATAAATTTAATTCCAACGCGGGATGGTGTGCATCTTCAGGTGTAAGAGGTGAGCAGCTGCGATTAACTAAACAGGGGCAGTTTCCTATAACCAAATCAAAAAGCCTATTATTAACGTTTGAAATAAAATTGAATTGCTTAAAATCTGTAAAACTAAGAAAATTGTGTAGAACATTTATAAGACCATCCTCTTCGTAAAAGTTATCTATCTCCATGTGGTAACCACCATTTGACCAAACTGCAGCCGATACGTTGAAATCACCGACTAGAAAAAATCTATCATCTGGCTTAATTGTAAACTCATTAAATACAGATTCAAAAAAGTCACAAAGGGCTTCTCGATGCAATCGACTATGAGGGAAATAAGAACAGTAAATATGCAGAAATCTTAATTTCTAATATTCCATACGAACTTATTGTAACAAGTTAAAAAGTACCCTGTCATACTCCTCGGATCATAAATTATCTATACTAATATTACGGCTCACAAGTATAAAGCTAGAGAGTAAGTTTAAAATTATATTTGCTAACGTCACTAAATATGTCAATTTTAACCCTGCTACTAATGTGATGCCCCTGGCGGTGCAGGCATCCATAGGCTGCGGTAACCGCTTACCATCAGGCGGGCCGCATACCCGATTGCCACCGACATGGTATAAAAAAAAATGGGTAAAAAATCATTGTATTTTTTTGTATTAAGGACAACTCGATCAAAAGAGATTTTCCTGTAGTAAAAGATATCCTAAATCACAACTCGAAAGCCATTACCATCACCACACAAAATTTAATTAAGAGCCGTTCAGTAATTTTTTCATGAAATGTACACAGACAGATATTCATATAGACAAACACATAAATAGGAACATTTTTGACAACTATATTATCGTTCTGGGGTCTATATTCCGTACACAATACGTAAAATTTATTGTTTTAAAAAATACTTAATATACAAATTTCGTTGTGTTACTATTTTAATACATGTATAGATTATATAGATAATAATTCATAATTTCTCTGCTTCTAAATAAATTTAATTGTAACAGCCTATATCTTCCTTAATATTATATTTTTTTTAAATCGGATCGGTACTTCCAAAGATTAACGCGTTCAAACAAATTAACAGAAAACAAACTTCACATTTATATAAAAGATATAGATGAGTGTTACATATAGATAAGTACTAAATAAATACGAATATAATATATGTATGAACAAGTCTTACATCACAAGCTCCTTCACCTGTTGTAAATGTTCCAGCACAAAACATTGTTTCACTTACAAACTTGCTGAAAAAGAGATTTCATGTTTTCACTGCTTGGTTAAAACTTTGGTGTGAACGTATTATTCTATTTATAATCACTTGTGAAAAAACGTGAAAATACTCAAAATGCCTTTAAAGTTCTTTTTGAAATGTACATGAGGCCTTCAGGCATATTTTACAAATCACGCGGCTTCGCTCGCGCTAAAACTACAAAAAACTATCTAAAAAGATAGTTTCATACAAACTTTCATCTGATTTGAATTTCGAAAAATATTACGTACACGTATTTTTTTAATTTTATTATAGAGCATTAACACCAAATTTCAAGTAATTTTGATCATAAATATTTTTTGGTTTGTATTATAACGTGTTTTCCCATGGGAATTAGATACTATATTTTTTTAAGTATCCCACGGGAACTCTTTACTTTTCCGGTATGAAAAGTATCTAAAATTTGACCTAATCTATAAGGTACCACCATGCAAAATTTCATTTGCATCGGTTTAACAGTTTCGAAGATTAGTCCGTACAAACAGATAAACAGACAGAGAAACAAAAAAAAATGAAAAAAATCTGGATTTGTTCTATTTCTTTTCTTACATACCCCTGACTCGGTTTTTAGCATTTTTTTTCTATGTACAGACATTCGACCATTTTATTGTATGTATAGATATAAACATCCATGATTGGAATACAAACATTCGTGCTCATCACACAAATGGACTCGAACCTGCGACCGCAACAAACTGAGCCAATCATGTCGTAACGTTCTTTCAATACGATACAGTTAAAAAGAGAACTACTCTTTTTTATTATTGAAGTTGGTAAAAAAGATTGAAGTTCACATAAGAATAGTTATATAGAAACCACTTTGAATTTTAAAGAAAATACATATATTGTCTAAAACATCGATTTAAGACGAAAATAACAAAGCAAAAAGTGTAAGTTATAAACTTACTTTCCGTACACTTCTTTACAAAACACATTGGGATAGATCGGTAGTAACTTTCTATTGAGAAATACTGGCTCGTACGATAAAGTTTGTGACATCTGGAAAAGAAAGATACTTATGAAAATGGTGAATGAACTGATTTGTATAGTGAGTTATTTATAGTAAATAGGTAATAAAACTGTCTCGGTGGTATAGTGACTAGTATTCAGAGGTTCATACGGGTTCGAGTCCTGGGATGGGCTAAGTTTTTTTTCCATAAGCTGTTAATGGAACGTTCTTAAAATAAAGACTTAAGTTTCTATGTTAAATAAGTTCCAGTAACAACTTGGAGTTGGGATGTTGGCCGTGAAGCCGTAACATATTATTTTTTTTAAATATTTCGAATTAAAATCAACAAATATGGTATGGTACTTTGATCACCAAATATTAAATTACAGAATAAATAATAAATAAATAAATATGTTGGGACATTAACACACAGCACCATCTAATTCCATGGTGAGCTACGAGGCCTGCGTTATAGATGCCAGATAGTTGATACACCACACATATATAATTTTAAATACATAAATATTATTAATATAAGCACCCATGACTGGAGTACAAACATTCGTGCTGATTACACAAATGAATGCCCCCATCGGGACTCTAACCCGCGACCGCCAGCGCAACAAGTACGGTCCACTACAAACTGAGCCAAACGTGTCGTCTATAATGTCCAAAATGTAATGTGTTATAAGTCCAAAAATATTTGAGCTTAGATTAATGTTATTAAATAAAATATAACCTTAGTGACTCCCCAACCCAAAAGTAGTACTTCAGATGTCGGGGAAAGGCCAAGTTTATTGTGTGATATACTGATCATTTTCGGAATTCGATGGTAGCTGAAGAAAAGATGCCTCCTGAGTCTGATGACGGCGATGTTGTGACGGAGAGTGCGTGGGTTGTATCCTGGATGGAAGTAAACCTGAAAATAATAAAATAAATAAATCCAACGCTTAATTTTCTTTTGTCACAGAAAATTAAGAATTTTAATAAGGCACTATTTTTTTTTTAAATAATTTTTTTCAAACTGGTGTGCAATATCAAAATACATTTATCTATACTAATATTATAAAGAGGTTTAGGTAGTTTGTGAGTTTGTGACGTTGTAGGGGGTAATCTCTGGATCTACTGAACCGATTTAGATAAAATTTGGTAAAAAGATAGTTTGAGACCCTGGGAAGCACATAGAATACTTTTTATCCCGGAAATCATCCTTTAAGAGGGTGAAAATAGGGATTAAAGTTTGTACGGAGAATCAACCTAGGGATGAACCCGAGCGAAGCGATGGTGAGTCGCTAATGGTAAATAAATGTATACAAATCAATTCTATCAATGATTTATATAAGTTGTACTAGACAGAGGTATCAAAAAAGTAATCGGTTGTAAACACTTCCTGTTAATGCTTTCAACATAACGTCTGATATTAAATACAAAATTACTTCATTTTATCTACCTTCAGGATTTTTTAAACTTGTACTTACACAGTAAATGCCATTTGTATCATATTAAATACTCTTTTTTTACAACGAGTGATACTCTAACTGTACCTCAAGCGCGTCCACCATTTCTCCTCCGATGCGGCTGTGGTTGCTGCCAACCCGTACTCGGAGTACGCTCGGATTCTCTCGAAAAAATCTATTGTTATGCATTCTAAAACAATAAACGTAAAAGAATAACAATCAGTAAATAAAACTCTGGAGAAAATTATGAATATTTAAAATATTTAAAACTTCGTTTTAAGAATAATTTTAACGAGTAAGGATGGTAAGTTATTTTGACATACAATTGAAGGCAGGCAGCAGATGTTAGGACGAGATCATGCCAATAGATAACTCCTCCGCACCAAAACCTGCCCATCACGTGTATAGACACCATAAATGGGTAATATCTGATCGTAGTTCTTTCCCCTTTAAAAATTCTTCGACCATCATGTTGATGAAATTCTTTAAGATCTTCTAACTCTTGTTGAGGGTCTGCGAAATAAAAAATATGGGTGTTTTGTAATATTAAAATGTTTATGTTAGTAATTAAGATTCAGTGGCCGAAACTTTTAGGCTTCTATGCAACAAGCTCTACTAGTGAAGTCTTGAGATTGGAACACATGTTGATAATCTTGAAGATCCTATGGTAAAGCATTAATGCAAAGAACTTGGTTATATCTTGAGATCTTGAGTTTTGGTTATATCTTGAGATGAAAAAGTTACTATTCTAACTTTACTGACGAAAAACTTTAATAATATGAATTAAAATATCTAAACACAGCTATCAAAGAAATGAATTAGTTGAAAAAAAATAGTCATAGAAGAATCACATAAAATGATTAACACAAATAAAATAAATAATATTTTAGATGTGATTATTAAAAATAAAAATGTTATACTTTAATACAGAATATAAATACCCCAATACTTGTCATCTTCTATATCGTACTTAAATTTGTGATTATCTTTTGGAGATTGTGCTATTATTTTGTCTACAACATTATCTATAATTTCATCATTGATGTTATCCGCTAAAACATTATTCATCATTTTTCGAGCTGATTTAGAAAATTTCCGACTTTTATTTCGTTCTGCTAAAATCTTTAGTATATCATCTCTTGTCATTTTTTCTTTTAGCTTCAAATATAAATTTTTAGGTTCCTTTTCAATTAAAAATCTAAAATGGTCTATTTCACTCAAAGCGTTGAAGAAGTTTGTCTCATTTAGTTCTGTTCTCATAGTTTCATCTAATAAAAGCTCAGCATATTTATTTTTATCTATAACATATTTGTCTATTTTCTTTAACTTTTCTCTTAATTCTTTTATTCTGTTGCTGTCTTCATCGACTCCCAGCAAATTAACTAAAGATGATGATATATTGTTAACAAACAAACTCTCATCACAATTTCCAGTGTAATTTTGAGCACCGACTAAAAGTAAATTTAAAACTAAAAAACAAATAGAATGCATTACAGTTAATACTTTTAAGCAAATATGTTTCGATAGAAGCGTTTCAACATTTTAGTGCCGATAAATTTTATAGCGACTTCTGACGTGAAGTACTTTCATAAATTATTTATAGAAATAAAAATTTATCGACACATTTCTTTTAAATGAACAGTTCTCCTTGAAGTTTTGCACATCGCGTAGGCGTTTTATTTATTGAGCTTACAAAATCTTTCAGAATTTAATTTTTGTAAATAAATATTTTTAATCTTATTCGATGTACAGAAAGTAGTAAGAAGTAGTTGAACATGCACTTTAAAAATTATAACATATAATATATAATATGATAAAATTACATATTTAAATGAAAGAAACACGCATATTACTTATTTATTTGACACGTTTTAAATTCGTTCATGGTTTTAACGTTTAGTATAGATTTATTAGGATTGACATATTTTTCCGCAGTAAAAAGTATGGTATAAATTAACCCAGATAACTAGCTATCACAATACCTTATCAAAATTTGTCCAGCGGTTTTCTCGTAACTTTCCCAGACAGACAGACAAAAGTTCTCAAAATTATAGATTCGGCCTCTGTATCGATAATAATGACTATCATTAAAAATATTATATTTTACTAAAAGTCAGCATAACTAAAAATAATGACTTAAATGCTCTTATTCCCTGAATTTTCGTTCGTATTAAGAATTCTATCGAATTTAAAATACACACAACATAAATCCTTTAAGAAGTACATCTATTCGTAGTAACTATCGAATATAATGTTATTAATGGAAAGAAATAAAACAAAATATATAAAAAGCTCAAAAGTAAATGGAAAGTGAACGTGTAATGCGTTCCGCTCGTTTGTATCGTCAGTGATTGATGGGTGATTTACTAGCCAATATAGGAAATTGCATATTTCTGGAACAAATTTAGGCTAACCTTAAATTAGAGTGACTCAGTCTCAGAGTTTTTTTACCAATAATTTAGTTGATAAACACCGCCTGTAATACCTACATATACAATAACTTGTCAGACGTTAAAGATCGTACTCTCTCTCTCAAGAATGTGTTTGCTGTAAAGCATTTGAAGCGTCGTGAACCAAGTATCAAAATAAAATCACAAAATATGTGAAAAATATTGTTTTATTTAAAGTGTCAATATTCACGTAAATCAAAGAAAGTATTAGCCGAACCCGCGGCTTCGCTCGCGCTAAAACTACAAGAAATCTCGAAATAGGTAGTTTCATACAAACTGTCATCCCCTATTTTACCCCTTTATAAAATGAATTTCGAAAAATGCTAAAATACGTATTCTTTAATTTTATTGAAGAGCATCAATACCAAGTTTCAAGTAATTCTGATCATACTCGTAAATATTTTTTTGGACTGTATTATAACGTGTTTTCCCGTGGGAATGAGATAATCTCCAGGGGTAAAAAGTAGTCTATGTCACTCTCCAGCCCTCCAACTATCACCACACAAAAAAAAACGCCAATCCGTCACTCCATTTCGACGTGAAAGAAGGACAAACAAACCAACATACTTTCACATTTAAAAAAAAATGTACCAACATATTTATTTATAATACTAGTATGGATTGACGTTTTCCTTTTTATTTAGTGATGGTTTTGAGTTCAATTACGTATATGTTGAAAAATAAATTTGATCGCAGTAATGTAACAAAGGTGAATTGTTGGAGCTGCTCCAGCGCTGAGACTCTGGACTATTGGTAGAATTTTTAACTTTATAATTACTGAATCCTTGGTAAAGGAGTAGTGTTATATTATATAAATTCTTAAAGATTTATTTGTATTTCAATATCTTCATCGTATATTTAAAATCTAGAGATATTATATTGTATTAATGCGAAGAAACCATCTTTGTCTACACATGTAAACTGTGTCTATAAAGAGTGTGAAAGTAACTGTCTGTGTGCTATCTTTTCTCATTAAGTAATAACTAAAATAATAAGACAAGGCACATTTGAACATAATATGCCTCTATAACTGAGTGGAGTTAGAGGCAAAAACATATAAATAATAAGCCCAAATTCATTGACAAGTATAGTACTAAGTGGAGTATCTCATTGAGAAAAGCACCGACATTGTCCCACAAGCAGCTCTCTAACTACCGAATTCTCCAACAATAGTCGAGAGACAAATCCGAAACGATTCAACTATTACGAGCTACTCTTGAAGGGGAAGGCAAGTATCAAAAGGGATCTAAAACAAACATCTGCATGCGGGTTTGCTTGCAAATATAATAATATACACGTCATAATGAATTGATTCTTACAACATTATAAGAGCAATTTTTGTATATAATATATATTTATTTTGTATATCTCGGAAACGGTTCTAACAATTTGGATCAAATTTTGTATTTAGGTACGTTTTTCCTATTTAAATTTATCTCGGTATATGTATGTACATGCAGGTGTCCCCTCTGACAAAAACTAATTTTTTTAGCAAAAAAAAATAATCTTACAAAAAAAAAATTCAAGCGACGCTCAATAGCGCTCAAGCGCCTAGGTACAAATTTCATTGTGGTACCATAGAAATATAATATGTTACATCCGAATATATTTTTATTTCTGTACATAAACAAGTAAGGGGCACACACTAACGTGACCCAAAACTCAAAAATTTTATGAAATTCTCGTTATAATCGGGTCAGCAACTTCAATTTATTTTATTAACAGAAGAGTGGATTGAAATAAGTATAAAAACAAAAATTTCATTATTCCGAACAGTTATATTTCAAGCCCTCGCAATGTCCATCACTCTACAATATTAAAGTACTGTGTTTGTGACACTCTTACGCTCTCTTGGCCAATATAAATGGAAAGATTGAAACTTGTGAAAATATCGTATTTAACCTTTAACATATATTCTGTGACCTAACTTAGTGTTTAGAAAATCCTATGCTTATTATAGAAATAAGCATAGGTTTTTCTAAACAAATATTTTGATTTACTAACATTCAATTAGTTGGTGTATACATATTATAAAATTCTGAGTTGATTCTGTACATTAAATATTTTTTGGAAAAATCTCACTGAAATAGTCATTATTATCGACAGAAACCACTTGACAGATTTTCATGAAATTTGGTATGATGATAGGTGGTAATCCGAGTCAACATACATGGACTTTTTATCTCTCAGAAGTCTATACTAACCGTAAAAATGTTCATAGTGACGAATCCGAACGGAGTGAGGGTGAGTCGCTAGTTGTTCCTTATTTTTTAATAATTATACAAAGGCAGCACAGCCACAGTATAAAAATCTATATAGTAGGTCTACATATATACGTGTATATAATGTATACCAATACTCTTGGCGAACGGGATATAAGTTTAAACGTAGTTCGTCAAGTGGCAAGTTACAATTATACCTGTCAACCCTAAAGACGTGTCCCGACTACTGGGTATTAATAAATCGAAACAGAGAAAACCTTACTATTGTCTTTTACAGTTATTCGTAGTGTCCGAGTAAAATGGATGTGATGAAATTATAAGCTTCCAGTTTTTGCCGTGGAGCCCTAGAACATTAATTCCTCTAGTTAAAACAAAAAATAGACCTGTTCTAACACACAGAGATGACGACAGGGCAGTTAGAAGAATAAAAAAATGGCGTCGAACGTGCTTATAACAGTGTTTTATATATACAGTTTTCTTCTAGCGACTCAGCTATTACTACTTCATCCCTTGGTGATTCTTTAAATATACAACAATTTACTACATGAAGACATAACTTTTTTATTTATGAACCGATTGAAGTAAAACAAAATTAAATGTTTAGTGAAGCTTAATGCAACACATTAGTGAAAACTGCAACCAAATCGGTTTAGCCGTTTCTGAAATTAGCGTGTACAAACGCACAGGCAAGCAGAACATATTCTAAACATCACTGTTTTGGGTTCCATTGTGTACCATAGTACATACGTACAGAATATGTTATCAGAATATATTAATAACGACAGAATATGTTATCAGAATATATTACAGAATATATTAATAACGACTCCCAATAATATTTTTTCACAAATATCTTCCATGTACAGACTTCACTTACATTTTTATTATCATTTCTTTTTTATAGTTTTCTATTGTCGACAGCGTAAAAGGCATCTTGATGAAAAGGGCTGGGATTGTGTACTTACTAAAGTAAAAAATACTTTGTAATTAAAATTGTTATAGACAAAGTAATAACCTAGCTGTTTAATTTTATTTTCAGAAAATATATTTGTGCTTGTATAAGGGAATTGTTATTTAACATAATATTAAAGAATTTACAAGAAAGATAAAAATATAAAAGTTTCTACTGATTTTAGCAGTTATGTGTTGGTTTTTGGATATAGATTGTATGTTTTTTGAATAATATGACACTAATGTAACTTTTATATACATACAAACGAACAAAGAACCTCTTCCTTTTTGGAAGTCGGTTAATTATTTAAACCTTAAGCATATGTACTATTGTTACATAAGATTTTTTATTTAAAGTATAGTAAATACTAGAATATTTCAAATAGTTACAAGGATATATAAAAAAAACACGAAAAAATTTAAGTTACTCCGGACTTGTAATTTAAAAAAAAATGCCCTGCTATGTACTAAAAATGACGCTGAAACGTCCAAAAACAAATCGAATACGACGTTGATAGCCCTCATTTATTTGGCTAGCTATTCCGACCGTTTCATGTCCTAGATTTTTTTCCAAATGGAATTGTTGTTACAAGGGAAGTTGTCGGTCGACTTTATCTAGAGCTATCTTTGATTCTCACAAAAAATGCTGAGTGAGATGTAAAATTTTCCATTTTGAGATAGCAATGTGCTGAGTGAGACTGAGAGATGGTCGATATCTTCTTATTACTTTATTTGTAAGGATTTCTTAGAAAAACTTTAAGTGTTCTAGTTCTAATGCTTTGTACAGCCTTTGTTTTGGTTTTATTTCATTTAAAAAAAAAAACAAATGAGGTAAAAATACTACATTCTATATATTTTTCTAATATATTTTAGTATTTGCAAGATAGTAATTTTGCGTGGAGATAAACTTAAAAAAATAAATAAAAACCAACTTCCAGGCACTAAAAAGTAAGAAATAACTAAACAGAAATTTTCGTATAGAATAGCTACCTAATTATATATTTTTAAAGTGTGTATATACAAACATATCCACCACACATATAACGTGGCATCATTACAAGTAAAAAGCGATTTCTTTTTCTACTTTTAATGTTTCTTTGGTCAGCGCCATCTATTGATAAACATATCAACTAGAAAAATGTATAGATAAAATTTTATTTAAGTTGAACTATCTCACAGAAATGCAGTACCGTGATAATCACGCTTAAATTACTGAACAGATTTCGATAATATTTCGCAAGAACATAGTTTGCATCCTGGGATCGGAATACGCTACCTTTGAAACCCACCCCGCTGATAACACGGGCGAAGCCGCTGGCATAACTAGTATTCCATTTAATCGTTGGTCTTTCTGTCTGTTCTGTACATTTTACTGAAACATGGTTTAAGCTTATGTGGAGTCGATAGGTGGCGCTGAAATCAAATTGTAATTAGCAAACTATAGTATCTTTTGTTGTTTCTTTTGACTATTTATTAATAGCGACTAACTCTCGCTTCGCTTCGTTCGTCCCTAGGTTGGTTTCCCATACAAACTTTCACTCCCATTTTCACTCCTTTAAGGGATGATATCCCAGATAAAAACTATCCTATGTCCTTCTCAGGGTCTCAAACTATCATTTTACTAAATTTCATCGAAATCGGATCAGAAGTTTCGGCGTTTATTTGGTACAAACAAAAAAATCTTTCCTCTTTATAATATTAGTAAAGATTAGCATTAAGGCGGAGAGAGATGATATCTCAGAAATTTCCTTCATCATCATAATCCATTGTTCAATTTCATTAAAAAACATAAAACCAAATCTGCTTTATTACTAGCATTGCGTTTATTGTTTCAATACACAATGATTGAGGCTTTTGTTCTAAAAGCTCTGAATGGATTTTACATCTATGCGAATAATAAAATAGTATCCAGTTCACAATTACATTGAATATTTTACAAAAACAAAAAAAAAACCAGCAGCTCGTGCACAAGTAGTTATTTGCTACATAAAATGTATCCCTCGTGGTCTAGTTGACATCCCGGGATAATAAGTAACTTACTTTTATAGGCCACAAAGTATTCAAACCATAAGCATAAACGTTTTTATTTTTCATTCCCTTACGTAAATTAATTAATGTGGGAAGTATGCGCAATACATAAAATGTGCAATACATAAAATCAATTCTCAATACAATTAATTAAATTGAAAATATTTCAGCTAGATAATTGCTCTTTGTATTCGTCAAAACCGTATGAAAATTCGTTCGGTAGTTTCTGAGATTAGCTCGAACAAACACAATCGCGGCGGAGACTTTATAATATGTGATTATAAAGTAGCGCTGGCGTTGACTTATTCAACAAATATAAACCTATTTCCGTAAGCGAAATCCTTTGACTTGGTTTAAGCAAATATTCACTATTAACTTACGTATAAGCCTGCATTCTTGGAATGCATGGTGATGCATGAATTCTGATTGCTCTCGTGGAATTAATATGGGACATCGTTTGAAGGCTGGTTCAGTGATGCTTAAAACATTAAAGTATATATTACTAGCGGCTCACCCTCGCTTCGCTCGGGTTCGCCTCTAGGAATACGGAAATATACCTATCCCACGGGAACCGTACATTTTTACGGAATAAAAAGTAGTCTATATATTATTCCAGACTATAAACTATCTCTGTACCAAATTTCATCCAGATCTGTTCAGCCATTCTGGCGTGAAAAAGTAACAAACATTCATACATCCATACTCACAAACTTACACATTTATAATGTTAAGTATAGATGTACTATAACATTTTTATTTTGTTTGGGTGGTGTAACTGGACAGATTTGGATGAAATTATTAAGTTATTTAGGGCACAATTTATGACCTCTTTTTTTTAATGTGGAGAAATGCATTTACGCATACCACCTGTATACTTATGTGAGACTCACCGGCGCGGCGCTAAATAAGGCAATACTATCCACTAAAACCCAACAGAACCTCCCCCGTTAATAGCGCAGGATCGTTTACGCACTCAACCACGTCCAGGAGGCAGATCTGCCGAAGCAGACTACACAACCAAGAGGTTACTCCCTCGGTCCACTCTGCTGACAGGGAAATACCAGGAGCAACCCGCATGTCACACCTCGAGCCTCTTGTGCCCAGTGTATCTCCTGGCTTCGCACCCGGCTAGATTGCCGGAAACTTCATAAGCTTCCGACAATCCAGCCGGGCGCGATCACGACCCCCAATCACGACAAGGTGAACACACATCGGGGGACGATGACCTGGAGTAACATATAGGCTACTGTTAGACAGCCAGGGACGCACACAAGCGCAGTGTGGGTACACCGCTTGTAACAAATATTATTAAATGAATAATCTCTAAATTAAAAATATCCTTTGTTCACGAACATCCTTTATTCATAACATGATACAAAATGTTATGTAAATACAAAAATTTTACTTAACATAAAACATTATAATATGTATATAAAGATGAGATAGAAGAATAAAGAGAAATTCAATTACTGATAAAAAAGATAAACAATATTCTCGGTGTGGGAAGGCCTACTCTACAAAACAGTACAAGAAATCTTTCCGACTTTGGCTACGTTTTTTTATATAAATTTTGCTGCCTCATACAAGTTTTATGATACGACGATCCCGATGTTCAATGCTGATTTTCAGTGACTGCCTTAGATAGTATACTAGCTATAGTGACAGCTATAAATATTGCCAATTGCAAATACACTAGCATTTACCTGCGACTCTGTCGTTTAAAAATAGCGAATTTTCATACAAATTTCCAACAATAGGTAAATAGTTACCCATTTAGCGTTTGAATCTCCAAAAATCTTTTCTCAGTTTCTTTCTTTGAAGAATCTATTTGCCAAATTAGTTTGTAAAATTTATACTTTATTAGATTTAACAATGATTCAATGAGTGGTTTTAGGCTTTTATATATTATATAAATTTATATAGATGGATAGTGTAAATAAGTTGTCAGCGTCAAAAAAATTTTATTAAACACTAAACTTGTAATAACGTTTGATGGCTTCGAGCTTTTGGTTATTGAGTATAGTTCCGAAAGCTTTTAAAGCTTCATAAGTAATTTACAGCTTCTGTCCCATATTACTATTATGATTAAGTTAAAACTTTGAGGATTAGTGCTCAGTTCAATCAAATGTACTTGTACATATAAAAGTTGATTTTGTTTGATCAAAATAAAATTTTCCATTCCATTTATTACATGTTATATTGGCTCATTTGTTTAACGCTCAAACAGATATTTTTTTATTTATCAAATATTCATATTGTATTTATTATATTATATCATGTTTATATTTTCTTCGACACGTTTGGTTCAGTTTGTAGTAATCCTACTTTCTGTGCCAGCAGTCGCGAGTTCGAGTCCCGCTGGGGGCATTCATTTGTGTGATGGATACGAATATTTGTACTCCAGTCATGAATGTTTATATTTAAAATATATATGTATTTAAAGTTATATATGTGTAGTGTATCAACTATCTGGTATCCATAACGCAAGCCTCGTAGCTTACCATGGAACTAGATGGTGCTGTGTGTTAATATCCCGACATATCGAACATATTTATGACTATTATTTATTTATTTATGCAGGTAAAGTACTGTTTTAAAATCCTAAGTGAATTAACTTCTAACATATTTATGTGCGAATCATTTTCAACATGATTACCACTAGCCTTACGGTATAGGAAAATATGGTGAGAAAATCTATCCGAGAGAACATAGTTTTCGAGAGCTGACGTGTTGCAACTCTCATTTGGTTTAGAGTTGACTGTGATGACCCCTGACGAAGGTTGTGAGAACAGTAATGTGGTTCCGTTGTAAATACGAACATTATAAAAAAGATAAAACAAATTCCGTCCTTAACTCAAGTAAAGTTTTAGACACTCGCTAGCGAGTATCGAGTGTGTTTTAAAACTGTAGTTGAGGCATAAATAATCAGGTTTCAGGATTGCCTCCGGCTTGTGGCTTACAGAGGGAACATGCTTCTGCAATTTCATAAACACATTTGTATGAGGCTTTGAATTTCAGTAAATTAAGTCTCGAGAGAAACTTGAGTTGAGTAAAGTTTATTCCCCAAAAAGGTAATTCTGTGAGTTATATTTATTGTTTTATACTTTTTGTATTATATCAATTCGTATTTATGTTTTTACTAGCGACTCACCCTCGCTTCGCTTGCGTTCGTTCACGTTACAACGCAATCTAGGGAAGGTTGTGTTGTAAGGTGTTTTCTTCTCTCTCCAACTACCTCGACACAAAAATCATGCCAATCCGTCACTCTGTTACACAAAATAAGAAAAACAAACAAACAAACACACTTTCACATTTATAATATTATTATGGATACGAATGTTATCTGTCATTGTCATGAAAGAATGAGGATTTATTGTTTCTTATAATACAAAGTGCGAGTTGAAGTCACGTTTTGAGGGCTCTGTACCATCACGTGGTATACTAGTAGGTAGGTATACGAGTATATAACCAAATTAAATTATTATCTTTGTCTTATTTGAATATTTCGACGAAAGCTAAATTAATTTATGATGCGTTGATGTGGCATCACAGCTCTCGTACGGATATACCATTTTCAGGTTGTTTTGTTTTTATAAAGCTCGTTTGATTTTTAGTTACATTTAAAAATCAACAAATATTGTAAGGTACTTTGGAGCCATTTTTCAATTTTTTAAATTCATTTTGTTATTATCTGTAACAACTATATACTAATTAATGCCTTTGATAAATCTAACAACTTAATCTCTCCCGTGACCATGATTGTTGTAAGCATTCGAAACGTCGGGAACCAAAAATCTAAATAAATTAGCGAAATAATCCGAAAAGATAGTTTTATTTAAAATGTAATTGTAACCCAATTGAACATTTTAAGTTGTTTTCCCAAAAGTTGTTTAATAAACATTTTCTAAAAGATACTTAGCGAGATTCTGTCATTGTCTCATAAACAAATACGTATTGCGTAATATAATATATGTGGATACGTATTTGATTTCGTTGATTAGTTTCCAGTCTGAGCCCTGAGGGCACTCTTTCATCTAACATAGTAATAAAACGTAACGATATTTAGGATTTTCCTAATATGAATGATTGAGACAGTGAAGTTCATAGAGATTTACATTATTGCTAGCGATTTATCTTAGTTGACCTTGGGTGTGTCCCTGAATGCCTAGCCTTCGTGTTAGCTAGACCTAGCTTTCAGGTCGTAATCTGTAACCACATCGTAATTCATCCAGCCATTATAGCGTGAAAAGTAACATTCATAATATTACTCACGTTTAAAAATTATAATAAAAGTCCGAGTTTTATTCAAAAATTATGGTTTTTCTTTTCATTTCTCTGTTTAAAAAGTATTAAATTTAGAATCTAAGTCTTTATATTATTATAATCGAAGCCTACTTAACAGTATAATCTAGCAAAAATTAATACATCTATCAAAAGGAATAATATTTCTTGAACAGCGCCATCTGTCTGCGAATAGCTGAACCTGAAAATGAACTCAAGAAAGAAGTTGTTATTAGTTTTTACACGAGATGGCCCTAGTAGTACAACACTAATTTAATATTATTTACCTATATAATATTATTAATCTATAATATAATCCTTATATTTGTATAATATTATTTAAAAATAATACCAAGCATAATTTTTTTTAATATGTTTTTTTGGAAAAATAGATAAAGCATATCATAACCATACTGAGTTGTTAAGTATTATAACAAATTAGATTATATTTATAAACTATAACTACAAGTTCAAAAAAATATCTGTAACAAATCAAACGATAACCAAACATTATATACTAAATGTGTTACTTTAAGAACGGAAAGTGAGTTATACTATGATGTGAAAATTTCGAGGTGATTTATTTACGTGTACTGTGAAATAAACTAAGCACAAATAGACTAAATCTGGAAGCAACTAAAAACAAGGATACTTTTTAAATTTCAAGCAAAACGTCCTTGTGGGATAATACGAAAACTTTAGTTCTGCACGTTTCAATAGATGGCACTGCTTCTATAATAATTGTAGTTCAACTAAAATAGAATAAAATATAAAAGCTAACCTTTACCTAAATAAATATTTTAATAACAGTATTAATAAAAGGAATTAATTCTAATAAATGAAAGCTAAGCCAATTAAAGTAGATATAAACGATGTTTCTCAGAGGATTGGCGGTTTCAGAAAGGCTTTGTTTAAGAGATACTGCTCAATTGGGCGGAATAATTACTTTTAGGGGCCATGAAATTTGAAAATTTCATATAAAATCATATCTGAATTCATTTTATTTGGCCATCTGGAGCCACTTTTTACCTCGTAATAACTCAAAATGTATTTAACATAAACTCATGAAATTTGGTTTATTTATTGAACTCTTAGATTAACTAGAATCCCTAATTTCATAAATACAGCTCAAACGGTTATTGAGATGTAAACGTCAAAAAATCGGCATTTTTATCACTGACTGACATAATATCGTAGTAAAACCTAACCAACTTCCAGATGACCTAGAAAGTTGAAATTTGGTGGTCATACGGGTAAATTTTTAAAATTTGAAAAAAAAATTAACACCTTGCGCCTTCCAAAACATAATAGCAATAGCTTAACACCTAGTGCCTTCTGAAATATAATAGCAATAGCAATCATAGTAATAACAAAAACTTTTTCTTTCTCAGGAGCAAAGGTTCCATGATAGATTTTACAAGCACTTTTTAATCGTCAACTAACTTTAAAATAGTCGTCCTAGTGAAACCCCTCGCCTCACTAAGTCGCTAGTGTTGTAATAAAACTATTTCAATGGAATATTTTTTAGATTTACACGAATATTTGACGTTTTAAATAAAACTATGTTTTCGGATTTTTTCGCATATTTATTTGGATTTTTGGTTTCCGACGTTTCGAATGCTTTACAGCAAACATGGTCACGGGAGAGAGCATGTCTCATGCTGTAATAAATTTAAAATATTTCTACGGATTCTTTAGTTTATTATGATTTTTATATTTTGTATGTTTTACAACAAGCTTGTTTACGGGGTAATCTCGATGTCAGAAATCATCACACAAATAATCAAAATGAAAAATATCTTATAAATATATCTCAGTAACTAACAGTACTCTATGTGATTTCTCAGATTATAGTATACCTACCTGTGTACTAAACATCCAAATCCGTCCAGCCGTTTAAGAGTTAAGGAGTAACAAACATACAAACATATACAAACATTAACAATTATTAGTAGTCCGGTTTTATTTCGGGAATCCCCAGAGCTGGTGGCCACAGAATATATTTCATTAACCCGCCGAAATGTTTAATTTTGTAGGAGCGTTGAAAGTGAAAGTGGCGAATTGTAAGAAATTTCATTATCAAATCTATTTGAGATGCGAAATTTGATCTCTTTAATAAAAACTGTTTATTGTTTTAATGATGAATAGATTTCATGACATAATGAATAATAAAAGACGTTACATGTTATAGATCAAGTTACAACAAGTGTCCCCTGGCTGCACTGGCGAGATTCTAGGGTAACCTATGTCGAATCCCAGAATACAAACTATGTTCTTGGTAAATTTTATCAAAATATATTCAGCGGTTTAAGCGTGAAGAGGTAAGACAGAGTTATTCTAAAATATAATGGAGTATGTGCAGAAAGCTTTTTTCTCTTGTTAACATGAAAACTAGACTATGTCACTCTTATTCCCGTTCGCTATCCAGAAATCGGTTCAGTTTATCGCTGGTTCTGACAGATTTATAAACAAATGTTTTTATTTGTTACGTTTTGGTATTTATTGTGCGAAGAAAAAGGTCAAAGTCGACATGGAGTATCAATATGTAAGTTGCGATTAAAATGTATTTATTAGTATATGATTCAATAGAGTATAATATTAGTAAGTCATCGTCACATTATTTAAAAAAAACATCGGGAGTTAATAAAATATTGCTTTTTCAATTTGCCCAGAGCGAGAATCGAATCCTAAGAACAAGAGTTAGCCTAAGAGAGAATTAGTTATATAACTGAAACTTATCGATGATTTTCCTTCTTCTCCTTTCCTTTTAGAAATTCTTTTAGAGATGTAAACTAAGATTAATATACTACTTTATTGAAATATCGAAAATCTTTTGAAATAGAATATATTAATAAAATCTGAATAATATTTGAGAAATCCCCCTTATGTCATAATACATTGCTACTGCAAAAGAAAAATATCACTGTCTTTCCAGTTTCATAAAGAAAATGTTCTGAAGCCACCCTACTAACATTTACTTTTATAACACACCTAGCTATAAAGAGGCCCCCAATCTTAGTTCTACAGGCATGTAGGCCTGAATACAGTGAAAATTAGACTTTTTAGATAAGTGTCAGCCTTCATGTAATACCTAGAAATTATCATTATTTCATGATTACTATTCATAGGTTTGCTGGTTATATTTCTGTTTAGTCCAAAATCTTTTAAATTTTTCCGAGCTTTATGATAAAGTGATACGTAGAGCGTTAACTTATTGAACTTTTGGTTCTATTTAACTAATTGAAATAAAATTTTATTTTATTTTTAATTTAGTAATCTATGTTTGGCATTTCGGTTATGCGCGAAAATAAGTAACTTGTTAATGGACTTCCGGTTCGATTCATGCCGGAAATAATCCCATACTAATAAACAATAACTAGAAACGTTATATCTGTTATCAAATAATAATACTTAGACGAAAATAAATAAAGAAGAATAGCCTATTTCAACTTGTAAGAGTACACCACGTAATGCTCGGTAGAAATAGAGTAATACTAGCGACTCACCCTCGCTCCGCTCAGGTTCGTCCCTGGGGTGGGGTCTGGGAGGACCACCCTTATCCTTATCACTTAGGGGTATGGAAAATAGATAGTAGCCGATTCTCAGACCTACTGAATACGCATTTATATGCGTATTCAGTAGGTCTGAGAATCGGCTATTTTGGTAAAAATCGGTAAAGCCGTTTCGGAGGAGTACGGTGACTAACATTGTGACATGGAAGTTTTATATATAAGATAATAGAATAAAGAAATAGTGCAATTATTACGCTCACTATACATATAATATAAATATAAATAATATATAACCATATAAATATAGAAAAAAAACCTTTACGTCCCATAAAAATGATATTTTTCAGCCCTTCTTAAATGTCAGCTTCAATCAGGGCCTAGACATCTAAATTGGCTTCAGTAGCCTCGTCGCGATATACCACTTTGACTAAATAAATCATATCTTTCATTCCTCTGTCAATTTAAATCTGGTTTTTGGCAGACTAGTGACGGTTGTGAGTAATATCTGCAAGAAATTTGTTTCTTTACTCCATTCTTTACCAAACCTTACTTACTTCTTTCGTTACCATACAATCTACATTTTAAGTAATTCCGGTTATATATGAACAAAACGTCAGTCATTTACATGACTCGATTTAACATATTTTCTTAGATTTATGCGAATATTTGACATTTTTAATAGAACTATATTTTCAGACTTTTTCGCTAATTTATTTTAATATTTTTATTTTAAAATTTATTTTTTATCGATTTAACATTTTATGCAGAACTATCCATGTTATTGCTTTATTTCAAACTATTTAGGCAGCAAACGTCAGTAAAATAACTTAACTGCCATTTTTCACGATTTCAATTAAATTTATTTAATTTTTGACAGTGAACTAATTTTTATCGAAATAAAATAGAGCCTATAGCATTCGGTGATAATGAAGTTTCCTATTAATGAAAAAAATCAGAATCGGATCAGCAGTTTCAGAGATTACCCCCCTACATACAAACTTACAAACTTCATCTCTTTAAAATATTAGTACCTATAGATAAATTGAAAATACAAATTACCAAGTAAGACCAGAATGTGTAGCTTTTTGTCTATACAATGCCTCTTCAATTGTGATAAAAAATAGATGCGAATATGTTCAACAAAATTATTGCTTAATAAGCTCATACTATCGGAGCTATTTCTCAAGAAAATAATGTAGAGTCGAGTGAAATATCACGTAATAGAGTTGCTGTTCGTTTTCATAGAGACTGGTATGGAATATCATTTGCCAATGAATATGAAGGTTTTCATAAATAATCCGTTTCTGATAGATATGTACGAGTTATAGTTCGTAATGAAAAGTATCGTCAATCAAGTAAATGTATCATCGGATAACCAGCTATCATCATTCCAAATTTCATCAAAATCTGTCCAGTGGTTTTTTCGTGATGCGGTCACAGACAGACAGGTGGACAAAAATTCTTAAAACTATAGATTCGGCATCTGTATCAATAATTATGTCTATTTCAATAAAATTTTCCAAAAAATATTTAATGTACAGATTCGGTTTTGTTACAATTTTATTATACCTATGTATAGATATTAAA
The DNA here is from genome assembly GCA_951806755.1 of Brenthis hecate. NCBI lineage: Eukaryota > Metazoa > Arthropoda > Insecta > Lepidoptera > Nymphalidae > Brenthis > Brenthis hecate. The sequence goes on from OX638261.1 coordinate 324,764, forward strand.
CCGGAGGTCACGAGATCGAGTCTGCTTAAGTAATGTTTGGGTAACCTCTATAAATATTCTTAATAACCGTTGGCAAAGAATTGTAATTTCATATTTACTTTCTAACTATGATCTATACAAATAAATATATTAATTATGAATTTAATACTGCATCTGAGGTCTAACCTCAGACTAAGGAATAATACAGAACTAAACATGAAGCCAAACAATATTGTTTCAAAATAGTATACAAATATAAATAGAATACTCTTCACTGTGATAAGTAAATAAATGTTAATAAATAAAAATAGCTAACGGATTTTATTATAATAAAGAGAAAAATTAAATAAGTTACTATTATGCTATCTCTCTTTCAATAGGAAAAGAACTATAAAAATACAAAAGAATATAGTATTATTCGTTATTATTCATAATTTCTTCTCAAGAATTGTAAATTATAAACAAAACTATCTTTTCGGATTTTTTCGCGGATTTATTTCGATTTTTGGTTCCCGACGTTTCGAATGCTTTACAGCATCCATGGTCACGGGAGAGACTGAGGTGTTACATGTCTTGAAGGTATAGTTGTTACAGACAGCCTACCCACAATTAACAAAATGAAAATTGCACCAATTACCTGACAATATTTTTTAACTTTAATTTTTTTTATAATTTTAGTTTATTTTAGTTGTAAATTAACTATTTAACGTAAATTATTATTTAAAGACAGTAAACTATCTGTGTAACAAAATTGAGATTAGTAGCATAAATAGCAAATCATGCTACTATTATTGGTTTTGTCATTTTTTTGGCGGACTCCCTCTATATAATATTTTATTTTGAGGGTCTACGAAAGATACGCTTTCAGCTCTACATTATACGCGCCCTGATTTAATGCTTTAATCATATTTATTGGTTCTAGATTGAAAAGCTAAACAAAACAACTATAACATTGACGACACGTTTGGCTCAGTATGTAGTGACCCTACTTTTTGTGTCAACGGTCGCAGGTTCGAGTCCCGCTGTGGACATTCATTTGTGTGATGAGCACGAATGTTTGTACTCTAGTCATGGGTGTTTATATTTATAATATGTATGTATTTAAAGTTACATATGTGTATTGTATCAACTATCTGGTATCCTTTACACAAGCCTCGTAGCTTACCATGGTACTAGATGGTACTGTGTGTTAATGTCCCAACATATTTTTTTTTCTTATTACTAGTGAGAAATTTAGTTCGGATATAATATGCAATGGTAGCAACATTTTAAAATCGCTTTAGTAGCTGTGGAGATAATCTCCAAACGAAGCCACAAATTTTGCTACTTAATTATATTACTACATAACATAAGTCTACAAGCTTGTATAGAAACTAATTAGATTTATGTTGTTCGTGTATAAAGTGATAGATGGATAGGTGAAAATTGAATAAGACGTTAATTTAAAACAGAAAAATGTAATAATTATTGCAATGCATTACCAAGTGTTCAAGCGTTGAACGGAACGTGCGGGTGAAAGAGGCCGTTGAAAGAAGCCGGTGAGAAGTAATTCGAATAGCAACGTTCTCGCTAATGAACGCTAAGAATCTTAAGGTTGTAAAGATTATTGTTTGCACTATATCTTGTATAATTGTACTAATAAACAAGTAAAAATAAACCAATTTTTCAACACCAAGTAAGGAAGGAATTAAACGATATTTTTGTCTGTACAAAAGGGGTAGTGAGATAATTTTGGAGAAGTTCATTCAAAATTAATATACATACGTACTTTAAAACATAACAATTAACATAACATTTTAATAAATTGAATTTTCATAAATACAGTTTTGCAATGAAAATATGAAGCATTAAATGCACAATTTACTGTGAAGGAAAACATCTCGAAGAAACCTGCATTTCTTAGAGAACCTAATTTTCAGGGCACAGGTGAAGCTTACCAACCAGCTCTCGGCTTACCTAACTAACTAATCCCTTTGGCGTCGAGCAGTAAGACGTTAAAAATGGCTATATTTAAAATTGCCAAAAATGAGCCGAAAAATTAAGAGCCATAACTTTAAGACGAAGTATATTTATTTTTGTATGTTGTGATAAAATTCTAATGATAAGCTTTTCTAGCTTACAACAGATATTAGAATTAGCCCTCATAAGTTCTCTCACTCATTAGCGATTATCGACGCTGTGCACGTTTCGAAACAGACACGATCGTCATTCGTTAGGGACGGTACGTGCCGCAGCCCGCAACACTCATGTGACAATACTTGAGATTAGAAAGAATATTATAATATACTAGCGTTTCACCCCCGGCCTGCTCGGATCATTCCTTGGTACGTTTTAACGTTTAGTATAGATTTCTCAGAGGTGAGATATTTTCCCGCAGTAAAAAGTATCCTATATGTTGACATATTGCTATCATGATACCAAATTTCATCAAACTCTGTCCAGTGGTTTTTCCGTGATGCGGTAACAGACAGACAGACAAAAATTCTAAAAACTATACATAGATTATACACACTCACGTACTCACTTTATTTCAACTCACACGTATGTACTTCTAGCCACGTTGTATTTATGATGATTAAAAATAGTCTATATGTTTTTTGGGATTTTAGTTATCTCTATTCCATATTTTAATTAAATATATCGTGCAGAAGTAATAAACACCTTCGCTAACAAGCTTTCACGTTTTTATCAGAGTGACTAGTGACTCAATCTCGCTTCGCTCGGGTTCGCACTGGGTACGTATTAATGATTAATATGAAATACAAATCTTTGTATTTTTCGGCTTTTCTGTACTATAATATGCACGTATTATACATATAAACCTTTCTCTTGAATCACTCTATCTATTGCTGAAAACTGCATTAAAATTCATTAAGTAGTTTAAAAGATCTGAGCGAACAGACAGCGGAAGCTACTTCATTTTATACTACGTAAATATTTGTAGCATAATAATGTTTAACGTTAATAATACCCAAGTATTAAATGTTAATAATAAGGTTGTTTTTGTAAATTAATTTTAACTGATTTCGGAAAATGAAGAGATTCGATATGAATACTAAAGTATATATTACTTTGTTGATTTTATACACAATATTTTCGTATTTTATGAATCAATTTATAAATATAAACTTCTTTATAACATATATTTCATTTATAACATTTGTTTCAAGGTTGACTAAATAACTTTCAAGAAAAAAAAAATATCTGGGAGAAATTTACGTTTCTTTAAATAAAACTCTTTATATTCAATGTACGTTAAAATTTCCTTATATAGGATGTTTTACAAATAGCAAAACAGGTAATTTTGATAGAAATGCAGATTTTTTTTATAAAAAATATTTATGTTTGATTGGAAGTATTAATAATGAATTTTCTAATAAGAGAGCTTTGGCAAATCCTCTTTAGTTCGATCACTTCACGGAATGCCTTACAAATTGTCAATTGCAACTTTTTGAACATTACTATCCCACCGTTGGGTGTAACGTAACGATATCTGTCTTCTACGTATAACATTTTCCAAAAAATTGACAATACTTTTAAAACATTAATATTACAAATACAACTAACCGATATCGTCATTAATATTAGAAAATTATATATAATAAATTATAAATAATCAATATCAAATTAATATAAAATTATAAAATACAAAATATAAAGAATCCATTTGATCTAATGATAACTATTCGAACATTTATTGTCAAAGTATAAATTACTAGCAGAACCTGCGGCTACTTCCGCGTTTACTCTACAAAAAAAAATACTCTTTGGCTTTATGTTATAAAGCGACTCGACAATCTTCGCTTCGCTCGGGTTCTTAGTTATGTATTTATATAATATTGTTCATACAAAAATACTGAAATTGCGATTAAAAAATTGAGCGAAAGAGGGTGAAAAATACTTTACGATCTATTTTTCAAACCTACCAAATATACAAAGAAATCATTAAAATCGGTCGAGCCGTTTCGGAGGAGTGCGACCACAGCTACCGTGACACGAGATATTTATATATTAGATAAAATTATAACTAACACTATATTTTAATATCTTACTATAACTATAAGAAATGAACTACGCAAGCGAAGCCGAGGGAAAATCTAGTTATACGAATAATAAGTTAGTTCTCTATAACTTGAAGGAAAGTTAGCTTCAGATGCACGCGTATCCGCGGCTTGTCGCGGCTCAACTTTGAACCTTGCCTGTAATTGAGTTGTTGATGTCATCCCAACTTTGTGAGCTGTTTTGAGTGTTATGGCGTTATTAGTTAAACTCCTGATAGACTTTTATTCTCTTGACTGAATCTTAACGATGCTTATATATTTCTAATTAAAGTTGTATTAAAACTGATTCAAATATTAATAATTCTTTTTAATTATTTATATCAATTCTACGACCTTTTGTCTCTATTTCAAGAAGGTCAGAACTAAATAAAATATTTTACACACTAACTAGTTAGTCACTCTACTAGTCTTTTTTTACTGCCCCGTTGGTGTAGTGGCTAACAGGTTCGGGTGCAGGTCGAGAGCTATTGAGTTTGAGTCGCGGATAGAGCTAAAATAGTTATGTTAGGGAAGCTCCGTAGAAACCTGGTTTTAGGAAAGAAATTGTAGGAAGTTTGCGGGATTTAAGCCGTCACAACTCCTATAAAACGGTAAACTGTCGGTCTTACGCCTTATCTTTCACGCGTCAACAAATTAACCAAATATGTGAGGTGAAGGTATAGAGAGTGCACATGTGCACACGACACACTATAATTTCATTAAAAAATATACAATAGTCAATATTGTCTTTAATATTCATATTTAATAACGTAATTGTATCTTCATAAAATAAATCTCTAATTACAACAGACTAGCTCAAACCAAAATTACATTTAGTTCATTTTACTTAATTAATTGAATGAAATTCTGGAAGCCATCTTGACATTTGGTGCACAGCGTAGTAGCAGATGGAGTATACAACAATAGGTGCATAAATAACGTCGCAGTGGCGTTACTGTAATTAAGTTTAGATTTAATCATAGTTACAGTTGCTTTGTTACATCAAACAACGTTTGCGTTTGGAACTCGTTGTTGCCTGCAGTTCCTCCATGTAAATCTTTATTTAGTCTGCAGCCTACTAACTATTATCGATTCGACTCGAAATATTATCGATTCGACTCGAAATATTATCGATTCCCTTTACCAATACAAGAAAAAAATCTTTATTTTTTACTCCATGTACTAAAAACAAAATATATAAACAATACCTTTATGTTACGTGCAATCCAATAATTAAAAAAAAATTTAAATGATATAGATATTGACACATGTTCCATCATGAAATTTAAATAATTGATTAGAGAACTTATGTAATATTTTTTAATCTTTTTTATAATGTTTAAATTAATTTTATAATGTTTGTAAGTTTTAGTTAATCTTTGTATTTTTTTTTTGTTTTTGTTAAGTTTAATATGTATTTTTTTTATATTTGTTTTAACTGTCAAACTTTTGAGACGTCTAAAATTTTAGTCTTTCCCGATCTGATTGCTAATCAAAATGAAACCGTGACAAATTTTGAAAATATAGTTTTATTTAAAATGGTACTGATTACCATTCAGTCAGATGGCTGATAATCAGTTTTTCGAATTTCTCTATAACCCCCCATATATGATTGAAAAAGTAAATACAAAAATATACTTCATAGAATTTTTGATAACTTTGCACAGCTATTCTGTCTTTTTTAAATAGATACTTCTAAGCACGAGCGTCTCCTCGATACGAAGGGGATCAGGCCTCCGCGCTAGGTAAATGCGGATTGGTGAACTTCAAATGTCTTTTGAAAACTTGCTATTTCCTCTCAGACGTGCCGAAATCCTCATATAGAATTTCCTGATACTTTATACAAAATAAATAATGAACCCAAGAATTACAGCGTAGTTTAGTTAATTTTTATAGTTTAATATGTTTACGCCAGGCAAAGCTTCCGACAATTATGAATATTGATTTTTGACTATATTCTATAAAATATATGTAAAAACCAACCTTACTGCTTCAACGCATTTAGATTTTCTTATAGCAATGATTATAGGTGCTTTACAACAATCATGATCACGGGAGAGACTCATTTATGATGATTATTATTGCTGTAAATCATTCGAAACGTCGGGAACCAAAAATCAAAATAAATCCGCGAAAAAATCCGAAAAGATAGTTTTATTTAAAATTTCAAATATTCGCGTAAATCTAAGAAAGTATTATTAAATTTTTTAAGTGTATGTTATTACCTTATTTTCAAATAGCTTTGTTAAGATGATATATGTAGATGTCTAGCGTCCTTGGGCTTTTATTTTAATTTTTATCACTAGGTCACAGAAAAACCTACCGTTTTCGCCTTTCAAATAGTTAAGAAAATTTTGGCAATTACATTACATTAGAATGCCAAGTTTTTATAGTTTACAAAGAAGTTGATATAGAATGACGTAAACTTGTAATATGTGAACTAAATATTTCGATACCATTGACCCAACTCATCCATACTTACTCTGCAGGATCTTTTTTGACCGACTTAAAAAGGACCGTTTGTAATAAATTTGTCTGTATTTTCTTTAGCCACGTGAAATATTTACATTTTTTTTTATAATAGGACCCAGTTGTGCAAAAAACAGCCATGTGCGTATAAGTACCAACAGAGTTATAAGCATTTTGTTATAAAATATAAAATAATTATAAAAAAATAAACAATACTTATATAAATATTGTTCAATTTTAAAATAACCAAAACATAACATAACCCGAGTGCAACTATCGACAGAAAAATAACTCTGTTGGTACTTTTACGCACATGGCTGTTTTTTGCATTACTGGGTCCAATTAGCCCTAATTATACCTTAAGAACATGATAATTAAAGAAAATATTTCAAAATCCGTATAGAGTGGAATTAAATTATTATTTATTTTTAATTCAACAAAAAACAAAAAAGGTATACTTTATTGTTAATAAATATTATAATATATATATATATATATATATATATATATATATATATATATATATATATATATATATATATATATATATATATATATATATATATATATATATATGTATATATATATATATATATATATATATATATATATATATATATATATATATATTATATATTTAAGCACACAAAATATATACTGTAACGTTGACACTTTACAGTATACCACAGTAGAGGCCGTACTCAATCCTGGCCGATTCGTCTTTTAATTTTAAGATATGAAGCAATATTTATTCGATTATTCTACTAAAACCATCCGGATAAAATGTTACTAAAATATAAAATTCTCTGTGAACTTTCATAAGCGTGTAAAACATAAACAGATAGACATGGAATATTTCCTTTGGGAAATTAGTCGTATGAAAAAAAAGTTCTGTGTTCTTAAAGGTACGTCACTACTCGTAGTAGTATAAAAATACTTTACTTCTTCTGGGACCTTACAAAAGATGTCAAATCTACAATCGTTAAAGTATAGAAATCGTTAAAAATAATGGTAGCGACTTACCCTCGCTCCCGTCGGGTGCGTCCCTAGGTGCATACGTTTTTTTTTTTGAGCGGGACTCTTAATTATTTTTCTAAAATAAAATTAGCCTGAGTTACTCCTTATAACCTCACCTATATGCCCGTGAAAATCCCATCAAAATCAGTCCAGCCATTTTGGAGATTAGCCGGAACAAACAGACAGATAGACAGGCAAAGTTTTAAAAATTGTATTTTTATTATAAGTACCGTATATAATTTCATGTGGTATTAGTAAAAAGCTGTTATTTTAACATTACAAATACACTTCAATTTCATTTATCTGTACCTATAGATACACATTTTATTTAGTTTATATATTAACGATTGTAGATGTCTTCTGCGAGATCCTTGTTTCTGTGAAATATATATCTTATGGTTCGTTATAACATTCCTTTACAGGGACGAGTTTGAAGTAAAACTTAGTTAAATTGCTGGCATGCTTTCGAGCGGCGAGCGGTCAATAGCATTATTTACAAAGTTTATTTAACTTATGTACATACATATATTCTTCCACTTTTTCTTTATATTAATTATAATTACAGATATTGTGTCAGTTTATATATATATATATATATATATATATATATATATATATATATATATATATATATATATATATATATATATATATATATATATATATTATAGAAATACTTTAAAAATGGTGGAAGTGTTTAATTCAGTTATTTTAACATTTTAATTTAAAATAAATATTTTATCCCTAAGAGGGGTATAGATGTTAATATATTACTTTTAATTATTTTGATATTCGCCTTTTCACTTAATAATTAAATTGCATTCTCTCCTTTTCTTAGTTCGCAGACATGTAATTAAAATATCCATGTCTTCTCCATTCTAGGTGCCATTGGCGAAGTTTGTGCTCAATTGAAAATTTTGAAGCCATTAACAAAAGAATTAAATCTAATCTCGCAACTATTACAAATCTAACAGCGTCGCGCGTCAAAATTGATCAAGTCTTAAACAGTCATACATTTCTAAAACATTTCTCTCAATAGAGGATAGTAGGGTAAAAATATATAAACACATTCTCACAGGAATTGAACTGTAGACCATCGTCACCAGTGTGCACATTATCACTGTGCTAGAGGAACGTTTGAATAACACTAATTTATTTTAAAAGTCCCTTAGATTGTGATTTACAGCTTCAATTTTTCTAATCTTGTGAATAAAACCTCGGTAACACGTCGAATACAAGACGAGTGTGTTTGTTCCGGTTTAAAATGGCACTCGTTAAATTTCCCTCCCGCCATATATATTGCGTTACCCCAAATAGAAAGAAAGCTTTTTATTAGGGTATTTCTCAGCGCCTTAAATTTTCGATTTCTGGAGGTTTCTCTCCGTAACTAGTTAATAAAACGGTCTGAAATATTTTTTTTAATGCAACTTAGACTATTGTCTAACTTGGATCAGTTCCGTTTGTATAATAATTGCATTCTAAATATATAAAAAAATCGTTTGAAACTCGTTCTTCTGATTCATATGACGTGTCCATTCCCCATTTTTCTGAACAAAATTATAAATAACGCGTTATCTTATTGAAAAAATAATATAAATTATAATCACATCGAAAGAAGATTAGTTATCTTTTAAATAAAAAAAATTGTTATATCTACGTTAGTTTACTTATTATAAATTAAGAAATAAAAGATGTCCGGCATAAAATTCTGATTAATATAGCGCGCGCTTCACTCGATCGTACTCGGCGAAATACAAAAAGTGAGACCATCACTACCCGCATGGGGGATAGTCTGTTGTGCGACGAACGGGTCCAAAGGTAGGTATCGACGCTGACCTGTTCGGCCAGGTCAGCGTCGTTCAGGAGATACAAGAGTCAGTATTTGATTCATATGTTCTTGATTCAGGTGGGTTTCTGATTAATATGTCTAGTTTACAAATTATGTTACAGAGTTTTAAAACTTGAATCTATGCCCCATAAAATACCGATGTAAATATATGTCACTGGTAATCGAAGATTTTAGGCAAAATTCTGATTTATCTGGGTCTGATTCATGTGGTCAAAAACCCATATGAATCATAAAGTGGTACATTTTGTTTAAGTTATTTATCATACAATCATCATTAAGATCAGGTCCCAAGCATCACGACATCGCGACTGCGACACAGCGAAAGCAAAATGATATATTATAGGATGTCACATAGACAAATGCAGTGCAAATAGCCATAGCTATGCTGATGATATGGGGCTGCTTAGTCCATCAATATGATGCTTGCAGAGGCTCCTTTCTATTTGTGAAGAATATATGATGAGACATGGTTTAGTTTACAATAGTAAAAAATCCGTTACGATGGTATTTAAATATAAAAATAGATCTGGCTATGTACCTGACGTTGTTCTAAATAATGTTAAGCTTGATCATCGTGTTATAAAATTTAAACACCTTGGACATGTAGTAAATGACATGTTAACAGATGAGGACGACATAGAGAGGGAACGTAGAGCATTGCCGTGGAAACATGTTGACCAGGTTAAAATTACACTCTTTAAGGCCTATTGTCATGTACACGTTTTCAAGGTTTCTTCTGTTTTTTTTTTTTCAAATTTTTAGACTGCCTAGATATTGTTGTGCGTCGTGGATGTTCCACAAGGCAAACACTGATGCTTTTGTTACTGTCATAAAAAAGAGGATCGCATGTCTGAGACAGAGGATAAATGAGAGCACTAATTCTATCATGAAAACTGTAGAAGATTTTGGGTCAAATTTCTCCAGACATAGATTAAAGGATTTTTCATATTATGTTTTAGTTTAAATGTTTAATTTTATTTATTGTTCTTAATGTAGGGAATCTTTGTATTTATTTTATTTAGTTTATAATTTCATTTTAGTTTGATTTACCTACTTTTCAAATTGTATGGAAAAGTGTTCCGAATTAAAGATTTATTATTATAAAATTAATAATTAATAAAAAAAAGGTTATAATTAATAAAAAAGAATTATATTATACAGACTTGGTTATTTTTGTTTTTATTCCTCTTTTTGATTCATCTGTCACGAATTTTGATTTATATGGGTCCTAAAAAATTCAAGTTAAATATCTCAAAAATTATTTGATTAAAATGAGTGCGTAACTCAAATATATGTTATTTAGCATGTCTTTAATCATAAGAGTATGTTGAATAGAGCCAAAAGTGAAAATAATTTTTGGCCAGATAAATGAGACGAAGAACGCAATCTCGGAGAAATACCCATTATCAAGAAAAAAGCCTGACATATTTATTTCAAGTATTTTACTAAATTTACTTTAAAATTAGCCATTTAAACTGTGATGTGACAATTTCTATAACTGTTTTAAATTTAGCCACTAATAGTTTTATATATTTTTTTAATAGTAATTATATAAATTATTTTGATTTTAATAACATTTTCTTTAAAAAATCAAAGATTTTTAGAGAGTATTAATATATATTAAATAAAACTATCTTATCGGATTTTTTCGCGGATTTATTTTTTTTTGATTCCCGACGTTTCGAATGAAATCTAAGAAAATAGTATTAGTATATTTTTTCGCCGTAACATAACACTCCAGTAACAACGTCGAGCAAAGCTAGTGTGTAGTAGTACATTATAAGTTGTTATTTGGAACACTTTTTACCCCGAAAAAGGGTTTGTGCGAAATATATAGACCATGAAGACACATCTGACAGTAGTTTTAAACTTATCCAAAGCCGCCTGTGGAATATTTTGACAACACTTTTTGTTTATTTTGGCTCCAACTATTTAGAAGAGGTTCTTAACAGAAGTTTTTTTAGAACAAAATATTTTAATTTTATGTACCAATACCAAGTCCACCCTCATAATTTCGCTATATTGTATCCTGGATATAGACTATATTTAGGATACAATCTGTCTCTATAAGATTATTAAGTTTACTTCATCCTATCAATACAAGGCTCTAAAAAAGAACGTAGGTTTTAAATAAGGTACGACGAATAACCTACACGGCTATCGCCAATAACCTTTATAAAAAATACTGCGAAAATGTAATAAATTGGTCAAACCACGCCATAAGTGATATACAGCTTTATATCCTTTTCCCCGATCCCAAATAAATTACATTTGGTGATTAGCGACTTACTCTCGCTTCGTTAAACTCTCAGAAAGGACGATATTTTCGTTTTATGTCACATTTATCCTTATAACAGTAAATTATTTTCTCAAGCTGCTCATAAATTATTATATATCACCTTCCTAGATAATTCCTCTATCTATTGATGAATATTTTATAAAAATCGGTTCAGTATTTTTTGACATTAGCTCAAATAAACACAAATTCAGCGCGAAGGGGCTTTAACATGCGTACCACTCATTAAAAAATTGCTACTCCAGGTCAGTCATCTGTGTTCTAAATTTCATCTAAATCCGTCCAGCCGTTTCAACGTTATGGAGTAACGAACATACAGACATACACAAAACTTCTACTAAATACTGAAAACTTTTGCATTTATATTGAGCTTGAGATCAAAATATGAATAACATGTCAAACTGCTGACAGATACTTGTAGAATACATAAATTAATGTAATTTCAAAGCTAATAAGCGTTGAAATAGGTCTTTATAATGCACAAGTAAAATTAATGACCATAAATTAAATGCTGTCGAAATTTCATATATTTGGTTCGCAAACACATACGAGTACATGTAGACAATTACGTTAATGAACATGGGATAAAGGATCGTTTTATTTAAAACATTACTGGCTGTATTATTTAATTTGTATTTCAGTACATCCATACTAATAATGTTATAATGAATCTGAAGAGTTTTTTTTTGTTTGTTTAAATCTGCTTATATGTCTCGGGAACTACTAATTAGATTTGAAAAGTCTTTTTTTGAATAGGTTTTATCTATACTAATATTGTAGAGGCAAACTTTGTTTGCTCGTTTGGTTCTTTGTTTGTTTGTTTGAACGCGCTAATCTCAGTAACTACTAATCCGATTTAAAAAAATGTTTTGTATTCGATAACCCGTTTATTGAGAAAGATTATAGGTTATATATCGTCATGCTACTACCTAAGGGAGCGGAGCAGTAATCATAAATGTCAACAAATTAGGCGGACTTCCATACATTATTGTAATTGTGATGTTTATAATATGTTTATGTGCTTTAAGTTTAGAAACTACTGAGCCCATTTCAAAAATGCCTTTTGCATAAAGCCAAGGAGTGTTTTTTTGTAGTTTTAGCGCGAGCGAAGCCGCAGGTACTGCTAGTCTAGTTATAGTGGAAGTGCACTCGATAGGTGTACGTGAGTATTAAAAACAAAGTTAGTATGCGTTTATGTGAAAAAATATATCACTTTGGGAAGTGTTAAAGCGTTCGAAGTAATGGCTTTTGAAGTATTAAAGTACTTTGCATCGTTTTGCCATAGTGTACGAACTATGCAGCGTGACAATATTTTAGGTTCTTTAAAAGAAGATAAAGCTCTCTCACACTGTTCAGAATACTCTTTGAAACTGGAGCTTTATGCTTACGCTTTTCACGATTATTTCTCCTAAATAAACTTTTTACAACGTATATACGAGTATATGTAACTATTTTCAGGGTGTTAGTTCTTGAGTATATATAATCTGATATCATTTCAAATATCCAGAAATATATTCATTCGAATACCTTAAAAATAATTGCGAAGGTAAAATATATTTTACTTTTTTTCTCGATGTATGTTGATATTAGTATATCGAAAATTATTATAATTAAAAAATGATAAGATTGTGAGCATCCTCTCTCCCCTCAATGTGCGCTCACCTTCTTGTAGTGGGGGTACTTATTAACGTCTGGCAATCCCATTAATTCGGCGGAGGTTCCGTTGGTTGAAAATATACCATAAGCCTAAGTAAAATGAAAGAAAAAAATAGACTCATAAAGAGTTATCAAACTATTTTTTAAGGAAGAACGTGCTATTTGATTTGAGCATAATATAAAAACTTTTTTTTATTACTCAACAATATTGACAATTCTTTCCAACATAATTATTTACCGCTTGTCTTACTATCAAGGAAAACACCGTGCCCAGCAGTGGGACGTTAATAAGTGTTAAATAATTGCTATTCTAACTTAAAATAAGCTAATTGATCTATAGGATAGTACACGAAGGTTAGTTAGACTGTGGTAGTGCGGTGCCCCACTTTCTATAATGGATGAATGAATACTCGCTAAAAATTGCACCGCGTCAGTGAAACTTTTAAGCTTTTTTTCTTGTAGATGAGATTCGAAATAAATCACTTCAAATACTTTGACTTTTAATATAAAGGTATATTTTTGAAGTTATACTTCTTTTGGGACGTTTTGAAAAAATATGAAAGTAAAATTTTTACGATGCGCGCGCACGCCGACAGCCAAATAACGACATGATGAAGTTAGCTGATAACTGTTTGTTGCCATGGTAACCGTTGTTATTGTCTGACAAATAATATATAATGTTATATTCTTACCTTGAATGATCTATATATATATATATATATATATATATATATATATATATATATATATATATATATATATATATATATATATAAATGAACCCCTATTTCTCCTGGTAAGCGAGGGTGAGTCGCTAGTATTCCATAAATATATGATTGTAATATGCCTAATATGCCTTATTTATTTTATTAATGTATCATTCTTTTTACAAACAGAGAGTTGTGACACACGGTATGAAATCTTTAGCTATTTTTGTTCTGTTACACCAAAGAAGTATAACTTTTTATGTGCGTACATAAGCACACACAGGTTTTTTTATATCTTTTCTCAACTGCCCGTTACGTTGTTATTATAAATAAATATGTCGGGACATTAATACACAGCACCATCTAGTCCCTTGGTAAGCTACGAGGCTTGTGTTATCGATACCAGATAGTTGATACACTACACGTATATAATTTTAAATACATACATATTATAAATATAAACATCCATGACTGCAGTACAAACATTCGTGCTCATCACATAAATGAATGCCCCCAGCGGGATTCGAATCCACGACCGCTGGCATAGCAAGTAGCGTACTTAGCTACAATATTAGTTTAAATAACACGTGGACAAAGTCGTACCAGGTGACTCGTAAATTATTTAAATGAGAGCATCAGAGATAATCCTGAAATCAGTTCTGAAATTATGTGTTAATTTAGTAGAAGATATGTTTAGCAATTAGCAGTAAAATTATAAATTTCAATAATTAATTATATTAATTATTGTTGGTCTCGTTTGATTTAATATGTAAAGAACTAGTCTTCACCCGCGGATGCACTTATACTATACATATTTAAAAGGCAAAAATGTTTTGTATACATATAATATACTTCTACTGGGCGTGTGTATGTCACTGAACTCCTCCTGAACGGCTGGACCGATTTTGATGATTTTTTGTGTGTTTGTCTCATAGTATTTGTTTTATTGTTGAAATCAATTGCTATCTAAACAAAAAGCTAACTTTTGGATAGGATAACGTCAGATTGGCATTTATCGATGTTTTTATATTTATTATTTGTATAATTTTGATAAATGAATGTCTATCTTTTCTAGTCTATTCGTGTATGTGACGAAAATGTATTAGTAAATCATACAATATAACCCACGTTTATTAACAAGAGAGCAAACTTACCCTTATAAGTTATATCTATAGTATATTATTGGGATCCCGCGCCCGCGGCAGTAACAATGCTCAGCAAAACTTGTACAAGAATTAACATTTTGTTGCTCCTAAATATTTGAGAAAATTAATTTTCCTTAACTTAATTAAAAAGATATAACGTAAATAATTTTCTTAAAAGATATAAAAAAGCTTATTTTTAGTAAGTAGCTTTAAGGAACGGTTGTCTCGAACTTTATTAGAACGAGATCCTTTATAAAATATTTTTTATATTGCGTTAATTAATAAACTTGTTACATTAAGTATTGGATAGTAGGATAATATCTTCATAAGTAAAAATGCTTACTATTACGGAAAGAGTGGGTTCAATTTCTACTTGGGGTATTTATCTTTAAAGCTAAATCTAATAAAGCCAATTATTACGCAGCATCTTATTGATGGATAGCTTTCACAAAGATACGAGTTACCTGCACTCTCAAAGGTATGGAGGCTTTACAGCAATATTCTAACTCCGTGTTACTCAGAATAATAGAAAATATTGCTATTATTTACATATATTTTTACTTACATTATCTCTTTTTACTCCATCAAGCGTGTTCAAAAGACTCACAAGTCAAAGAGGTCATAAGTCTTGAACTAAAGATTTAATCATTTGTAGCGGTATAGCTAACTACAAGATTAATAAAGCACTTATATCTATCTATACATATCATAAAACTACTAATACGAAACTTTCCAAAATTTTATAGTTCATTTTATAGCGAAGAAAAGCTAAGGAAGAATTTTTAAAAATTAATGCCCTAATGGAAGCTAATAAAATAAAAAAGTCCATAATTTTATAAAGTTAAAAATATGGAAATTGATGGTTGAGCTTCTATTTATATCGCCGATGGATAATCTTATCGCTTCATTGCTTAGGTAACTACAAAACATCTTGAATACTAACGTAATACTAGAGAGTTACCATCGCTTTACTCGGGTCCCTAAGTATATTTTTACCCGACTGCGGGACGTAGAGGAGGGCACGACGCAATCTACATATGTATGTATGTTCCTGTGTGGCATTCTAGAGATCAAACGCGTAAGCCGATTTTGATGATATGATTACATATATATGTATATCTCGCGGCAAGAATGAAATGTGTATGTCTCCGACTGCATAATACTATATTGCTTGGTCAAACTGTTCTCATCTTTTTAGTTAGCTTTCATGCGGTCTGGTTTATTATTCTTATATAATGTTTTATTTATAATATTATATCTCGTAGAAAAATAGCAGATATTATAACACTATAAATTAACCCATTCGAAAATTGATTGCAGTGAATTACTACAGCTTATAAAATTTAACATACCCTCTCGCTTGCCTCTGAGAAATATTTTAATTTGATTTATTCTCCATTGTGCGAAATGAATTTGGGAAATCACGTCGCTATGCCAAAGATCTGTAGACAGTACAATACACTTTCTAAACAACATGTTGAATTAGATATCTTTTCAACTAATATGTTTGAATTTAAAAGTAGTCTTACTAAATTCCTTTGTCAACTTTAGTAGTAATGTTTAGCTGTGGTCTCCTGTAAGTGAAGGAGCTCACGTGTTGCGAGTCTTAATTGCTTTTTATATTTTTAAATGATGATATAGTGTGTATCTTTTGTTGGAGACTCTAAATAAAATAAAATAAAAATTATATACAGTAATACTAGTAATATTGTATACAGTACAGTCTGTCTTAGTATATATATGTACAAAATTCAATCCAAATCCAAAACCCGTTTTAGCGTGAAGGAGAAACACACACATACAAATGTGTGTGTTTCTTTCACATTTATAATAAGTAGTGTAATATTCTCTTCTTATTGCACTATCAATTTGAAAGTTACGTTATTTGTATTACAAAAAGGTTTTATTTACAGATTTCACAGGGTGTGAATAGTTGGAGGCGGAAGTGCGTCGGCCATTACGGCTTAATGGCGTATTTCCGGGACGGCGGCGGTACTATTCATAGGTTTTAACTATTAAATCAAGAAACTTTACTGGAATTTTCCGTGAATATCTTTTGAAGGTAGAAAATTTAATTAGAAACCAAGTTTCGATTTCTAGACGAAAATTGTTGTTTAAATTTAAAGGTATTTTTTAGTGTTTTTTGAAGGCTGAAGGGATTCTTGACCTTTAAAAGCATCAATGATCTATCTGTAACATGTTATTTTTTTAGGTAGATTCTAATCTAACAAGCAGTTAAATAAATTTTCTCACTTTAAAGCTCTGTAAAACTGAACAGATTATAGTCAGAATCGATGATTAAATAACGTACTGTCTAAAGCAGATAAAAATATAATAGGAATAACTGCCTAGTTCCTTACTAAAAAGTTCCATAAAAACCTTTTCTCTACCCGGAACTCAAACCCACGCCGTCTGAGCTTAGATTAGAGCAGTGTCACATTAAATTCAAGTACTACGCAGGATAATCTATTATATTTAATGTACAGCAATAAAAATCATAGTCCAAAGTTTAGAACAGCTATCTTGATGTCTTTATAATAATTATTTTATTTCGCAATATGAAAGATATGCTAAAAAGTTACTGTACTTTGTTTTTATTGATATAAAAAGCCACGCGGTAACACGTTTTTATTTGAAAAGTTCGACAAAAGCTGGATATTCGTGATGAGACAATACACCCATCTGTATTCATCTGGACCCCAACAAAGGAATGAGCTTCGTGCAGTTTTTGTGAAGATTTTTAGCGAACTCATTTCTCTATGAAAAACTTTTTCATATGTTAAAAGCGTATGATTGAATAGCCTTTTGCGGGTCAGTCTGTATATGTCTGTGCTTTTTCTTTTTTTACTTATATTTTGAGATTATTTTAAAAGCTTTTTACTTATTTGTTCGCAGGTATTTAAGTTGATAAAATTGAAATGATTGAAAAAGACAAGATAAAATTTTACAAGTGCTTACGAATAGAAATTTAAATAATATTGTGTGTGTATTGAAATGACAAATTAAATCATTGACTTAGAATTTTAATATGTACATAATTTTTCGTCTAACATAATTGAAGAAAAGAGGTTGTCAATGACATGCAAACAGACGGACAGACTTGTAGTCAATAATATGATAACATAAATAGCGTAAGTGATTTAATAATCTAATTAAAAGTGCATAAAACATTAAAAAATATCACATATTACTTATAAATATATCAGGTTTTCGAAAACATCGGTGCACAATTTATAGTCCATTTGTTAGAATTGGCTAACGCAAAGCCTAACAAACTAAAATATTGCGTGAATGTGCTACGCATTGCTACAATTTTAGCTACGGGTTTCGTAGCAAGTCAGACAAAATATGTTGAATAATGATCTTTTTAGGATATAATATTAATGTATTGAACGTAACCTAAATTTGTTGAATAAATAAAAACTATAATTAGAACTTCACTTTTTCTTTTTTAATAATAATAATAATATCCCGGTCAAGTTATTAGCGCTTTTCTGTAATGACATTCTCAGTAACAACCCGGAGTTGAAAAGATGGCGGTGCTACGAGTATATCCCTGTGCTTCTAATGCTAAGTGCCCACGTGCGTACATGCTCGACGTTTTTGCTTTCATTCGATCAAGATAGAACGTATAAACCATTATAACTTAAGACTTACTGCTCGAAATCGAACCAAAATGTTCGCTGAGCAAAATTCACACAGCCTGAATCTTACTCGACGAGTGCTTTCGAACTTGTCTCAACGTGTAGGCCCTTGATTGAACATCTCAGTTGAGTTCGCACTGCGGCGGAGGACAAAGTGATATTAGTGTTTTAGGACGACGCAATGACCGATTTAGTAACTTTATAGATAGCTTCATCGAAGCTTCATTCTGTGGTTCCAAATTATAAATCATAGCTAAATGAGTTGAATTCTCTCTCCTTTTAGTAAATGGTTTAATCCATCGCCATCGCCCGCGCCGTCTAGGTAATTGAAGTTTTCCGTAGGTACTTTAGGTAGATGTAGCAGGCGATTCTGCACGTGAAGTCGATTTTGCGCCTGATCTCACACTAATCATACCAAAATTTTGTCTCACTGGTTTTGAATAATAAAAGCAAGAGCAAAACACATAGCCGAGATCGTTCAGAAGGACATTCTTATTCATTATTAGAAAGTGTGTTTCCCGTTTTTTTTTTGTTTGCCTCTTTTTTTCTCTTCTTTTTCTCTTCTCACGGCAAAAACTTATTAAATTGTTTTATTTTTTATATAGAGATAGTTGAGTTGCTAGATATATACATATATAAGTTTTTTATTCGTATTATTTTTAAAAGTAAAATGCCCAAAATATTGTGCGTTGGTGCAAATTTGCAAACATATTTCATTTTTAGTTTGAAAATTTTAATTGATTAAAATTAAAATAAAATTAATTGCGATATAGAATAACGGTTTTACTTTATTAAAAGATATATATTACGTTACGAGCCTCTGTTTACATATTTAAGATCTTTTTGTAAATATTGCCTGAAATAAATAATAAAATAAAAATAAATAAATAAATTTAAAATTGTTATTTATTTTATCAGAATTATTTTAGTAAAATATATTAATAATATTTAATTCGCACATACTTTTACTGAAGTTATATATAATATAGAATTAGCTACATAAATAAAACTTCAAATACAGACAGACATTCGAACGAAGTAAGTGAAATACAGTTGTAAAAAGGAAAATAAAATTAAAATTAACGACCCTTACAGTTAACGGGGTCTGTAAGGATGTCCTGTCGTATTTGAAAATTGTACAAAACGTAACCCTAATAAATCTTATACGGTTTGAAGACGTTGCATTATTACGTAGATTATATTATCTGCTTTTAGAATATTATTATATACATGGAAGTTCGACGGCTCGTTTGGCTCAGTTTGTAGTGACCCTACTTGCTGTGCCAGCGGTCGCGGGTTCGAGTCCCGCTGGGGGCATTAATTTGTGTGACGAGCACGAATGTTTGTACTCCAGTCATGTTTGTTTATATTTATAATATGTATGCATTTAAAAGTTATACTCGTATATGTGTAGTGTATCAACTATCTGGTATCCATAACAAAAGCCTCATAGCTAACCATGGAACTAGATGGTGCTGTGTGTGAATGCCCCTACATATTTATTTTATTTATTTATTTAAGTAAAAAATTGTAATATTTTATGTAAACAAGTTTCTTTAATAACAATGTGTTTGGTTCGACGGTCGTGGGTTCGACTCCCGCTGTGGGCATTCATTTGTGTGTTAAGCACGAATTCTTGTACTCTTGTTGTAGGTGTCCATATATATTTATTTATTTTATATATGTACTAGCAACTCACCCTCGCTTCGCTCGAGTTTGTCCCTAGATACGTTTTAAATTAAAATGGATATAATATGTTATCCTTAAGAGATAGACATAATATGCCATTGCGAATTTTTCTGTAGACCTATATAAGATACACAATTCCACCGCACATAATTTTGTTATATCTCAAAGGGTTTAGGCAGCGTTTTCGATGAAAGCTCCCAGACGGCTTATTTTTTTTCGACACCTCCAACAAATATCATTATATTTTAGCCAATGTATACAAAAACTTAACAAAGTATATACGAAAACCTTACTCGAAAACAGTGTGAAAAATCGGTGCAGTAGACAGAGAGACTGACAGAAGCGGCGGAGGACTTTGTTTTATAATATGTAGTGATATGAATTTTATTTTTATTATAAGGAGAATAAAATATGGATATATTTTTGATTATTGGTTCCGAATCTTTTACAACAAACTTAGCCACGAGAGACACTAAGTTTACAGGAGAAAATTATGAGTAATTCTTATTTTTCACTACAAGCTGAGCCAAACGTCTAATGTTATGTCCACGTTTTAATGTCTTTTGTTATATCTTTCTCGAATCTCTGTGTAAAAAGTAATAAATGGCTATCAAAAACTAGTTCATATATTTAAAACAGACCTTAAAACCCTAAAAATAATATAGTTTTAATACCTTGAAGGAATAACATTTATATTTTCGACCTTTTTTGTTTTGAAAAATAATAACATAATTATTATATTTTGTAAGGAAAAGCTATTTTTCTATATCAAGTCACTGCCCCGGGGCGAGGGCGGACGCTTGCGTAGGTTTTCATATATTTAAGATTATAATTGAATAATCTAACGTATTTTACTTAAAAAGCTATATATAGGCTGCCCTTCATTTTCTTATAAGTAGGCTACTTTCTATTATCTATCGAATCGAATCAAAACGTCGGGGACTAAAAATCTGAATAAATTCGCGAAAATAAACAGTTTCGAACTTTTCCATTTTCCAGCGGTTTTTTTTGGGTATTCCATATTTTTTTAAACTTAAACCACCCCCAACAAAATAAAAAAAAGAATTATTCAAATCGAAATTCTAATTGTATTGGTTATTTAACGCTGCAACCAGCTTAATAATAAGATTTGCCTAAAAGTTACGCTATCTGTGAAGATGAAGACATCTATACTAATATCACTCGTTTATAGAGGTGAAGTTTATGAGATTGTGAGTTTGTGACGTTGTAGGGGGTAATCTCTGGATCTACTAAACCGATTTAGATGAAATTTGGTAAGAAGATAGTTTGAGACCCTGGAAAGGACATAAGATACTTTTTATCCCGGAAATACTTGTCGGAAGAGAAGCGACGGTGAGTCGGTAGTTATTAATACAAAAAACAACTAAGAAAGTATAAGCGAAGCGAGGATTAGTCGCTAGTATTTTATAAGTCCGAAAGTAAATAAAAGAAAAAGTTGTACCTGTACAAAGAAATTGTCGGTTACTTGGTAGAGATTTCCGTGAGCTTAGTTTTCTTTTTGTGTTAAACGTTTGTTTTATTATTATTTAGACAATCCATACTAATATTATAAATGTGAAAGTTTGTGAGGGTGTACAGATGTTTGTTACTCTTTTACACCAGAACGGCTGAACGGATTTGGATGAAATTCTGCACAGAGATAGATTATAGTCTGGAATAGCACATAGGTCACTCTTTTTCCCGGAAAAATGTACGGTTCCGTGGGATAGACTTGTTTTTGTCTAAGAATGAAGCCGAAGCGAAGTGAGGGTGAGTCGCTAGTTTATAATATAATTTCCAGATCATAAGATAAAATTAAAAAATATTTCTTTGATCAAAACTTGTAAAGAATATTAGTTTCTTATATTCTTTTATTAAAGCTCATAGATACCAAATATTTCTTCTTAAATGGATAGAAATAATAGAGATAATTTGTTTGTGAAATATAACGTGTAAACCAATATTTAGGTTATTAGTTAGGAGTTTGTGAGTTTGTGAGGTTGTAGGGGGTAATCTCTGGATTTACTAAACCGATGTAGATGAAATTTGGTAAGAAGATAGTTTGAGACCCTGGGAAGGACATAAAATACTTTTTATCACGGAAATCATCTCTTAAGGGGGTTAAAATGGGGATGAAAGTTTGTATGGGGATTGGGAAACCAAGCTAATCAAGCTAGGGAAGAACCCGAGCGAAGCGAGGATGAGTCGCTAGTATACATATATAATAACAGTGTGATTAACTCTGTTACGAATTAGACTAAAA
Organism: Brenthis hecate; assembly: GCA_951806755.1. NCBI lineage: Eukaryota > Metazoa > Arthropoda > Insecta > Lepidoptera > Nymphalidae > Brenthis > Brenthis hecate. The sequence goes on from OX638261.1 coordinate 347,518, forward strand.
TGGCAAGTAGAGTTAATGTACAATATGAGATAAATGTAATTCCAATAGCGAATTTCCTACATTAATTGTCCCCTGCCTTGATTAATAGTGGCTGGTAGTTAATGGGGACGTCCTTATCAGAAATTAACAGAGAAATAATCTCACGGATCCTGAACTTTGGAAACTAAATTGTTTTAGCTGTTCTATGTTATTGTAAGTTGAATCCCACCTTGCCAAATTCCTTATCTATACAGATAAATAAAATTGAAGTGTCTGTTTGTAATGTCAAAATAACAGCGTTTTACTAAATGCATATGAAAATATATACGGTACTTATAAGAAAAACTTTTTTTTTTATATTTATTATTATTACTTTATATATATATATATATATATATATATATATATATATATATATATATATATATATATATATATATATATATATATTTCGTCTGTCTGTCTGTTTGTTCCACATAATCTCTGAAATGGCTGGACTGATTTTGACGGAACTTTCACTGATATTATAGGCAGTAACATAGGCTACTATTATTTTAGAAAAAGAATTAGCGTTCCGCTCAAAAAAACTAAAACGTACCTAGGGACGAACCCGAGTGAAACGAGGGTGGGTCGCTAGCTAATTTGATAAAACAGTGTATAAATAAACATATAATTTCAGGACGAGGAAAATAAGAACACAGTAAACCATTGCAATAAGCTTTATATTATCAATTTTTACTTTATAAGTTTTATAATGTCACTTCAATTTTCGTATTTCCATCTAATATAACAATTAAATGTAGTTTTAACGATCACTTTATATCACTACTATTTAACCAATCACAGGAAAACTATCTTTTTACTTTTCACACATACGTTTACCACTATTTTAATCAATAAGTTTACCAGCATAATTTCAATATTATTTTAACAACGATTACTTATCTTTTCTGGCGTAATGCACGTCTGTCGAAAACTAACTCTTCCAACGGTTACCTTATGCTTTTATATCAATCAGCCGGAAGTGAAATTATAATTATTTTTATAAAATCATCCTAAAACTCAGTTAAGTATCCATAATTAATAATTTAATTTTATTAAATTAAACAATAGTATTTCGAAAAATATGTTTAATTTTAAGATATTGACTGTAAAATTATTATATTTTAATATTCCTTTCAAAGTATAATCAATAGATATTCCATATTAATTTGGAGTAGTCAAATATTTCCTGTTAATTTATTAATGACTTAATGAAAATATTATTATTCATGATTTCTAATTATGTATATTATTTTATTATGTACAATTTTACTACTCCGTCTAAACCTAGCTTAACAAATTATGTAATTTTAGTAGTAAAATTACAGTTTATTTTACACTTTAAATTTTCTAAGTGTGATATTTACTAAACGTACCCTGTGTTGATTTTCAGCTGTGAAGCTGCATTACCCATAAATATTTACAGACCATTTAGTTTAGGATCCATAAACTTCAATACTAGTGCTAATTAGTGGTAGTGCGGTCGGCCGTATAGTTGAAGATCGTACAGCAAACAAAATAATTTATTCAAATAGACTTTAACAAGCAATATTGAAACATTTTTATTTTTACATTTTACAAATGTCTCAAATGTTGTAGCGAGTAACACGCTTGCTTGGAAAACCGAGTGAAGCGCGTTCAAATCCCGGGTCTTGCACCTCTGACATTTTCTTGTGCGAATCATTTCCAACATGATTACCACTTGTCTTACGGTAAAGGAAAACATCGTGAGGAAACCTGCATGTCTAAGAGAACCTAAAAAGTTTTCAAAAGACATGTGAAGTCCGCCCGGCACTTGGCTAGCGTGGTGGACTATGACCCGTATCGCGTGGTCTATGTTGCTTGCGGGTGTAAAATTTTAAAAAGGTTATTGACCTATTTTCCGAACAAAGGCGCGGACACAGCTAGGTAATATTAAATAAGACCTGTTTGTTCGAAATTTATCGCAGTTTTGATTTAATTATTTGTTTCCCAACATTTCGGAACTTCACAGCAAACATGCTCACGGGAGAGACTGAGAGTTTTTCCACTGTCAAATCTATTACATCTCAAAAATTATTATTTCATATCTACCTACAAAATAATACAATAATTTGTGATAAAAGAGAAATGCAACCGTATAATTTTAAAATAAGTATATTGGATTTTATTCTCGTTGTATAGTAAAAAGAGCTTTAACAAACTTAATATAAAAATCCAATATATAAAATGATGCGAACGTGGGCTCAAGTGATTAAATAAACCCCACACAGACCGTACAATTAATCAACGTGGTATAAATTGCAGTGCGCTTCATCAGAGTCTAAATTTATTTTTAAAATTTTATATGAAAGTTAATAATTTTTTAACAAAAGATGTCATCGTGTCTGATTTGATCTTATTACTTTTTTTGCTTGTGATTTTATACATAAATAAATATATTGGGACATTACCACACAGCACCATCTAGTTCCATGATAAATACGAGGCTTGTGTTATGGATAACAGATAGTTGATACACTACACATATATAACTTTAAACATGTACATACATTATTGTAAATATAAACACCCATGACTGGAGTAACAAACATTCGTGTTCATCACACAAATGAATGCCCCCAGCGGGCTTGAACCCGCGATCGCGGGCACAGCAAGTGGGGTCACTGCAAACTGAGCCAAAAGTGTCGTCAAATTTTGTGTTTTGAACGTGTTTTGAATATATTCGTAGTTTTAAAGTTTTAATCTTTGTTGCGATTCACCGTTGAGCTTATGCTTAAACTACTACCAACTTCAAAAAAGAAAAAGTGTATAAAAGTTACTGAAAATAGTTTTTTATTAAACAAACTTAAGTATAGGAATTTAGAAAACTAGGAATTAACTTCCAAACAGGAGTAATGTTTGAATATGTATATTACTATACTTTTTACGTCCCCAGTTGCCTAACAGTAGTCTATATGTTAGTCCAGGACTTAGCCTATCTGTAAAATAAATTTCATTAAAATCTACCAAGCCATTTTAGTGTTAAAGAATACCAAACATACAAACTCAACGGGTTAAAGCTGCAGATCTCAATTTCTTTTTCTGAGATCTTCATGTATTAATCTTATTTTCAACAAAATAACCATTTGCTTATACGATGGACTAAAATATTGTAAATAAATGCGAGTTTTAAATCTGAACAGAAATTCTGAAAGAAACCAATTATCGATAGACGTGTGAAATCCGCCAACCTGCACGAGCGTGGTGGACTAAGGCCTAATCCCCTACGAATTGAAGAGATGGCCTTTGCCAAGAAGAGACGAAAGGGCTGACGGCTAATCTCAATTTTATTAAAACAAAGAAAATAAAGAGTTAAACGTAACGTATAAATGTGCGTATATATAAAACAAAACCTGGCAAAATAATAATTTCAGTTTTAACTTGTAACAGTTAACTCGATAGTGCTAGTGGACACTTTACAAATCGTTGGCTCACTATTACAAGGTTCTATGTTACAGTTTTAGTACTTATTTAGTTATTAATGCTACAAGGTTCTATGTGTCATTAGCTACAGTTTTGCAAAAACAAACCACTAGATAGCGGCACTATAAATTCAAAGTATTCAATTTTACATAGTTCTATGTTGTTTTTTTTACGATAACAAAATAACGAAGTTCTGTGTAAAAATTACTAAACTTCATTAAAATTAACATAGAGCCTTGTAATAGTAAGCAAACGAAATGTCGCTTAAATATAGCAAACAGGAGGTTTTCACTAGAGAAAATCTCTTAACGTTAAATTGCGGACAATTTTATCGACGCCAGAACGTGTGTAATGGATAGTGTGGATCTCGAGGAATTGGCAGGTTCGAATTTTTATCGTGACCAAAAACGACCGTCATACATTGTGAGTGTAGGTGAAAATGGTTTCGACTGGCTATATCTGAGATGAGATTTTCTTTTAGCCAGTAATATTTTATTCTTATTTGCATATATTAAATTAAATTATATATTATCTGTCTATATTGTTACGTTCTATGAGTTTTGGGACCGGAAGTTAAAGCACGTCTTCAATTCTATAGATGTTTTATTGCTTTTAGTTCACAAAAGTTTGTTATAGCGGTTCATAAACACACGTAGTAGTTAACTCAGTCTCTGAGCACTATTCTTCATCACTAGTTACACTTGCACTATGACTTTACTACATTTTTCCTCGCCTTTTCACTTTTTAGTATTTCTTTTTAATCTCCGCTTAACTCCAAAATTTAACTAATCTCTCGACATGCTACCACCCTTTTTATATGTATAAACATAGACCATACATACTGATATCACTTTACTAAGAATATCTGTACAATAATCTCAATAAAAAGTTTTTTTTTCTATTTAATGTTGGGAAATATATTTACACATATCACTAGTGATTATGTGGGACTTATAATTGCAATGAAAGGTTTATCTTGACTCAGGAATCGAAGCCAAGATTCTACGATACGCAGCCGTATAGCTAACCAGTAGATAACTGGCAAGACTATTTGACTCAAAGGGAAATTTTATGTAATTTACTTTTTGGTAATATAATAGGCGCACATTTTAATTCACCTCAGAAACTATAATAATATGAAAATATTCTACGTAATAAATCTTTTTCATTAGCACATGTCACATTCTAAAGCCAATGCTTTGGAAATTCGAATAAAATAAATTATACGTATGCAAATGTACGCGGAAACGGAATTAATCACGTATTCGTATAAATACATTAAATAAGCACGTTTTTTTACAAGCTTTTCTTTAACCTACTTCACTCCTATTCTATCCTGTTAAATAATTATAAAAAAAATCGAGTTCATGTTTTTAAGCAATTGCGTTTATTATTATTTTTTAGATCTATACTAATTTTATAAATAGGTAAAGTTTGTGATATTGTGAGTTTGTGGGTTTGTGAGTTTGTGAGCTTGTGACGTTGTAGGGGGTAATCTCTGGATCTACTGAACCGATTTTCAAAATTCTTTTAACAATAGAAAGCCACGTCATAGGTTATATATTAACCTGAAGAATGAAAAGACTTTTTCATAGTAGTCGGATTTGCAAAGTAAGTCGGAGAAAAAACGGTCAAACGAAAACGTTTCTTACGAACGCTGCCTTAACGATGAGAGATATATGATTATGTTCTAGAGAAAAGTTGTAGAGCTTAATAATGCCTACAAAAAAGTCAGCGACAGCAAATGTCTAACTTTTATATATAAGTCACAAAAAGTAGTTTTTTATATTAAAAAAATAATTTAAATCGGTAGGTCATGTTTATTGGTCATATTATCAACAATTATGAATTCTTATCAAAATAAGTTTTATCGTCTAAAATATTTAAAACAAAAAACTTTTCCCTTTTACTGCATATAATTTGGACAAATGGTTAAAGAGATAATACGACATACACGTAGGTATGGACCGCGTTGTAACCTATTGAGTGATATTTCTATAAGATGGTTTTCTTCATATATAAATAATATGTCCATCTATCTATACTAATATTATAAGCAGGTAAAGTTTATGAATTTGTGAATTTTCAGTTTGTAACGTTGTAGGGAGTAATCTCTAGATCTACTAAACCGATTTAGATGAAACTCAATAAGAAGATAGTTTGAGACCCTGGGAAGGACATAGGATACTTTTTATCCCGGTTATTATTCCTTAGGCGTGAAAATGGGGATGAAAGTTTGTATGGGGAAGTATGCTAGGGACGAACCTGAGCGAAGCGAGGGTGAATCGCTTGTATTATATATTTTCAAATTGAAATTTTGCGTATCTATAATCTACAATCGTGGCTATGGTAACAATACATGGTACAATGGAGTTGAGCTATTTATAGTTAAGTGGCTAGCACGTGGGGCTGCGAATCTGTACACTCTGGGTTCGAGTCCCAGGTAGGCAAAAAGTTTTCTGTTAAGGAATTCGTATTAGCACCCCAGAGTCGAAAATTAACAGTGATATTTAACCCGACTCGTAGAGCAAATAATGTTTTTTTAAAAATAATGCTTTATTTTGAGCAAATGAGAATTTTTTGTTTCATTTATACTTTACATTTATATATATTTCATTTATACTTATAATTATAATATTAGTTCATGGCGTATATGGGTAATTCTATTCTACAGCAAAAAAAGTGTGCGTTGGGAAAATTATCATGAATTAATTTACTTTATGGTCTCATTTTTAGCTTTTATAAAGGATCTTGATCATAATTTTCACTAGCTGCAATAAATTAGTTATAAACTTTTATTTTTCAAAAACTTTTAAGGGTCGGAAATGCTAATTGTCATGTCCTGTTATCTGTGGCTTTCATATGTTGTAACATTTAGGTGACTTTAAAAAATATTATTATTAAGTCTTTAAACCTGTCACTATTATAATTAGTTTTTAAATATAGTCCAGTTAATGATACTTAAAGCATATAAAATTGAGCGAAGCACATGAAAAGTTATACATAATTCTACTTGTGTTACAAAATATTTGTCATTTCTGTTATCAGGGGTAAAAATGTAAAAAAAACCTAGTAACATTGCTTAGCTTGGTTAAATTCAAGTAAGTTGCAACATTACGTTACCTGTTATTTAGATGACGGCTTCAGAGTGAAAAGAGTTTCATTCGTTTTTTAATAAAAAAATAATTTATTTGTAATTTTCACTGTGTAAAAGTTCGTGCGTCATCTCTGCTTAAGCTGCGCAAAGGTAAGGTTTTTGAAATTAAATGTAAAATCACTCGGTTTGCATACGTTTTGATGTTTCATATGATACTAGTGGAGTTAAAGTGTTTAACTTTGTTATCAAGAGAAATATGGCGGGTAAACCTACGTTCCGTCATTTCTGTGATCGTCACGCCTGTTATGAGCATGATAACAGAAATGATGTACGATCACTGAAGTGACGATTTGGATTTTTTTATTGTTATATTTAAATGTTTGAGAATATTATTAATTAAATATTGGTGATATTGCTACTTTGATATAAATAGGTATTTAAAACGTATATTTATGACGAAATATTGCTTGTGGAAATGATTAATAGACGAAAGGAGTTTATAGATAATTTTTGTTATTTCTAGCTGCAACGTGGCTCCAAATGCAAGACAAAATAAGAAAACTAGAAAAAAATAATTCACAGAAATGTAGAGAGCAAGTAAAACACGCCACGAGGCGACACCGACAGAAGTTATCAGAAGAACAACTGGAACAAAGGCGAAAAAAAGACAGAGAACTATACAACCGAAAAAAAGAACAGGGATTGATAAGTAACATCAATGAATTAACACCTCGAGTTCAAAAAATAATAATACAGCAGTGGAAAGAAAGACGGAAAAAATATCGTGATAAAAAAAAGCAATGGAACAAATTCGTCAACAAACTGAGGATTTTGTTGAAAATGACACTCCTCCAGATAGCCCTACATCTTCTAGTTCTAGATCAAGAGCAGAGTCTGGTAGGAGGATAGGAGAAAAGAACAAAAGACGTTTAAAATAAGAGAACATTTTGCTGAGAGAAAAACTGCGAATAATGGAGATAAGACTGAAGAAATACAAAACGCGTTGTAACAGCGTTGTACATTTCGTGGAATCTGACTCTATCATAACTCCATTTTGTACAATTTCTGAAAATCTCAGGCATGACCCAGTATTGATTTGCAATCATTTACTACCAGCTATTAAAATAATCAAAGGTTTATGTTCTACCATAAAGACCATGCATTTTGTTAGTGACGGACCATCTTCGCAATATCGAAATAAATCAATGTTTTTCTTGATGGCTAATTTCCTTGCAGTAAATTTAGACGTGCAAAATCTAGCGTGGCATTACAATGAAACTGGACACGGCAAAGGATCACCTGATGGAATTGGCGCAACCATAAAATGGACAGCAGATCAATCGGTAGCCAGAGGTTATGACGTGGCTAATTTTCAAAAATTGGTTCAATGTTTGATAAAAAACTGCAAGGGTGTACAAATTTTACCTGTAGATGATGACAATGTTGCGACCATTGAACTTTTGCTGTCAAGAAGTTTGACGCAAACGTTTAAAGGTACATTCACCATACACCAAGTAGCTTGGAACAAAAATAGCCCGGGTCTTCTTCATGCTCGAAAATTAAGTTGCACTGAATGTCATCCACATCAAATCTGTCCACATTATGAAATAGGTATAATCAATACAGAAGCCATTCGTGTCAGCTTCGGTGAAGGTGAAGTTCTTCCTTTCTCGTCACATAGTGATCATACATTAGACACTTCAGACAAAAAAAACATATAAGAAAGCTAACGCATCAGAAAGAAGTTCTCCTCCTTGTACCGATTCTTTAATATGATTTGATAATTCTCACTCAGTTCGTCGTATTCTACAGGAACCCAATTCTTTCCTAATGGCTAGCTCGTCTATTCTTAAAGAAAGAAAATGCTCGACACTTTTTGATGATTCTGAGTGTAATTATTCACGTTTTTTTGAACAGCCCGGATCTTCTCACAGAAATACCGTATTATGTGTACTTAACGATGACAATCTATCAAATTTTGATGATTCAGATCATGAAAATAAATCTGTTGCGGTATCGGTTCTTTGAAAACGCAACCGAAACTTTTACTACAATTCTTCTTCGGATGAGAGCGTCGAAAAAGAAATAAAGAGAAAAATATATATAGATCGAATATTTACTTCTGAATTTGAAACGGAAGTACGAAAGCCAAGAAAGCGTCTCATATTACAATCATCGAGCTCTTCAGAAGAAATTTTTTTTAATTTCCTGGTTAATCTTCTTTTTTAAATTTTTGCTTTACTTGTTACGTAACAAAAAAGAACTCTTTAATGAGAGGTATTTTTGCGTTTGATTAGCCTGAATTTTCGACTAGGTTGCAGGGCCGTTTTGCGACCTCCTGACCGATACTTTAAGATTAAATTGTTTATTGCGTTGAAAGCTTAAATTATTTATTGCGTTAAAATTGATCTCAATTAATTTAAATTTTGTAATATTTAAGAAAAATATATAAATTAATGCATAACAAGTCCTTTGTTATGTTTTAAACTATTTTGTAATTATAGAATTTTGAGCTTTTATATCGTATCTAAACGTTGCTAGATGATAACAGACAGGACGTCATTTATGTGATCACATCTTTGATATTTTTTTTTACCTATTGTTATTAATTTTGTCGATGATTATTTTGTTTTTGGTTAACATGGGGACTGTTTTTCTAATATACCCTGTATTGAATCTTCTTCAATATCTTTAAGTGCTATTTGATTAGTAAATCGTCATAACTGTGATGTGCTGCTTCAACTCTGTTATCACCATTTTTCAATATCAATCGTTTTTTTCAAAAATTAATAGAACACGACCTCTACTTCTAATTTTTATTGTGATTATTTGTGATATTAAATAAAATAAAAGTGAAAAAACCGTAAAATTCAAGATATTTTTTTTAATTTTTTTTTCTCTCCAAAAGTAGAATGACCCATATTCATAATTTATTTATCAAATTAAAGCTATTTTTTTCCGTGCATGATAAAATACCTCTGCCCATGTAAAAGTGGCCGCAAATAGGGGTTACTAGCTGTAACTTTTTACTGCGGGAAAATGTCTCATTTCTGAGAAAAAATACAAAAACTACAATGTAGAAGTATAAAAATATGCAAAACCTAAGAATTTGGTTTTTGGTCATCTGGCCGCGGGCAATGCTAAATAAAAAAATAAGAAAACATCTTCACAACTTACATTTATAATTAAGACATTGCTGTACTAAAAATCACTTTAGAACATTTATCATAGAGCCAAAATGAATCATGAATCCCTCGGAGCGGTTTTACTATTCCAGTAATATTATAGCAGGAGTTAGTTTTCATACCTTACTGGCTTTTGTCAGCGCATTTGCATATTTTCATTTATTGTATATCTACTAAATGCTTTACATTACTATGCACATATTGTATATTATATACTACAGAGCTTGAGTGTACAAACTCGTACATATTATAAACACGAAAGTTTATGTATGTTTGTATATAACTTTCTTTGTTAATTTATCACGCAAAAACTACTGAACGGATTTTAATGAAACTACTGTAATATAACTGATATGAACATTTGAGTAACACATAATATACTATAATTTATAAAGATTTAGTAATGTATGTCGCCGGAGAATGCTAGTTTTAATGTTTATTTTTAAATTTTACACTCTCACCTAAACGTATTACTTAAAATAAATTAAAGCATATTACTCTGTTCAAGAGCTTTTTGTCAGTAAAATTATGTGGAATTAAGATAAATTGATTCGAATACGGAGTTGTTACTGTGTTGTTGGAAAAATATAGAGTGGACATTTAAAAAAAACAACTGTTGAGTTGAGATTCTCGCTGGATTTTAAACCGAACAGCATTCCGAGTGGGCGGCGGCTTCCTCTTGCAGATTGATTATACTAACTCTTTTAAATTAAGCTGATTCAAAAAGCTTGTAAAATGTGGTTTAAATAAGTAAATGTATTTGTTTTATTTTAAACTAGCGGCTTATCTTTACATCGCATGGGTACCTATGTAGGTCCTAGGTACCATAAGCAGCCTAGGTGCTACTCTAATTCATAATCTACCACCCATAAGACTAAATTTCGTCTATATCCCTAAGAAATTTCATTGTGGTATAGTGGGATGATGTGTCATTAACTTTAACATCGTAAATGTTATTTTAATCTAATTATTTAATCTAATAATTATTTAATCGTAAATGTAATTTTTCGCACTGGGAAAATGTTCCTGATCTCATATAAATATTTGTTTTTATTGTCTCTAATGGAATTTCCATCCAATTAAGGAAATAGGGTCTTTATTATATTATACAGTAGGTAAGAGTAAAAGAGAAAAAATATGGTAAAAAAAAGTGCAACACGTTTTCTGCGAACTCTACATTATTATTTTAATTTGTCTTTATCTCAGTAAAATAAAAACTTCGTAGCACGATTGAAATATTATTATATAAAATGAGTATTATAATAATTTTAAATATAATACACAAGAGAGCAATTTGTCGCAAAACAAGTCGGTCGATCAGGACATCTTTACTAAAATTTCGGTTTGCCGGGCGGTTCAGTAGCTATCGGGCACGCGATGAGGATGGACGCCTCACTCATTTCCTTCAAAAAAAAATACGAATTCCCTTCGACTCAATGAAAACTTAAATCTATGTGTATGTCTGTCACAAAAATCTTAGAAAATATCAAAAATAAAATTCACTTTCACAATCTACAGGTGTCCACGTGTTGATAGTATGCTCCTTTCGCTCCTTACATAATATATCTAATAAGCGTAGGCTAATTCAAAATCTATTAATGCTGAGCAATTTTTGAATAAACTTCTAAATGTGGCCTCAGTGTTAAGTGTGCTGTGATATTTAGTGTTTGTTTATAAGTCACTTTTTAATCGTCTTTCGTGTTGATTCATTAATAATAGCAGTTAAGGTTGGTATTTCGAAACTAAGATAAAACATATGATGAGATAGATATTAAATAATCTATATATAAATAGGCAAAAACCTTTTTTTATTTGCAACATATATATTAACGAACTTTAGAGTTGTCAATAAAAAAAATGTAAACTTTTTTTATATACATAGGTCGACTCTATTCACCTTTTCAACAATAATAATTATAGTCGAATTTCAACTACTGGATGAACACTTGTAAAAATGATTAATATTATATTTCTAAATTTTCGGAAAGTAAGAAATATTTGATATAGATATTTGTTTGTTTCAAGAAAGTTTAAACATTATATACTTTCGTTTATATATTTTTAAAAGATGTTCCCATTTGTAAAACTAAATGTTAAATAAAATAAAAAAAAAATATAGCTATTGAGTTGATAACACCAGCTTTAGCTATTTAATATTTATATTGTATTAAAATTATAAATATTTTAATAATAAAAGGACTTTTGAACCAAACGAGAGAAAGTAGTGACTTAAATTTTTTTTGCATTTTCTATGATTTATACAAACATTTACTAGACGGTTATGCGCAATTTCAGAATAATGACAATAGAATACTCGTATAGTTCCAATAAGACTGCAGATAATGTTGCAAAAAAGTTCTTACGTGGATTAACCGAAAATCTAAATAAATAAATATTAATATTTAATAATATTATAGAATAGAATGAAAAATAAAAATTATCTAGTGTTCGGTTTCAAAAAACGAGTCATATATTAAAGTACCTTGTATATACCATATACATAGACATAGAACACATAGAATGTAACAAAGTATTTTACTAAAATAGTGTAATAATAATAAAATATATAATAGGTATATAACAATAAAAAACGTGTGTGTGTACTTATGTACGCACGTAAGAAGTTATACTGCTTTGGTGTAACAGAACAAAAATAGCTAAAGATTTCATCTCGTATGTCACAACTCTGTTTGTAAAAGGAATGCAGCAATTTCATTATGTCGCTTTTTGGCTGTCGGTGTGCGCGCGCATCTTAAAAATGTTACTGTCATATTTTTTTCCAAACGTGCCAAAAGAAATATCACTTCAATAAATAATATATAACATTTAAACAAAAAGCGAAGTTAAGAGAAATATTGTATCGGTGAGATAAACTGACGCTGTTTCACTCAAGATGCCAAAGTTTAAAATTTTATTTTTCTCGTGTCTATTTGCTAAAAAAAAACAAAAAGGTATGAGCACAATTAGCCTTGGATGTTAAATTAAGTAAAAACACGATTCAGTCTTCAAAAAATCTTCAATTAAAATTGAATTGAAAATAAATTTTTAATAACTTTTAGTGTAATGAAAAAATTACAGTCTAATACAGATTAAAAACTAATTTATCTAAATTTACTTTTGGCAAAATAAACAGTTAAGTATATAATATTGTATGCATCCCATTTTACCGTCCCACTGCTGGGCAGAATTAATACGAGGGGGATCAAGCCATATTCCACCACGCTGCCCAAATGCGGGGTGAACTTCACATGTCTTTGAAAACTTACTAGGTTCTCTCAAACGTACAGGTTCCTTCACGATGTTTTCGTTCACCGCAAGACAAGTGGTAATCAACTTGGAAATAATTAGCACATGAAAATATCAGAGGTGCGAGACCTAGGATTTGAACCCGCTTCACTTGGTTTCCCAAGCGAGCGCCTTGCCACTGGGCTACCACTTCCTCATATAATATTAAGTGCTTTATTTTATGATAATACACTTATGTTGCCTACTTCCTCCTTTTCTGAAATCGATCAAAATTAGATTCCGATGGTTATTCGCAAATGATACCAATATACCAACAAAATAACTTACATACTTTTGCATTTTTAGTATTAATATTACGACTAATTTGGATAAACAGTGATAGGGGTTTCTCTGTGAGATAAAATGTAAGCTTCTTAGCTTATATTACGTATTAAATATCTTATAGTACTCGCAACTATCACAAAACTTTGACATGCCCGAAGGATCTAAGGTACACAAGTATGTTAGCTACACGCTTTTGCCTTTATTAAGCAAACTAGCGACTCACCCTCGCTTCGCTCGGGTTCGTCCCTGGGTTTATTCCCCATATAAACTTTCATCACCATTTCACCTTACCCTTAAGAGATGATTTCGAGGATAAAAGTATCTTATGACCTTCCCAGGGTCTCAAGCTATCTTCTTACCAAATTTCATCTAAATCGGAAATTTCTAGGAAATTAATTAAGTTCAAGAAATCTATTGTTAACTGTAACGCTAGCGTGTCCGCGGTCGTGGAAGGATTAAGCTATTTTATCGGATAATTAACAATAAACCTTAAGCAATTAGCCCTTTTGAAAGTATCACTGCTAGACAGCATCCTCCCCTCAATGAGATCAGGCCATAGTCCACCACTGGTCAAATGCGGGTTGATGGACTTCACATGTCTTTCGAAAACATGAAAATATTTTTTTTCGGTAGTGATAATCATTTCGAAAACTTATTATAACATTTAGACCCAAATTCGAATTTCATTTCCCATTTTAAATGAAACTATCTTTTCGGACTTATTTTGATTTTTGCCTACCTTTCCAATATATTTGGAGAAAGTATAAATAATAAACTGACAGATACACGAGTTATGCTAACAATATGGATTCCGTTTCCGTATGGATTGCTCGGAACCCTAAATTCATTTAATACCTGCTGTCGCTTAATTTATTTGGCATTTCTTAGATGGTGTTAGTCTTTGCCTGTAACCCGATATTAAGGGTTTTTTTTTAATTAGTAGAAATACCTCAAGGGTTGGATTTATTACTTTTCAGTTAAAATGTTATTAAGTATTATAAATGTGATTTGTGAGTGTTTTTGCTACTTCACGCTGTAAAGGATTTATTGGATTTGAGGGAAATTTAGAATATAGGTCATATATTGGCAGTGGTAGTCCAGTGGTAAAGTGCTCGCTTGAGAAACCGAGTAAAGCGCGTTCAAATCCCCGATGTCGCACCTCTGAAATTTTCATGTGCGAATCATTTCCAACATGATTACAACTTGTTTTACGATGAAGGAAAACATCGTGAGGAAACCTGCATATCTGGAGAACCTATCAAAATTTCGAAAGACATGTGAAGTCCGCCAACCCGCACTTGGCCAGCGTGGCGGACTATGGCCTGATCTCCCTCGCATTGACGGGAGGCCCGTGCCCAGCAGTGGGACGTTAAAAATACTGAATACATACACATGCTATATTGCGTAAACATACAACATAAATATACATCAAAATTCAAAAATATTTCCCAAATGAATCCGAAGCAATAAAATTCATGATAATTTTAAAACTTTATTAAACGTTTGTACCTAGAAAACGAGACACAAAATTTTCGTTTTAACTACTTTCCAACATAATATCTTGGCAGTATTAAATTTTATTCTTCAAACGTTATTGTACTAAAATCTTAAGCTGTATGTGACTTTAAGAATGAAATATAATTACACTTTATCCCGCGGCTTCGCTCGAGTAGTATTTATGTGGTTGGAATTAGCTTAACTATCCTGTGGGTTCAGTCAAAATAACATTGTACAATATAAATGATATATCTTGTTATAATATATAAAATTTGCGTGTCACGATGTTGGTCAGGGATGAACTCCGAAAGTATTTATCCGATCTCAACGTATTCTTATTATATATTATTTTTTTCAAAATGTGTGATTTGTTCCAACTTAGAAGAAAGGATAGTTTTGTCCACATTATTTTTCTTTTTTATGGCAAAATTAACGATTTTCATTTATGTCTGTCACAGCAACGCGTGGCCGGGTCTGCTAGTAATATTACTAGCATTGCCCGCGGCTCCGCCCGCGTTCAGATGAACAAAAACCAAATTCTTACGTTTTACATATTATTATACTCTTACAATGCAGGTTTTGTATTTTTTCTCAGAAATGAAATATTTTCCCACGATAAAAAGTATCCTATATGTTGACCCGGATAGCCATATATCTATTCTATCTTCTATCACCATACCGAATTTCATCAAAATCCCTCCAGTGGTTTTTCTGTGATGCGGTAACACACAGACAGACAGACAAAAATTCTACAAACTATAGATTCGGCCTTTGAATCGACAATAATGTTTGTTTCAATTAGATTTTCCAAAAAATATTTAATGTACAGATTCGGCTTAGTTACAATTTTATTATATGTATGGATGATATACTAAAACTGTTTTATATGAAGTAGTGGTTGTTTCTAATTTTTACTGTTATTTTACTTTGATTGTAGCATAATATATCTATTGTGATTAATGATTTTCCAAGTATATTCCAGGAATTAGTCCTTTATTTAATTACTTCTACTGAATGTCCTTCAAAATGAGTCACAACTATTTAATTTTAAACACTATGTCCCCACCGTTACGTGTAATGTGGCGTCATCTATCTTATAGATTACACATGACCCCACGGTGGATGACAATACTTTTAAAATATTAATAATTAAAATATAACAAACTGATATCTGCATTAATATTATAAAATTTTAAATAGTAAAATACCTACAAATAATCAATATCAAATTAATATTATAATTATAGACTAAGAAAATATGAACAATTAATATGATCTATAAATAATAATAAATAATAACAATCAATTGAGATACTATAATTAACAAAAATCAATTGAGCAACTATAACTAACACTTTATTAAATATTTATTATGAATGAAAGTAATAGAAATGTAAAGGCACCTTCAAATGACTCGTAGAGCAAGTACCTCGTGGTTCACTTCTTTGAAGTATAAGTGTTCATCGTGGCCTACATAGTTTGCATTTTATGCACAATTTCTCACTTTGCAATTAAAATTTCGTTACAAAAATAACATTTTGTTCTAAAAACATATAATTATATTAATATAGTTTTTATTATATTTTTTCCTCTTGAAAGAGAAATAGCATAATGTAGTATTTTTTTATTTATTTTAATAAAATCCGTTGTTTAGCTTCATGTTTAATTTTATAACACTCTGTCTATATTACTCCTTAGTCTGAGTGCTGAAAGAATAACAAACTAAAGAGTAACGAAGACACTTTATACTAATAATATTAGAAACGATTTCTTTTTTAAGTTAATTTACAGATTTTTTCAAGGTATGAATTAAAATTCGTTACTTATTAAAGTAAGTAGATAATTTGAATCTTATGAATTTAAAAAGCCTATTTTACCGCAAAAAAAAAAATGGAGAACGAATCGTGAAAATTGAGAAAACTTTAATGAAATTTGGCAGTTAATCTATTCTTAATAATGTATAAAGTTGAGCAGATTGGTTTTTTAACAAATACTTCAAGAAATTACTGTTGAAGTACTTGTACGATTTGAAAAATTCTGTTTAAATTTTATAGCCTGATCGATACGTTTCGAATTGTCGCCCCATCAGGACTTGAAAAGTGAAAAGAATAAATAGCACTAATTGTATTTACACTATAATATAATATCTACTACGCAGATGTCTAGTTTCAGCGAGAATGTGGCTGAAATCAGCTAGGACATGATTATAATAGATCAAAAATCTATTTTTTTACATAGATAAGATGCTTTGAACTCCGAAAGCAGTTTTACTGAAGAAATCCAGTGAGAAAGTCCTATAGTTATTGTAAAATAATAATATGACTATGTACAATATTAGAATATTATTTCTCTAGGTGATTTAAATTTGAAAGAATACTACAATTTTATATCTGCAAAGTATTCACAGATGGAATTAATAATACTTTTCATATCAGTTTTATACATATTTCTTATATTTACTATGTCTCTATAACTGTTTGAGGTCTTATAAATAATAGTGAATATCTTGTTGAATACGGTTATATTATAATAAGCATTTTGGAAGGTAAAAAATCTTAAATAAAAAATCTACATCATTTTTTAAACAAGCTCTATAAACCCAACATCATAAATTGCCTGAACAGCTATATTTCAATCGACTGAGAAAAAGAAGTGGTACTCAATTCATCTGTGCTCGTATTTTTGTGGGTATACGAGTATATTTACGTCATAACGCCGCAGTCGCAGATTGTTTTTTTTTAATGGAATTAATTTTTTCTCAAAAAAGTTAAAAGAATGATTTTGGGAAGGAAGCTAATGTTTTTTTTTTGAAGTTATAATTCTTTTGGCACGTTTGGAAAAATTATGAGAGTAAAATTTTTACGACGCGCACGCACACCGACAGCCAAAAAGCGACATGATGAAGTTAGCTGCATTCCTTTTACAAACAGAGAGTTGTGACATACGGGTGAAATTTTTAGTTATTTTTGTTCTGTTACACCAAAGAAGTATAACTACTTACGTGCGTACATAAGGAAATACACACGTTTTTTTATTGTTATGTATCAAAATTGAAAGGAATTTAGTTTATTGTGATACATTCTTAAAAACTTTTGTGCTATGTCTACAGGCTTTGTTAAAGTAAGATAACCTTAAGAGTACTTATAGTAGTGTTTTTGCTTGTGCTAAGAAATAGCTCACCAATCCAGACATTTTATAGGACGCATTGCAAACCAGTATATCGATTCCTATGGGACTGATTTTTATATAGCAATAAGTTACTTGAAATATATATGGTGTAGTTTAGTGATAAAACAAGATTTAACCTTCTAGTGGTCGCGCGCGGTCCCTGAGACCGCAATGCAGCAATTTACTACAGTAATCACAAATAAACAATGAAGAGGAGGTAGTACCTCACTTTCTCGAGGAGGTCAGGTACTATGAATAAGTACGAATACGAATTATTTTGACTTCTAAAACCAGAGACGTAAAGTTGTAGCATCACAGACCGCGCGCAACTGCTTATGTTCGGTGCAAAGGTGCAACCACTGGAAGGTTAAAATCTTATATCAATTATTCCTATGTGTTCTATAATAATACAAGGCATTCTCGATACAAACGCAGTTTTAAGCTCTAAATCCGAAGGTTATATCGCCCAAATTACTCTATCTATGGCTAATAGTTAAACAAATCGGATAAAACCGCTTTCTAAACTTTCTCGAATGGAAATCACTTAAAAAGTTTAGATTGTTTTTGTGAATGTCGCGTCGTTGTTTTTAACATTTTCAAGATTTCTCTTCTATGATAAGGATCTAATTTCGTTTATTACTATAGAAAACTTTGACAGTAAATTGAAAATAATTCTATATCTATACATATAATAAAACTCTAACTGGGTCGAATCTGTACATTAAATATTTTTTTGGAAAATCATATTGAAATAGTCATTATTATCGATACAGAGGCCGATTCTATAGTTTTTAGAATTTTTGTCTGTTTGTTTGTCTGTCTGGGAACGCATCACGAGAAAACCACACAGAGTTTGATGAAATTTGGTATGATGATAGCTGGTTATTCGGGTCAACATATATGATACTTTTTACTGCGGGAAAATATCTCATCTCGGAGAAATCTAAATATCAAAAATATACAATGAAAATAATTTAATTGATAACAGAAATTATATTTTAAAATACAACATACCCGTTTTTGCTCGCGAACTTTTGCTCTATTATGGCAAATATAAAAGCTTGAGATTAAATAATAGTATTTTGTTCAAATTAAGTTATTTTTAGATATATTTTTATAGTTTCAAGGATTATTCCTTTGCAAACATTTTTAATTGTTTTTCTATTTATTATTTTTTATATTTGAACGCATCTTTTTCACTTGCCAACTAGAATTGAGAAATTTTATGTTGAAAGGTAAACTACATAAAATGAGACTTCGTTCGATCTTTAGGACAATAGAAATTTTATGTAAATATACAACACGAGCAGAATCACGGGTATGTATGCATTCAGACCTTTTTAACGTCCCACGACTAGGCATGGGCCTCCCTTTACAAGGAGAATCAGATTATTATCCACCACGCTGGCCATGTTGTTAGCGTGAAAGTTAACACGTGTTTCGAAAACTTGCTAGGTTCTCTCAGATATGCAGGTTTTACGATGTTTTCCTTTACCGTAAGACAAATGTTAATCATGTCGAAAATGATTCGCACATAAAATTATCAGAGGTGCGAGACCCGAGATTCGAACTCTCTTCACTTGGTTTCCCAAGCGAGAGTAATACCACTGGGCTACCATTGCCGCGTATATCTTACATCATTTTAGAAGCAAGCTTTAGTTTAATTTAGCTCATGGACTTTGCTGTAAGTCCTTTTTAATTATAAATATTCACATATCCGGAATATGTACATTGTAAATATTCCTTTCTCTTGGAACGTATTTAATGACACTATAATTGAGCAATAAACATCCAAAGTGTCGCAGTTGCTCGTCCTGTAGATATATTGTGTGAGAAGACTAGTGATCTGGCCTGGTTTCATTGGGATGTTTATTTTAATTTAACATAACTTACAGGTTACCTAAGCCTAATTTGAAAATAGATATTTCTTACCTATAGGTATAACTATGTCGGCAAACCTTTTCACATATTTACACAAGCCGCCTAAGATTACAAACTACAGACAAGCTTTAAAAACTAGAGAAATAACTCAAAAACTTCAACCGGAACTAGAATAGGTCACTAATAAGCAATAGCAAATCTAACCACTGAACCATAGGAAAATAAATGGATAAGTACGTGGAATAAATTATTTAATTTATACACAACTTCATATAAATGATCGCGTGATTTGCTGACGATGTCGTTATCAATCTAATGTCACGTGAAGGGGACATTTAGCTGAAGTTAATTAACTGAGTTTCATATAAATACTGTGTAAACATTCTTACTTATCACATAAATGTGTGTTTGTGTGAAACTTTCTTACTGTGAAACGAATATTTGGACGTTTTAAATAAAACTATCTTTTCAGATTTTTTCGCAGGTTTATTTTGAGTTTTAGTTTCTAACGTTTCGAATGTTCCACAGCTGGTCACGGGAGAGACTAAAGTTTTAAACATCTTAAAAGTTATTACATACTTGTCACACAAGGTATCCACCAACAAAATTATACAACTTGGATGAAATGAGTATCTAATATAATGAGAATGGCATCGAATTACCTTTATTTAAAATTTGTGTACTTTTATTTAAATATAAATATTGTATAACGTGATTTTTTGCAAATAAGAAAGAAAAGAGCTGACTGCGAAAAAAGTGAACTAAAAAGATGGAAATAAGATGACTAACGATCATCAGTATAACGGAACATAATATGCACATACGAGTATTATGTGCATATTTTATACTTGCTGCAAGTCTTGCTACAGGTGTCCCCTACTGCAGGATAATATATGTCTACGTCAATTTTTGTAAAATTTTTAGTTCGCTTTTTACAGTCGTTAGTCGTGTAATTTTTTTTATATACAACTTTTGAGCTTTTTAAAAGTTTTTATAAGAAACATTAAGTAGGTAGGTGCTTAAAGAAATAGATATTATTTATTAAAAAAAGAAACAAAACTGAAAAATGTAAAATCAACAGAAATAGCGATATTATTACTAGTATATAGAGACTTGGATAATGTAATACCCTTATATACTAGGACATGTAATACCCTTTGACTCGACAGTCAATGTATAAAACTACAAGATCAAAAGAAGATCAGTTCCTAGTGTTCGGCTGATTCACTTAAAACCAATTTAGCCTATTAAGGCTCTTTCACACTAGCTGCATTTGACTATTTAGTTTTTCTTTATATAAATTAATTAAAACTAAAATTAGTTAAATACAATATATTTAACGGTTAGTATGAAAAAAAAATCTTTTAATTTCTCGGTCTTTCTGTACTATAATATGCATTTATTATATATATAAACCTTCCTCTTGAATCACGCTGCCTATTGCCGAAAACTGTATTAAAATCCGTGAAGTAGTTTAAAAGATCTAAGCGAGCAGACAGCGGAAGTGACTTCATTTTATACTATGTAAAGATATAAAATTTTGCTAAAGATACCGGTCTACTTTAAATATAAATAATATTTTTTGGCCAAGCTAGGTAATTTTTCAGTATTATTTATCATAATTTGGATATGCGTATTTATGTTTCTTACTTCTTCATACTAAAACGGCTGGACTAATTTGGATGAAATTTGGTACACAGATGGAATACGCGGAGTAACACAAAGACTAATTTTATGTACCTAGTTCCAGTTGAGAGAAGCCAAAGTCGTTACATGATTAAAAAAAATACTACATTATGAGGATCTATGCAATATTTCATAAGAATTTCCGTTTAAAAATTAAACTTTTTTTTCTTAAATTACCTCCTGTCAAAATCGAAACATGTGTGAACAGATCTTTACCCCGTCGTATACTAGGTGGCTACAATGACCCCAGTCTCAACCACTAACTATTTGTTAGTAGCTTTGTACGCAGCCAACGTTAGCTTTCAAGATTACTTGACTCCTAGCATATTGGGACTTTTAGAAATACAGTCTCCCATTTTATTTACTTCCTATATTTGTATTTATTCATTCATTTCAATGTAATTTTACAATAATTGATTACTAATTAAAAAAAGTATTAAATTTGACTTACAATTAATTGGTGAAGATGTCGGATAACCTTCTTAATGACACTAATCTGTCCTTCCGTCTTTATATTATTTACTAATAAGAAAATGTATTTGTTTATTTATTTTTATCCTTTCATTTAGCAATGGATTAATGTGATAAATTTTTTTTACCTCAGAACTTTTATCGTTCTTATATATTATAAGAAAATTGAAAAACTGCTCAAAGGAGACAACTAGTAAAAAAATTAACATACATCTTCATCGGTTATTCATAAAGTTTAAATTAAAACATGATTACATGCTTTATGGGCTTATTGAAGAGATGCTCTTAATCCATGAAAGTAAGTGTCTTAGAAAGTAGTCATAAAGTATGGCTGAGGGCCGCCTTGATGTTGCTTTGAGGCAAATAGCAGGTACTTTTAAACTCTAAAGTATGAGCTTCAAGCCGTACTATGAAGTAGGGCTATACTTATAGAACTATGTATGTACTTTTAATTAATTAGTCCACTATTAAGCTAACCGCGATTTTTAAAACAGGGAGCTGTTACTATACATTTTCATTAATATATAATTAATTTATATGTTACTAGCATTGCCCGCGGCTCCGCCCGCGTTCAGATGACCAAAAACCAAATTCTTAGGTTTTACATATCAGTATACTCAAACATTGCAGTTTTTGTATTTTTTCTCAGAAATGCGATATTTTCCCAGGGTAAAAAGTATCCTATATGTTGACCCGGATAGCCAGCTATCATCATACCAATTTTGATCAAAATCTGTCCAGTGGTTTTCTCGTGATGCGGTAACAGACAGACAGAAAAAATTCTAAAAACTATTCGGCCTCTGTATCAATAATAATGTTTATTTCAATAAGATATTCCGAAAAATATTTAATATACAGATTCGGCTTAGTTACAATTTTATTATATGTATAGATTTCCTTTGCAAGATACATTTCATAAAAATAATTATTCTTTTATTAACAGCCCATATAAGAAGGATTTAACCATAGATATGATGCTAAATATTTATGTGAATTTGCAGACTTTACATGTTTTTTGAAAGGTGGTGGGTTTCTCAAACATCGAGGTTTCCTCACGATGTTTTCCGTCACGCTATTAACATGATGTTGACATTTTCAACATTAAATATGTCACAGATGCACGATCAGCCGCTTGAACAAACTTCACTTTGTTTTCCAAATGAGCGCACCATATCATTGTTTTTTTAAATTGGGAAATGCATTTACGCATACCATTTGCTTATAAAAAGATGAGTATGTAAAGTCTAATTGGCTATAAAAGCTCGTAAGTCGTTTCTGAGAATGCACGCATTATAAGAACGGTTTAACGTACGGTTGTTCTACCGAGGCAGACTTTCTATGGTCCTCCACAATAACCAGGGTGCATCTCTCACCTGCTATTCTAATGCGTCTTTTGGCTTCACACCTAGCTAGATTGCCGAAATTTAATCCATTTTAAAACTACGTAATTAATATTATTCTACATACATAAAAAATATTAGATCTTTGGAACGTGATCCTTTTTTGTAATTTCGTTAAAAAGCAACAAATAGGCTTACAACTAAGACTCAAAGTTAAATTCCAGTAAGCGATTACGAATTCTTACTGTATTTTTAAACTTTTGCGCGAGTTTTTACAAAGTTGCTAACTTATAAAGCTTATTGACTTAGATGCAACAGTAAAGGACAAAGTCTACAATATTGTTATAATATATGAATCTGTGTCGTTGGTCTAGTGGTTAGAATGAAGTTGCAGATAATATGGTACTGGGTTCAGAGTCCAGAGTTGGTCCAAAATTATTTTTCTTACCAAGGAAAGATACTTATTAAGACATTCTTACTAAATATAATTATTTTTTAATTTAAAACAATCACTTTCATTATAAAATTGTTGTAATTTATAATTTAACTACAAAAAAGATGAAAAAATATATTTTAGTCCTGCTGAGTTTTTTTCGCCAATTTCCCTCAAGCCTGAGACTTCTTTCCGAACTGGTAGTAGACTTATGACGTTCAGTTATAAATAATAAATTAATCATGAATAAAAAAAATGAATTTTTAATTTTAGATATAAATTCAAAATTTTGTCGTACCAATCTAATTTAAAAACTGCACAAAATAAAGAGTTCGTGTTACTTAAAAAACATAGACTTGTACGTTGGCGGCGCCATCTAAAATATTCATAGCAAATCGGAAGTCGGCAACAAAATGACGCTTTTGCAACCACATTAAATGTAAATAAATTTGCTATTTATATTTAGCTATCTACATATGTAGTAAATCTAGCAAAGTTGCATCAAAGTGAACGGTAAATAGTATCTTTTGTATACATTATTTACAAAAAAAATGGGACTGTATAAAAAGTGAACTAAAATGTTGTTTGTTTGTTATGTTATGTTAACATGTTTTCCCTCACCGCATGTCTTTCTATATATGTATACTTATAATATATATTATAAAGAAGTCAGGCTTTTTTATTTTTGTGAATAATATATTTTATTTACAGCTTTTTAATTTTTTTAATTAATTTTTTATTTCAAGACAAATCGGTGCCTGAAATCGTCCATTTTGATTATTAATTATATGTATATAACTTATAACACTCGCGTTATCAAGACAAAAACGTAAAATCATTAAAATCGGTTAAGCCGTTTAATAATTACGAGGGAGCATAGAATCGGACATACACGCAGGCCAAACACATAACCCTTCTTTGGGCTTCGCCTCAGTCGGATAAAAAGACACAACGTCCTGAAAATAATTTAAAAGTTATTATTTCACTTTTAAATGTAGTTTTTTTTTATATTTATATAAAACCAAAAAAATGGTCATCGATACACAATTCGTGAAAATATCTTGTAACGTCCACAAAAAACATAATCTAATTGGTTTTTTTTCTCCTTTTTGGTGTTAGTACAAAAGTTTCTACAATTTTATAGTAATAATGCAATTACAATAACAAATGTCTGCTTTCAATATTGTCCCGCGGGAACAAGGAGAGGAGATAAAGCCACAAATACGCTATTATTACTAGGTTTTATTATAATTTTCTGTAGAACGTTAGTTTTATCACCGCAAAGGAATTCGTTCAAATCAATTTGCTTTCACGCAACATGTTTATTTGAAGGTGTGGGATTATATATTTTATACTCGGCTTAGGAATAATATAGACAGAGTATCATAGAACTAAACGTGGAGCCAAATTGTAATATTTTAAAATGATGTATAATATTTTATAACAGTATACAAATATTAATAGAATACTCATTACTTTGACAATTAAATAAATGGTAATAAAGACAAAATTACTAGTAGATTTTATTATAATAAAGAAAAAGATTAAATAAGTTGACGACACTTTGGATCAGTTTGTAGTGTTTGTAGTACTTGCTGTGCCAGCGGTTGGTTCATGTCCCGCTGGAAGCATTCATTTGTGTGATGAGCACGAATGTTTGTACTCCAGTCATGGATGTTTATATTTATAATATGTATGTATTTAAAGTTATATATGTATAATGTATCAACTATCTGGTATCCATAACACAAGCCTCGTAGCTTACCATGGATCTAGATAGCGCTGTGTGTTAATTTCCTAACATATTAAATTATTAATTACTAAGTCTCTCTTTCAAGCGTAAGAAAACAAAGCTAGGCTGCTAGCTAGCTAGATACTAAAAATTTGGTGACAGGTAATCGAAAATCTCTTTAAGCACGAAACTCAAAGCTTAGACCTCATAAAAGGTTCTAGTAAAATAATTTAACTGTCCAAAATGTCTGGAGAGCGCTCAATAAATGTCATGAAATAAATGCTGACAGATCCTAAGCTGTTATGTGTCAAAGTTTAAAATGTAACATTCTGTTGAGTCGGCATTTCAAAGTGACGAGTGGCCAGCTTTAATTGGAACCATCTCTACTGTCACTAGATAAAGTCTTCTCACACCGCGTCGTATAGACACGTGCTATTTTTATTAAAGTATCGCTTAAAATTATAAAGCAACAGTTAAAACCAATAGAGAAAGGGAAGATTTGGCAGAAACTTGGACAATCATGATAGGAGTCGTTATAATATTTGATCTATCGGCCAATGGATATATAACTTAACTTTTATATACTTACATAGCTAAAATGCCTAAACAATACACAATCGACGTAACATTCACTCTCTTACTCTTCATACACTGTCCTCTCCCATCCTGATGCTCCTTCCTACCTCAAAGAGCGCTACGCTTTCTTAGAGACTAGTTCCCAGCTCTAACCTTCAAACTATACTCCTATAGTAAATCTTTCATTCTTTTAATC
The DNA here is from genome assembly GCA_951806755.1 of Brenthis hecate. Classification (NCBI taxonomy): domain Eukaryota; kingdom Metazoa; phylum Arthropoda; class Insecta; order Lepidoptera; family Nymphalidae; genus Brenthis; species Brenthis hecate. The sequence goes on from OX638261.1 coordinate 373,815, forward strand.
TAACTCGGTCAGAAAGACATTATTACTACTATTAAAATGCACATATGAATATGAAAGCTATTAGAATTTAAAATTGTAGTAAATGTGATGGATAGATATCCTCAGTTTGACTTCACTCTCTAGAATTGCTTTGAATTCAGCTGAGTCAAGAGACTATGTTATTTTTACACGGTACTTTACAAAGAAGTCCGCGTAGATTAACCTTACGAAATACTCGTTTTGAGCTGCTTTTGCAAACCACGTGTAACATAAGTACTTTGTTTTTGTAGACTGATGCTTCTGGTTACTTCGTTTCCATACATTATTTACCTATACATTAACAAAATTTAACTTCAACTTAACTTAAAATTTATTTCGTGTAAAGTTTTGGTGGTATTTGTATACATATATACATAGATAGAATACGCTGGTTTATTTTCATTACTACTAGCAACTCCGCATTCACTCAGGCTTTAAAAGCAAATAACACGTGTTTCAGTAACTGCTGCACAATTTTTTATGTTTCTAGACTCGGCCGTTTATTTTTTAATATATATACATACATACGTAGGCTGCCTTTAAGCAAAAGAAATTACTTAAGAGTCTTCTTCGCTCTCTTATAATTGCATTGATTTGTATATATGTATAACTGTGTCATTATTTCACGGTGAACGGTTAGAAGGGTTTGGAAGTGCGCATATATACTGTGACATGGAGTTATACATAGACTAATGCTAGGAATGTATACGAGCGGAGCGAGGGTAAGGTGCTAGTATGTAGATAGAACAAGATTCCAAGTTGATTATGAACGACTCATTGGTCTTTAATAACTTGCAAGGAACAGTGATGTAGTACTTATTCCTTGAATTTAGAATTAAAATAAGACTCAGTTTTATGAGTATGTCAACAAGAATGGACAGTCGTTTTTGATGTTGCAACTAAATTGTAGTCAGTCGTGTAATGAGAGTGTTGAAGCAAATGATGATAAAAAAATATATAGTTCTGTTACATGAGTTGTTTCACCTTTAATTCTCATATTTATTCTTATAATTCTACTTTAGCACTATTTACTTTAGAGGCAGTGGTAGCCCAGTGGTAACGCGCTCGCTTGGAAAATTGAGTGAAGCGGATTCAAATTCAGAATCTCGTACATCAGATATTTTCATGTGCGAATAATTTCCAACATGATTACCACTTGTCTTACTGTGAAAGAAAACTGCATGTCTGAGAGAACCTACCGAGTTTTCGAAAGAGATGTAAAGTCCGCCAATCCTCACTTGGTCAGCGTTGTGGACTATGGCCTGATTCCCTACAAATTGGAAGAAGGCACGTGCCCAGCGGTGGGACTTTAAAAAGGGATGAATATTATTTACCTTACGATATCAGTATTAAGAGGGAACACAGCAGTCAAATATATTCCATTAATAGTTAGTATATTTATAAAAATAATAAAGCGAAAGTTTGGATGGATGTTTGTTACTCAATGGATACGGCTGAACGGATCTGGATGAAATTTGATACAGAAATAGATTACAGTCTAGAATAGCACATGGGTTACTTTTTTTTATTTTTTGTCTCATACTTTTGAGACAGACAAACAAAGCAGAATACTGTCGCATTATAATTAAGATATAATTTTATTCTTCTATCACTTAATTTGTATATTTTAAAACAAGCTCTTTACTCAATGCGACAGATGCTCCAATTTCACAACCTTGACTTTTTAGCTTCATTTCATTAGTGAAGCACTTATTTAAATAAATATATTTTTGTATATATCGTATCACTGATCTCGGTTCTCTTTGTTTGCTATTATTTTCTGAATACTGAATACATTAACTCATACAATGTGGCTTCACCAACGCTTCCAAGTAACAATTTATGTAAAATAAGTAAACATGTTCGCTTTTACGTAATCCTGAAAAGTAATGAAAATATTGTACTTTTTAAAGAAAACTATCTTTTCGGATTATTTTGCAATTTATTTATCGATTATATTACATCAAGACTACCTTTTTTTTTTTTTTGTTGACGCTGGGGAAACCCATCATGGGGACCCTACCGGCCGTCAATGGGTAGGGTACTGTGAGACTCCTACTCACTAAAACCCACAGCGGAACCCGTCGCCGCAGTGCAATGGGGTGTGCAGGATCGCTTGCGCATTCACTACAACACCCCTGCGGACAGCCCGTACCCCGCGGGCCTGCCTCGCACATCAAGGCTGCCTGTACCAAGTATATAATGCCTTTGAGAAGTCTAAAACCTTAGTCTCTGCCGTGACCATGATTGCTGTAAAGCATTCGAAACGTCGGAAACCAAATATAAAAATAAATCCGCAAAATAATCCAAAAAAAATAGTTTTATTTATACTGTCACATGTTGGCGTAAATTTAAGAAAGTATTATGAAAATATTGTTTTGTATTATACTAGCGAATAGTCTTGACTTCGTCGATATAAAGCCACATACAAATACAAGAAATGAACCGTGTATTCAGTCCTTTATGAAAATTGGTTACTTTTAATTGGCAAAGGTGTATCACGTAACGAGTATCATGAAAATATATAATAGAGTGCTTCCTCCTTCTTTAAAGTCGGCCAAAGTAAATGAAGGTTAGAACGGATGAGTCACTACTTACTCTCTTCCCATAAACTAATAACAACCCCTAAAAGAACGCTAACATACTGTTTTACTAATGATATTTATGCAGAAAATTAGGATAGTTTTTAAAATCTATAACATTTAATTATTGTACTAATTATTGAATTATATTATTAAAATATGAAGTGCTGTGCATTTGACTTGAAACAGTGCCTATTGTAGTGAAATGTCCATTTAACTGTAGTGATTTTACACAAAAGTTAACCATCAAAAACAAAAAAAAATAAAAACACCAAGTAATAAAAGATTTAAAAAAAATATAATCACAAAAAAAAATCGTACAAAAATGTCAAAAATTGTATAAAAATAAAAAGTGTGTGTTTGTGAGTGGTCTGTTAAGGTGAAAAATGAATACAGTGCAAAGTACAGGCGGAGGTCATGGACCCATCAAAAAGGACCACAAGCATGAGGTAAGAAGTAAAATTAAATCCATAATTAAATCGTACTACCACTAAAAATGCAACAGTTAGTATGTATGTTGGTTACTCCTCCCAATAAAGCAGATTTCATACACAGATAGACTATAGCCTGAAGCGATACATAGTCTATGTATCTACTACTAAATTTTGCCAAAAGATGAATATTCTATATATGAATATTCTATTATACTGTATATTAATGTAATAAAACAAAAACACTATAGGGATTAGGGAATAATAAAAAATTAAATAAAGTGCCTGTAAGTGCCGGACAGTCCTTCAAACACTTCCACAGACGAAAGCTTGATTGTGTGCTTTAAGTTCAAGTTGTGCCCTTTTTCATAAGCAAAGCTGTGCTTTCTCACTATAGCAATACTAAACCAATTTTGAACTATTACCGAGTAATAAATGAAAATGACCAAAGCACTATAAGATAGATGAACCGTGATACAACATACTTAGCTTCATTAACTTCTCAAGTCTGGACTATACGACCTTATGAAGTCGTAAGCCAACCACTATAGCATTATAGCTGTAAACGTAACACCTTCAACATGTAATCATAATATACGGAGTACACGCAATGCGCTACAATTTATTGTAACATATAATAAATATCTGCCATATATCTTTAAGTTTTGGTATGTTATATTCGACCTTTCATAATATGATTTTGTTATTTAGCTTTTTTTTATGATATACATAAAAATATATGATATACAATATGTGTGTGTGTGTGTGTGTGTGTGTGTGTGTGTGTGTGTGTGTGTGTGTGTGTGTGTGTGTGTGTGTGATAGCTCTTATAAAATAAAATGGCTTATGTTTACTATATTCTGTTGGCTATATGTGAATTAATAATTTAATGATTTTGAAATTAGTCCTTTGAGTTGAATACTAATTTTATTATTGTTCTTTTAGCCAAGTCTGAAAGAATTTACAACATTCTCTTTTCACCCCAGACGAAAAAAGAATATATAAAAGGAAGAACAATTATTAATTAACTAGCAGAGACCGCGGCTTCGCTCGCGCTAAAGCAACAAAAAACTCTTAATAGGTATTTTTAGCTATATATATATATATATATATATATATATATATATATATTATATATATATATATATATATATATATATATATATATGTTGTGATTCAATAATGACTGTATTTTTAACAAGTGACTTACCCTCGCTTTGCTCAGGTGTGTCCGCAGTTTCCTAATAGTAGCCTATATGAATATCCAGTTCAAAGTCTACCGTGTAAAAGATTTCATCCAAATTCGTCCAGCCGTTTCAACGAAAAGGAGTAATGGAGTTACTCGTATATGTGAAAATTTGTATATGTGTATTCAAATTCAAAACGTTTTATTCAGCATCAAATTATTACAATTTCTAACTGAACGTCATGAGTCTACTAATCAGTTGGAAAACAAGAAGCCTCAGACTTGAGAAGAACTGGCGAAAGAAACATACAAACTATTGCATTTATTATGGTAGTCCAATTAAGTAGGTAAAATATAAATGGAATAAAATAACATTTTCGTTAATATTACAAACTTTTAATAGTATGTATTAGTCATCAGGTCGGTTTCAGTTAACCTCTTCAGCAAGGTCCCGAATGCTTGAAAGTAGCCCTTTCACAATTCAATCTGAAACATATTGTTTTACATTCATTTACCTGATGACGAGATCTATCTAAGATACAGTTATTTTAGTGGTAAGTATTCAAAAATACTAACTAAAGCATTTGAATTCGATTTCTGGGTCAACTAAAAATTGTTATTAGTAGTTAGCAGTGATATAAGATCTTCAGACTTTGAGATTTAAAAGAAATGAGAGTGCATTTATATGCGTCTACTAGGGCTCGGAACCGGTTTAATAAACCAATTTATTTCGGTAATATTATGGTTAATTGGTTTAGTAAGCAAATAATAATGGTTAACGTTTATTCTTAGAGAAAGGTTTGATTTCGGTTTTGATACCGAAATAAATCGGTTAATTCATTCGTAACTAAGAACCGTACATTCTTCTACTAAGCAATTCACCATTAGTAAATATTCGTTAATTTTGATCATGGAACCTAAATTCGTCAAATACCTTTCTCCAGGATTTAACCGGCAAAGATTTATTTTCTTATTTTTAAAACAAAAAAAAAAAGAAATTTGAAATGTTGCGCTCGCGCAACGTTGGGTAAAGATGGGTTAAAGAATTTTATTTGGTTTGATTTTAGGACTAATTAAAGTGAAAATTTGTCAGGACATTATTATTATCATCTAACTTGAGCTAATTGTTATTCTATAATATATCTCTATTATTCTATATCTTAATCTATAATAATTCATGGATACATCATATATACATACATTTTGAATACGCAAATAAATAAAGTCTGATTCTGTGCACGTTCACTTATCAATATTAGCTGGACAGATTTTACATGTAAGCTATATAAAAATAAAAAATCTAACTTTCACATATTTAAAGCATATTTAAGATTTTTTTTATATAAATGGGAAATTTTGAGTAGGGATTGGAAGATATATGATAAGATTCTGTATAAAATGACTAACCGACATTGATTGCTGTAAGTCTGGCCGGAGGTGGCACACACGGGTTCGTACACCGCTGAGCAGACACAGTCACTTTGAGCGGTAGCAATCGCGAAGATGATCGACAGGATAACTATAAAAAAATAGTATAACTTCTATAACTGGCACAATTCTAGAAGAAAATGACTTGTATCAGTAATAAATGAGTGAACTTTGGTTTTGTATATATAATTAAAAATATTTGTTATTACATTGTATTTTCTTTTCTTATAAATAAATACACGTATTTTTATAATTTTGGATTAAATATTGATATTACTTATGGGTTAAATAGAAAAAAAATGCCTTAGGCTGGATTGCTGGACGCTAATTACCCCCACCCCTCTTACCCCGCCCCCCTTCAAGACAAGACCAAAACAGATGGGGGTGGATGGAAAATGCGCTAATACTGCGGCAGAGCTACCAACACAATATAAATTCTTAACTTTCACGTATTTTTATTAATGCCTCACTTCACTTCCACTTTCCATCAGTTTATGAACGGTTTTTAGCTCGAAATTATTTGGAATATAATATCTAATGAAACTTTCTTATATATCAATAGATAATAAAAAAAAAGACAATCGGCGGACAAACGGGAGAGTTAACGGTACTAAGCTGAAAGACAGAAGGTCTTTGCCTATTTATATTATAGATGAATAGGTATACTAATTTCATTTTAGAAGCAATTATTACACACTCTGTGAAGGATTTTTTTATAAAATGTATTAAAAATAATACGAACACCACCAAAATAATATCCATGCGGAAATCGAACCTTTGAACTCCGTATTTATATTTTCGAATTCGGTACCAGTGCCTGGAAGTCGGTTTTTATTAATTTTTTTCAAGCTTTTATTTTTCCATTTTTAGTGTAGATAAGCAGGTAATTTGTAAGAAGAAAGTTTTTCAATAACATATTTGATTAAGCCATTTTTTTAATAATTTATGATTTTCTAAAAACCGCTTGACCGATTTCGATAAAATTTATGTGAGACCACCTGGGAAGTATACCCTTTAAAACAAAAAAGAAAGAATTTTTCAAATCGGTTCAGGTTTTTTCGAATAATCGGTAAATATACATAAAAAAAAAGATTCCGACGAATTGAGAACCTCCTCCTTTTTGAACTCGGTTAAAATTACCTTAAAATTACCACAATAATATTTAAATTTGTAAACACAAAGCCAAAAATAACAACTTATAATACTTTTAGGATTGATGACTTATTAGATATATGTATATAATGTAATATGATATATTTCACTTACGGAACAAGATCTTCATTGTGTAGTACTCAACAGCAGTGTGAAACAGTACTGAACTGGCGAGTGCGAGCACCGTTCACTTACTTACATTAAAACGTCACTATCTTGTGGCTTAAGTTGTTTATCGGATGTGAAAATTTGTAAATTTGAGTCTCCTTAAATATTTGTTATTCGTTTATACTGAAACGGCTGGATAGATTTAGATGGAATTTAGTACACAGATAGTCTATACCTGGCGAGAGTAAGTCTCTAGATTACATGCAGATACAGTATAAAATACAAGATGTACCAATCGCTTTTCTTCAATTTGCATGACGGCCATTTTTAAAATTCGCCATTTTGTTTTTTTTATTATTTATTGCTATAACGGCAATAGAAATACTCACTATGTGAAAATTTAAACTTTCTATCTAGGTATAGGGAATTTCACATATATGGACGTTGTTACTAGATTAATTATTTATTAATTAAATAATTATTTACACATCAAACAATACTGCTAGTGCGTCAGCTGCCTACGTTTCACTTAGGCTGTAGCTGTGCTTGATAAAAACTTTTTAAGAAAAAATAAAAACCGGCTTCCAGGCAGTAGCTGAAAAGTAAAAAAATAGTAAATGTATATAATGAAATATATATAATATACAGTCGAATTGAGAAACCTCCTCCTTTTTAGAAGTCGCTTGAAAATAGCTTTCTATCGGAGACTAACTAACTACGGGGTCTTAGTGACTACGGGGTTAGAGTGTGCGTAGACACAAAACTATACTTCGATGCGACCTAAGTTTTCGGTGCAGGATTAATGGCTGTACGTGCTTTCTAATTCCGAGATGTGACTAAGGTTTACATAATTATACTTAGGATCCGGGTCTCGAACCCAAGACCTTCGGATCTGCAGCCAAACAGCATACATAACAATAAAAATAACAGCACTAGGTAAACAAGGCTTATAAACTAACTATAAACTTTCTAGCTTTCATTTGAAACATATTGTTATATTAAAAATGAATATATGTATTGTGTGTTTAAAATATATTAGTTGAGTGAGTTATAACAGATAATTAGAAAATAATTAATAATTATTAGAGTCAATACAACGTTACAAAATGTCACTTTGTATTATCATCGTTTCAGTCCTTTTTCCAAACGACCAATTTACCGAAAGAGTTTTTAAAACAGAATTAATTCTATTGGTATAAAATTCAAATTTTACTTCTAAAAAATCGAAAAAGTGTATTTTGTTATATACCTTTAAATCTTAGAAATAAAGTTTTGTTTTTCAAATGGAGGAAAAAAATCTCTAGCGTGAAGTACAAAGTTCAAGTTCAAACAACTTTGAACAAATAAGCACTAAGACAATGTCATGTAAGCAAAAATGGGGATGGCTACAAATTAACAAAATTTCATATCATAAAAGCTTTGCAATTTTAGTAGTTGTTTGTCACTAAATTCGTTTAACTCTAGTTATGAGAAGTTGGAGTGAAATAAAAAAAAAATATCTTGTTGTAAGCCCCGCACTGCAGTCTGTACTACATACAGAGTACCTACAGAGCTTATAAATAAATAAATATGTTGGGACATTAACACACAGCACCATCTAGTTCCATGGTAAGCTTGGAGGCCTGTGTTATGGATACCAGATAGTTGATACACTACACATATATAACTTTACATACATACATATTATAAATATAAACACCCATGACTGGAGTACAAACATTCATGCTCATCACACAAATGAATGCCCCCAGCGGGACTCGAACCCGCGACCGCTGGCATAGCAAGTAGGGTCGTTACAAACTGAGCCAAACGTTTCGTCAAGCATCTATAGAATAAAATATTGATTATACAGCACTTTTATGATTATTATTTACGAAACTAATTTAACGAGGAGATAACTGTTATTCGGAAGATTAATTTCTATACATCGTTTTTAACCTCTCCTTACTAGAAACGAGCCTTATCTCTTGGTTTTATACCACTGCGCTTTAATGTCAAAATTAAAAAAAAGAAATAGAAAATTGTAGGTAGCTTTGTTTTTTTATAAAAGTAGTTTTGTTTAGCATAATAATTAAGATTATTATAATAATATGCTCAAGGTAATTTTACACATATATTGAGACATATTAAGCGGGACCATTTTAATTTCTGTACAGGAAAAAATTAAAATAAAATAATATTCAAGAAGAAAAGCGGAAGTGGTGCCCAGTGACAATGCGCTCGCTTGGGAAACCGAGTGAGTCGCGTTGAAATCCCGGGTCTCGCACCTCTGATATTTTTACGTTTCCATTTGTCTTACGGTGAAACGATCGTGAGGAAACCTGCATGTCTGAAAAAACCCAGCAAGATTTCAAAAGACAGGTGATATCCGCCAACCAGTACTCGGCCTGCGTGATGGACTATGGTCAGATCCCACTTGTAGTAAAGGGAGACTCATACCAAGCAGTGGAACGTTGAATAAAGCACTGAATACAAAATACAAGAAATACTTTTTATTTAAGCAATTTTATCAGTGAATGGATTAAAAATTGAGATACTTAATAGACATTTATGAATATGAAACTTCACTGTTATTTTCATGTAAATAGTTGTAAATATTTGGATTTCGCAATGCAGATGCTATTAGCCAGCACTTGCATTCTTGTTTACAACAGTGATATAATTTCATGCAAATTGAATCACCTATACTGGAGTTTCAAACTTTAATGTCAACATTGGCTTTATATTTAAAAATAATAGGCATAGTAGCATATTTTTAGAATTACATAAATCATTTTTAAAACCACATATATAGTAAATCACGTATCTGTTTGTCTGTTACATCTCTAAAAGTATTTTACGGGAAGATCAAATTCAAAATTATTTATTTAATGGCAATTTTAAGTTATAAACTTATTATTTGTAAAAAAATCTCCCCGCAGTTCCTAATGCCTCAGTCCTGAGAAGAACTACCGAAGATATAAAAAAAAAACCTGGAGGTAATCACATAATTTCCAATAAATTATGATAATATACATTTGACACACGATCATTATAGTTGCTTAATAATATTGTTTTTAAATCTACCAATATAAGCTTTTTATTTTTTTTCTCAGACGTGGAATATTAGATGACGGACAGATACAACATAATTGTCCTAATCTTTGGATCTAGGTGGCTTTTCAGGTTACGAACGGGCATAAAAATATTTTAATTCATAAAGTGCTATTCACGGCATAACTGAATAGCTATTCAGCAGCAAGTCTGAAACTAGTATGAAAATGCAACATTTGTTTGAAAAAGTCAAGGTGTGTTCACTTCCATGAAGTAACCGGTGTACTTTTGTTAAACTCGAAAATCGAAATCTAAAAACCTTTATAAATTAACAGATGAATAACGTCAAAGAACAAAGCGGACCATCATGCCATCATTCATCAAACACAACTAAGCCCAAGCGCCGCAAATATCGTTCCATATAATCCCTAACGATAAATCAACCGAGGGGTATTAATGCATCTGATGACTTGAAATTAAGCAAAATTTTGCTATATTTTACAACATTTATAATCTATCCTTTATTTCTAAACTTTCCCCGGATATTATGCATTAGAATTTCCTTAAAATAAGCTTAGCCGGTTAACGGTTGCGTACGATCTGTCAGGTTGGGTTGGTTGGGCACAGTGTGAACAACCTTCGTGTGTTCAATGCGGAGCTAAGTACTATTTTGAAATATTGGTAGATATATCAGTTTTATTTTTATGTACCTATATATAAAGATATTCGGGATACCTTTTTCGGAGAAAATTTATGATATGAAGCTCTAACTAGTAAGGTAGGTATATAGGCACTAAACTGTTGTAATTTACGATGCGACGCAGCAGTATTATTAGTAACATAGTTAACGTGTACCATCAAATAGCATTTAGTGGAATACCGAACAAGAGTAGAGTGTGTCATAAAATATGTATGTTCAAAAAACGATAAAACATATAAATTTTCATATTTTTGAGAGCTTAAAATGATGCCAAATCACTTTTTAGTTCTCGAATCTGTGTTTCGAATAAACGTTGGTAACCAAAAATCAAAATAAAGACTCTGTATTGTCTTTGTCTATTTATTTATAGATTCATCGAAATTCTATATAATCATACCATTATCCCTGTAGATTATTTTATTTCTCGCGTCACTCTTTCTGGATTTATAAAAGAAGTCTTAGTAAAGTTCTAGTTTTAAAGTTAAGTTTCCTTTGGAAACTCGATCGGGGAGAGATCACTCGCAGGAGCGATGACTTTCCTGGGAACGCAACACCACAAAACATCAACTCTGAGCATTTTAAATAAAAACCACCATTTCGGATTTTTTCGCGAATTTATTTTGATTTTTGGTTCCTGACGTTTCGAATGCTTTACAGCATCCATGGTCACGGGAGAGACTTCTGTAAAGCATTCGAAACGTCGGGAACCAAAAATCAAAATAAATTCGCGAAAAAATCCGAAAAGATAGTTTTTATTTAAAATGTCACGTATTCGCGAAAATCTAAAAAAGTATTATGTCAACTCTGAGCATTTAGAATTTCTGACATTATGTCTCAGTAACTATTTTTTTTTCTAGTTTAAGCCCAGGAATGTAATGTATACTAATATTATAAAAAGGTAGAATTTGTTTGTTTGTTATTAATCCGATTTAAATTTGTTTTTTTACATTAGATAATTCGTATATATCACATAATATTATATAGTCTATCTATTCCATACTAGCCGTGAAAACGTGCCCAGTCAATTTTTATATATTTAGATTTTAATTCACTACTCAACGTAGGCCTTTGCCCAGCTGTGGGATGATTTTGGCTATATGTAACTGTAACTATTCCACTAGCTTAGTTTATTTTCCTACTCCAGCTTGGCTTTAACCAAGTTAGAACATCTATTTAAATAGCTAATAGAAATATGTAATTCATATTAATTAATGCTATAAATGCGAAAATAGTTCTTTCTGTTTGTTTGTTTATTACGTTTTCACGCAAAATCAGCCCTTATTTTTTATAGAGATAGATTAGATCTTAGAGAAGAATAATAGACTACTAGCGACTCACCCGCGCTTCGCTCGGGTTCGTCCCTGGGTACGTTTTAACGATTAGTATGAAATAGAAATCTTTGAATTTCTCGGTTGTTCTGTACTATAATATGCATGTACATATTATACATATAAACATTCCTCTTGAATCACTCTATCTATTAAAAAACCGCATCAAAATCCGTTGTGTAGTTTTAAAGACCTAAGCAGACATAGGGACAGACAGACAGCGGTAAGCTACTCTGTTTTATACTATGTATTGATGTAAGAATATGTCGTTAAAATAAAATTTATAGGGGGTGAAATAGACGAAAGTCCGTACGGGCAACGAGTGTCGGACAGCCTAATAGTAACAGAGTAGATAGATATTGTTCTGTTTAACTAGGGACGAATCTGTGCAAAACGACTCACTCAAATTTAATAACATATTCTTTCTTCTCGGAGACAGAACCACATATGTATTTTATTAAGTTTTCATTAAAGTTAATTAAACTACTAAATTAAATAATGATCTCATACCAAAATTAAACCAGTTATCGGTTCTCGCAGGCACTATCATTTAAATATACAATTTACGATAATTGATAAGTTGAATATACGTCAATTGCTTATTTGAACTAAATCAGTTTTTTTTAATATGCTAAATAAACTATTTTTTATATTTTGGTACAATATTATACGTGTTTACATTGCGATGAGTCAAAAATATATTTAACTAAACAGTATGTTATACTCGTATGCGATATAACAAATAAAATTTAACTTAATTTCGTTAGGTTTTAATGTATTGAAATTGAGTCCACATATACTAACACACTCTTCTGCACAGTTGACTACCCTCAGTAAATTTGAACACCGTGAGAAATTGGTTAGAAAATTAAAATATTAATATTAAATTGAAATTAAAAACAAAACAATAAATACATTTTTCTAATAAATCAAATTAATGTAATTCGAATCGACAGGTAACGGATTAAACATTGGACGCGCTTTGACATTTAAGTATAGTATATAGAGAAAATATGTTAGATTAGCGTTAGTTTTTAAGGTTATTAAAATAAGTTTCACAATAAATTATAACGGTAGCGTCTAGTGCTCAGCCATGAACTTTGCAATCCTTAAGAATATCAAATTTTATTTTTATACTGAACTAGCGACTCACCCTCGTTCCCCCCGGGCTTGTTCCAAGGTTGCTTCCCAATAGAAACTTTCATCCCCATTTTCACTCTCTTCAGAGATGATTTCCGGGATAAAAGCTATTCTATGTCCTTTCCAGGGTCTCAAACTATCTTCTTACCAACTTTCATCGACATCGGTGCAAACAAACAAACAAAAAGAAAGCTTTCTACTCTCTAATATTAGTATAGGTAAAATGACAGATTGTGCAGTAGTGCCATCCTTGCAACCTGGCACTTGCATCCAGCAATTACATCCTGGCACGACTGCACAATCTGTAATTTTAGTTAAATTTTAAAGAAAATGAAAAAAAAATCCATCCACGCTATAGAGACTTACAATATACTGAGGGCTATAGTGATCGCGACATCTGGCGGGAGAAAAAATTCTTCCCCATTATTTTTTTTTTAAGTCGTCACGGTGCGAATGCTTTATGACGAACATGGGTCACGGCAGACACTAAGGTGTTAGAAGTCAGTCTAGTTGTTATTGGCAGTGTCTCAAAATATACAACAATTTGGAAAAAAGGAGAGAGACATAGTCATAGACACAATTAAAAAAAATTAAGAATTTTTATTCTTATACCAATATTTTTTAAATAGTTTGGCATGCTCTTTTGAGTCTTAATTACCGACGTTTCGCACGTTTAACGTGGAAGATTTCAGATGCTTTACAACAGTCTATTTCGTGACTATTTTTGCAGTAAAACATCTGAAACTTTGACATTTAAATATTAAGGGAAAACGCGAAACAATAAAAAATAGTTATATTTGACTAAACAGAATCGTTAACCTTTACTAATATTAGAGAGTAGAAAGATTTCTTTTTATTTGTTTGTGTGTACCGATTTAGATGAACTTTGGTAAAAAGATATTTGAGACCATGGGAAGGATATAGGATACTCATTATCCCGGAAATCATCCCTTATAAGGATGGATCCCTTAAATGGGGATGAAAGTTTGTATGGGGAGGCGATCTAAATGTAAATATAATTATACAGATATTACTTTAAAATCGAAACACGAATTTTATTTTATTTTTTTAATGTCGTTAGTAGATATGCAAGCATTTCTTTTGATTTGCATAAGCTTATTCATCAAGTATATCTAAAATATGCTTTAGATAAATATTAACTAACTAGTTTGGCAGTTTAAAGTTAAGTTTTAATTTTTAGGGTTCCGTACCCATGTAATGAAAATGGAACCCCATTACTAAACCTCCGCAGTCCGTTCGTCTGCCGGTTAGCGGGCTGTGTCTCATCTACCGTTATAGGCAGAGAGTTGAAATTTCCATATAGTGCGTATTTCTATTGCCGTTATAACAACAAATAAAAAAAAAACAAAATGGCGAATTTCAAAATGGCCGCCATGCAGATAAAAAACGATTAGTACATAATGGTATATCTTAAATTTTATATTATACTAGCGACTCAACCTCGCTCCGCTCGGGTTCGCCCTTAGATACGTTTTAACGTTTAGTATGGATTTCTTAGAAATGATATATTTTCCGCAGTAAAAATTATTGTATATGTTGACCCGGATAAACAGCTATCCTCAAACCAAATTTCACCTAAATCCGTTCAGTGCTTTTCTCGCGATGCGTTCCCAGACATACAGATCGACAAAAATAATAATAAAGACTATTTCAATAAGCTTTTCAAAAAAATATTTAAGATACTGGTTCCTCTCAATTAGATTTTTATTATATGCATAGATATAAGAAAACTTTACCAGGACATAGTCTATCTGTTAACTAAATATAAATAAAATAATATAAATATGTTGGGACATTAACACACAGCACCATCTAGTTTCATGGTAAGTTACGAGGCTTGTGTTATGGATACCAGATAGTTGGTAATTGGTATACTACACATATATAACTTTAAATACATACACATCTATATGTAAATAAAAATGAATGTTTGTAAGCGCATAACTCAAGAATGGCTTGACCAATTCGGCAAATTTTTTTCCATAAGTTCCTTAAAGTCCATGAAAGGTTTTAATAAAGAGAAAAAAATAAAAATTAACGAAATACATATATATATATATATATATATATATATATATATATATATATATATATATATATATATATATATATATATATATATATATATGGCTAACGCTATATAATAACTATTTATATCTATTTAAAACTTACCTAGCGACAAACCCGAGCGAAGCGAGAGTGAGCCGCTAGTTATAAATATAAACCCACGACTGGAGTACAAACATTCGACATGCTCATCACACAAATGAATTTCCCCAGCGGGACTCGAACCCGAGGCCGCTGGCACAGCAATTAGGGTCACTACAAACTGAGCCAAACGTGTCGTCAAAGCAAATATTATCCAAATCTGTACAGCCGTTTCAATATAAACAAATAAAAAACAACACCATGACACAAATTTACTATTTTTACATCCGATAAAGAACATAATGCCGCAAGATTAAGTTTGTGACTCTAAATAAATAGCAAGTGAACGGTTCTCGCACTCACCAGTTCGGTACCATTTCTTTGTAACTACACAATGAAGATCTTATTCCGTAAGTAAAATATATCATATTATATACAAATATCTAATAAATTAACATCCTGCTTATATTATAAGTTGTCTTTTTGGCTTTGTGTTTTCAATTTTAAATACATAGTATTGTGGTAATTTTAAGGTGATTTTTACTACTTGAATAATTTACTATATGAATGTAAATGAAGAGTTTACAGATTTGATTTCCGCACGGCTATAATTTTAAGGATATTGGTATTATTTTCAATAAATTTTATAAAAATTCCATCACAAAGAGTGAAATAATTACTAATTCCTTTAAAAGAATCTATCGCAAGGATCTTCTGTCTTTCAGTTTTGTAACGTTAACTCCTCCGTTTGTCCGCCGGTTTTCTTTTTTTTTGTTTAGTAGTTATTGATATTGTAAAAGACTGATAATGGACGAATTTTGACCAATTTAATTTAATAAAATCCAAAATTATGTTAAAAATTACAGACAAGTGCGAGTCGGACTCGCCCACCGAGGGTTCCGTACAAATTTGTAGGAAATCTGTTTAATTTCTGCTGTACCTTGCTTTTTGCCAAATTTCGTGATTCTAGGTCAACGGGAACTATTATATATAGGTTTTCGACCCAAAACTTATAGGGTACTTCCGGTTGACCAAGAATTGTCAATTTTGGTTAAAAGTAAGACCTTACAGCACAAATAAAGGGACAATTCCTAAAAATAAAAAAAGTTCCAAATTAAGGTAATTTTTGGTACCTACTTACAAGGTTTCGCGAAAATCTAAATTAGCCTATACTTTTTATCGTGTGGACTCAGGACCTTGATTTATATACACCTAATAGGGACTATAGACCTCAGTATCTGGTATAAATTTCAACTTGCTAGGTCCACCCATTCTTGCGAAAATTGGTGGTGACAAACGGACAGACAGACAGACGGACAAGAGAGTGATCTTATAAGCGTATCTTTTTTATCTTTTAGGTACGGAACCCTAAATAAGTGTATTTATAAGAAAAGAAAATACAATGCAATAACAAATATTCTTAATTATATATACAAAACCAAAGTACACTCATTTATTACTATACAAGTCATTTACTTCTAGAATTGTGCAAGTTATAGAAGTTATACTATTTTTTTATAGTTATCCTGTCGCTCATCTTCGCGATTGCTACTGCTCAAAGAGGCTGTTACTGCCCAGCGGTGTACCAACCCGTGTGTGCCACCAACGGCAAGACTTACGGCAATCGATGCCAGTAAGTTATTTTCTGCAGAATCTTATCATATATCTTCCAATCACTACTCAAAATTTCTTATTTATATATTAAAAATTCTTAAATATCCTAGACCGAATGAAATGAGTTAGGATTTAATTCAAACCAATAGCTATATAATTTACAAAGTATTTAAAATGTATAAGAGTTTACCCTCGAATTATTATAGAAAAACAATAAGCTAAAGTTAGATAATAATAAATTGTTGTCCTAACTAATTTTGACCGCCGCAGATCATCTAGAGAGACGTCAGTCTTCACCGGAGATATAATAGACGTGTACGCGCCAGGGCTCGGAAACCCGTTCAATTTTTAAACCGGTTTTGTTCATTGACTCCAAACCGAAGGACTTCTCGGTTTAAGATTTCAGCTACGTTCTTTAACCGGTTAAATCGGGGAAAACGGTTTTTGACGAATTTAGGTTCCATGATCAAAATTAACGAATCTTTGCTAATGGTTAATTGCTGAGTAGAAGGATAAATGTACGGTATTAATTTTACGAATGAATTAATCCGTTTATTCCGGAATCAAAACCGAAATCTAACCTTTCTCTAAGAATAAGCGTTAACCATTATTATTTCTGTCTACTTAACCATTCATTGTCATTAACCGGTTAAAGAACGAGCGATCAATGAACCATTACATCGCCGAAATAAACCGGTTTTTTAAACCGGTACCGAGCACTGGTAGGCTCATACAAATGCAGTCTCTCTATTCTTTTCAATCTCAAAGTCTGGAGAAATTATATCACTGTTAACTACTAATAACAATTTTGGTCGACCAGGGAATCGAATCCAAATACTTCAGTTACTATTTTTGCATACTAACCACTAAAACAACTATTACTTAAGTAATGTTAATTAGATCTCTTCAATAAATAATTTAATGTAAAACAATCTTTTTCAGATTGAATTGTGCAAAGGCTATTTTCAAACATCCGGGACCTTGCCGAAGAGATTGAGTGTAACCGTCCTGATGACTAATACATACTATTAAAAGTTATGTAATATTAAGCAAAATGTTATTTTATTGTTTTTTTATTTACCTTTGGACTACTAAGTATTATTTAGTCTGTATGTTTCTTTCGCCAGTTCTTCTTAGATCTGAGGCTTCTTGTTTCTAAATTGCTAGTAGACTTATGACGTTCAGTACGAAATCATAATAATTTAATGACATCACATTTACATAGACAAATATTCACATGTAACTCTCTTATTCCTTTTTGTTCATACGGCTGGGCGGATTTGGATGATATAAACACGGTCAACTTTGAATTGGAGTAATATATAGGCTACTATTAGGAACCTACGAACACGCCCAAGCAAAGCGAGAGTAAGTCAATTGTTAAAAAAACAGTCATTATTGAATCACAACATATATAACAATATGTGCGTGTATTTTTTATTATTCATTGTATTCATTTGTAATTTGTTGAGTACAGCAATATGCTGAGTGTTTGGCCATCATTCAGTCAGGACCACCACAGGATGCACATCTCCTTCTCAATTCTTCCTTCAGCTGGTTTAACGTCCATCAATATATGTAATACATTGTACAAGTAATATGCGAACACAATAAAAGCAAAAAAACCAGGCACAAAAGGCATATAGAGATATCATAATAAATTGGTTAACCTCATGAATGTAAATACGCGATACATGTGGCGCCCTCCTTTCGAGAAACCTTTCCCTTTCGCAAAAATTCGTGAAAAATTCGCAAAAATGTTTAGTCTATGTGTAGATTTTTGTGTGAATATGTTAAATTTAATAAAATTAAGCTTTAGAACTAACTTCTCTTTAAGTTAAACTACTAACAAATTATTTTTACATAGTATAATTTAATTAATTTTTATGTTATTTTTTTTCTTTTTTTTTAAGTGGAGGTATAACATTAAAATCCTTCTATTTAATACTGTTAATCCAGTCTCTTAATGGAATAACTCAAAATATAACTTGCCAATCTCGAACGTGACTCCTCTATTCAACGTAACATTGGTGAAATAATTTGTGCTCAACTGGCACGCATTAAAGCCACTAAATAAAGAACTGAACTGAAAATTCGCAAAAATAGTTTTATTACAAAGTAAAATATTTATATAAGCTTAAGAAAGTGCGTGTATCTTGTTTAGATGATACTGATGGCATTCTAAACTCACTACCACTAATAGATGACGAAAAATTTAACGACAAAGACGAAGAATAATCTCTATCAAAGAGTTGAATTCCTGTTTTCTAATAAAGATGTCGTATGTACAAAATAATACGGACATCGTCTCGACTAATAAGGCTCAATAGAAATTAAAACAGCCTAAGATTATTTAATTTTGACCCATACTATAATATTCCTTTAAGTAAAATATTTTTTTGTTAATATAATATATGTATAAGACTGAAGAGTTTGTTTGTTTGTTTGAACGCGCTTGTCTCTGATGCACTGGTGTAACTAAAAAAAATCTTTTTGAAATATTTTTGAGAACTTGAGAAAGGCACAGAGTAATTCTACAAAAATAAACGAAAATGCTACATATTCTTACGTTCTATGAGTTCGGGGATCGGAAATTAAAGCACGTCTTTTGCACTATCGATGTTTTATTACTTCTGAACAAGAGTGACTTTTGGAGATTCACTAACAAGCGCAGTATATAAGCAGTTCTGGATAAAATCAGTCACTGGACACTAATTTTCACCACCAGAACACTTCCTCTATAGCTTCACTGAATTTTTCTTTACTTTTCCTTTTTTCGTCTTCTTCACTTAACTTCGAAATTCAACTGATCTCCCGACACACTGCCGGCCTTTTTATATGCATAAACAAAGAACATTCTAGTATTCGAAAATTCAAAACCTTTCTAGTCACTTCGAATATTTTGTTCCTCTCTCACTCTTACACACGGCATATTATAATTAACTGTTCTTGTCTAAATTCAAATAATTTCTACGCCTCTCTCGAAATATTTTGACACCTGTCTTAGGAGGCATAAAGCATTCTCCGGGCGTGTCTTTTTAATTATTATTTTGATGTAATGACGTTACTCACTCTACATTACGCGACACTGCCCCCTCCTAAGATATGCTCGTTCCGAGCATCGTTATTGCCGTGATACTTAGCCAGTCGGGCCACGTGTACAATCTTAGCTGGGCTTCTCGACGTACGTTGTATCCGGAATGTGATTTTCGTTATAACTTTATAAAGTATCTCCCAATCGGGCTGAAGCTGTGGCGATTTCCCTTTCCATCTCGCTGGGTTATGCAGCCACACCAATGAGCCTCGTTGAACTATTGCCGAGTAATAAACGAAAATGACCAAAGCGCTATAAGACAGTAAATTATATTCATGTTTTACTCGACCTTTTAGGATATAATTGTATTATTTAGATTTTTTTATGTTAAACAATATACATATTATGTACGTATTTGTTTTATTTTTGTGTGCAAGTGCGCACATGCACACAGTGTGTGCTAGTGCATGTGCGTATGTGTGTGTGAGTGTGTGTGTGTGTATGTGTGTGTAATAAAACAAATTGGCTTTAAAATCCCTATCACTAAACAAAAATTATATAAAGTGAAAATGCCATGTTCAAGAATTATCATTTCCGATTTCCAACACAAAGAATTTCACATCAATTCAATCTATGAGTGAATTAATAACTTTACAATGATTTTGAAGTCAGTGCTTTGAGTTAAGTACTAGTTTTATTATTGTTCTCTTAGCCATACCTATTCCAGAATGACAATAGACTCAAAGTCAAGTCTGAAAGAAATTACAAAATTCTCTTTTCACCTCAGAAGAAAAAAGTAATAAATATATTCGTATATAAAAATGTAATTATAATGTATGAAAGAAAAAAGAATTATTAATTAATTTCAGTAAAATCACGGTAAATTGAAGTTGGAAATACAACTGGTGCAAAGTCAACATTATCCATTCAATCGTGCGAGTCTAATACTCGTGCGAGTTGCGATGCGACGCAGACCGATGCATATCCGATTGTACATCAATTGTTGTGTATTTGCACAGACGATGAATAGAATAACATGTCTCTTAGGCTCAGTGGTTACGTGCTTGCAGTGGTTCACTACAGAGGGTATAGATTTAATATTCATGAAAAACAAAGAAGAAAGTCGGATAAAAAAAAAGAATTCATAAAAATTAGTTATAAATTAGCGAATATATCGCTTAAAATACACTCAAAAAACCATGCGTACAAATAAAGCACCTACTTTTTTTAAAGTCGATTAAAAAAGTATTATCAGTGAGTGTGTTACTTTTCAATTTTCATATAATTCAGTGTGTTAATGTTAAATATGTATATTGCAAGTGTACTTATAAAATAAAAAATATCGCCCACCAAGGATTCCGTACATTGTAAGAAATCTGCTCAACTTTAATTTTCAACTTTTTTTATTTTTTGTTTTTGTTCCCCCTTCATTTTTGCTGTAAGACCTTGCTTTTTGCCAAATTTTGTGATTCTAGGTCAACGGTAACTACCATATAGGTTTTCGACCCAAAACCAATAGGGTACTTCTGGTTAACCTACAATTGTAAATTTTGGTTAAAAGCAAAATCTTACAGCATAAGTAAAGGGAAAATTCCGAACAATAAAAAATGTTGAAAATTTAGGTAAATTTCGGTGCTTACGCGAAAGTTTTCGCGAAAATCTAAATTTGCTCATATCTTTTTTCGTGTTCACTCAAGATTTTGATTTTTTTACACATAATAGGGACATCTAAATAAAAAAGGTATCTGGTACAAATTTCAACTTGCTAGGTTACATGTGAATATTTGTCTATGTGAATGTGATGTCATTAAATTATTACAATATCTTACTGAACGTCATGATTCTACTAGCAATTCGGAAACAAGAAGCAAACATACAAACTATCTTGTTTATTATACTTAGTAGTCCAATTTAGTAGGTAAAATAGAAAAGCAATAAAATAACATTTTGGTTAATATTACATAACTTTTAATAGTATGTATTAGTCATCAGGACGGTTGCAGTCAACCTCTTCGGCAAGGTCCTGGATGTTTGAAAATAGCCTTTGCACAATTCAATCTGAAAAAGATAGTTTTGCATTAAATTATCTGTTGAAGAGATCTAACTAACATTACTTAAGTAATAGTTGTTTTAGTGGTTAGTATGCAAAAATAGTAACTGAAGTATTTGGATTCGATTCCCTGGTCGGCCAAAAATTGTTATTAGTAGTTAACAGTGATATAATTTCTCCAGACTTTGAGATTGAAAAGAATAGAGAGGCTGCATTTGTATAAGCCTACCAGTGCTCGGTACCGGTTTAAAAAACCGGTTTATTTCGGTGATGTAATGGTTCATTAATCGCTCGTTCTTTAACCGGTTAATGACAATGAATGGTTAAGTAGACAGAAATAATAATGGTTAACGCTTACTCTTAGAGAAAGGTTAGATTTCGGTTTTGATTCCAGAATAAACGGGTTAATTCATTCGTAAAATTAATACCGTACATTTATCCTTCTACTCAGCAATTAACCATTAGCAAAGATTCGTTAATTTTGATCATGGAACCTAAATTCGTCAAAAACCGTTTTCCCCGATTTAACCGGTTAAAGAACGTAACTGAAACCTTAAACCGAGAAGTCCTTCGGTTTGGAGTCAATGAACAAAACCGGTTTAAAAATTGAACGGGTTTCCGAGCCCTGGCGCGTACACGTCTATTATATCTCCGGTGGAGACTGACGTCTCTCTAGATGATCTGCGGCGGTCAAAATTAGTTAGGACAACAGTTTATTATTATCTAACTTTAGCTTATTGTTTTTCTATAATAATTCGAGGGTAAACTCTTATACATTTTAAATACTTTGTAAATTATATAGCTATTGGTTTGAATTAAAACCTAACTCATTTCATTTAAGAATTTTTAATATACATATAAATAAGAAATTTTGAGTAGTGATTGGAAGATATATGATAAGATTCTGCAAAAAATAACTTACTGGCATAGATTGCCGTAAGTCTTGCCGTTGGTGGCACACACGGGCTTGTACACCGCTGGGCAGACACAGCCTCTTTGAGCTGTAGCAATCGCGAAGATGAGCGACAGGATAACTATAAAAAAAATAGTATAACTTCTATAACTTGCACAATTCTAGACTTGTATAGTAATAAATGAGTATACTTTGGTTTTGTATATATAATTAAGAATATATGTTATTGCATAGTATTTTCTTTTCTTATAAATACACGTATTTAGGGTTCCGTATCTCAAAAGATAAAAAAGATACCCTTATAAGATCACTCTCTTGTCCGTCTGTCTGTCTGTCCGTTTGTCCCTTTCTCATATCAATAGCTACTAAACAAAAAAAGAAAACCGGCGGACAAACGGAGGAGTTAACATTACAATACTGTAAGACAGAAAGAAGATCTTTTCGATAATTTCTTTTAGAAGAATTAATAATTCTTTCACTCTCTGTGATGGAATTTTTATAAAATTTATTGAAAATAATACCAATATCCTTAAAATTATAGCAGTGCGGAAATCAAATCTGTGAACTCTCCATTTACATTCATAGTAAATTAATCAAATAGTAAAAATCACCATAAAATTACCACAATACTATTTAAAATTGAAAACACAAAGCCAAAACAACAACTTACAATATAAGCAGGATGTTGATATATTAGATATTTGTATATAATATATTTTACTTACGGAATAAGATCTTCATTGTGTAGTTACAAAGAAACGGTACCGAACTGGCGAGTGCGAGAACCGTTCACTTGCTATTTATTTAGAGTCACAAACTTAATCTTGCGGCTTTATGTTCTTTATCGGATGTAAAAATTTGTAAATTTGTGTCATGGCGTTGTTTGTTATTTGTTTAGATTGAAACGGCTGTGCAGATTTGGATGATATTTGCTCTGACGACACGTTTGGCTCAGCTTGTAGGTGACCCTAATTGCTGGGCCAGCGGCCTCGGGTTCGAGTCCCGCTGGGGAAATTCATTTGTGTGATGAGCACGTTGAATGTTTGTGCTCCAGTCGTGGGTTTATATTTATAACTAGCGGCTCACCCTCGCTTCGCTCGGGTTCGGAGCTAGGTACGTTTTAAATAGAAATAAATAGTTACTATACAGCGTTAGCCATATATATTTTAATTTATTTTTTCGTTAATTTTTATTTTTTTCTCTTTATTAAAACATTCCGTGGACTTTAAGGAACTTACGAAAAAAATAGCCGAATTGGTCCAGCCATTCTTGAGTTATGCGCTTACAAACATTCATTTTTATTTACATATAGATAAGGTAAGATATGTATGTATTTAAAGTTATATATGTGTAGTATACCAACTATCTGGTATCCATAACACAAGCCTTGTAGCTTACCATGGAACTAGATGGCGCTGTGTGTTAATGTCTCAACATATTTATATTTATATTAATTTATTTATATTTAGTAAACAGATAGACTATGTCCTGGTCCCCCCCAACGTGCGTTCACCTTGTCGTGGTGGAGGGGCTCAGTAGTGCCCGACAATTCAGCCGGGCGCGAAGCCAAGAAACGCACAGGGAGGTGACCCACTTCGGTGGGTGGTGGGAGGTGGCCCACTTCGTTGGGTAGTGGGATGTGGCCCTTTTCGGGGGGCGGTGTACCATGCGGGTATGCTCCTGGTACTTCTCTGATAGCAGAGTGAACCTTGGAGCAACCCCATGGTTGTGGTGGTCTGCTTCGGCAGACCTGCCGTCGGGGCGTCGTAGTTGAATGCGTAAGCGATCCTGCGACGCCCCATTAAGACGGGGGAAGGTTTTGTTGGGTTTTACTGGGTAGTACTGGCTTTGCCGGTGAGTCCCACACCTCGTGCGGTAAAGTTTTCTTATATCTATCCATATAATAAAATTCTAACCGAGAGGAATCTATAGATTAAATATTTTTTTTGAAAATCTTATTGAAATAGTCATTATTATTATTTTTGTCGATCTGTATGTCTGGGAACGCATCATGAGAAAAACACTGAACGGATTTGGATGAATTTTGGTTTGAGGATAGCTGTTTATCCGGGTCAACTTATACAATACTTTTCACTGCGGAAAATATATCATTTCTAAGAAATCCATACTAAACGTTAAAACGTAACTAGGGGCGAACCCGAGCGGAGCGAGGATGAGTCGCTAGTATAGTATAAAATTTAAGATATACCATGTACTAATGATTTTTTTTATTTGTATGGCGGCCATTTTGAAATTAGCCATTTTGTTTTCTTTTATTATTTGTTGTTATAACGGCAATAGAAATACTCACTATATGGAAATTTCAACTCTCTACCTATAACGGTAGATGAGATACAGCCCGCTAACAGGCAGACGAACGGACTGCGGAGGTTTAGTAATGGGGTTCCATTGGCATTACATGGGTACGGAACCCTAAAAATTAAAACTTAACTTTAAACTGCCAAACTAGTTTGTTAATATTTGTTAAAAGCATATTTTAGATATACTTGATGATTAAGCTTATGCAAATCAAAAGAAATGCATGTATATCTACCTAAAGACAATAAAAAAATACAATAAAATTCGTGTTTCGATTTTAAAGTAATATCTGTATAATTACATTTACATTTAGATTGCCTGCCCATACAAACTTTCATCCCATTTTCATCCCTTTAAGGGATGATTTCCGGGATAAAAGTGTCCTATGTCCTTCTCTAAAGGACATAGGACACTTTTATCCCGGAATATAGGGTCAAATATCTTCTTACCAAACTTCATCTAAATCGGTTAAGTAGATCCAGGGATTACCCCCTACAACGTCACAAACTCACAATCTCACAAACTCACAAACTTTACCTTTTTATAATATTATTTTAGTATAGACTAGCAGAACCCGCGGCTTTGCTCGCGCTAAAACTGCAAAAAAACTCTAAAAAGGTAGTTACATACAAACTTTTATCCCCTTTTTGCCCTCTCATAGGATGAATTTCGAAAAATACTAAAACACATTTTTATAAAATTTAATGAAGAACATAACAAATACCAAGTTTCAAGAAATTCTGATCTGATCATTTGGATTGTATTATAACGTGTTTTTCCGTGAGAATTAGATAATTTCTCGCGATAAAAAGTAGTCTATGTCACTCTCAATACTTTTAACTATCTCTACACAAAAAACCACGCTAATCCGTTGCTCCGTTTCGACGTAAAAGAAGGACAAACAAACAAACATGCACTTTCACGTAATTATAATATATTAAGTATGGATATGTCAATATGCAAATGTAATCTTTATTGATAAAACAGTATGTTCTATAATAGTATCACAGTGTACATGTACTTAGATTATTAAAATTCAAATTAAATCAAATATGTATATCGAAATATACTTTCTTTCAAAAACGGTTAGAATATTAAAAATGAAATTAAAACAAATATATCGAAAGATAATTAAATCTTAATATTACAAATGCCACGTTTCGAACTGATAGCTTCCTTTGTTTCGAAAACCGTTAGAATATTGAAATTGAAAAATATATACTTATCAAAAGATGGCGAAATCTTAATATTACACAAGGTTTTAATGAATTGAAATCGAGACCACATATACTAACACACTCTCTTCTGCACAGTTGACTAGCCTCAGTAAATTTGACTACCGTGAGAAATTGGTTAGAAAATTAAAATATTAATATTAAATTGAAATTAAAAACAAAACAATAAATATCTTTTTCTAATAAATCAAATTAATGTAATTCGAATCGACAGGTAACGGATTAAACATTGGACGCGCTTTGACATTTAAGTATAGTATATAAAGAAAATATGTTAGAGTAGCGTTGCAATCGTTCATAATATATAGCAGAGAAGGTTTTTAAAATAAGTTTTACAATAATTTATTGCAGTAGCATCTAGTGCTTAGCCATGAAGTTTGCAATCCGTAAGAATATCAAATTTTATTTTTATAGTGAACTAGCGACTCACCCTCACTTCGCTCGGGTTCGTCCCTAGGTTGCTAGCCCATACAAACTTTAATCCACATTTTCACTCTCTTAAGGGATGATCTTCGAGATAAATACTTTTCTATATCCTTCCCAGGGTCTCAAACTATCTTCTTACCAAATTTCATCTAAATCGATCTGATAACTAAGCTATATAATAAGGTCAGTCTCTCCCGTAACCATGATTGCTGTAAAGCATTCGAAGCGTCGGTAATTTTACCCAAATATAAATAAATAATTTAATAGCTTGTTAATATTTTTTAAAAAAGATTGGTATTTTTTATTAATTTGAAGTAAAATTTAAGTCTAAGATGCAACTTTCTTAGATTTACGCGAATACTTGACGGAAGAGACTACGATTGCTGTAAAGCATTCGAAACGTCGGGAACCAAAAATCAAAATAAATTCGCGATAAAATCTGAAAGGATAGTTTTATTTAAAATAACTATTTTTTATTGTTTCGCCCTTTTTTCAGGTGCTTTACAGCAAAATAGTCATGAAATAGACCATGCTGTGAAGCATCTGAAATCTTTCACGTTAAACATGAAAAACGTCGGATATCAAAACTCAACTCTCTTTCACACACTCTCTTTCTCTCTCTCTTTCTCTCTCTTCCAAGTTATTGTATTAATATTTGAAACTACTGTCAGTAATAATTAGCAATGTGACGTCTAACACCTTAGTCTCTCCCGTGACCATGTTTGCATCCGCATCGTCAGGACTAAAAAAATAATTCACAGTAAAAATACGCAAAACTAATTTTATTACAATATGAAATATTTGTATAAACTTAAGAAAGTGTGTTTATCGTGTTTAGATGATAATTCTTGATAGCTTAGATAATTTGGCATTCTAAACTCACTACCACTAATAGATGACGAAAAATTTAACGACAAAGACGAAGAATAATCTATCTAAGAGTTGAATTCCTGTTTTCTATTAACGATGTCGTATGTAGAAAATAATACGGACATCGCCTCGACTAATAAGGCTCAATAGAAATTAAAACATTCTAAAAAATTTTAATTTTTTATCATATTGTAGCCTTTTAAGTAAAATAATTTTATCAATACTAATATATAAAGCTGAAGAGTTTCTTTGTTTGTTTGAACGTGCTTTCTGGATGTACTGGTTTAAGTAGGAAAATTACATTTGCGTTTCATAGCGTATTTATTGAGGAAGGTGCGGAGTTATTCTAAATTCTAAAAAAATAAACGAAAACGCTACATATTATAATAATTTTATTCTATTTTACAGTATTTTTCATCGCCATGATCATATTCTCGGAGAGCTATGCTTTCAAACGATTGTGTGGATGTAAGCCCGACTACGATCCTGTGTGTGGCTCTAAAGGCACTTATCCAAACTATTGCGAGTTAGTAATGAATGCAATTTTATTTTAACTTAGTGCTTATTTGTCCAAACAACCAATACTTATTGAACTTTACAGTAAAGAGTTTTTCTCGTATATTTTAAAAACTAATCTTGTTTCTGAGATCTGTAAATATATACTAAATAGCTGTATTAAAAACTTTAAAACTTATTGTTAATTTACATGTATGAAAACAAAACTCATTCGGTAAATTGGTCGTTTGGACAAATAAGCTCTGAGACGATGTATTGCTGTTATCAGCTTTCTCTTTTTTCAGTCAGAGTCCCTTTAGAGATGGTATATTTTCTATATTTTATGAATGATTTACATGAAATTACTCTTGAGATATAACCTACTCGTTAAAAAAGAACTGTAAATCCGTATGTACATAGTTGAAGGACAAACGCAAGTATTGAGAATCCCCTCTTATTTAAAGTTGATCAAGTAATTTATTATATAGCTTAATCGTTGATTAATTTATATATAGCTTTTCTTCTAAGCACTTTCAGTTATCTTATGAAAACGGTCACCCATCCAAGTGTTTCCCGAATGTCTTGTGGGTGTAGCTAAGACTGTAATATGTTCATAGCTAAGATGTTTTACAATTTATATATAACTTCCTAATTTTAAATTCATCAATAACTTATAGACAATGGTAGTCCAGTGGTAAAGCGCTCACTTGGTAAAATTAGTGAAGCGTGTTCAAATCCACAGTCTTGCAGCTTTGATATTTTCATGTGCGAATCATTTTTAACATTATTACCACTTGTCTTAGGGTGAAGGAAAACATCGTGAGGAAACCTATATATCTGTGATAACCTAAAAAGTTTTCGAAAGACCTAACCTGTACTTAGCCAGCGTGGTGGACTATGGCCAGATTTTTCTCGTTTTAAAGGGAAATCCTTGCCCAGCAGTGGGACTTAAAAATACAGAAATAAATCAATTTATTTTATATCTATCCAATTCTTGTTAAGTTTAATTAAACTATTAATGATATTATTTCAGGCTATTATGTCACCAGGACGTGTTGGTGCACAAGGGATCCTGTAGGCTAATGAAATGAGACTATGATCTACAAAATTCTATAGGTACCCTATAAACTGAATAAACACTTGGATTCTGATTTGTATTTTAGTTTTAAGTAACTTCCTTATTAATTTTACCCTAATATAACTACGAGTAAATAATATAACACCTCCAGGTAAATTTCTAAGAAATTAATTAAAATTGTAAGAAATCTATTGTTAACTGACAATAGATTTCTTAGAATTTTAATTTTTAGGCCGGCGTGTCCGCGGCCGTGGTGGGATTAATAGCTTGGTTATATTGTTACAATAAGATTGTTATTTTTTTAATAATTTGAAGAAAAATTTAGGTCTAAGATGGAACTTTCTTAGATTTACGCAAATACTTGACGGCAGAGACCATGATTGCTGTAAAGCATTCGAAACGTCGAGAACGAAAAATTAAAATAAATCCGAGAAAAAAACCGAAAAGATAGTTTTGTGTATATATTCGTGTAAATCTGAGAAAATATTATTTTATTGTATTTTATTCATATGAACTCAATATATGGAAAATATCTTATATTAATATTATTACTTTTGCTTAGAACCAGCTCAAAGATTGATAAAATATCAGATATAGTAGGTTTCATATTTCTCAACCGACTTCAAAAAGGAGGAGGTTCTCAATTCGACTGTATGTTTTTTTTTTTATGTTTATTACCTCAGAACTCCGTCATTTAATAACCGATTTGGACAATTTTTGTGTTGTTTGAAAGTGTATACTTCCAGATTGGTCCCATTTAAATTTCAAAAAAAAATACTACCCCTAAGGGTGGAAAAATAGCTAATGATGAATTTAACCTACTTCTAATTGTCATATTGACTTGAAACTTTGCAAGTGTTTCTATTTTCATTGATAGTACAGTGGTTCGGTATTGTTGACCTGATCTGATGGTAAGGCCAGAAGGTGGATAGGTGGAACTCTTCAACGGCTAATAGTAGACACTTTGAGTTTGGGCTTGTTTTGTTTGATTTGACAAACCTAATATGTTAGAATTCTTAATTTGCTACTACTGTCTACACTAAAAAGGGAAAAATAAAAACTTTTTAACAAAAAAATAAAAACCGACTTCAAACAAAAGCACTAAAAATTAAAAAATAACTGATTGGTAGTTTTCATTTACTATACATACCTAATCAAATATTTTCGAAGTCGGTGTGCTTTGGCTAAGTAATTAAAGCCTACCTATTAAATACATACCTAATCAAATATTTTCGAAATCGGTGCCAGCCCATACAAAGCAAAGCACACCGACTTCGAAAATATTTGATTAGGTATGTATAGTAAATGAAAACTACCAATCAGTTATTTTTTAATTTTTAGTGCTTTTGTTTGAAGTCGGTTTTTATTTTTTTGTTAAAAAGTTTTTTAAACAAATATTTGTGTGCAATGCTACTCAATCTGAGTTATTTACAGAACGTTTCTTGTACTGGTCATAGAATATAATGTTCCGAATGCTTTACAGCAATCGTGGTCACTGAAGCATCTCTCCCGTGACCATGATTGATTTCATTTGACATACCATACGAATTTAGTAAAAATAATTGAAAAAAACGCAACATTTTTTGAAGTCAATTAATATTTTAATGCAGTTATCATTATTAATTAAAAAAAAGGAATATTTCCTTTGAATGAACTTGATATCTTTCAATATTTAAGAAACTTTTCTTCTATGTACCTACTGTTGATTTCTTCGACCCTGTATATTTGTAGGTACGATGCAAATATTCACACCGTATATACCGATGCTTAGTCTGGGTTATCCAATAGAGACCACAGCTCTTGATATAGGTAGCAGTGAAACATACGCACTTGCCACACACACACACAAGTAAACTGAGCTGTAAATGAACAAGTACAAAGTAGCTTTTGGTTAATTAGTGACTTTAGAGACACTTAACGAGGAGAATTTTGCTAGAGCTTGCCGCAAAGGTGCCTCGTTAGGACTTTCTATTGGCGCGACTACGATAGACAAAGCAATTTTCAATTTTAAATACTCTTAGACGAAATTATTTTAGCTATGAAGAAAATGTGGCTTTAAAGTGTTGGTTTTTAATGATATTTAGATTTTTTTAAAGTTTTAGTTAAGAAAAGCTTTTTTTTTTTAATTATTTTATTATATCTACCATTCTTTGTTTGCTTATGTGCTGAAATATTCTTATTTAGTTCTGGTCACAGTACCAAAATATAATAGAAATTAATTTTTACTCTCTCTACCAGATGTTCGTGAGTTATGCATAATAAAACAGATAAAAATTATTATATAAAATATTGTACTCCGTAAATATTATTTTTTTACAATTTATTTACCAACTAAAAAACCTTGATAAACACGTTCAGCTTGATAAATATGTACATTAAAATATACATATTTATCAAACTGAACGTGTGCCAGAAGATGATAAAAATTCTCTTTATTTATTTATTTATTAAGATTACCAACAGAAATGACAACAGTAATAGATAAAATTTACTAAATAAATTAAACACAGTATAATTATATTTCTTTTTAGAGGTAATCACAACTAGGCCAAGGTCGATAATTTTTGAAACCAAAAAAAATAATAGTAAAAATAAAAGGAAGAGGATATAACAATACTGACAGGAAAAATTATTTAAGGGCAATCTGAGGTCAGACCTTATTTTATTATTTTTTTTTCCAATGGGTTTCATCCTACTATTATTATTTTTTTCACTTTCTACCATTATCAAAGGCTTTGGCCTTTTTCAGCCCTGGTCTAAACATGCATCGATTTTTTTAAATAAAACTATCTTTTCGGATTATTTCGCGGATTTATTTTGATTTTTGGTTCCCGACGTTTCGAATGCTTTACAGCATCCATGGTGACGGGAGAGACTGAGGTGTTACATGTCTTGAAGGTATAGTTGACTATAAATACTAAATAAATCCACGAAATAATCCGAAAAGATTTTTTATGGGACTAAGGGGGCAAACGCGCAGGAGGCTCACCTGATGGAAAGTGATCACCCCCGCCTATGGACATCTGCAACACCGCAGGGCTTGCAGATGCGTTGCCGGCCTTTAAGGAACGAATACGCTCTCTTCTTGAAGGTGGCCAGGTCGTAGCGGTTCGGAAAGACCGCCGGCGATAGCTGGTTCCACAGAGTGGTTGTGCGGGGCAGAAAATGCCTTAAAAATCGCACTGTTGTGGAACGCTGGACATCGAGGTGGTGTGGATGGAATAATGTTTTATTTAAAATGTTAACTATTCGCGTAAATCTAAGAAAGTATCATGCATCGATTGTTAATACGAGTAAATAAAAGTATAATAAGAAATTAAAAACTGAAATGCATTATTGGATAAATTAATATAAATTAATTATTAAAAAGAAATAGAATTATTTAACAATATTATAAATAATTTCATTATTATATTTTAACCACATTATATGTAGAAAACAATATAATTTCAATGTTATACTAATTATTTATTTAATTCATTATTTTTAAAGATGTTGAATAATTTTAATTTGAAGGCACCCGCCTATTATAAGCTATTGCAAGTAATATCTAGGCGAGAAAACTTCGAGTACATGATACATTAAATAAGGCATGTGGTTTCCTAGGCAGTCTTGATGGCACATTAAAATTAAATATTTGGACTATTTGCTGGACAATCAATACTATTGTTGAACGTTTTGTGTAGAAACATCGTATCTGAGATGCTTCTAGGTGATTGTAGTGATTGGATGTTATAATGAACCAACTGTATTTTGTAGGAATTATTAGTTTTATTACTATTCGAACAGTACTCAAGATGACGTATCAGTCGCTTTTGTATTCTTTCCAATCTAATGCTATGGATTTTGTTGTGAGGTTCCAAATTTGACTGCAGTATTCTAGTTTACTTCTAACTAGACTACTAAAAAGTTTGATTGTAGTACAGGGCTGCCTGAACTCTCTGGAATTCATCAATACAAAACCCAGTGACTTCGTAGCAGAGGTGATTATACTATCGAAATGTTTGGTGAATTTTAATTCGCTGTCTAAAATACCGGCTAACTCACTGTTGATGATATTTTATGATATCTTATGATATTTGATGTTAAAAATTCATTAAAACAAAGAAGTAGAAGAAAAAGTATTTTTTTTATTAATAAACGTAATGATATAATATAAAAATAATACTAATAGTAGTACAATATTTATTTATTATTGACTCGCTTGTTTAAAATAGATACTAGAGACGAACCCGAGCGGAGCGAAGGTGAGTCGCTACTCACTCTCGCTCCGCTCGGGTTCATCTTTAATTAAGTTTTAACGTTTAGTATAGATTCCTCAGAGATGAGATATTTTCCAGCAGTAAAAAGAATTCTATATGTTGACCCGGATACCCAGCTATCATCATATCAAATTTTATCAAAATCTGTGTGGTTTTCTAGTGATGCGTTTGGGAACAGTCAGACAGACAGACAGACAGACAGCCAGAAAAAAATCTAAAAGCTACCTATAGATTCGGCCTTCGTTTCGATAATAATGACTATTTCAATAAAATTTTCCAAAAAAATATTTAATGTACAGATTCGGCTGAAGAATTTTATTATATGTATACGAGTAGATCAAGGAAATATCAACGTCATTTATTTACTTAAAACTAATTTCTGTTTTCCAGGTAAGTTACCAACCTAGTCGACGGTGGTAAGTACTCGTAATGCTAAGTAAACCTTAGCCTAGGCCAAAACATTCCAATGTTTGTAATTTGCATTTTATTTTTTGACATTCGAGTTTATACCCGCGGTTTCACTCGTGGTAAGATATAAAAAGTATTATTGATTATTTCCAGATGGTCTCCTAATGTTTTTTTGTGAGCAATTGTATAACTATTTTTTTCTATCACAAGCAATTCTTACATTGTACCAGCGACTCACTCTCGCTCCGCTCGAGTTCATCCCTAGTTCCGTTTAAAGATTTAGTATAGACTCGTATATGTTGACCCAGATAACCAACTATCATCATACCAAATTTGATGAAAATCTGTCCAGTGATCTTTTCGTGAGGCGTAAACAGACAGACAGACAAACCGACAGACAGACTGACAAAAACCCTAAAAAATATATATATTCGGCCTCTGTATCGATAATAATGTTTATTTCAGTAAAATTTTCCAAAAAATATTTAATGCACAGAATAGGCTTAGATACAATTTTATTATATGTGTAGATAGACTAACAAAATACAATCGCTATCGGGTTCTCCTTTTGTTTGTATTATTGCTTTATTTGAAGCTTTTTAGACAAAGAATACTGATAAAAAATTCAGTTCAAGAGCCAATTTTATTCCGACCTCAATTATTATAATAATTTCTAACAGAAAACACATTTTTATCAAAATTAAAAATAGCCTAGAGTACACGGAGGGGATGTAGCTTCCTATTAAAGATAGAATTTTTAGAATCAGATTAATCGTTTCAAATATCAGACCCGACTAGAAACTAACAAACTTAACCTATTTATACTCGTATTGTTAGATAATTCCTATATTTTACTTAAATTCATTTTTTAATATGCTGTAGAACATTTTGACCATAGACGTTATTGTTTCATCTTTTGTTAACTGTCTTAAATTCATTTTCTATTAATAATTATTATTTCAATAAAAAATATATTATTTAAATTAAATTCACTATTTCAATTTGTATTATTTGAATTAAATAAAAAAATACTTATTTTTAAACCGAGTTTCATTGTTACGAAGCTCCAGATGTTGAATATAAGATACCGGATATAAGTTATCCTTATTCCAGATTATCCGTTGAGCTGTCATAGTGTGAAGAATTAACAAATGTATATACAAATTTTCATTACTTAGAAATTATATTGTAGAAATTATATTGTGTCATCGAGAGGATTTTTATTAATTCTTTATTTAACAGGTAATTACATACTATTTTTTCGTAATTTTCGTTTTGAATTAAAAACAGGACTAATGCCATTTACAATTTAATGCTAAATACAGAATGAGAGAGGCATCAATATATTTATTAATAAAAAAATTAAATAGTTTAAAGAAATTGTTATTCCAACTCGACGTTAAAATTTCGTTAAAGTAAGTAAAGGAAGTAAAATCCAATTAAATATAAGTAGGAAGCTCAAATTTTAAATGTAAATATCATAGAAGTGTCAAGAATAAGTCGCTACTTGGAAAATCTCTTTGAATTTTGTGCAGAATATTATGAATAAAGCTCTACTCCGGTATCTGAGAGCTTTCGAATTATTAAGGGTCATTGAGAAATAAATTTCTTACATAAGCTTATAATTTTACAGTCGTGAATGGGTGAATGAAATATTGTTAGTGTTTTTTTTTTTATTATCAATTACATTATTAAGTTAAATTATAATTAATTTCTCCATTTTTTGAGCAGTATTTCAATTATTGCCTCCTAGATTCAATTTCACATTAAAAAGTTATCGACTAGATACCCGTTTAACAGCTAGTTTTTACTGACGACTCTGTTCGTTTGATAGTTTTATTAGTAACTAGCGGTTCACCCTCGCTTCGCTCGGGTTTGACGCTAGGTATGTTTTAAATAGATATAAATAGTTGTTAGCCAGCGTTAGCCATATAAATTTTAAATTTTTATTATTAATTTTTCATTTTTTCTCGTTGTTAAAACCTTCCGTGAACCTTAGGGAACATGCGAAAACAAAATTTAGCCGAATTGGTCCAGCCATTCTTGAGTTATGCGCTTACCAACATTTATTTTCATTTATATGATTTTAATCGCTATATGATGGTTGAAGGCAGTGACAGCCCAGTGGTAGCGCGCTGGCTTCAAACACCAAATGAAGCGAATTTAAACACGGATCTCTCTCTTCTGGTATTTTCTATTGCGTCATTTTTAACATGAGGACCTCTTGTCTTGCGGTGAACAAAAATAACGCGCGGTAGCGCCTGCATATTTGAGAGAAACCTAACTATCGAAAGATATGTGAAGTCCGCCCCGCACATGGCCAGCATGGTGGACTATATCCTGGTCGTATTGAAGGGACAGCCCGTGCCCAGTAGTGGGACCTTAAAAGAAGGACAAAATAGGATGAATGAGTATAAAGTGTCTCTATTTAATTCAAATCAGTTGATTCGTTACATAATAGTTAAGTTAAATAGAATTAAAAAGACCCTCACTCATTTACTTTCTTATTTAAAATATTAGTACAAGAAATAATTCAGTAAACTACTTTAAATGAAAAATAATATTTGGACTTTGAAATTGTATTAAGTAAATGTATGTAATAATTTTACCAAAGCTTTTCTTTTTAAAGTCCCAAGGCGATTCTTGGCTTTAACTTATAATTTATGGAATTAATTTTAAGTTTAATGTCTTTTCCATATAAATCTCACTGGACTTAGTCAAGTATTCGGTTTAATTCGAGAAAAAATTTGTATTTTACAAGATAATCGTTCTAATTCAATTCTATAATAGAAACTATTACCTTTTCTTGTCATAGTACAAAATAAAGTCTACAATATTTAGAACTAAGAAAAAACCGCTCAAAAGGTAATAGATTTCATCGAATAAATATGTCATTTCCATACATCTGTATTTACCTTATACTGGTACAGTCATTGTGATAAGGCTTTGTTGGATGATTATTTACATATCTTTAGTACAAGGTTATTTTATTCATAATTTTGTTTACCAAAGTTAAATAAAAAATTCTTTATTCAGCAGGTATTGGTATTTCACAAATATACTTATTATTTGTTAAACACTCTAATAGAGATCATAGCAGCTATAATATAGACAATTTTGTTATAAAATAAGAAAAAATAAAAAAGAGAGGGGTGACATTACACTGCGACAAGAGAGGCATGAGAAGAAAAAAATATTAGGTTCACATAATTCTGTAAAGTACATCTGGATAGGTCTTTAAAATTAAAACAGATATTTTTAAATAAGTTTTCTATAATATTTGTTTTAAAGAATATACTTTGCGTAGTTTTTGAGATATGGGATATATTTGTGATCAACTACGGTATTAATTTTGTTTCTCATATAAATAATATGGAATACAAACTTATTTATGCAGTCAACAAAATAAAGGAAATATACCCTTCTTTATTTTTTTTATTAAAAGGGCTAATATTGTTTTTCTATATATTATATTTGTTTTATGAAACTACTGCGTATATAAACAGATCTATCCCACGGGAACCGTTCATTTTTCCAGGGTAAAAAGTAACTTGTTGTTTGACGGAATATAGGGTATCAGCATACAAAATTTTACTTTAGATGCATAAGTTGTTGTGTACTAAGCTATATAAGTTACTATAGTTTATTAACTATTCCACGGGAACTCTTTAATTTTTCGAGATCAAAAGTATCTAAAGTGTTGACCGGGAATATAAGGTATCACCTTCGGATATTAGCCCGTACAAACAGACAAACCGACAGAGAAACAACAAATTTGAAAATAAAAACTGGATTGGTTCCATTTCTCTTCTTACATCCCCCTGACTCGGTTTTTAGTAAAAAAAACCTATGTACAGACATTCGACCTCTATAGTTTTATTATACGTAGAGATAACATAATGTTTCATGCTACGGAACCCTCGGCGTGCGAGTTAGACTCACACCTACCCGATTTTGGATTCTAGAATGCCTCCGTTGATTTATAAGATGTTTGGGTACATGGAGTATAGATAAAGGTATTCACGTCCAACTCGGCTTATCGCAAATCATTTTCTTTTGGCAATTTTATGGTGATTCATGCCATGAATTAATTTTAGAAAAATATTGCCTCGACCCCTTAATTTATATCAGGGTCTACCCAAATTGAATTTTTACGCTATTGCTGAATAATGAATATGTTACATAATATTCATACGTTTAACTAAAAAGATACTTCAGACTTCATTATTTTTTCTCATTTTATTTTAATTGTAAAGTAATAATAATGTAATCATAATTTTTTTTACCTATATATTTTATGTGGTCTTTTGCTATTCCTGAACCTTAATAAGAGAATACTTTTTAAAATCGGACAAAAAGGCTTCAAAGTAAAATTTCTTGAGACTTTTAAAATATTATTGCTAGTTAAAATTTATAGTTTTTTATACGTATACAGAAACATGTCAAAACAATAACTTTTTTACTTCTTCCTCGTCTTTTTTTGTAGGCCTCTGTCTAGTCTTGTATCAAATTATCATTTAATTAGCAACATCAAAAGATGTCTCATGTCTAAGTTGCTTGGTTAATGCCTGTTTATTTTTCTAGTTTAAAATTTACTAACACTAGTATCTTCTCGACTATATAAGAAATTATATATATATATATATATATATATATATATATATATATATATATATATATTATATATATATATATATATATATATATATATATATTTAATAAATAAAGTAGTCGTGTTTGATTAAAATTAACTTTTCATTATCCTAGAAAAGAAAAACAAAAACTAAGTAGAAAATACCTATCTCTATATATTTTCGAGCGATGTATCGGATTTAATGTATGTTAATTTTCTAGCAGTATATTATTTTTAGGCAAAAGCGTGTTTTCGAAATAACTTCAAGAACTAGTAAAAGAAAAATAAAGTTTTATATCAAAAATGTAGGGCTTTTATTTTAGTTAACTAAAGTTTCTTTGATTAATACAAAAGAATAAAAATCTTTGTGAATTTGACTTTACTATAATAAAGTTTTGCTAATTTTGTAAGTTTTTTTTTAATTCAAGGGGCGAGTACGTTTAAAAGGTAAAATATAAAAAAACATCTATATTATATAGATCTAATTTTATTGCAATTTTTCTTTTAAATAATTATATACTCGTATTTTCTGACTGGCATTGACATCCAAAGAACGAAGGTGTCATAAGTTCGATTCCTCGACGTGGTTGAAAATGTATTTACTATTATATATTATTCAATTTTTAACCAACTTCAATAATATAATTGTACACCTTTTATTTAAAATCGGTCACCTGATAGCCAGCCAGACAGATATTGCATGTATAATATATATACACGCAATATATTATAATAAATAAATGACTATCTAAATTTTCTCTCAACATAACGTATCTAAAATGAATGCAAGCAGCGCAAAGTTCAGTTTGTTTAGAACAGCATCCCTGTACTTTATATGCAAATTATCTAACTATCGACATCTCGATGTAAAATGAACTAGAGTTTTGTGAAATATTATCTCTTGACGTGAATATCCTTAAGCTATAGATATATGTTAATTTACAAACTAAAATAGAGACGAAATAGTAATACATATATTGTTACTAATATTTTAAACATAAAATGGTGCTTTTCGATCTACTCTTCCCATACGCAGTAATAGAGGAATGATATTTTTCAAAATATTCTAAAATATCCACAGATGCTTTATTTTAATATTATTGAAATTAATAAAAACTAAATCAAAATCAGTTTATACTTTTGTTAGCTACATTTATATCAACTATGCGTCGAGAATCAAAAATTTCCGAGTAAATAGTATAATAATAATTATTCATCATCTCATCTAGTATAACTGTTTATAGATTTTTTTGCTTTGATTAATTGTATGGCAATTCACCTACTAGAAAAACCAGTACTCCCACTAAATCCTTGAGTTTAATGCTGTACAGTACCTACACCGCGCTAAATTAACTTATTTTCTCACTTCTGTGGGGTTTCTGGAAGAAATCTCTTAAAGAGATAAGTTTTCCTTTGTGGACATTCTATTACTTTATTTTATATAAAAAAAAATAAAATAAATACCTTTTATCCTCTTAATGGGGCACCCCAGGATCACTTACACACTTTCACATGACGTCCCGTTGGCTTGTCTACCGAAGCAAACCTCGCGTCCTCAATAGCAACCAGGAAGTCTAATCTGTTATTAAGGAAATACCACTAGGAACTTTTTAGGTACACTTCCAGTGGCCCACCGAGGTCTTCTTACTGCTGCGATTTTGAATAGATTTCCAGATGCTTTTGAGCTACTACGACAACGTGTACAGTGTAAACACATTCGGAGTGTCTTGAGACATGCCATTTTGAACCACATGAATCAAACCACACGAGTACCTGTCCCTACAGAGGTAAAGCTTCAAGCTTCATTCATAAAGCTTTCGCGTAAAGATAGGTATCATATTACAAAAGGCAGCGATGCGAAATATAAAAGTCCGCAGGGAATTTGATGTACCTTAATTTAACCAACCTTACTTTTTTTAACTTGTTAACTTTTTTATTAACCAAACTTGCGTAATCAAATATTTCAGAGCAGTTAACAAAATACATATACATACATATATATATGTATATATATATATATATATATATATATATATATATATATATATATATACATATATATATATTAAACTCTACAAAAGGATAATCCAACAATTGTACGTGTCCAATAAATTTTTCAGAAATTCTTGTTTTGCACGTCGCGTCGAAACGATTTATCCTTCACTCGTATAACATATTCGATACATTTAATCAATGAAATTGAAATATAAATCGCTCTATATTTATAGCTATAATGTAGAAATAAAACCGCAGTCTCGTGAAGTACATTATGATCGTATATAGAGTCAAACTGTCAAAGAAGTTGAAACTAGCGATATGTAGAGTAACAATGCTTATGAGAGATACTTTGATGTTCTCCAGACGTTTGTTTGTATAACTAAAAACTAAAACTAGTATTGTTTCTTAAAGTTATTTCACAACTGATTAAGCCATTCTTATAATTTAGTATTAATAGAGAAAGAGATTGTTTTCTTCTTTATAAATATTTATAATACACGAAACTAAGAACTTCATATGGCTTTCAATATGAATGTTATATGATATGGAGCCAAGTGGCAGAAATTTAACATGTTTTTATTAATAATAATATACCTATCTAATAGTATCTACCCAATAGTAGACACCGTCTGTGACAACTATATAATGGTCTTTGAGACATCTAAAATATTAGTCTCTCCCGTGACTATGATTGCTATAACTCATTCGAAAAGTCGGGAACCAAAAATAAGAAAAAAACTGAAAAGATAGTTTGCTTTAAATTATATACTATACATATAATAAAATTGTAACGAAGCCGAATCTGTACATTAGATATTTTTTGGAAAATCTTATTGAAATAAACATTATTATCGATACAGAGGCCGAATCTATAGTTTTTAGAATTTTTGTCTGTCTGTTACCGTATCACAGAAAACCACTGGAGGGATTTTGATCAAATTTGGTATGGTGATAGCTGGTTATCTGGGTCAACATATAGGATACTTTTTATCGCGGGGAAATATCTCATTTCTGAGCAAAAATGCAAAAACTGCATTGTAAGAGTATACTAATCTGTAAAAACTAAGAATTTGGTTTTTGGTCATCTGAACGCAAGCGGAGCCGCGGGCAATGCTAGTCATATATAAATATTATATTTGTACTCATAAATGTGTTTTTTTTATTGGTGAGTGAGTATGTCGGTCACATTTTTACGCTGTAACGAATGAAGTCACACGCTAAGAGTAGTTCTTATAAAACATTAACAACTATTTAAATTTTAATGATATCTTAATTAAAGACATCTTGTTTTCTATGAAGTTCCGTAGTAATTTATATTATTGTGTTACGACGTAATTAGAGTGCGGACGATTGGACGGCAGCCAGTTGCTTTCAAGCGCTAATGAAGAAACTTTATTGTGTCAAAAATATAACTGCACTAGCTTGATTAAGACATTACGCTCAGTACGTACATCAATTAGTCATAAATGAACTAAATTATAGTTAATACTAGCGATTTACCCTCGCTTCGCTCGGTTGCGTCTGGATTATGGTACAATTTCTTTACTTTTATTTTTTTTGGGCAGAACCTAATTCTTTTTCTAATTTAAAAGTAGTCTAAGTTACTCCTTATAACATCAGCTATCTGCCCGTGAAAGTACCTTCAAAATGGATCCAATCCTTTTAGGAGATTAGCCGAAAAAAACATACAAAATTTAAAAAAAATATTTTATTCTTATTAGTACCGTATTTACCATACAGAGACTTCAATATTATTTATCTGTATAGGTAAAAATGTTTTAGTCAGTACCGAACTAAAATGTGCGTGCTTACATTTATTGTAATATACTAGATTCTAGAAAAATAAAAACAAATCTATCCCACGGGATAAAAAGTTTCCGCAATTTTTTTCCGGGATCAAAAGTAGCCTTTATTCAGGTAGGTAGGTAGGTATGTCAGGTGTTTATTTCGGTCATTCCTTTTAATTTAGTGACATAAGCTCTGTCTAGTAAACGTTAAATATTTAGAAATGTAAGAAAAACCGCAGATAGATACATAGGGTGTTAGTATACGTCGTATAGTATGTGCTATAAATCTTAATTAAAATTGTAGTATAAAAAATGATATTTTTTTCATTTTACAATTACATTATATACATATTTGTAAAATGTTATTTGTTTTTTTACATAGAGGTCATATTTAGTGTATAGAAAATAAATATAAAGTAGGTATAACTTTAAGCATGAATTAGTATATGAGTATGAGTTTTAGGTTCTTATGCAGTTTGAATTATCATTCCAGTAAGTACAAATAGAGTACTACAGTATTATATCTAATAAATATTATGTCAAAAATAATTTTCCAAGTTATGAGAAAGTTTATACAAAAGCTTATAAAAGCTCTATTTCAAAGTAAATTCAAGTCGTACTGTAGATAGAGTCGTTTAGAGATTTACCGCTTACAAGTGTTCCATAAATTCCCTCCGCGTTATCACGCAAAGTGGTACAATATATCAGTATCTGTACTACGAGTCTTTACTATAGCTAGTAAGCGAATTTTATTTTATTTATTACTGATTGGAATATTATTATAAATGCAAAAGTTAGTGTGTGTGTGTGTGTGTGTGTGTGTGTGTGTGTGTGTGTGTGTGTGTGTGTGTGTGTGTGTGTTTGTGTGCGTGCGTGCTTACATATTTTTTTATATAATATGTTATATGTTGAGACTATAACACGCAATAGCATCTAGTTCTATGGTAAGGTACGAGGCTTGTGTTAAAGATACCAGATAGTTGATACACACATATAACTTAAAAAATATACATATTATAAATATAATCACCCATGATTGGAATACAAATATTCAAGCACATCACACAAATGAATGCCTCCAGCTGGACTCGAACCCGCGCCCGCTGGCAAAATGCAATGCGTCCATGTGTGTGTGTGTATGTATTTGAACGTGGCTAAATTGTTAGTACTTAAATTTAGTATAGACATTATATGTGCATGCAATCTCATAATATTCTGTTCCGTTCTCAACTTGTTCTTATCTTTTAAGTGCGCTTTTTATGCGGTCGGGTTTTTTATTTTAATTATTAAAATAACCATCCAATTTACGTATATTTTAAGCTCTCGCTACCGAGTATCGATAGAAATCACGTGGTAGAGCCCCTTTCAACCATTATGGTTAGATGACTATTTAAATAAATTATTGTGAGTGCAAATATTATAAAATATAACGTTGTTATAAAAATATTTTTTCATTTACATAAATTGATATTGTAGATATATACATAGTATATAGACAGTAAATTTAATTCTTTATATTAAAGCTTTTTTGAGCATTTCTATTTCCATACAGTGATGGGATTGAGTCCGTTGTAGTGTTGCTTATTATATCTTATA
The DNA here is from genome assembly GCA_951806755.1 of Brenthis hecate. Lineage (NCBI taxonomy): Eukaryota > Metazoa > Arthropoda > Insecta > Lepidoptera > Nymphalidae > Brenthis > Brenthis hecate. Next base: position 417,808 of record OX638261.1, read on the forward strand.
GGTAAAAGTTACCATTTGAAAGAAATTATTCTAAAAAGTACTAGCCGGAGGCTAACAGAAGGATTCCATACCATGTACATGTACTAAGTAATAAAATATATCTTACACTACTGAAAAATATGTTAAATAGGCTTTTTTTTAATTTTTGTTGTAGTTATTTTTCAATTCTCCATAAATGTGGCTATAAATAATTAATTTACTTATGTTTTGCTACCCCTAAACCTTTATTTTCAAGATAAAGCCTTAGAAGTTACAGAGTAGTAACGAAGAGCACGTTTAAATCCCAATTTAGTAGAACAATGCTGGGGCTAAAATATTGGAGCTCTTATATCCTGAGCTTTTATCTAAACCTGTGGTCGTTGTGGCATGTCAATTTGCCTCTATCTATAAAGTCATGACTTATGTTCTTACTTTACATATCAGCACGAATCTAATTTTATTTTACACTAGTAGCTTATCCTTGCTTCGCTTGGGGACGTCCGTAAGGATGTATGGTTTAGAAACGCATAGAGAACAAACATACACAGAATATTTATTTTTATTTATATCGATACCTTCATAATAAAATTCATGACAAAAGATTTGACCTCCAGCTCTAACTATGTAAAAATTTACAATAGGCTTATTGGAGTCCAAGAATTAAAAAAATTACAAAGTGTGTAGAGCCATAATTCATCAATCTGACTAAAAGAGAGTTATCTTTTAGTCAGATTGATAAATTATTATTATTATTGTTCCATAACTATGATTTAAAACCTTGATTTAACCTTAATCCCTCTTCCATTCAGGATTTGCAATGGGACGTCGAAAGAATTAAAAGCATACAATTTTTACCTTTCAAATATGATAAAGTGAACTACTTGTACATGTTTGTACTTGTGGAGCTGCCGGCTGTCGTTTGCTTCGTATTAGTAATATCTGCTAAGATGCTATGCTATCTGAGCTCTACAAATTATACAGTACAAACTGCATCTATACATCTATTGATTTAGTTTAGTTCACGTTTGTGAGTCACGCAAAGCTGATATTATAAAATATTTATTATTAATAAATAGTTTCATTTACAATTGGCAATATTTTTTTACGTTCTCTACGTATTTTCTAATTGATTTACCTACCATGTAGAGTATACAAAATTTTTCACATTAAAACTGACATGATAGCCACAAAATATTATTTATCCTTCATTCAGGAGTTACAGCAATGCATTAAAATTCATTGTTGCTAAGAGATGCACCTGAGAAAGCCACTGTGCTTATTTAATCTCGGTACAGTAAGATAATTAAACATTATTATGATAATAATTTATCTTACGGATGTATCGCTTATTAATAAATATCAAGAGACGTATTATGCAGTCGTCCATACAAGTACATCTCGAACCGGTCATATACTACTTTCCTATCTCACTGAAAGTCGATAACTTCAATTTCCGTACCGAAGCTTGTATTGATCATACACACCACTATTACGTGTATAAATTTCCTATTGCTGTTGCTTTGAATTTGCTGTATATCTCTTGTCATTCCTTTCTTAGCGTTATTTATATTATTGTAGGAATAAACTTTCAAAATTTAAGTTCACCAGTTCTAGAGATTTGGACTAGACACGGACGAAACTTAATATTATATAGACTAGGACTTCCCTTGGCTGCCTAAAATAGCCTAAGCACTACCTACCTACCTACCTACTACTAAGTACTACCTACTCCATGTCATAGACTATCTGTGTACTAAATTTCACTCAAATCTAAAAGAATACAGACGTTTCAGCATAAAGAAATACCAGAAATACAAACTTTCCCTTTTTTATATTAATGATGATGATATAAGCATTTTTGACTTCAAAAAGATTGCTATCGATAAAAAACTCTTCAAAACAAAGTGCTTTAGTTGATCACTTTTATTATAAAAATTAATTACTTAACGAGCTGCGGAAAAAAATTAATAAGCAATAAACGTGGGTCATGTTGATAATAGCTATACAGAAAAACTTTTCATGGCCTTCATAAAAAGTTTGGTTTATATATATATTTTGACAAACAATCATTATAACCTAAGACAGTGAATAGATACTATGATAGTAGATACTAAAAATTAGGGGAAAGTGACAAAGCTAAGCTTTCGTTTCAAAAAATATTTAATGGAACTTAAATAATAAAATTTCACAGTCGTTATTGAGCGAATAAGTATATAGAATAACAATTTACATATATCGCTTCGCTCGGATTCGTCTCTAGGTACGTTTTAACGATTAGTATGGAATAGAAAGGCTATATATTATATGGGTTGTATTGTAACGTGTTTTCTCGTGGAAAGGAGATAATCTCTCGCGATAAAAATTAGCCTATGTCACTCTGCATCTCTCCAATTATCTCGAAACAAAAAATCCCATCAATTCCTTACTCTTTTCCGACGTGGAAGAAGGACAAACAAACAAACACACTTTTAAAAACAAACAACACATTTATAATACTAAGCACGGATATATAATTCGTTTGTACGTAGAAGTTTTTGTTTTATATTCATATTTAATATGTATATATTTAAAAGTTATATACGTGTAGTGTATCAACTATCTGGTATCCATAATACAAGCCTCGTAGCTTACCATGGAACTAGATGGTGCTGTGTGTTAATGTCCCGACATATTTTATATATTATATTGTCTCTACAAAGCACGTGGAAGCTCTACTAGATTGACTTAACTTGAGCGTACGCTTGAATTATTTTGTGGACTAAATTTTAACTCACGTACTACGCCTCTACATATCCTAAGAAGTAGTTTATTTTAGATACTCTGATAGAGCTTTACAATGTACTCATATAAAAAATGTCTTTATGTTAAAAATGAGTTTTAATAATTTTTTTGTTGAATTGATATTTCTATTACTTTTTTTTTTAAATATTTTTGTATATCTTACTATTCACGTTGTATATCTATCTAAGTATCAATGAATATTTTGTTTATATTGATTAGTAAAAAGTTTGATCGTATATAGGCTATTTCATCTTATATTTACTAACCTGATTGTTTCTAAAAAGTGTAGAAGTTAATTAATTGGAAAAGTTCTTTCGCCAATTTACCTGTTTCTTAACAAAATCGATACTTTTTTTTAATATAATATAAACATAGAGTACGCAATAAACAATATTTATATTGTATTACGTTCAAACTTTACTTAAGATTTGCTTTTCCTTACGATCCTTATTGGACTTATTCTGCGCAAATATACTCGGATAACACAGCTAACATGTACGTGAGACACGTGTATTTCACTGTGTTGGCTTTGTTCAACTCACAGTGAATTTATTTGGTAGCAAAAAAGCAATTATTATACTCTAGATTCAGCCCACGGTTCCTCTCGCTTAATATATTTATAGATATCAGCCCCTACTTGTAACGTGATGTAGAGTTAGAGATTTTTTAAATTGACTGGAATTTACAGAGATTAGTGCAGCAAACAAACAAACATAAAGTAAAAACCAAATAAACTCTTTAGTTTTATAATATTATTATAGATAACTAGTAAAGTGCCCTGTCTTCGCTTCTTCTTCTTCGCTCTCACTATACTTCACTGGTGTTAATATTTAAGTTAAATATCAATGTTTTATATTAGGTTGTAGTCATGGATACTCTAATGATTAATTGAAAGTAACTTTCTTATCATAAACATCATTGAAAATTTAAAAAAAAATATACATGAAGAGAATTTATCTATCTATATAAAAAGTCTTTCCAATTTTTTTTTTAATTGATAACACCAAAGTTCGACAATAGTTAGTAAACAAAATGAATATCGGTTGACAAAAAGAGGAAAAAAAGTAAAATTAATTGCCGTTCGTTAGTCTCGATAAAACTCATAAGCAGCTAAGCAGCTGGACTGATTTGAATAATTCTTTTTTGTTTTTTTGGGGGTGTGTCAGGGGTGGTTTAAGTATAAAAAATAGGGGAAACCCAACAAAACAGCTGAAAAATGGAAAAGATTAGAAGTAATTATTTTGTACCTAGGTATGTATAATAGATTCTCTAGTTAATCGATTCAATACTAACTGCTAAAACGTACTTAGGGATGAACCCGAGCAAAGCAAGGGTGAGTCGCTAGTAGAGATATATACAAATATTTTAAAGGTATACTAATTTGTACCTGCATGTTTACTCTGAACGTCCATCTTCCACTAAATAAATGTTTTTTTTAATTCTGCTTGATTTTAGTCTTAAGCTTCAAAATGCACTAAGCTCTTAAAAAAAAATAGGTACTATTCAACTATACTTGTTTGTTTATACTTCTATAAATATTTTATTCTATATAAAAACGTAATAAAATACTACATTTTCACTTCACTTAAATGTGGAATGCAGATACTTTACTCATTTACATACAAAATATAACAACTTTGAAATTCTGTAAGACACTGTAAATTTGAATCACACTTTGAAAGTTAAAACGGCATTCCATTTTATGTACATTACTATTATAGTAACAATTTTAAGCTTTAGAGCTTTTTACCGATATAATAACTTTAGATAAAATATATGTGTACGAGCTTTTTTTACCTGTGGCTTCTCTTACCTAGCAATGCAACATAATATGTGAATCAGAAATTTCTTAGCTTTCTATTGAATAAAATATTTTGAATCGATTCAGTTTTCTTTCTTTCAAAAATTGCAATAAGAATAAATTCTCCTCTCTTAAAACTTTAGCAAAAAGCTGAGAGGAGTCCGTGTGAAATTATTAAATGAAAAATGGGTTGTTGTGTCACTGATTTCATAATTATTACTAGACTAGCAGCTCACCCTCACTTCGCTCGGGTTCGTCGCTAGGTACGTTTTAAATAGATATAAATAATTATTACCCAGCGTTAGTCATATATTTTTTTTTTGTTAATAATATTGACAAATATTGACATTAATATTTATACGATACTAACGTCACTCAATTGTTTTGCCTTCCCGGAACCTCTCCACTAACACTTAAACTTTATGGTATGGTATTAAAGTTCAAATTGACTTTTAAGTATTATTACGAATCTTTTATATGGGAGTATACAAAAGTGTTGTTTTTAGACTTTTCAGACAATTTTTTAAATTTTTCTCTTCGTAAGAACCATCCTCGTACTTTAAAGAATATTCTAAAAAAAGAATTAGCGAAATCGGTTCAGCTGCTCTCGAGATTTACGCTTACCAACACATTCAGCGATACATTTTTATATTATAGACTAAATGTTGTCTGAAGCTGCTTTTATTTGTGTATTCTATAAATGCTTAAAAGTCCTCTCATTTATATGGCAGCCCGTGCATCAAAAAGCTTAAGTTTTTCACTAGTAATTTAAAAATTGAACCTGCGGACTTCGACATTATAGACAGTACTAATTAAAGTCTGCTATACTGAAACTACTAATATATAGTCTAACAATAAGCCATAATATTCTTAACTAAGTAAATATACAGGTATTGAGTTACTGAGTAAATTAGCTACGTACATACATAATACACATGCACCCATTAAGGCTTTTCAAAACTTTCAAAGCGAATATCCAAAGTTGGAAAGACTTCAGTTTTGCTAAAACTTGTGAGTTCTAACTAACCTAACAGTTAGTCGACTAAAGTTACCAACTAACACCTGTAGCAATTCTCTACTTATCTCTTATTTCTTTTATCGTTTATTGTTTTAACTTTTTTAATGGTACCTAGAAAAAATTGAAAATAATTTTTCTCAAATAATATATTTACACTAGTGCCTTACCCTTACTCCCTTCTGTATTTATATGTATGTACAAACATACACACATACACACGCGTGCACAAATTTATACAATTTAATATTATAATAGTAGCATAATATATCAAACACATTGATGCAGGCTTTTTTACTTCTTTAGGAAGTTAATTTAAATAAAAAAAAAACAGTCGAATTGAGAACCTCCTCCTTTTTGAAGTCGGTTGAAAAAAATATAAAATTACACATTATAGTGAGTTAGAGATTGAACGAAACGAGTCTAGTAATTAAAAGTTAACAAAAATACTCACATTTCTGGTGTTTTAACTTTGAACATAACCAATAAATGCGGTCGCTTTTTATTCAGTCTACTTTGTTAAATGTAACAACTAAGTATTATTTACGTCTGAGTACTGTAATAAGGGTCAGATTCCACAGGATGATTGAAGCGATAGGAAGCTTTTTATTTTATTAACGGACTAGTATAATTAATGTTAATGTATGTATGTTTGTGGACCTAAGCGAAGCTAGAATAGGTTAGCTAGCTCGCTGGCAATTAATATACAATAGTATAGCTATTTTCAGTTACAATTTTCAATACACTATATTTACTAAATTTTTATTATATATTTAATCATTTTAAATTAAACTAATTTTAAATGAGACGGGAAAGACTCTTTGTCTCTTACGTGATCATGTTTGCTGTAAAGTTTCGAATAAACGTGGAGAACAAAAGTATGAGATAAAATCCCAACATAATACGAAAAAAAAGTTTGTTGTTCAAGGCTCGGTGATGAAACATTGCCAACTACCCAACTGTAATTAAAAGTTCCCGGCGGTAACTGAGAATTTATAGAAAAACTCAAATGAGAGAGTAGAAACACGCAAAGCCCTACCCTGGAGTCGAACCAAGGGCTTCCAGATCTGTAACCGTATGCTAGCTAGATTACCAAGGAAGATCCTAGAAGTAGTCTTTATTTAAGTTGTCCTTTTAAAGCTATGAAATATATTAGTATTTGTATAGCATTAGAGTGAAAAGTGGCCCTAACTCTTTGTTGGCGACCAACCAGATGTTACTGTTGACCCACTGGCATCAACAATTATGACATTTAACTAACAATGTTTACTTGAAACTTTACATTGAATGAAAGAGTCGTTTTATTTATTTTATTTTTTAGTGATAGGTATATATTTACAATGTAATATACAGAATCTCTAGTAATTGTATTAAGATGTTGTGCAAAAAGTAATTTTGTACACTACCTATTATGTCGGTTAAACCTTTTAATATACTAAGACCAAAAGCAAAATTTGTTTTTTTTTTCAGCTATGGGCAATTTTTATGAAAATAAAAAAACGATTCGCTGTTATTTTTTCAAAATCTATACATATAATAAGATTCTAAATAAGCCGAATCTGTACATTAAATATTTTTTGGAAAATCTAAGTTTTTAGAATTTTTGTCTGTCTATCTGTCAAGTCAAAAACTACTGGAGGGATTTTGATGAAATTTAGTATGATGGTAGCTGGCTATCCGGGTCAATATATAGGATACTTTTTACGGCGGGAAAATATCTCATTTCTGAGAAAAAATACAAAAATAGCAATGTAAGAGTATACATATACGTATAACGCGGGCGGAGCCGCGGGCAATGCTAGTATGCTAAATACTTGATATTTTTAAAAGATACGATATTTAAAGTTAAATTATAGCCAAAAGTAGGCCATTCAAAATTATAAATAACTAGCGACTCACCCTCGTTTCGCTCTGGTTCGCCTCTACGTGTATTTTAACGATTAGTATGAAATATACAGACCATATACATAGGTATGACGAGTTTTATATCTCTTACTTGAGAAATGATTGATTCCCTATACAAACTTTATTCCCTCTTTTCAACCCCTTAAAGATTTCCGGGATAAAAACTACCATATATCCTTTCCAGAGTCTCAAACTATCTTCACAGAAAAAAATATTTAAATCGATTAAGTAGTTTCAGAGATTACTTCATACAAACAAACAAACTCACAAACTTTACCTCTTTATAATATTAGTATAGAAAAATAGATAAATTTTCATTGTAAACATATCTTGATCACATATGTGTGCTTAGCCCTAGCCCAAACTGAAAAGTTTAAAATCTAGATATCGTAATTATATTTAAAATTTAATAGGGAAAATGTATCTGATCTCGAACCCCCAAAAGATCCATAAAAGTCGAATGATAGTCACGATCTTCGCATTGTTCTTTACACAGCTATAACTTTCGTATGGAAGATGAATACAATTGAGGTCAGAATCAATTTATTACAAGTATTATAAAGAATTCCTATTGATTTTAATATATTTTAGAGGAAAGTTTCATATACATAATGTAACATTTCTATGGTTGAAGGGGATGTTTTGAGAAGAATTTCGAACAAAATTAAGAACATATAATTTTTATTATATTATATATCGCTTCTATTTAAGGCTCCACAGGAAATTAATTAACATATTCCTATGTTCCTTAGATCTATTTTTCTTTTATCTAACTGTTTTCTTTCCAAATTAAAAAAAAATAGTGACTCTACACTTTTCCCATCTGTATCTACCAATAGTATATCTTTATATATTTTATTTTCCTACCCGCTTTACTCCTTTTTACACGAATGCTTATACTCCAGTCATGAGTGTTTAAATATGATATGTACGTATTTAAAATTATATATGTGTAGTGAAACTAGTGAATCAACTATCTGGTATCCATAACATAGACCTCGTAGCTTATATTGGAACTAGATGGTGCTGTGTGTTCCAACATATTTATTTACTTCTCTACTTTTATATCCAATAAACACACTTATAATATTAAGCTCCAAGCTGAAAAGTCTTAAAACATTAATAAGAAGCTTTAAGCTAAGCTAAGCTTTAACTTTGTCTATTTTAATATTTGCGTTACGCTAACATTATCTTTAGGGGTGATTTTCTGATATGTTAACATTTAACGTTTTAGGTTTTATCTATATAAGCTACTTGTACAATGTACAGTAGCGGAGAATAGTTTTGATAGAAACATATTATATTCATGTATTTTCTTGTTATTGATTTCTTGTGGCCTCATATCCATAGTAATCTTATTATAAAGGTAAAAGTAACTCTATCTGCCTGTCTGTTCCTTTCCACGCTTAAAGGAGTGAACAGATTTTAATAAAATTAGATTAGAATTGCATAAGAATTGCAGTATGGGAAAGAGCATAGGCTAACTTTTATCCCCGATTGTGCGAGCAAATCCGCAAGCAATGAATAGTATATTATGTTTCAGTTGGCACTACTTCTTGCTTTTAAATCTGGAGTTTTTTGGCAAAAAAGTTAATACCTAATTTTAACTGAAACTTACCATAATAAAATATGAGTTTTTACTTTAAAAGTGAAAGTGAAATATGCTAGTGATTTAGTAAGTTAAAATTTGTTTTTATTTAAGTCAGCCGATACAAAAATATTTACAAATTATATACATAAACTTTTCTCGTTTATCGCTCTTTCGATTAGTGAAAACCGTATCAAAATCCGTTGCGTAGTTTAGAAGAAGTAAGCGGAGAAATAAATAAACGCAGACAGCGACTTTGTTTTATACTATGTAATATGTATAGACACAAAAGGCAACTCAATGGAAACTAATATGCACAAACATTGAAGGGATATCATTCTTTCTAACATCAAAAGTGGTTTCATCAAACAAACAAAAAGAGTTTAAAGAAGTTGCTTTCCTAATGTAAGTGCTATTAGGAATCCCGAGCTACCAATAAAATGTTCAAAACTTGCACAAGGGTCGAGTAGGGAGTACTTTTCTACTATACTTGTAAAGACTTGTTCGTATTCTTTAAAATAAACATACTATTTTAAACAGTTTCCTGTTTTCAATAAAAATACAGCTTAAGTTCTTTATATGCTAGTTTTTAGACATTTATAGTTCTCTTAAGTTTTATAATTTAAAGAACTAAAAAAAGCTCTTTTTAACCATGATATTTTAATTTACTTATCAATCATCGTGAAAAAAAAGTCACCTAGCCTATGTGCTTTTCCGATTTTCTACCCATCTCTATACTAAAAATCTGTTCATAATGATTTCCTAGATCATTTCTCTAAATAAAAAGTTGACATTGTACAATCTTCTTCTTCTCCCTGCCCATTTCCTAATCACTTGGGGTCGGCGCAGTACATCTTCTGTACTGCTGAAAAGATTTGGCAAAAGTTTTACGACCGGCCGCCTCACGCCTGCCTGACGTCAACCCTCCTTGGGAATGCTATTGTCTCTCTTAATGTCTGAGTGGTGTCGCGGAATATTTTAAAATAAATTTTGATTACACCATAAATTTTGTTTTGACGTTGTCAATTTTTTTCTAAAAAGAAAATATTGTATGTAATTGTACAATCATTTATATTAATTATAATTTAAATATGTATTAGTTTAATTTATATATATATATATATATATATATATATATATATATATATATATATATATATATATATATATATATTATGAAGATATATGTGTAGTATTTTTAGTAATAGGTTGAAACATGATATGTATTGTATATAATATTTAATATTTACACCACCCACCTCGTATAGTCTTCCATATTTCCTAACCCATAGGTTGTCTGGAAGAAGTCGCTAATTAGCGATACGACCGCCTTTTGGGCACACTTTTGTTTTATATTTTGTTAACTGTATTTACGTCATGGTTGTTGTGTACAATAAAGTGTAAGTAAATAAATAAAATTCATCAAAATCGATTCAGCCGTTGAGGCGTGAAAACGTAACAGACAGAGATAGTTACTTTAGCATTTATGCTAAAATAACAATGTTATAAATAACATTACAAGTACGAATATGTTTAGATATTGCATAACATATGTAAAGTACTACATATTACTCGTATTATTGATTTGAGTAGTAATTAATGTGCATAAATTACTGTTTTCAATCAGCATTGTAGAATTACTGCTGTAATATTAACCTTAGATCACAAAAACAAGTATCTGAGAAAAGGTAGAGAAGAAAAAAATTCACCAAATAGATATTTCAACTGATAAGGAATTAAATTTATATCACATTACAACTGGTCCCACCTTACTTCAATCGGGTTTGGGCGTGTCTAAGTGAATTTTTGATACAGATTATACCCTACGGGCGTTACCTAAAGTGGGTATATCAACAGGTGCCAGAACAGAATGAAAAAGGTATATTATTAATATTAGTTTATACAACCCTTTTTACGTCCCACTGCTGGGCACGGGTCTTCCTTTAATACGAATCAGGCCATTGTCCATCACGCTAGTAAAGTGAGGGTTAGCGAACTTCACATGTCTTTCAATAACTGTTGGATTTTAGATATGCAGGTTTCCTCACAATTTTTTCGTATATCGTAGGCTAAATAATATTATTATCAAGATAGATTAGTTGGCGTGCTTCATATGTCTTTTTGAAAACTTGCTAGGTTTTCTCTGGCATGCAGGTTTTCTCACGATGTTTTCTTTCACCGTTAAGAAAGTGGTAATCAAGTTGGAAATGATTCGCACATGAAAATATCAGAGGTGCGAGACCCGGGGATTTGAACCCGCTTCACTCGGTTTCCCAAGCGAGCGTGTTACCACTGCGCTACCACTGCCTGTCCATTCCATATTAAAACATAATATGTTGTTTTTACTCTGAATATATCCCCCATTAGCTATAACAATAGTATAAAGAAGTAACAAACAAATACACAGACGATTTTTTTCATTTATTTGTTTCATAGGAAAATCTGGAACTAAGCCGTAAATTACGTTTTGATCCCGCTGTAGGCTCAGACCGCAACAATTAAAAAGCAGTCCGTAACATTGCTGAGAACAATGTTGTGACCTATTTCACTTCATCGTCTCAATAACACTTTTACCAAGTTATACCAATAGTTTTTTAACCGATTTAAAAAAGAGGAGGTACTTAAAACATACAAACATATTTTTGTATGTACATATATCACGTAATATCTTCGTACATTGTGAATTGATTTTCATATTTTTTGATTAAATAATTCATACTTAAAAGTTTAAAGATTTAAAGCAAAATAAGTCTCAATATATATTGTGACTTGTGTGTGTGTGTTGTGTGTTGTATATTACATTTATATATAAGCTACACATAAAACGGCAGTGTCTGTCTGTAATTTCAATAGCTCAAATAACTGTTCAAAATTCGATATCGATACATCTAAACTTTAACAAAGCTTTCCATGACTTTTTACACTTCAATAAGATAAAAAAATATGTATCCAGTTATAAAAAAGCCAGCTTCAAAAAGTATACTTAGTTATCATTTCTTAACAAAAACAAATATTACATTCAAGTAGGTACATAACTGTTATGTAAAACCAGCTAATAGAATATTCAATATCGGCTGTTATAAATATTTAAATGACGTCAAGGATATTGTTGTTACGGTCCAGATGCGGAGGCTGTATTGATAAGATGATTTTTGGCGTTAGAGATCTGCGTTAAAGTAATTTATATTTTGTCATATGTTATTTTATTTCATTACTTTTAAGAGTCAAACTGCTGCTACTTTCTACTGTCATATCAAAAAATATCTACTGCCTACATCCCCCCAAATGTGTGTTCTACCATATCGTGAATGGGGGGCGGGATCCTGGTATCCTGTAAGCGATCTCGTGATCCCTATAAAGATGGGAAAGGTTCTGTTGGGGTTTAGTGGATAGTACTGACTTTTCTAGTCGGTAACTTCAATATGACCACCTGTATGTATGCAGGTGGTATTCTTTCTATATTGAAAGACACTTATTTCTAATGACAATGATTATTCAACGTATCTAGAACACAGTTTAAAAATAATATCTTAATTTGCTAGATTGAAAACCCATTCAGTTTTATTTATGTTGTATTTCAAATAATGCTATGACAATGGCAGGTTACGCTGCCAAGAGACCTCGATTTGACTTAATTTGTCGTCTTTCTTTTGTTTTAAGTGTTCATGAAAAGTATTATCTAGATCCATTTTTTGTGCTGATTTTCTTGAAAGTAATTATATAATTTACTAGTAGACTTACCCTAGTTTTGCTCTGCTTGGTACCTTTTGCGACTTGAAACAAAAACACTGAGTTTACCTTATATATTACCTATAATATGTATGCATTCAACATTTGACAGATGATGAGCGCCAATTTGTGGCAAATTTTATTACCAATATTAGCTTGTATACTATTCCGCGTCCTACATAACCTGAAACTATCTATTTGCTTACTTTTAATCCAACACCGTCCAGCTGTCTCAATGTGAAGGACATGGAAAGTCTAACTTCTGTGGAACTCAAAATTAAAACATCATTCAAAATTTAAGCTTGCTTAGTTATTATACAGAAAAACGCAAGCGGAACTTCGATCTAAAACTAGTCTTTACATATAATAAAATTCTAACTAAGTCAAATCTGTACATTAAATGTTTTTTTTTGAAAATCTTATTGAAATAGACATTATCATCGATACAGAGGTCGAATCTATAGTTTTTAGAATGTTTGTCTGTCTGTTTGTCTTTCTGTTACTGCATCACAAAAAAACCACTGGAGAGATTTTTATGAAATTTGGTATGGTGATAGCTGGTTGTCCAGTTCAACATATAGGATACTTTTTGCCGTGGGAAAATATCTCATATCTGAGAAAAAATACAAAAACTGCGTTGTAAGAGTATACTAATATGTAAAACCTAAGAATTTGGTTTTTGGTCATCTGAACGCGGGCGGAGCCGCGGGCAATGCTAGTCTAATATAAACTTTGCAACACCTATGTTTTTCTAGTATGTGACGTAACTGCTTACTTTAAGTTTTTATGTTGACGAAGTAACTTTTCAAATAAGCCCCTATAATGAGATTTGAACCCATATCTCTTTGAATCCTTTTACTGAAACCGAAGTTAGATACTTCACTCACATATTTGCCATGAATAAATATATTTTTGTTATATAAACTTTTATATTTTGAAGCTGTCTGTTGTTCATTTTGAACAAAGTCTTTTATGAAACATAAAAATTAGAAAAAGTTTTTGACCGGAATAAAAACGAATTGTGATTATATTTTTATCAAATGACTAAATCTGAACAGTATTACCGCAGTAATTCATAAAATATAAGCTGTAACAAATCAGCATATCGAATAAATTTATGTAACAATTTAGATTAAACGTGATAAGACGTAAAAGGTATTTAGATTTCTTGAATGTATTTAAAAATAAAAACGTTTTACTTTAAATGTATTTACGTTTTTCCAATTGTGTTTTAAACCGAGTGAAGAGGATGAAAGTACTCAAGAAATTCAAAACCTTCTTTGAGGTCGAACACAATACAGTATAAAAAATAAAGAATAAGAGTATTTCAGCAAAAAGGGATGGATGTCACTTGAGCTTTATATGAAACTAGAGGCTACCCACGCTTCACTCGGCTTCGTCCCTAGTACGTTTTAACGGTTAGTATGGAATACATAGACTATATATTATATGATACTAGTGACTCAGCCTTGCTCCGCTCGGGTTCGTCCCTAGTGAAAAATTTATGTTTGTATGTATTTTTTAAGCCAAATCACGAAAAGATTAAAATAAAAAAAATTGTCCAAAAAATATTTTTTTTTTATGGTGCACCACCCTTGTCACTTGGGGGTATGAAAAATTGTTTACATCCTATTGTTAAGCCTACTGAATACACGCATAATTTCATAAGGATCGATCAAGCCGTTTCGGAGGAGTTTTGTTACAAACTGTGACACGAGAATTTTATATACTCGTATAAGAGATATATGTACTATATATAGCCTTTCTCAATAAACGGGCTATTTAATGCAAAAAGAATTTTTCAAATTGGATTAATAGTTCCAGAGATTAGCTCGTTCAAACAAACAACCAAGCAAATCTCTTTATAATATTAGTATGGATTCAGAAACAATTAAATAAAACGGGGTTTTAACCTTAGTATGATTGCACGAAATTAAAATTTTACACCACGTATTATTTACTCGCGTACGGTGTGACAAGCTGAAAGCTTGCAAGCCTATTAACATTATTTTTAAGAAGACAATTTTTCAAATTGCTCGATTAAATTCAGCTTTTTATTGACGTTCCATTGGTAGGGGTGGGCCCCCATCATGCGAAGGGGATCAGGTCAAGCATTTATCATGGATAACGTTTTTATGAAAATTGGTACGCCAAGCTATTTGTGAAGCAGAACATGAATTACCAGCTTTGCTGTAATTTCTTTTTTTATTTTAACATCGGGATGGTTGACGTTTAAGAGAGAAAGCTTTTGCCCAGCAGTGGACGGCGATATGCTGAAAAAGAAAGTTACAGAAACACATAATCTAGTATAGTTAATTTAAATATTATTACAAATATTTGCTATATACAGGAATCAAATTCACTCTTATATCTTATGAACCTAAGATACTTTACCACTTCACCACAGTAAGCAAACAAATACGTATTTAAAATTGAAATTTACATTTTCCCAGCGCCCTTCCATTAGTTTTATTGAAAGAATTTAAAATTCAATTAAATCTCCTTAAAGCAACTGTAATATTGGATGCTTGTTTGCATAAAGACTCATATATTTTTAAATTTTCATTATAAAAACAATTTAAAAAATAGGATAAATACGAGCTTAACTTACACTCCCAGGTTTTGTAGCACCACACTTTGAATAGGCACGTTGAACTAACCAACAGCGTTTCATAAAAAGATGGATTGTCTTATTTATTTAATGATTATATAGTAGACTAGCATTTCCCGCGCGTTCAGATGACAAAAACCCAAATTCTTAGATTTTACATATTAGTATACTCTTACAATGCAGTTTTTATATATTTTTTTCTCAGAAATAAGTTATTTTCCCGCAGTAAAAAGTATCCTATATGTTGACCAGGATAACCAGCTATCATAGTATATATATATATATATATATATATATATATATATATATATATATATATATATATATATATATATATATATATATATATATATATATATATATATATAGTGGTTTTTCTGTGATGCGGTAACATACAGACAGACAGACAAAAATTCTAAAAACTATAGATTCGGCCTCTGTATCGATAATAATGTCTATTTCAATAAGATTTTCCAAAAATATTTATTGTACAGATTCGACTCAGTTAGAATTTTATTATATGTATAGATGACATGCCTTGGGGATGATGTGATCGCGTCCAGGCTGCTTTAATTTTTGTAGAAGTATTGTAACTTATAATTTAACTATTACATTTTAAGAAACTATTATTTTAGTCCTGCTGAATTTCTTTAGCCAATTCTTTTCGGGTCTCAAGCTTTTTCTTCCCGAACTGGTAGTATACTCATGACATTGAGTAAAAAATGGTAATAACTATTGGTCTGGTCTGGCCTTGGAAGGTCTATACTAAAAATTTACCGTCGCGTCGCTTCGCACGTACCCACCTCTAGGTCTAGATGCATCGTCTAGGAACGTTTTAAATAGATATGTATTAATATTTTTTTGTATGAAGCACATTTTAATTATTGTGAGTTAGACCAATTATTGTGGTTTTCTCGTGATAATTAGAAATTTTCCTGTAGTAAAAGGTACCCTAAATGTAGACCGGAATAATAAGCTATACTATCTAAAATTTAGTTAAAATCCGTTCAGTACTCTTTATGTGAAATGCACACAAATATACATACGCACAAAAATTTCAACAACTATTGATTTGGGGTCTATTTTCTGTACACAACACGTAACACTCATGGTTTATAAGAATCTATACTTATAAATAGAGAGCCGATTTTTTTGGTCGGTTATACTGCGATAATTACTGAAGCAATCGGAATAATACTCATACCATAGGATGCGGCGTGTTTCGGAGAAGGTATTAGTATATGATATGTTGGTGATTACTTATCCGGAACCTATATTTTTTGACTTAGAAATAATGATTTTTTATAATATTTTAATAAGTTTAAATGGTTTAATACATTAATGTACTATGCGGGCGGAGCTGCAGGACAACGCTAGTGTTGGGTTTTAAAATAGGCCTATCCTTTTCCCGCCCTCTTTTTTTCCACACTTGTCTATACATCGCGCGCACAGCATTGACACATAATGTCACCGATGCAAGCGCCTCTAGTGTCAGAGTTCAAAAAAAAACCTTCTTCTAAAAACGACTTCAAGAGCAGCGTGTACGCGTCCGCAATATAATTACAAAAAAAACCTAAAAAAGTGCAGTGAAAGTGCAGTGCAGTAACCAAGTAAGTCCTGCCCCTTTCCTAAGGCCTAGATTTATATATATTTTATCAATTTTATTACTTAATCAAACAAAATTGGTCATTCGGCCGGGATACGGTTCCCAGTTACCAAATCAAAGCATTAGGACATTTCACTCACTTTACACTATACAAAGCTTTATTTCTAATCTAAAGTTTGTAATACTTATTGCAATTGTGTTTTCAAAATCCATTAATTGCAATATTCAATATATCGAATCATAAAAAACGTACACGTCATTGTCTCACCAAAGATGGCGGAAGCACTCGATGTCTTATTGCAACCGCACACTATGAAAAAAGAAATGTCGTTTTTACGTTTACAAGCATTATACGACTTATCTAAAACTGTTGAGAAGGATAGCACAGCCCTTTTAGAATTTTCTGCGCGTGTAAAAGACATTGAAAAAATAAAGAAAACGTATGAGGAATCCGTAACGCAAATCAACCTTTTACACTTAAATCATACACCTAAATATATAGCAAATTATAAAGAAATTGAAGCATTCGATTCTTTATATTATAATATAATGACTGTGGCTTCAAAACACGTTAGTGCAAATACCGAACAGACAAATACGCAAAACGCGCGTTGTGCACGGCCACGTTTACCTAAACTCGAACTATTCCATTTCGATAGTAAACTCGAAAATTGGCAAACATTTTATGACACCTTTTCTAGCTTAATACATAACAACGCTGAAATAAGCAACATAGAGAAATTTTATTATTTAATTACCTCAGTAAGCGGACAGGCATTAAACATTGTCAAAAGTCTGCCTGTTACAGCTGATAACTATACTATCGCATGGAATTTATTAATAAAGAGGTTCGAAAATAAACGAGTTTTAGCCACAAATTATTTAGATAGAATGTTTCAATTTAAACCACTATTAATCGAGTCGTCAGTAGGGCTCAACACATTTTTACAAACATTTCAAGAATGTTACAAAGCAATCAATTTATTAAATATTCCCGATTTATCAAGTTATCTATTGTTCTATATAGCATTCCGTAACCTAGACGCATCAACTCGCCGCGAATTTGAACAGAGTCGTGCGCATGATTCTCATCTACCTACATTCGATCATTTAATGCAGTTTGTCGAAAAACAGGTTCGCGTGTTGGAACTATCCGACCCTAAGATTAGTACGAACAAGGTTCAAAGTAGTACGAAGCCGATAACAGGCGCGATACCAAAGACTGGGTATAAACCGACCAGTTTTAGTAAGACATCCGCGCCTATACAAAAACCGTGTTTGACAGTGGCTAGTGTTAACCGGCCAAATAAAAATGTTAGCGTTGAGAGAACTTGTGCGTTCTGTGGTAAGTCATCGCATTCAATTTATAGGTGTTTTGCGTATAACGATTTAACACCTATTGAGCGTTTAAATAAAATTAGGGAATTAAAACTGTGTGAAAATTGTTTACGCGATGGACATTGTTTCAGTGAATGCCCCTCTAAAATTAAATGCACTTTATGTAAACAAGTTCACCACCATACTTTACATTTAGATACGAATTTAAATGAAGATAACAATAATACAATTTCGAGCAATAGTTCTAATCAAAATCATACAGTAGCCTTAACGTGTTCATCAAATTCCACAGTGCTACTGGGCACTGCTGTCATCCACGTGAAGGACAACTGGGGTTCTTACCATTCCTTACGTGCAGTGATTGATAGTGGAGCAATGAGTTCTTACTTAACTAACTCTTGCGCACAACGGCTAGGGTTGCCTCGGCGCAAGTGTAGTTTTCAACCGATTGGGTTAGGTGGCGTACCAGTGCAAGATTTCGGGCTAATTACATGTTCAATAAAACCTCGAAACTCATCTGGACCTACGCTTAAAACCGATTGTGTTGTTGTGTCTAAAATAACCGGTAACTTACCTACGACAATCTTATCAAATCAAATAATTAATCAATTCAAACATTTAGATTTGGCCGATCCTACATACTTCAAATCCGCTTCGATCGATATGTTACTCGCAGGTGATATTTTCCCGTACATATACGATGGTCAAAATATACTACCTAGCGCACCGGGTTTGCCCGTTGCGATGCATTCAATCTTCGGTTATGTGATCGCGGGCGAAGCAAGTTTAGAATGTAAACATATCGGGAATTCGTGTTTATTTTCTACAAATAAAAACGAAGTCTCGTCAAATATCGACAATATTATGAGTTCGTTTTGGGAAACAGAAAACGTGGGTTTTGATGTTCCGCGCAACCCTGACGACGAGTATACCGAGTCACTGTTTTCTACACAACATACTCGCGATGACACCGGGCGTTACACGGTCATTTATCCTTTTAAGCCTAATTTCGAATTGGGTCGCTCGGAGCAACAGGCTTTACGTCGTTTTAATAATTTAGAGTCAAAATTAAATTCTTCTCCCGATCTTAGAGCCCAGTATAATGACTTTATGCGTGAATATGAGAGCTTAGGTCACATGACATGTATTGGCGACTTGGGTACAGTCGAGTCGAAATACATTATACCACATTTTTGTGTATTGCGTCCGTCTAGTTCGACTACAAAACTACGTGTAGTGTTTGATGCGTCATGTAAAACCACTAATAATAATTCTTTAAATTCCGTGTTGTACGCTGGCCCTAAGCTCCAATCAGATATAAATGAGATTCTTATTAATTTTCGTATTCATAATTATTGTTTGTCCAGCGATATTTGTAAAATGTTTCGAATGACGTGGATAAAGCAATGTCAACGGCAATATCAGCATATTTTATGGAGGTTTTCTTCTGATCAACCTATCAAAGTTTACGAGTTGAATACCATAACATACGGTGTAGCTAGCAGTCCGTATCTAGCCATAAGAGTTCTGCACCAGCTGGCAGATGACGAAGCGGCTAATTATCCCTTGGCTTCGAAAATATTAAAGAAATCCTTCTTCGTTGACGATTTATTATACTCGGTAGCGACTCTAGAAGAAGCCATGCAGCTGCAGGACGAGCTCGTCGCTCTCCTAAACAGTGGCGGTTTTACCTTGCGCAAGTGGTCCAGCAACTGCACACAGCTGTTAGAGCGAGTTCCAGCTGATCATCGCGAAACGCCGATTACGTTTAAAGACGATAAGGATTTGTCTGTTAAGGTTCTAGGTCTTCAGTGGACACCAGGGGAAGACAGTTTTTCATTTTCAACTGTACCAGTATCCACCGTTGCTACTAAACGCAGTATTTTGTCGCAGATAGGACGTCAGTTCGATCCTTTAGGGTTCGTTGCTCCTTGCGTATTTTACGCTAAATGCCTTATGCAGAAGCTTTGGATCCTAAACCTAGGGTGGGATGATAGTCTTCCTCCAGAACTTGAAAGTGACTGGTTTGCTTACGCTTCAGAATTGCCTTTATTATCAAGCTTAAAGCACGAGCGCCAGGTCACTGTCAAAGGACATTCATACTACCAACTGCTAGGATTTTGCGATGCATCTAGTTTAGGTTATGCAGCTGTGGTATATTTACGCACCAATAACGCGGTCGGTGAGGTAAAAGTTAGTCTTGTCATTGCCAAGTCTAAGGTCGCGCCCTTAAAAACTGTTAGCATACCACGTCTCGAGCTAATGGCTGCTCATTTACTAGCTAAACTTGTTAAATACACACAATCAATTCTTTCAGATCAGTTGCAAGTAAATGAAACGTTATTGTTCACTGATTCGTCTGTGGTATTGGGATGGCTCAACACTCCGGCGCACAGCTTAAAAACATTCGTGGCCACACGTGTCACGAAGATTCTAGAAGCTGTAGCTAGCAAATGCTGGTTTCATGTCAGTGGCGTCTGTAATCCAGCTGATATTTGTTCGCGCGGTGCCCTTCCGTCTACCTTAGTTAACACACCGGAATGGTTAAGTGGTCCTACGTGGTCTTACACCTCTCCGGAGTCCTGGCCTGTGCGTTCAATCGAACAGTTTCGACATGAACCTTTGCCCGAGCTCAAAAACGTCATCATAGCTTTAGTCCAAACCTCTGAACAAACTAACGTAGAATCAAATACTCTATCTAATGTAATAGAAAAATATTCAAACTTTTCCAAACTTCTCAATGTAATTGCTAGGTGTTATCAATTTATCAATAACTGTAGATCAAACAAACTACAACGTAACGTAGGCTCTCCGTCCCTTAGGGAAGTAACTGCAGCTCATGACATCTTAGTCAAATCGGTACAACTCGAGCACTTCTCCGACGAAATCAACTCGTTGTCAAAAGGAGAAGAAAGTATCAAGTCTTTACGCAAGCTCAGTCCTTTCCTAGATGAGCGCAGTTTCCTCAGGGTAGGGGGTAGGCTTTCCGAGTCCAGCCTCCCCTATGAGAAAAAACATCCCCTATTATTACCTAAGAGTAGTCATTTTACAATATTACTGATCGACTATTATCATAAAATTTATTTACACGTAGGTCCACGCACCCTACAGAGTTTACTTAATCAAAAATATTGGATAATATCGGCTCGCAGTATAATTCGCTCTCGCATTCTTAAATGCTTATCGTGTTTTAAGGTTAATCCGCCAACCTTACAACCCCTTATGGGAAACCTTCCTAAGTTTAGATGTGAACAAGTTCACGCGTTTCACACTGTAGGAGTAGACACCGGAGGACCGCTCTTTGTAAAAGAGAGTAACAGGCGTAATGCGAAGCTCTCAAAAGCGTACCTTTGTTTGTTTGTCTGTTGCGCTACGCGCGCAGTACACTTAGAAGCGCTCACCGCTCTTACTACGGAGTGTTTCTTAGCGGCGTTCGACAGATTCACATCTAGGCGGGGTCTATGCCACACCTTAGTATCAGATAACGGACGTAATTTTACTGCAGCTGGTAAACATTTAGCCGAAGTTGTCAAATTTTATAAAAATAGCTCTGATCAAATTAATAACGGTTTAACGTCACGAAATGTGCACTGGAATTATAACCCACCAGCCGGTAGTCATTTCGGTGGTTTGTATGAAAGTGGCATTAAGTCGGCTAAATTACATTTAAAGCGTGTTTTAGGAACCAAAGCCTTAACTTTTGAAGAGCTCAGTACTCTGTTTTCGCGTATCGAGGCCGTGCTCAACTCGCGCCCTTTAACTAGTCTGTCTACTGATCCTAACGAATTTCAGATACTTACGCCAGGTCACTTCCTCGTAGGTCGTGAATTATTAGCTGTACCTGAATACTCTTTAACGGACGAACCGATCAATAGACTAACGCGTTGGCAGATGGTGCAGCAAGCCTCTCAACAGTTTTGGCATCTTTGGCGTAAAGAGTATCTTCATACTCTACAACAACGAGCGAAGTGGCAAACCAAGAGTCGTAATATTCAAGTGGGAGACCTTGTTTTGCTACACTCTGAATCTCCGCCGTTGCAATGGCCTCTCGGTCGAGTCACGAAGCTCTATCCCGGACCAGACGGAGTAGTCCGTGTGGTGAGCGTTCGTACTCGCACCGGCGAATTTATTCGCCCTGTTGTGAAGTTGAGTCCACTTCCAACAGATACTCAATAAAATTTCCTTTTTTTTTTAAACAATAATTTAGTCATTTAAGCAAACTTTAGATTAAAAATAATACAGTCCACTACTCATTTACTTATTTCAATATCACTACTCATTTACATAGTTCAATATCACTCTTATACATTTTACACATATTTCGATCGCATTTAATTTCAACAACTCTTCAAATAACTTCACATTGACACTATACCATGCCTGGTATGGTAACTGGGAAATCTCGTACATACTCGATTTCCGGTAGGGGGTAAATGTTGGGTTTTAAAATAGGCCTATCCTTTTCCCGCCCTCTTTTTTTCCACACTTGTCTATACATCGCGCGCACAGCATTGACACATAATGTCACCGATGCAAGCGCCTCTAGTGTCAGAGTTCAAAAAAAAACCTTCTTCTAAAAACGACTTCAAGAGCAGCGTGTACGCGTCCGCAATATAATTACAAAAAAAACCTAAAAAAGTGCAGTGAAAGTGCAGTGCAGTAACCAAGTAAGTCCTGCCCCTTTCCTAAGGCCTAGATTTATATATATTTTATCAATTTTATTACTTAATCAAACAGCTAGTATTTCAGCAATTTCTTTATACAGATTTCACTTTTTTACTAATTTATTTTTCACCACAAACTAAACAATGGTAAAGCAAATATCAGGAAGAATAGATTTAAAAATGATATTGCAAAGGGAGTTTAAATTGTCAATCGTCAGTCGTTTAAATCGTCTGATAAAAATAACTACAATAGCTATCGATCCTTTTAGGTCAGACTATAAGCGATACAATAAAAATTAAATTGCCTCATTATTCTAGTATATTATACTTCCACAACATATACGGCCACCACCTGGGGATCCTAGATTTGAGTCCCAGATCAGGCCAAATATATTTATTGGGCTGTTCCGTTCTTAGAAATAGCCCAGACTTAGGAAGTCGACAGTGTTATGCTCCCGTGTCTCAGAGAAAACGTTAAGCCCTCGGACCTACATCTGATCTCTGATCGGTCGTTAAAAATTGTCACCCTATCCCCCTACCAACTTTGAGATTAAAATGGATAGAAACTACACTACCATACAAAAATAGATGGAAAATTTTATATAAACCATATAAATATAGTTTTATATAAGCATACCAATTATTTTAAAGCAAATCTCATCTTGCCAATAGCAAAATATTTTATATTCATCGATACAACAATTCATGAGCACGAAATGAGAAAAAAATCATCGAGCTTTTTCCTCATTATTAATATTGAACTTTATACAAAACAGAATTAAGATAAAAAATATATATCAACTTTAGAATAATGCTCTTTTATACGAATCCAAGTATACATTATGTCAAATTAATTAGGTTTTATAAAACAAAAGAATCATCTTAGTGAAGTAGATTGTTGCTCTTTACATATAACTATCTCTTTTTCACGTCTTTATCGATTTCTGCCAATTAATTGATAGCAATATATGAGTAAATAATGTGGAATATCTATATTCAACCTTTTTAATGTCTTACTGCTAGGCACGGGCCTTCCTTCAATGCAAGGGAAATAAGACCATAGTCCACTACGCTGAAAAAATGCAGGTTGGCGGATTTAATATATTATCTTTCGAAACTTATTAGGTTCTCTTAGACATGTTAGGTTTCATTTTGACGGGTATGGGTAATTTTGTTTAGGTTAATTTTATGCAAAAAATATCCATTTTTGGACACTAATCTCCCCAAAGATCCCCACGCTAAGCAGCTGATTGTCATCAAATTGTCAGTGTAACTAGAAAACTAAAGTAATATCTCGCACAACATAGTCCTATAATAATAGCTGGTTAAATAATAAAGAATAAAAAGAAAAAAAACCAGCGATTTGACGAAAATGCTAGATATTTATGTTAACTGAATAAAAATGCCATATATCTCGTCTCCAACCTCATCTTATGCTAAAAGCGTGACGTGAATATAATGGCAGGTGCATTACGTGCTCTGGATTGAGGTGAGCTTAACAAGCTTTTCATAAAAAAGCTTATATTATAGAAACAAAAAGTTTTTTTCAACTTATTTAGTGGTTTTCTTAGTCTGTAAACTATTTATAAATTCTTTTTGTATAAATTTATTGTATACTTAAAGTTTTTTTACCCAAATACAAGTGAAATAAAATATTTTTCATTTGTGTAAGAACAGTGAGAAGAGTGTTGATGCTCCCTTTTTCCATTACACTAAGTGAATCCCGCGGTATAGTAGTCTAGTGCAGTTACTAGCTTAGGTCATACTAGGTATTTCACCCGGCGATGCTCGCGTAGTTCAATGTATTACTAACATAATACATAATAATATCTTCATAAATTATGGCCTACGTGCTACTTTGATACATAAGCTATATAATACACTATAGTTTCATCAAAATCTGTTAAGTAGTTTTTACATGAAAAAGTAACAAACATATATACATCCATACATCCTCACTAACTTTATAATATTAGAAAGATATTTGATGTACGTTTTCCATTAAGATAATATCATTTTTGAGATTAAAAAATTCGAGTGTGCTTTTTATTAGCCGATTGCGGCAAAGCCCAAAGGAGAGTTATGTGGTATATTTCCTCGCTATGTTTTCTCGTAGTTATTAAACGCCTTAACCGATTTTGATGATTCATACATCATTCGATTCGTCTTGATAACAGAAGTGTCATAGGATATGTAAATATCATTAAATATTAAACTGGGAGATTTCTCGCACCAATTTTTGTCTTTAAAAATTCGAAATCTATCGAGTGCCGTATTAAAAATAATATTTTTAAAATGAAAATGTATACATTTTATATGTTTAAAAGTGATTTGGAATAAGAAATTTTTAAATAAACTCCAAATTTTAAATTAAATTTCTTTTATTTCTTGTTTTCATCTTTTCCGCGAAAAAATACATTAGGATAGTTTCATTTAAAATGCCAAATATTTGCGTATTTGTTTTTGTTTTTTTTTTTATTATTTTGAAGGGCATTCCTTTAGATGTTTTAGAAAAAAGAAATTTAATGAAAAGGAATTTATATTCATTATATCTTATACAATGAATTGGGTTAAATTTATCTTGAACTTTTTTAACTTTTGAACGTTATATTATATGAGTCACGTATCTTCAGACATGTTTCTGGGGATTTGGTGGATTGTGTAAATAAACCTATTTCGTATGTCGCACACGTATTTTACTTACGAGTAAGTTTTAAGTTTAAAGATTTTTAATAATTTTCCAACCGACTTCAGAAAAGGAGGCTATGTATTCGGATTGTAAATAAATATTTTGGGACATTAACACACAGCACCAACTAGTTTCATGGTAAGCTACGAGGCCTGTGTTATGGATAACAGATAGTTAATACACTACACATGTATCATTTTAAATACATACAATGAATGCCTCCAGCGGGACTCGAACCTGCGACCGCTAGCACCGTCCAAATTGTGATTTGATTGTGTTTCTAATATACTAGCGACTTACCCTTGCCTCGTTCGGTAGCGTCCATAGGTGCAATATATCTAGTACTAAATATCATCTAAAACTCTTTAGCTGTTTTAGCGTGAAGGATAACAAATATACATATTCACACACATATGAACACTGGCCTATGTGTTACTCCAGGTCATGGTCTATCTTTACTAAATTTTATCTAAATTTGTTCAGCCGCTTGTGAGTGCAGATGTAACAAACATACACACATATATTTTTTTAATTTTACTTTATACAAAGCTGAAAGCAAATAATTAATATATTTGGGGATTCAAATAAAATTATCTATAAATTTTTTCATGGATTTATTTTGATTTTCGGTTCTCGAAGTTTTAATTGCTTTACAACAAGTTTTTGCATAAATCTAAGAAAGTACATAATAATATATTTATAATATATTTTGGGACTTAAATTATTGTGCTTATTGCAAAGAAAATAAATAAGTCTGACCTTAAAACAAAAAAATATAAAAATATCTATCTATATATTATGTTATATTATTTAAAGTCTTGAAGCTGTCTTAAAAATTGTAAAACCTTTCTTTGAGGTGGAAAATTTTAAAAATTAACAACGAAATAAGATCCTTTGCTGGAGTCAAGCCAAAGTACAGTTGAGCTGCACTGAACTACTTAAAAGCAATTTTTCTTCAATTTTGTACAGTGCATTTGTCTCATATATTTTAGTTATACATTTTATACTAGCGACCCTTTCTTACTATGCTCGGGTGCATATATATTTACGTTACTACGTTTGATATGTTACTCTAGGTCTTAATCTGTCTGTGTACTAAATTACACCCAAATCCGTCCAGCCGCTTATTCTACTACAGGCATCCAAAACAAAGACCCAGGCCAAAACAAGTCTAATATGCAATACAATGTACATTATTATATCTACTAGCAGAACCCGCGGCTTCACTTGCGCTAAAAGTACCTACACAAAAAAACTCCAAAAAGGTAGATTTCATACAAATTTTCTTCACACATTTTACCCCATTATGGAATGAATTTCGAAAAATGCTTGAACACATATTTATTTAATTGTATTGAAGAGCATTAATACCACGTTTCAAATAATTCTGATCATACATAATTTTTGGGTTTGTATTATAACGTATTTTCCCGTGGGAATGGGATAATCTCCCGCGGTAAAAAGTAGCCTATGTCACTCTCTACCCCTCCAACTATCTCCACACAAAAAAATCAAGCCAATCCGTCACTCCATTTCGACGTGAAAGAAAGACAAACAAACAAACACACCACATTCATAATATTAGTATGGATATTTTATACATATAATTAAATTAATTAGATAACTGATTGCTGTCTGTACATGCAAGATATTTGAGAAAAACTATTATTGGGGGCCTTTATTAACGCAATAGAACCCAAAATAATGATTTTTAGAATTTTTATTTGTTTGTCTATGCGTTTGTGCGCGCTAATCTCAGAAATAGCTTAACCGATTTGAAATAAGTTTTCACTATTATATTTTGGGTAGCTTCACTTAACATTTAATATATTTTTATTTCAATCGGTTCATAAACAAAAAAGTTATGTCAATTTAAATAATCACCTAGTGTATAATAATTCTATTCAAAAAGTTTTACTTACAAAAGCTCAACAAAGTTTTTTTTTAACAATAGAATATTTACAACGTATAGCGAAGAATAAGAACAAGACTTACATTTCATTTAATAAATAATTCATCTTAGTATGGGACCAATAGTCGAGTTTCTTCTTGCAAATTGTTTGATTTTGTTGTGAAATGTTTTAGTTTAGTTGTTTTCTACTTTGTCGCTTCAAACAAAGTGCGGTTATAAAAATTAAGAAAAACATCCTTAGATGTTTGGGCAAGTGCAAAAATAATATACGGAATGATTGACAAAAAAGATACAATCTAAGAAAAGTGGGTAGAAAGTTTTGAAGATTAAGATAATTATTTATACTTTAAGGTAGTTCAGTCAAAAATTTCGATGACCACAATGATGTGAACAAGCCAGCGTATGCAAGTAGTCATACGTTATAACTGTTATTAAACTATTTAAATGAAAGTAACTTTTCGGATTTAGTTGGTGTTTTATTTTGAGCTTTGGTTTTCGACGGTTTTAATGCTTTACAGTGAACGTGATCACGACAGAGACTAAGGTTTTTGGCGTATCAAAAGCTATGATATAGTTAAAACAGGCGGTGTCCCACAAAATTATAAAATAATTTAAAATAAATACCTTAGAATACATTTTAATTTAAATGGAAATAAAACAGCTACAAAATCCGAAAAGATAGTTTTCAAATATTCGGGTAAAACTAAAAAAGTATTATACTATTAGATCTTCAAAGTTGTAGCTTTAAAATCACATAGTTTTGGAGGCTGCTCTAAGAATACACTCTTAATCTATAGAAGATTGAATATTTACGTATTTTAACCGTCTTTACACACAGGAGGAGGTGCATTTTCAGTGAATATTTTTTATTGTGTGTATGTTGCGTTGTAAACTGTGATTCGACTCATAATTTTTTTTAAATACGAGGTATACGTTCTTTAAAACTCTCTTTAAAAAAAATTGATTAAAATATTTACAATGAATGAATCTTCCAATTACCATCTCACGATGATAACTTGTCGCATCAGGTAAAAATTTTGTTTTGTTGATGCGTGAAAGAACAAACATATTTTTATATCTCTTACATAATGGTGAAAGACAGACTAATTTTGATAAATCTTGCATATAATATGAGCATAATCGTGTGAGTAAAATTACTATCATGTTTATAAAGTACTAGCAGAACCCGCGGCTTCGCTCGCGCTAAAACTACAAAAAAACTCTAAAATGGTAGACTTCATACAAACTTTCATCTGCTATTTTACCCCCTTATGGGATGAATTTCGAAAAATGCTTAAACGCGTATTTATTTAATTGTATTGAAGAGCATTTATACCAAGTGTCAAGTAATTCTGATAATAAATATTATTTTTGGATTGTATTATAACGTGTTTTCCCGCGGAAAACTCGTTATAATACAATCCAACTCGGATAACCAGCTATCGTCACGCCGTCGATAAGTATCACGCCAATCCGCCAAGCCGTTTCGACGTGAAAGAAAGACAAACAAACAAACAAACAAACAAACAAACAAACAAACAAACAAACAAACAAACAAACAAACAAACAAACAAACACACTTTCACATTTATAAGTATAGATTAGCACATTTAACATATTTTAACAGTTAAGAGAGCACCAGAGCTTCCTGATATAATGTTAAATTATTATAATGCCATCCCATTTTATGTAAAAGGATAACATTTCGTTATAAATGCAGCGCTCAGTATGGGTTATGATTACAACGTCGTATCCCGCGGGAACTTTGTTATCCTACATAGGAAAAGTAATACTCTGTATAAATATTATATTTGAGTAGGAAACAGGATATCTTACTGGTTTTGGTTGTTTTTGTTCTAAAAATGTAGAATTTAGTTTACTTTCTATTGTACTGTTTAAGTTTAGAGATTTATAATTTATCCCTTTTAAAGTCCCATTGTTGGGCACAGGATATGAAGATTTTCTCAAGATGATAATTGTTTTCGCATTTTTTCATTCATTCATTGCATTCATTCGCATATAAAAAAATTGGCTTACTAATAAATAGCATTATTAGATTTGAACCGACTGCACTAACTCTTCAAGTCTGTCAAGATTATGTAAAATCGCGGCTTTAATTTTAGATTATTTGCAGGTTTATATGGAGAAAAAGTTACGGACAAATAAACAATATATAAAACAAAATTCTGTAACACACAAATTGCACATTCAAGGTATTGGAGATTCCTTTTAAGCATATAAGACGCCTGTGCCAGGAGACTTCTGTCTTCGCGTGCAAAATAAAAATATGGGAAGAAAGAATATGTAATTTTAGAATTATTAACAACTTACCCTCGCTTCGTCCGGGTTCGTCCCTAGGTACGTTTTAACAGTTAGTATGAATAGATAGACTATACGAGTATATTATAAAGCCTATAGTCTTCCTCAATAAACGAGCTATCTAATGCAAAAAAAACAAATTGCATTAGTAGTTCCTGAGATTAGCGCATGTTACGGAACTCGAATCGTCGCATCAGCATTGCTCTACAAACCTCGCGCGGTGACGACAAGATAAGGTCACACACACAGGTTGCAAGCAAGTGCAAGCGCAGCAGCCACCTACATTTCATCGATGCCAATGCCACAACTTCCTACAATAATGTAGTATAAAAGGCATTACTTGGCTGCATCTTCAATGATTTGATCTAACATCGATCGACAGTCATTTTAGAAGTAAGAACTTTTAGTTAATAAATTAGTTTTAAGTTAATTTGCATTTCTTTTCATCCCCTGGCTGCCTCCAAAACATAACTCGCGTTCAAACAAACAAACTCTGCCTCTTTATAATATTAATATAGATTATTTTAGTATATAAAACCCTAGGAAAAAATCATGTATAATTCTTACCTGACTCAGTCAGATCGACTCGACAGTTAAACCACCTCTACACGAATTCACAATCGCTTTTATATAAAAGAAATTAATAGATGTGTCCCACTGTGCTCGTATTGTAAATACACAATCCCCAGGATCGTTGAAAGCCCGCAATGCGGTTACTATCGGTTACATATGAGTGATAATTTTGGAACTTTTTACTTAAAAGGAATTTTCGCTTTACGATAAAAAAGCTTATCGTTTAAGAAAAAAATATTTTATAACAAGGGGCCTTTGAGAAAATGTCATTCTAGAATCGTTGAAGTTTTCGCGAATCCTAAATTTATCTATATTAATATACTAGCGACACATCCTCGCTTCACTCGGGTTCGATCCTTGTTACGTTTTAACGTTTAGAATAGATTTCTCAGAGATTAGATATTTTCCCGCAGTAAAAAGTAACTTGTATGTTGACCCGGAGAACCAGCTATTGTCATACCAAATTTCATCAAAATCTGTCTAGTGGTTTTCTCATGATACGATTCCAGACAGACAGTCAGACAGAGATAAATTCTAATAACTATATAGTCGGCCTCTGTATCGATAATAATTACTATTTCTATAAGATTTTCCAAAAATATTTTATGTAATGATTCGACTCAGTTTCGTGGATTTAAATTCCACCCCTATGTTAATGTATGAAGTGCCACCCTTATTATATTATATAATTTAACTACAGAGTTATCTAACGGTTCATATAAGGCACTTACCAAATATTTCAGCAATGTAACTCTAATAAGCTTTAAGATAATAGCTGAAACAAACGTACAGACGGACATAAGGAAATAAGGGTTCTCTTTTAGCCTTTTGCTTATAGAATCCTAAAATATCGATGTACCTTTCCATCCCATTGCAATATAATTATAGG
This sequence comes from Brenthis hecate, assembly GCA_951806755.1. Classification (NCBI taxonomy): domain Eukaryota; kingdom Metazoa; phylum Arthropoda; class Insecta; order Lepidoptera; family Nymphalidae; genus Brenthis; species Brenthis hecate. Next base: position 449,207 of record OX638261.1, read on the forward strand.
ATATATTCGAAAAATATTTTAAATATTTATTCATCTAATACGAAAACAGTAGAAAAACGTGTTCTTGAATCTCTCAATCTAAGTATTCCCGGCGGACGCGCGTATCCCGCAATGCGGCTATCGCTTCCTACAACTGATTTATATTAATTTTAACTTTTGAAACTACAAAGCTTTCTACAGTATTAAGTTTGCGTCTCATTTATTTTAATTGTTACAACATAAATTAGTTTAGACTGAAAAGTTAGTGAAGAGATAATAATAAAAATCGGTCAAGTGCGAGGTGAATTCGCACACGAAGGGTTCCATTTACTTTTCATTAATATGATATTTACTCTATGTATGCATTATATTAACTTCGAGGATCGATTGCGAACGTTAAAAAAAACTTGTATTTTTTTTATATATATTTTTTTGTTATTGCGGCAATAGAAATGAATACATACTGTGTGAAAATTTTAACTCTCAACGTATTACGTTTCATTAGATACAGCCCTCTGAGAGATGGACGGACGGACGGACAGCGGAGGCATAGTAATAGGGTTGAGTTGGCACGGAACCCTAAAAATGAAGACGTTTTTTTCCGGAAGAATTATTGTAATTTTGCATTAACTTTGCAATTTTTTTGATAAATATATACAATAACTTTTTTAAGATTTTCATTTGAATCATTTTATCATATACAAAATACAAAGAAAAAATCTATACTAATATTATTAAGAGATAAAATTTGTAAATTGTGAGTTTGTGACATTGTAGAGGGTAATCTCTAGATCTACAGAACCGTTTTAGATGAAATTTGGTAAGAATATATATAGTTTGAGACCCTGGGAAGGATATAGAATACTTTTTATTCCGGAAATAATAAGGGGTGAAAATGGGGATGAAAGTTTGTAAAGGGAATCAACTTAGTGACGAACCCGAGCGAAGCGAGGGTAAGTCGCTAGTGAGAAATACGATTCAAGAATTACAAATATAAAAATATGCTAATAAGCCATATTTACTGCAGGATCGATAGAATTATTATAATATGTAATTTCCATATTTTATCCTTAAACCATTGTGAAAACATGGCAACTGTAATGTTGGACCTTCTGGTAAATTCCTGTAACATTCCTATGGTCAATAAGCATTAAATACTTATTGATTAATTTATGTCAACAGACAGACATCTAAGTTTATAAACGGCAGATCAAAAGTAATATTTTTCATAAACAAATTGTAAGCATCGGCCTCGAGCCTGAGCGTAATGAGTTTCCTAGCCCTGGGGGATACAGCATATTTCTTTCTTGAATTGACTGAGTTTACTCAACTAGGCATTTTCTATAGATATTTTTGACATTTATAACGTTTCCAGGTGGTTTATAATATAGTATACAATCAACGCCATCTTTTGACAAATTTTAGTACTAAAACTAGCGTTAATCCAGCTCCATAGACACATACTACACACACACACGCACAAAAACACTACGACTTAGAGTAACTGTTCAGTTAGTAATTTTGCAAAAAAGGCAACAAGGGAAAAGCAAAAACGCAAAGCTAGTCCATATTAATATTATAAATGTGAAAGTGTGTTTATTTGTTTGTCCTTCTTTTACGTCAAAACGGAGTGCCGTATTGGCGTGATTTTATGTGTGGAGATAGTTGGAGGGCTGGAGAGTGACATAGGCTACTTTTTACCACTGGAGATTATCTCATTCCCACGGGAAAACACGTTATAATCCAAAAAAATATTTGTCATCAGAACTACTTGACACTTGGTATTAATGTTCTTCAATACAATGAAATAAATATGTGTTTTAGTACTTTTCAAAATTCATCCCATAAGGGGGTAAATTAGAGGATGAAAGTTTGTATGAAACCTACCTTATTAGCGATTTTTTTGTAGTTTTAGCGCGAGCGAAGCCGCGGATTCTGCTAGTATAATATAAATATATATTATAAAAATTTCGTATCACTGAAAAAAAACACGATACAACAGTTTTTGGTAATATTTCACTAAATATTCATAATATTTATATTACAATATATAGTTAAAAACTACTAAAATATCCTTACAGCAGGTGACTTACTCGTACCTAATGTAAGGGCCCAAATTAGAAATGTTCCGGGCATCTTCCCTTGGGAACAGTATTTTCGCACTAACTTCCCTAACAAGGTATAATTTATATACAGCTCATGTTTGCGTTTGTTATCACTCGTATATAGTATATACTCGTATATACACATTATAATATGAGGTTATGTATATAAGAAGTATTATTTGATTCTCAAGTTGTTAGATGTAATAATTTAGAGTTAGTTAAGTTTTAATAAAACCATCTTTTCAGATCTTTTTGCATTTAAATCGCAATTTCGAAGCTTCTTTTGTAAAATTATTTTAATATAATTAAAACAAAACTAATAAAAATAATGTGTTTAATAAAATTGAAAAAAAAAGAAATAGAATAATTCTAAAAAATGACTAAATACTATTTTTTTTTAATTTGAAATAAATGTATTTTTTTAATTAAAAGCAACTACAATATATTATATCACAGACATCTCGTACACAATTCAATATAAAAATACGCCAATCCGTTGCCAATTCATATAAAATTTCAAAATACCCAATAAAACCTGTTACACGTAGAAATTCTCGCGAGAAATTACAGTGACGAAATACCACAATTTTAAACAATGTATAGAAACGCTCTTTTATTACATTTTGTACTAGAATTCGTTTTATTGAATCTATAATAGTATAATAAAATATGTTAGTGTTACTTTGTTTATACATGTATTAAAAATATAAATAATTTCTTGGATTTCGGTAAATGTGATACAATATAAAAATGAATATTAAATGTTTTTTTTTTTTAGTTTTTGGGTTTCAAAAACTATAGTTATTATAGCCGATGTCTATCTACGAAAGTATAAAAAGATTTATATAGGAAAAGATAGGCATTAAAGTACCTTACAATTTTATCCACACTTAATATTATAAAGATAAAAGTGTGTTTTTGTTTGTTTGTTTGTCTTTCTTTCACGTCGAAGCAGCGTGTTAGTGACTAGCGGCATAGTTGAAGGGCTAAAGAGTGAGTGAGTATATCTCATTCCCATGAGAAAACACTCTATAACACAACCCTTAAGAGCTATACCTATGTATATATAATATACAGTCTATCTATTGCACACTAACCGTTAAAACGTAACTAGGGGCAAACCCGAGCGAAGCAAAGACGAGTCTTCTAATGATAATTATTACAGACGATGTCCACCAAAAAAAAATATACGATGATTTACTTATTATCAGTAAGTATAAGTAAAAAATACCTATAAGTAAATAAATAACAGCAAAATTTCAACTAGTTTTGCTCGAATGCTAAAGTTTTCAACTTTGTGGTGTAAAGCAGGTGCACGGAAGTCAAATGATATTGGACATTTCGAACTCGATCAAACTTTTTACATTACCACCATATTGATCGAATTGACATAATTTTTTGCGCGTTTTTAGTGTACTTGTGACTCGCCGTAAATTTACGTGACTTTTTTATTACCATCTAGAGCATATATTTAAATAAAACGGGCTACAAGGCACCACTCTGGCCGAAAGGTTGGCCGTCATGCAGATTTCCTCAAGAAATTTTTCTTCACCGTAACACAGTGGTAAACATGTTGAAAATGATTCACGCATGAAAATACCAGAGGGATAAGACTCGGGATTTGAACTCGCTTCAAGCTTGCTTCTCAAGCAAGCGCGTAACCACTGAGCTAGCTACCAGTGCGTTTAAAGCTGTCCCATACATAAATATTATTAGAAATCAAAAACAACATTTGGAATCATATCCTATGTTATTATTATTCCAAACAATACGAATATTTGTTGGGAAGTTAGAATATTGTTTTTTTTCATAAAAGCTTTAAGAACATCTGTTGCAGTGATCAGAATAGATATCTCTGAACAAATACTCGTATGGTTAGATCAAAGATCAATTCCAACAGTAATAATACTATAGTAATGTTACGGTCGATATAATAATCATATAAACACCTAATAACAAGTGTAAAACAATGAAACACTTTTCCTGTATTAATCGTTATATTGTCAAAAATTAATAGACCAATCGGAATCCGTTTATTTTTCAATTTTTTTTTAATTGAAAACCTGAAGTTGTATGATTTTAAAATGTTAGTAGGTATATAAGAAATATAAATTTGTAAAATGCCCCATATGCTCAGCTACCCCCGAGAAATGGGGGGAAGTAAAGCGTTGAAAAATAGTTTTTTTTTGTTGTTCAATAAACAAAAATTGACTCTTTCTTTTCGGTAATAAATCGAAAAATATCAATCCTAGGGAAAAAATGATAAGAATCAAAATTGTAAGGAATTTAATTTCAAATAATTTTATACTTACTATTTTTTGTGTAAAATTAAAAATAAACGAGCTATTCAATAAACAAAAATTAACCCTTAAATTCAAGATGGCGGATGACGCAACGGGTCTTTTACCCCGAAAATCTAAATTTAGACTTTCAGTGACCCCGAAAGAATTTCGAAGGAAAATTGATTTTAAAAATTATTACAATGTTTGCTCCTTTTTTGAGGTAATTCGACTGGGCTAATAAAATTTATAAATGTACATAAGAGGAACTCATACGTCCCGCCCAAACGTCCAAAATATATTCGTCGTCATACTTTTCCTACCTGCCTGGCACCTGTGTAGACAAACACCACAGAGGTTGTATGAAGGCGCTCCATGTCTAAACTAGCGGCGCGTAAAATAAGTGTATGGTAGTAATGTCACTCTATATTCCTGTCACCCTCGGACTCTGGTGGAACGACAATTCGATACGATCAATGAGAGATCAGGCGCAGATAAAACACCACAAAATTCCCACCTCACACCTGGGTTGTTAATGAGAATTTCTAACAGGCTCAAAAACTGAACTTAGCCTGACCCGGATCTCAAACCCGGGATCTCCGGATTCGCAGTCGTAGTGCTAGCTGTACCACTAGGGTAAAGTTATAGTAGTTAGCTCATGGAGATTCACACGTGCTATATAACAATGATATTGACATATTCCAATATAAAAACACTAAAATTTCAAAATTCAGTACTATGTACGTACCTACCTACATATTACATATTCGCAAGACTCTACCTAGAGCAAAGTTTTTCTTGTAACAAATCACAGTGTTTGATTTATTATGAGTGATAAATGAATACGCCTGTCGTCCAATTTCTCGCTAACTCTAAACCATATCCATCGTGATAAATGATATCGTCTAACACATTATCCTTTATCCAATACTTTTATATAAATGTTTGAATTCTGTTTGTCTATTTAAATGGTCGTTAGGGTAACTGTTCTCCTTTTAATACGCTTTTATAAGCTTCATCTGTATCTATCTATCTATCTGTCTATCTATGTAATCTTTAAACGCTTTTTTCACAATAATGTTAATTTTTTCCTTAATCATTTTATTCTTATATACTAAGCATTAATTTTTTTTATTTTTTAGTTCGATTCATCATAAATACGTGTTTTTTTAATTTTTTATATCTATATTCTATATCTATTCTTATATAGGTATGTATAATAAAATTCCAACTGAGTGGAATCTGTACATTAATTATTATTTTTGGAAAACCTTATTGAAATAGTTATTATTATCGATACATCGAGATATAATCAATAAGACCAACAGAGATAAGATCATCTCATACATCAATAGAGGCCGAATACATAGTTTTTACAATTTTTGTCTGTCTGTCTGGGGATGTATGACGAGAAAACCTCTAGACAGATTTTTATGAAATTTGATTTGATGATATCTGGTTATACGGGTCAAAGTTTAGGATACTTTTTACTGCGGGAAAATATTTCATCTCTGAGAAATCTATACTAACCTTAAAACGTAGGGACGTTCCCGAGCGGAGTGAGGATGTGTCGCAAGTTAAAGTACAAGTTTTTCTACATGTAATATTAGTGATAATGATCGATTTCGACCACGGCGGCCAATCTCACTGATACTAGCCAACTACACAGGAGATGTCTATCTATTAAAGTAACGCATGTGAACCAAAAGGATATTAATCAATAATAAATTCGAATCAATAAATCTTAAACACACACCTGAGTTACTTCCCCCTTTTTAAGTTGGTTAAAAAAATGCATACCCCATACTTTATGATGGTAAATAATATATATTTTTTATTAATCTTGTATTTTAAACATATTTTTGGTACAAAGGACTGGACTGAAACTATTTAATCCATGCCTTACAATGTAAGGGTTAAAGGCATTCAGACAAAACGAATTGGACCGGGACGGGTCATGTTAGTAAATTGTAAACGGATTCCCATTATTGATACTAATATTATACGCTAAAGTGTATCCATTTGTCTGTTTGTTATCTTTCACGGCTGAAAATCTGAATAGCTTGATGAAATATATTTGGCTTCCTATGGGAACTGTGTAATACACGATAATGCAGCCGGGGACAAAGGAAACGCACGTACTTCGTTGACCATTTATTTCTCAACTGACTGTACAAGCTAATTACACCTGCAATATAATAAACATAAATAAATCTACCCTCATACATCACACTTGAGATATCTAGTATAAATATTGCGATCTATGTCTCTCTTCCAAAGAATATATGAACAAAGGGACATCAAATTAAACATTATTAAAATATCAAATATTGCATGTATGTATGTACGTATTCAACCTTTTGTTAACGCACTGTTGGGTACAGGCATCCCTTCAATATCAGGCCATAGTCCACCACTCTGGCCAAAAGCGGATTGGCGGACTTCACATGTCTTTCGTAAACTTATAAGTTTCTCTAAGACAGCAAGTTTCCTCACGACATTTTCCTTCATCGTAAGACAAGTGGTAATCATGTCGGAAATGATTCGCACATGAAAATATCAGAGGTGCGGGACTCGAGACAAAACTCGCTTTTTCCGGTGTATCAAACGAGCGCATTACCACTGGACTACCACTGCGTTATATGTTATGACTAGCGACAAACAAACAAATCTATCCTACGGGAACCGTATATTTTTCCGGGATAGATAGTAACCTATATGTTATTCTGATGTACGAGCTACAATATTGTAAAGTTTCATTAAAATCCATTCAGTAGTTTTTCCGTGAGAGTTGCAAGCATCCATACATACAGACGTTCATAAATCCGCACAAACTTTCGCATTTATTATATTAGTATAGATATATGTTGAATATTTAAACGAAATATTTAATTACTTTCATGATTAAAATAACTTCTATTTCAAACGAAACTTACGTACCTACTACCTACTTATATACCTACCTAGGATGAGTACACTGAGATAAGCCGCCGTAACGAAAAATTAATCATGAGGATAATTATCGTGACTTGTAAACTGCCTTCAAGTCATACTTGTTTATTCTTATTACAATATTATTTTTATATTAATTAGTACAAAATAAAGAAATACGTTTTATATATATTTTGTAGAATATCACAGGAAAAGTCAGCCATCATGTTTCAAAACTATAAATATTTCAACTAGTTTAGTTATAAATTATTAGAAAACGCTTATTCTCAACGATTTCTTATTTCTTAGCTCCAGTTAAAAATCATGCACAGCATCAGCATCCACCGATATCAACTCCCCGCCGACCAATCCCTTTGTTTTGTTTATTTATTATTTCTATTTTTATTATATTTTTTTCGGTCTGACCATTCTTGTCATTTTTAATTGCCTCATTTATAAAGGTATCATAATGTACGCGCTCGCGTCCTCAGTGTGGCCAGTATAATCAATTAATAACTGTTTTATTATACATTAAAATAGCGAAACCTTCCATCTTATCTAAATATTTATTTCATCTTCATCACATTTATCACAACACTAGTTATAAAATGTTATCTAACAACATATCTTGTTTTCAGGTAAGTGATGATGTACTCGTAAATGCCAGCAGTTGGTAAGTTGTAGCCTACATAAGTCTCTTGAAATTGGCCTTAAAATAAAATTAGGCAAACATACTAATTTTTTTTGTATAAAAACGAGTTGTCTAACTCTTAAAATTTTACTTATATTTAATTATAATAAAATTTCTTTATTTATTAAATATAATAATAAGTAAATTTAAAAGAAAGACGTTTATTTTTTATGTATTGTATTCGAATAATGTGATAAAATATTGGTGTCACCGATTTGCTTCATTTTTACACGGATTGTAACAGCTATACTTATCTATTCTAGTAAGAATTAGCGAAATGAAAATAATTATGTCCCCATGGCCGATATCGGCTAATCTCACTGAAATTAGCTATATGTCTGCGCAAGAGATGCGATTTAGTGCAGAATTAGTATGCGTGCGTAAATGCAGTATCTATTCGTTTCACTATCAAACTCCTATGAGACGTCATTTTTTCACTGGTCTCTTCAATGCAAAACCTAAAAAATACTTAATAACTGTACTTGACCCGACACGAGACTCAAACCTAGGATCTAAGCTCGTAGCTCACACAATACCACAACATAGAGAATAATTAAGTTAAGCAGAAAATATCGGTACACCAAATAAAATGTAACTAGTCATAAATATTAAAATAAATACTTTTTACATTACCGCAATGTATGAGACTTACCAAAATAAATCAAATGAGCCCAAATTCATCAGATCAACTCGATGATATTAAATTATTCTAAAGTCTATTCGTTTAAAATTACTTAGAGAAATCCAAATCGATATGATAGTTAAAAATATTTTTCTTAGACATATAATTTATTTACAATAAAAAAATGACAAATATACTCAATTATTTATATACAAAACAAATGGCCAACATGGGCCAAGGGTTTCTACAGCAGAAAACAGTTCAGTATTACTATATAGTACCTGGGCGACCGAGCTTTGCTCGGAGTTTTTGGCCAAAAAAAAACATTAAAAAAAAACAAACTAAGAATTTGAATAAATACAAAAAAAAAACAAAATTAAAAACTTTGTGTCCGACCGGGATACGAACTCAGACACCGGAGGTTGTCAAACTTGCGCATTGGCCGCTTGACCATGATGCTTATATCTGAGTGTGCGAAATTATCGCACATATATTTTGCGTGGAATTATTAATTATTAATTTATTGAAATAATTCAAAAGAAATAATAAAGCTCTATTTATTTATTCATTTATTTATTATAAAGGCTTACTAACTAAATTTACATAAAAACATTTATTTAACATTATAATTTTATCTATTTGTATATAAATTTAAATTTAATTTAAAAGTATGCACAGCTTTTTATAGAATTATACCATTAAAATTTTATGTGGTTAAGAGTATATAAGGAGCCATTTCAGTTGTACAATAAACAAAAGAAGAAAAAAAAAACTAATCTAAATATTTAAATACACTTTCTTTTTAAATAAATTTAAACTATCAGAAAAATGTCTATATCACATTGCTGAAATATAAAAATTATATAATTTAGTGACTATTTATTAACTTATAATTTTTTTAACTAATAATTTTGTAATCTGGAATTAAATTATTTTTAAAAATCTTTAATATTATTTGAAATGATAATGTATATATATATATATATATATATATATATATATATATTATAGATATATATATATATATATATATATATATATATATATATAAATTATCATTAACAAATAAAAAATAAACAATCACAATAAATTAAATAATTCAATTGATAAATACTAAACATTTCACAATAATAAATATAAATAAAATGTCTTTCCATACCTTAATTCTGACAATAGTTGTTATAAATTAGGTATTAAATTTCATATTTAAATGTATTTATTTAGTAAATGTCTTTTTCATGTATAGACCCCTCTCGGTTAACTCCAAAGTAGTCCTGCATAGAGTTCTCCGTTGGAGATTATGCTTGTATGATTGCAAAGGGTTTTCTGTTTAAATTCTGTTTCCAATATATAATTTGTTTTCTGATATGCCTATCAAGTTTATAATTTTTATCTTTGTGTGTTCTTTTGATATTGTTGTAGGAAATGCTGCTTTTAATTCTAGAAGTTTTTTCTGGTGAAGATATATGTATAATATACCTTATGTATACCTTTTATGATATATGTATAGAACCTTTGTTCATTGTATGTCCTGTTTTTCTTTGGAGGGTTACGGTCGAATTCCCCCACAGTGACCGGCCGTACTGGGGGATAAAGATGAGGAAGTTCCTACTGCTATTTAATAAACTGTATCTTGCTGTGTTGTTTTTTAGTTGTTCCTGGTTATCATTTGTGTGGTTGAAAGTTAATTTTGGTTTTTGTAATATAAAGTCTTTAATATTACCAGGTATGGTTTTCTTTGTATGTTGTTTATTTGTTAGTTTTTTGTTTATAATTGAGGTAAAGGCGTTTCTGGAGATACAAGCAGACTTCTTTTATTTGAGTATTGGCGAGAAGTGTTCTTATTATTATCCACAATAATTAGTTTTGTTATATTTAAAGAAAGCTGTTTTGCCTAGGTCTTTTTGTTTACCTTCAGTTGGGCTCGTAACTCCTTGCGTTTGTTTAAGACTATTTTTCCTCTAGTTCATGATAGGATTTTTCACCTTCTTCTACTCTGAACATAAACCAAGTTCTTGCGCCTAATATGTCTTTCTAAATTATTTATTGAGGTACTTTGTTCCTGAATTTTTTTCTTAAGAACTTCCATTTTTATTTCTAAGTGTTTAAATTTCTCATTTAAGTATATTATTGTTGATTGTATTTTTTAATGTCTTCTTTCATTTCTAACATTGCTGTTTTTCTGTTGTCTTATTTCTTGTTGCATGTTTATTAGCAACTTTTTTATGTCCTCCATCTTATAAGTGTGTGAAGTTTGGAAGTAGAAAAGCTGATTAAAAAGAGCACCAATTATATCTATAAATAGTTGAATTGCAATTTTATACCGAGTATTAGTTTTTTGAGGTTATAAAACTTATGTTTTAATATTTGACGCTTTCACTTCACACAAATTATTTTGCTTTATTGTCATCACACACAGAAAAGATGGTTTTGCACTGATAGTATCTTTTAAATTATGTTTGTCACTTTTGTATTTGTTTGGTAGGTGAATTTTTTAAAAGCTCATTTGTTCTTCAACACATCAAGACTTGGTGATGTTTACATATTGCCCATAGGTTTTATCGATTAATTTGTAAAAAAATTATTCCATTTTTCTTTGGATTATTTTCCACTTAAATAAGTTTAAACTTGATGTAAATACGGACATGATGTTGACAGTTGCACAGTGGCGCCTCCCACCCACCAGAAGTGACAAGTGACAACTGACAATGCAAAAAATTGTGAAAATGCAAAAGAAAATCGCATGAAAATTCGAAAAACTCGCGTTTTTTCCAGATATAAGACTAATCTAGATCGATTTATCGCCCCCGAAACCCCATGTGTGCTAAATTTCATGAAAATCGTTGGAGCCGTTTCCAAAGATTCAGATTATATATTGATATATATATATTATATATATATATATATATAATATATATATATATATATATATATATATATATATATATATATATATATACAAGAATAGCTCGTTTAAATATATAAGATAAATATTCAGATATAATTATGGTCGAATTTTCACCACTGGGCGACCACTAGTACGTATTACATCCTATGTTAGATGTGCCTTTTAATAGTGAATTTAATTTCAAATAAAAATATACGTAAAACATAGAGATGCAAAAATAACTTTTAGTGCTCTACTTGCTGTCGACAAACTGTAGAGTTTGGCAACATTTGTACAAGAATAACAACTGTTCTATTTTTGTTAACAAATTTACACATATTTATAGTAAAATTGTATAAGGTTCAGTTGAATGTTGAATATTTATGAAAAATTTCCATAATATAAAGGTCCATATCAATTAAGCACATTTGAATCGTTAATATATACTATATAATACTAGTATTATTATTGCTAAAGTTTGTGAGTTTGATATTATAGGTTTTAAATGTATATCTTTTCTGATTTTGCTGCGGTTTTAATTAAAATTTTGACTCCCAAAGTTTTGCATGATTTACAGCAATCATGGTCATGGGAGAGATCCTGAGATAAAAAAATATAAAAAAACCTTGACAAAGTTCTAAAAGATACTTTCATTTAAAATGAGAAATATTTGCGTAAGTCTAAGATAGTATTATATTATAGGTTTTTTTATTGTACGTCATATTATGCGCGTGAAGTAAAACTAATTTTAATTTAAAATACCTGTGTTTTAGTCCATATACATATACCAATATTTATCGCAAAACAGAATCAAACATGCGATATATGTACATGTGATAAACATTCCTTTCTCACTATGCCATAGTATATTATATCAAAATTAAAACCCCAGTGCATCTCTACGCATGCTTTACTTTGATCGATGACTCTATGTAGGCAGTAATTGATGAATTGTCATTCGACTCTCATTAGCAGTCATCAATAATACAGCTTGCATGCGCTCTACGTATACCATCTGGTAGTAGCACTATTATGTTAGCAATTTCCCGCTTATTGCAATAAAAGCCATACCTCATAACCACTAGACGTCAACTACTAAAACGTGTATATATATATATATATATATATATATATATATATATATATACAAATCAATTGTTGTTCGTTAGTCTCGCTAAAACTCAAAAACGGCTGGACCGATTCGAATATTTATTTTTTCTTTTTTTGTTTTATTGGAGATGTATCAGGGGTGGTTTAAAATAAAACAAAATAAGGAAAATTCAAAAAAAAACTGCTGGAAATTCGAAAAGTTTAGAGATGTTTATTTTGTATGGGAATCACTAATCGCTAAAACGTATCTAGCGAAGAACCCGAGCAAAGCGAGAGTGAGTCGCTAGTTTCTAATATTAAAAAATATATATTATAATTGGTGCTTAATACAAGGTTCTCTCATACATGCAGATTTCCTCACGATATTTTCCTTTACTGCAAAACAAGTGGTAATCATAATGGAAATGATTCGCACATGAAAATATCTTAGGTGCGAGTCTCGGGATATGTACCAGCTTTACTCGGTTTCGCAAGGTACCGTGTTATCACCGGGTGACCACCGCTTTTGATACAATATATCAAGCAATTATTTTTTTAATTTGATCAAAAATCAATGTCTGTTGTATTTTTATTCAAAAAAAACGGAAACAAGTGTTCAATAGGTTGAAGGAGTACGATCTGGCAACAAGCCAGACTCCCATCTGGCGGCCGACCTTAAGATCATCTATACTAATAATAATATGTATTCTCCGACTTTATAAGTAACACTGCTTGTAACTTAAATTAACATTCCAGATTTCTTTCTTTAAACAACTAAATAACCTATATTTTAATAATATACGAGGATATAGAGTAAACCTATAAATTCTAAGCTCAGCGACATTACTTCAGCGAAGATAATTTTCGGTAATGTCAGAATTTAAATTGCTTTACTTATACTGTATTCATGAATGTTATAAATATAAAATTATGTTTATTTTACTTTGCAAAAATAAAGAACATGTTGAACGTGATTTTGTCATAAATTTTGACAATATAATCAACCCTTTTTTAACGTCCCTTTGCTGTGCAGGGGCCTCCCTTCAATACGAGGGGTATCAAGCCATAGTCCACCACGCTGGCCAAGTGCAGATTGGTAGACTGCACAGTGCACATGTCTTTCGAGAATTTGCTAAGTTCTCTTAGACATGTAGGTTTCTTCAAGCTGTTTTCTTTCACCGTAAGACAAATGGTAATCATTTTAAAAATGATTAGTACAACAGAATATCAGAGGCGCGAGACACGAGACATTTCGTATATACCAAAGTTGTTTCAGCGAGAATAAGTAACTAAAACACACATACATACACACACACACACACACACACACACTCACACACACACACACACACACACACACACACACACACACACACACACACACACACACACACACACACACACACACACACACACACACACACAACACACACACACACACACACACACACACACACACACACACACACACACACCACACACACACACACACACACACACACACACACACACAACACACACACACACACACACACAACACACACACACACCACACACACACACACACACACACACACACACACACACACACACACACACACACACACACCACACACACACACACACACACACACACACACACACAACACACACACACACACACACACACACACACACACACACACCACACACACACACACACACACACACCACACACACACACACCACACACACACACACACACACACACACACACACACACACACACACACACACACACACACACACACACACACACACACACACACACACACACACACACACACACACACACACACACACACACACACACACACACACACACACACACACACACACACACACACACACACACACACACACACACACACACACACACACACACACACACACACACACACACCACACCACACACAACACACACACACACACACACACACACACACACACACACACACACACACACACACACACACACACACAACACACACACACACACACACACACACACACACACACACACACAAACACACACACACACACACACACACACACACACACACACACATATACACGCGCGAACACACGCATGCACGCACGCACGCATGCATATAATATAAACTTTTGCATTTATATGCATATACATTCCGATATGTACACAGTAAGCAAAAACGAAATAATATGTTATAGTAAAATATTTTCCTACCCACTTTCTTTATGTGAGCTCAATACTACTGAAGGATCACCTGGAACAGTAACAAATGGATGTAAGATAACTCAAAGGAAACTTTTAAAACCTATAGAACCTCTAATATCAATCATTCAGGATAAACTTAGATAGTGGTTAGAGGACACTTTGTATCCAACAAAATTGATTAGTTTTACTTAGGCAATGATAAACTTTATATTTTCTCTTAAATCTAACTCTAGTCTATGACTTTTTACATTTCGTTTACATTTGTTGGTCTGTTTTACTTGTAAAGAAGTTCTTATAACATAATAGATACGTCTTTAAAAACATTTATTTATCTATCTGTCAATCTGTATATGTATGTATGTACATTATATTTTTTATTCCAGTTTATTAATACAAGTGATTCTAATTCAGATTTCAAAATTTGATTTACACAATCATACCGACTAAAAAACATCTCAAGTCAAAAACTTAAAAGCTTACTGAAAAAACTCATTAATATTATATAATTAAGAAATATAACTTTTCTATTCTTCAGAATAGAGAGAGCGTTAATATGAAAAATAAATGGCCGCAATTAATAACGTAATGAGTACACTTTGTTAGAGAATATTAGCTACTGTTGCTGTAAATCACTATAATTTCGAGATTAAAAGCTAATATATTGTATGGAAGTTTACTTTTCCTAGTGATTTATTTTCTGATGAGTTTATATGATTATACGAAACATATTAAAAATGAAATTATACTTGAAACTATTTTAAATAGCAGATTAAAATTTCAAATTATTATTATAATAAAGAAATTAAGAGAAGGCGTAGAGTCTTGTATACGTACACCAAATGCCGTACTGCAATTGTATGCAGTCTTTTTTAACATCCCACTGCCGGGCACGGGCCTCCCTTCAGAGGAGTGTCAGGCTATAATCCACCGCACCAGCCGATAGTTCGAAAATATCAGGTGTACGAGACCCCGGATTTGAACTCGCTTCAATTGGTTTTCCAAACAAACGCGTTACCACTGGGCTAACACTGTCTTAGTAACATATTACAATAACCCAATGCTAGGGGCTACCACGTGTGAAGAGAAGAGTGAAGTGAAGACGTGGAACTAGAAACATAATATACTTGTCTAGCACATCCCATAGAGTAAAAGAGAAAGAGAAGAATAGAGGGAAATAGCAAATAGCAATAAATAAATGTATTTGTTGCACGCTGAAGCCCAAAGTATCAACAGTTTGGTACTAAAATACATTATATTGAAAATTATTATTTTTTAATCTACTTTAACATCAGTTTAAAAATAACTGTTTCGCTTTTTATATTGAATTTTCCTAAAAATATATTATATTGAAGTATCCTTAAAGTACAAATAGTATTTGCAAAATAAGAATCATGAAAAGTTTGTCAGTTTGTTTTTGCAAAGGTATTACATATTATACACATAACAAACATACACACTAATAAATTTGCATTCAAGTACCTCTGGCTTATCGAAGTCGGTTAAAAATATAATAAATAGATATGCGCAGTTATTATCTTCTTGAGTATTTTCTCAACAAGATGCAATTTCTCAGCTCATAAAGATAAAAGAAAGCCCCGAGAGTACAAACTAATATTTTTCTTCCATTCACGTAGCACTTCGTAGCGCCTCGTAGCACTTCGTAGCTACTTGCTACGTAATAAAGACTACTTAGAAATATACATTTTATAATTTAAAACGATATGTTGGAGATGATTCAGTAAACTAATATTTTTTATTGTTAAAAATGCATCACACTTGTCCATTTTCTTTTATTAGCTATTAGCGACACACCTTTGCTTCACTCGGGTTCACCCCTACTTACGTTTTAACGTTTAGTATGGATTTCTCAGAGACAAGGTATTTTCTCGCAGTAAGTATCCTATATATTGACCTGGATATCCAGCATTCATCATACCAAATTTCATCAAAATCCGTGTAAATATTTTCTGGTGATGCGTTCTTAGAGTGACAAAAATTCTAAAAACTATAGATTAAGCCTCTGTATCGATAATATTGACTATTTCAATAAGATTTTCTAAAAAAATATTTCATGTTCAACTCATAATTTTATTATATGTAAAGACTGGTAACTCAACCTCGCTTTGTTCGAGTGCGTCCCCAGCTTATACTAAACAGTAGTCTACGCGTTACTCTAGTAACAAGTTCATAATTTATCTTTACATATACACACAAACTTCCGTAATTATAAAAGTACAAGGTTTTCCCTTAAACTAAATTTAATGTTATTTACGTGTATGGTTCTTGTATATTGCTTATTAATTTTTTGTTATTATTTATTCCAATGGTTGAAATTATTTTACAGTAAAACTAAATTGTTTTACACAAACTTTTGTCTCTTTTTTAAACCCAAAGGCTATGAATTTTCAACAACCCCTTTGTTATAAAACAACAATAATTCACGCTTCTAGAACCAGCGAAACGCTGTAAATGGAATAATAATTATAATAATAATATTTATTTAGTAGTACTAACAGTAGATGCGGCATCGCCCGCGTTCAAACTTCTTAATGCTAGCAAACTTCACACAATCGCCCGCTGGGCTAATCAGATGATTGCCTAAAAATTTAATCAAAATATATGTATATAATTATATTAGTATAAATAATTATCTTTCTGTTACCGTAAAGTATATGTATATTTACAAAATAAAACGTAATTAGTAATTATCACCAATTTTTATTAAAATTCTGCGACTTAAAAACAGATGTACAAGCATTTATCCTTTACATTCCAGCGATTATTCACAAACGGACAAACAGACTCTTCATACAATAGTCACAATGGCACAATTGGGTCAGTTATGTTAGAGAAAGCAGCTATCATGAAGGTGCCATGTAGGTTTGCTCTGGAACTAGAGATTTAGGTGTCAAGTGTAGAGCCACGAGAAGGGCAAATAGAATTTGTAATTTACTATTTCTCTTTTATAACGCTTCTCACGTGCAGTATAATAAAGGCAGTGGCAGCTGTGGTGACGTGCTCGCTTTACTAAGTGAACTGGGCTCAAATCTCAGATTTCGCATTTCTGATAGTCGAATGTGCGAATCACGAATTAAATGCTTTATGGTGAAGGTAAAAATCGCCTAGAAATCTACATGCCTTAGAAAATAGAATCGAAATGTAGAGTCCACCCCGCACTTAGCCACCGTGGCGGACTATGATCTGATCCCCTTCATATTGAATGGAGATCTGTGCCCAGCCAAGTATATACATAATTTTTATTAATTTTTATATTATTTCGGTAACCAAAAACCGTCATCTGTACTGGTTTTCACCAAAAGGCGAATTGGTAGGTAACGAGAGGACGAAGAAATAGAGAAAGAAAATGTGATTGATTATCTTGGTCGGGCATTCGACTTCCTTATTCACTTAATACAACATAATATTTCGGCACGCCATGAAAGAGAGAGACTAGTCCTTCCCGGATGGAGCTTATATTAAAATATTCATAGCTAGCTAAATTAATAATTAAAAAAATAATAATACCAAGATAATATAAACTTATGATTTTAAATTTAAACTAAAAATACTTCACTGTCGCACTTCCTATGGCTCCACACAAGTTGAGAGCATATCGTAGCATTTTCAGGATATCTAGCTCTCAAGGATGCTCCGACAATGGAACATGAAGTGAGTTCATGCTTTTGGGAAATTAATCATTTACGTTTTGTTGAGATGAAGAATGTGTAGATTTTCTTTATGAAATATTTGTGTTAAATAAAGTATTTCGTGTAGAGTGATTTATTAGCTTATAATATTATTTGTTCATGTAATTTTTATCATTATTATAAATATATTTATGCTATTTCTTTTATGGGATTGTTAGATATTATGTACATTGTACGTAATGGCTCTTCATTTATTTAATATACATACGAGTATATACGAGAGGTAATACTATTCTTAATTATATGTTATGTACGACACAAAACACAACGTCTCTCTGTTCTTTGTAAAGTAAATAACAACGAAAATTACGTATAATTTCGTCGCTGTCAAGGAGTAAAAATAATTTCTATTTATTATATATTACTCTTTAAGAAAGAAATTTATATGACGAAACCACAATAATTATTTTATTAATATAAATATTTATATTAATACTAGCTACTGAAAAACAAACACAAACCAATCCCACGGGAACCGTACATTTTTTTAGAATAAAAAGTAATTTATGTGCTATTCCAGACTATCTCTGTGCCAAATTTCATCCAGATTTGTTCTGCCGTTCTGGCGTGATTGAGTAACAAACATCCATCCATCTATCCACACAAACTTACATATTTTATAATACGGGGTTACTACGGATTTATAATATTTATAAGATATATTTTTATTCGCGTGCGTTATCTATTTGCATTTCCTCTTAAAAAGCTATTTACATTGAAAAATATAGTACTGTGGTCTTTTAGTATTTTTATTTCATAAATTAAATTATTTAGTACAGCGCCATCTTCTGATCAGTAGTCGTTTTAAGGAGGATGTTTCAATAGAATTGTCTTTTAGATTCAAATCTTATTTCGCTTGCGCCTTCTAGCGACAAGTTGCAAATATTTCTTCTTTAAACGCCATCTAGTGGTATAAAGTAAATAATTTTCAATTAAGTTAATTTGATAACGCCATCTACACAAAGCAAAGGAAATCACGAAGACTGTATTTCGCATAGACTTCGCAGTCTTCTCCTTTTATTAACAATAGATGGCGCTAGTTTAAGTATTGTTTGCCTTAATTATATTATTAATATATTATGTATACGAAGAACATTTTTATTATATTTTTTAACTATGTTTTACTTCATTGTGAATATTTTTCAACTAGGCATAAACAAAACACGACTATGGTTATTATTATCATATTTTCTTGACTGAGTTCATGCAACACGATAATCATTACGTTCATGCCACAAATATAAAATATACATTGCATTAAGTATATTTTTTCCTGTACCAAATAATTTGAATAAACAAAAAATACCATTTACTTTTTTCGAACAAAATTGCAGGATTAGTTCTATACAAAAATATTCAGTGTCATTCACAACATATTCTAGTAAACATGCAAATAGCAACACCGTTACGTGATAGCGCAACTACCGTTCAAATATTGGTAGTTTTACATGTAAAATAGAACGTATTAATATGGATATAGATAACGACACACACGGCATCTAATACGATAATATTTTCAACGAACCGATTCATTCAGAATTTTGCTGCAACCTTTGTTGATTAAAGAGTTCAATATAGAGTATAGACTAAATACTGATAGTACTAAATATCTAGAATTAGATAAAATTGAATTTTTAAAAAAGAGATGTTTTATTGACAACTTATTATCGGTAACTTCAGTAATTTATATTAATAACAGATACAACAATTAGAAAAAACCGACTCCCAAACACTAAAAAGTAAAAAAAATAATCGAACGCGACTTTTCATTTACTTTAGATACCTAATCAAATATTTTCTAAGTCGGTGCCAGTCGACAATGCTTTAATATATGAGTATCAAATATTAAATATATAAATATGACAATTATGAAGTTTACGTTTCGTGATCTACCCTAGTTAGGTATATAGATTTGTTTTAATTTGCATCGGAAATCCGTCAAAAGAGTCAAAAAATATTTTCTTTGCCGTCTTCAAAAAGAAGGAGAATCTAATGGAATTGTGTAATATGCCAATTGTAATCGATTTTCATAAAATAAAAAAAAACCTTAGAGTGGAAAAAATACTTTTAAGTGAGTTAGAAGTCAGTGTACCTCTTATGGTAGTGTAAATGGTTCCTTTGTACCACCATTCCCTAGTTAAAAATGATGTTAATATCTACATCTATAAAGAGCGCGTAAGCAAAAACTAGCACCTACTTTACTCTCAATAATATATAACAAGTCATTATCGATTTTTATTCTATTTTAATAAAATTCCCAGTCAAAAAGAATAGAAAAATATCCTATACGATACCGAGCTATGTGAATACTATTTTTTATTCTTCACCAAGTTGAATTAAAATTCACGTCATATTTTCGTATATCATAGGAATTTTATATAGATTTTCTATCTATTGCCTTTTTTTCAGATATAAAAGACATCATACGAGTATGTACTAAATCAATAACCAACAAGTAATCATGACAAATTATGTAAAAAATCACTAAATTCACTTTCAAATAGCTAAGCTTATTTTATTATATTATGTTTTTAAATAGCAACCGCTCGCGACTGCGCTCATATGAAAATGTGTGGATATAAAAGGTATGATACAATCTACACATGGTCGTTGGCAAATTCCATACAAAACCGTTCAGCGGATTAAGCTTACATAGGTAACAAACAGAATTATTTTCACATCTATACATCTTACCCATAAGAAAGTTTTGAGTTGAATCTGTACATTAAATATTTTTTGGAAAATCTTATTGAAATAGACATTATTATCGATACAGAGGCCGAATCTATAGTTTTTAGAATTTTTGTCTGTTTGTCTGTCTGGGAACGCATCACGAGAACACAACTGGACAGATTTTGATGAAATGTGGTATGATGATAGCTGGTCATTCCGGGTCAATATATAGGATACTTTTTACTGCAGGAAAATATCTTATCTCTGAGAAATACATAATATATTATACTAACCGTTAAAACGTAAATAGGGACGTCGAATAGAGTAAGAGGTTAATAATAATAATATTATAATATGGATTAACTTTCTTTTGGTATATTCTTTCTATTTTATTCCAAAAAAAGGTCTCTTTCACGCATGAAATTATACAGTTTTCTAAATACTAGTTATTGTATCGAGATTGGTTCCGAAAAAAAAACGATACAAGCAAACTAATGTGTAAAAGCTAGTATAAAACACATTGAAGTTAAAGTTACTACAATCTGAGATTACACTAAAAAGTCCAAAGAAAAATAGCTGTGAAAGCGGAAAACCTTTTCGAAGTAAGCTTTAATTACAATGACAAATTGGCTTAGTTTGCGTGCAAGTGACGCGGACTGTGACAGAGTTCCATTTACGTAATGCATAAGTTTTAGACCCTTACATCGCGAAAAATTAAACTTTCTAGTTTACATTTAATTACATGAAATTAATGTTCAGAAGCAGGAGATTTGTTATTTTAACACACTTCAATGATGAAATAATTTTGAACTCTTCATTTAGGTTTTAACCGCTGCTTCACGCGGCTTTGTAATTTCTGAAATATACGAATATTTAAATAGTTTATTTTTAAGGTATTTAATCATACTATGTACTTATTTATAAATGCGGCAGTTTTTATTTTTGCTTATGATTAATACACAGATTATAGATTATCACCTGAAGTAGTAGGCCACTAGGTATATCCTATTAGTAATATTATAAATGCAAAAGTTTGGATAGATGGATGTTTGTTACTCTTTCCAGAAAGGCTGACTGGATCTGGATGAAATTTGGCACAGAGATAGATTATAGTCTGGAATAGTACATAGGTTATTTTTTATCCCGGAAAAATATACGATTCCCGTGGGACAAATATATTTTTGTTTTTTTCACAGAGTTTTCTATTCCATACGAACTGTTAAAACGTACCTAGAGACAAACGTGAGCGAAGCGATGGTGAGTCGCTAGTTATTAATATTTTTTTCCAAGCGGTAGCACGACCTGTATATAATATTTTATGAATAAAAGGTGTCTAGAGACACGCCATACCACGAATGGATTTTTTAATATATTTTCATGTTCCTCACAAACGACTTTTCATTTGATTACCACATTGATGCACTACACAAACTCAATGCAATACAGGAATTTCATACAGAATCATATATATGACCCACAAGTTGAAACTGTCTCCGGATTTTATATCGAGTTGTGATTGGTGACCATCCTGCACAAAAATTGGACCATAAATACAACAGCACCTTCACAGAGTACTCTTAGAATACAGAGACTCATAGAATACTTCTTTAAAACTATTCTTCGTTTTTTCTTATCTACTGTCATATTTTTCTTCTTCTTCTTCATCAACATGTCACATCTGTAGGTCGAAATAGTTTTACCACGCGCGGACATCGAAGCCAAGCTTTAAGTACAGATTATAGTATATTATGAATTATGATTATTAATTATAAATAAACAAGATGACCCGACAGATGTTATTTTATCCAAATTTCACAAGCTTTTGTTTAACTTGCAATGTTTAATTATGTACCCATATTTGTTCCGGTCAAATCTTGCAACTGAATGTGGCATCTTTTTAAATCCAACATGGCGGACTTCCAACGATGGCTGACTATGTTTTTATGCACCCTCATGATATGGATATCAAAAGAAAGGGTTCGCTGGGAAGAATACGAATAAATACCTAAAAAATAAAAAATAAATATTAAATTAAATCAAACCCATTTATTACAGTACACAATTTATATGATATAAAATCTATTTTTTACTTTCTTAGATTTACGCGAATATTTTTGACATTTAGAATAAAACTATTTTTCGGATTTTTTCAAGGATTTATTTTGATTTTTGGTTCCCGACGTTTCGGAGATATTTATGTGTCAAATATTTGCGTAAATTTCAAAAATATTATTCATACTAACAGAACTCACGCTAAAACTACAAAAAATCTCTAAAAAGGTAAGTCTCATATAATCTGTCATCCCCTATTTTGCCCCCTTATAGGATGAATTTCGGAAAATGCTTTAGCATATTTTAACACGTATTTAATTAATTTTATTGAAGAGCATTAATACCAAGTTTCAAGTAATTTTGATCATAAATATTTTTTTGATTGTATTATAACGTGTTTTCCCGTGGGAATTAGATGATCTCCCGCGGTAAGAAGTAGCCTATATCACTCTCCAGTCCTCCAACTATCTCCACACAAAAAATCACGCCAATCCGTCACTCCGTATCGAAGGATAATCGACGTGAAAGAAGGACAAACAAACAAACAAACAAACAAACAAATAAACAAACAAACAAACAAACAAACAAACAAACAAACAAACAAAAAAAAAAACAAACAAACACACTTTCACATTTATTCATTTATAATATTAGTATGGATTTTATAAGTTTTAATGTAAATTGCTTCGTCTAATATATTAAATCACATAAAGAAGCTGTGTGCTATCAAATACGTGTATAACTCTAAAGTCCTATATACTTTAATCTAAGCCTTTACCAAACTCTACTTGTACTTTAGAGTTGCCAACTCAAAGCGAAAGCTCACTAAAGTTCTTGTTTGAGTTGTATGATAAAATAACATACATATGTACGTTATATTAAACGAATATTCCCTTTATTCAAAATCTGATGTTATATACATATTATACAGTTAAAACTTTTAACATTGTAAAAAAAACTATTTTTATCATTTTTTTTTGCGTTTCATTTTGATTATTTTTTATGTAAGTACGTCTGTCGTGCCTTTCTATATTGATGGTACCGTATCAAAAATCACTTAACTTTGCAATTAGTTACTAAATTTAAAAGTATTTAAATTTTTAATAAAGTAAAAAATAAATATTGAAAATATCAAGTTTCACTCAAAGAAAAAAATATTCTATCTTTAAAATTAAAAATATGTAGTTTAAAAAATTAAAAAAAAAAACATGCTTTTTCACCCACTAAAAATCATTAATAATTTTGACTCTTCCGCAACACACTTCCGCTAAACTCATTTATCCAATGTACATATTCACTTACCCCTCAGTCACGCCTAAAAAAGTTTTACTTCAAAAAGCTTAATAAATTTCTTAATAATAATACTGAATATTAATTTTTTTATAGTTCGTTTATTTCATCCTATGTACATATGTACATATATAGATATGTCCAGTATACCTCTGAACGTGACATTAGTGCCTAATGCATACACGTGTCACCGCAAACTAAATCCGCAACCCGCTACCAGGTCCGTTGATCGCTCGACCACATTTTATTGACATCATGAAACATGATGAGACATGACAATAAATGATGTGACGTGACGAGACTATTACGTAGCGATTGATGAACGAGGCTGTGGCTCTGCAATCAGTGAATGAAATAAATATAGATAACATGTTAAAATTAAATACTGTTTTTCTACAACGTATTGTTAATTAATACTAGCGACTCACCCTCGCGTCCTGTACGTTTTATGGGTTAGGATGTATATTTACATAAGTATGGTGAGTTTTATCCCTTACTTGAGAAATTATTGATTTCCCATACAAAATTCCAACGCTTCCTTTTGACCCACTTTTTAGCCACTTAGGGATGATTTCCTAGATAAAAACTAACTCCATATCTAATTTCATCTAAATAACTCAAAAACAAATAATTAACAGTGAAAAGATAACAGACACACAGAGTTATTTTCGCGTTTATAATATTAGTATGGATGTGAACAAAAATTATTATATCATAACATTTTTTTATATAACCTATTGTCGCCTGCAGTTGCGTATTATTTCCAGTGATTATCTTCTAAAAGTAAAAAAATAAATTTTACCGTTTTAGAGTACTCCAAGACCAAGACAAATAATAGCAAAAGCAAATTAGATTGTAAAATCCAATAAACATCACAAATCTATCAATCGTATTCAAAATGTGTGGCAATATCGGCTTCATATTTTCCAGTTTCACTTTATTTTCGCTATCGCTGTGATAGATTCCTAACAATGACATATACGTTGTACTGAATAATTCGGTTTGCGAAACGTCGATACGTCAGCCGGAACCACACGTTGGACATCGTAATTTTAGTAGCGTCAGCTATAGGTACAAAAGATTATTAATTTTGGTATACCTATACTAATATTATAAAGAAGCAGAGTTTGTTTGTTTGTTTATTTGTTTGTTTGAGCGCGTTAATCTCAAGAACTACTAATCCGATTTGAAAAATTCTTTTTGCATTAGATAACCCGTTTATTGAGGAAGGCTATAGGCTATATATCATATTTATTTTATTATATAGTCTATCTATTCCATACTAACCGTTGAAACGTACCTAGGGACGAACCCGAACGGAGCGTGCGTCAGTCGCTATTTTTGTTATATTCTACGGGGATCATTTCGTAAAGATGAAAGTTCCTCTTTTCAATTTAATTACGCTTACGTAAAATATATCTAATAGATATATTTTAATTATTTTTTTGAATTTCAATTATAAGGTTTACGTGTAAGGGCCTCTAACCTGCCCCCATGTGGCCGTAGACTATGCCCTAATCTACCTTGCATTGAAAGAAGCTAGTGTCCAGAAGAGTCCATATATTATATGTATATACACAAAACATAAATTGATAGTATAAAATAAAATATACGGCAGTTAAAAAATTTCAGTATTAAATTTAGTAGCGTGTTTTATCGCTAAAACGTTTTTATTTGTAGATACGAAACAGCTATTAGCTATTTGCCTTGTAGAGAGTGCACGTAGAGATCAATTTAATTCAAATGAGATCTAATTTTGAACTACACCTTTTATTTAATTAGCTATATTCCGATACATTTATATCGATAATCTTTTATTTTTATTTTACCTGTTATTTTATAAGTACCTATTTAATTTTTATATACAATTTTACAATATGAAATGAGCAATTCTTGTATATCTATAGTACTAATATTATAAAGAGATAAAGTTTGTGAGTTTGTGATGTTTTAAGGGGTAATCTCTGGATCTACTCAACCGAACTTTTTATCCCGGAAATCATCCTTTAAGGGGGTGAAAATGGGGGTGAAAGTTTGATTGGGAAGCGAGCTAGGGACGAACCCAAGCCAAGCGAGGGTGAATCACTAGTATATTATAAATTTTCTTCGATATCTCGTAAATGGCTGTAGCTATTTGGAATAAATTTTGTAATTAAATAAGGTTTTACTTTTTAAGTTTAAATATATAAAGGTGTTATTTCTAATAAACAGGCGATTTTTGTATATTTTTTTTGAAAAACGCCGATGGAGTCTGGGTCGCCTAGGTACTATTATATATAACTTCGATTATAATTAAAACTATATAAGTAACAGTCACGATATTATGTAATATAATGTCACACCTTGAAATCACTATCACCAATAACTCATTAAGACCGATTGAATAAGCAGGGACCCGATATCTTACCTAAATGTTCAAGGTTTGGAAATTTCCTAGTAAAAACAGATTGATATATGTAACAACTTATTTATAGAATCATAAGATTTTTTTATCAAATATTAATGAAAATTGAAAAGCACTGTCATTAAACAAGTTTCTAAGTAAAAAATCTTGTAGAAATGAGTACATGAGCCCTTTTAACTACACAAACTTGACATCAAAAGCTTAAAATGGATGCTCTTCTTTTTTTGAAATAACTTAACAATTAACTTAAGTATACTTAACGATAGTTATCCCATTAAATAAAAGACTTCAAATAGTTTCCTTTCCTTTAATCGGTACCCATTCAAGCGGGTTTAGTTATAGAGATATAAATATGCTATGAGTGTAAGCGCTATCTAGAGTAAAGCAGCCATTGTTAGAGCTTAGCGTACTTTAATCTTCCTACAAGTCTTAAGATTTTATTGGATCTAGAATATAACTTGATGCACGCCTGCTCTTTGTGTTGATGATGTAATTTTAATATTATTGGCAATTAGGTTATAGAGGCAACTATAACTCTATTCTACAGGTCGCAGCTTCGATTTCTGATGAAAACGAGTAATAAAAATAATGTCCTCCTGTTTTAATTCACAAATGGGCCCGGTAGGTGACGTTGCAGTCGGTGTGTCAAAAAAATTGATTTTTTTTTTAATAGTTTGAACGCGGGTAAAGCCGCGGATACAGCTAGTACAACATAATACCTAAGTTACCTACCGTTTGTGCGTATTGTCTTTAGACTAATAGTCAAATAAGTTATAAGTACACCATTTATTAAAACTCTATGGGTATTCACTCATACCTAATAAACAAAACCAAACAAAATATTTTATCAATTTATTTTTAACGATCTCGCAAATCTTTGATGTTTCTCCACCGATATCTTGAAAAGACAAATATGGAGTCTATTAGGCATTAACGTCTCCAATATTCAACCGATCGTCATAAAAAATATTCCCGTGAGTATCACTTATATGGTTATTATGGTAATATTTTTATAGCACCTAATAATTTTAGAAAGCGTTATACTTAAATAATTTTCTATAAGAACCCAATTGACGTGCCTATTCAGAGATTCCAGTAATAGCTATCTCCATCATAATCTAGAGGGAAGTTTGAAAAGATCTGGCAATATGAAGTCGAACGAGATCGAATGCGATGAATGCCTTCCAAATTGTAAAAAGGATTTCTTCTATATATCAAATTGTAGTCATTTTGTACTTGTGTGTGAAATAAACATGCACTTTAGTAAAAAAGATATGCTAATGTAATTTCTATTATTCATACGCACACATACATACATACATACATACATACGTTTTTACATGCTTTTTTATAAGAAACCTGAATAATTTGAAAATACTTTTGCATTACAATGATTTTGAATTTTGTGCAACAACATATCAAATAATTGAAAATAAAAAAAAACAGTTCCAAATGCCAAAATCTTCTTCTATTGAATCTTTTGTTGAAAGGACATGATAATGATAGAAGAATGACATTGTCTAAGCTCAGGGTTTAGCAACTATCACGTCAAATGAACAAACAAGCAGATAGAAGCCTTGGGTTTAGTCATTGTTCCAAATTCATCAACAAAATTAATAATATAGATACATATGACTTATTGTATATACTCGTATTACATAATCCATAGTCCATATCCATAGTAATATTATAATTGTGAAAGTGTGTTTGTTTGTTTGTCCTGCCTTCACGTCGAAACGGAGTGATGGATTGGCGTAATATTTAGTGTAGAGATAGTTGGAAGGCTGGAAAGTGACATAGGCTACTTTTTACCGCGGGAAATTATCTAATTCCCACGAGAAAACACGTTATAATACAATCTTAAAAAAATATTTATGATCAGAATTACTTGAAACTTGGTATTAATGTTCTTCAATAAAATTAAATAAACACGTATTTTAGCATTTTTCGAAATTCATCCTATAAGGGGGTAAAATAAGGGATGAAACTACCGCTTCATACAAACTTCATTACAAGTTTCAAAAGGTATGTTTGAAAATTTTTTTGTGGTTTTAGCGCGAGCGAAGCCGCGTGTTCTGCTAGTATGTAATATATGTATGTACTATGGAGACTTATATTTTAGTTTAGTTCTCTAAATTTCAATCTAAAATTATTAGTTTATTTTTAACCGTTGAACTTATTAAGATCTACGAGAACTATCAACTAAACACTAACAAGTTATACTATTATCGTCTATGTTTATTATTCTGATAATTTAGTTTCGAAAAGTCAGGTTACGTCTAAATGTAAAAACACTATTTGGTTTAAAAACTTTAAAATAATATTTGTTTTAAAACCTACAATGCCTTCAACATCGCTTGAAAACTAAGAATAATTAGCTTAGAGAGTACCTTTAGGACTGGATTTTGTTCTTGAAACTGATTTATTGATGTGGAACCACTTTTGTGATAACTTCATATAAAAGAGAATTATTACACAAAAAATTTGCGCTCTTCTTAGTATCTCTTTTTTTGAAGAAGTTAAAGATAATGTAAAATTTTCAAGAAGATTAATAAGATAATTCTAGAAGTACTCTAGTTCTGTTTACATATCCCTTCTTTTATCATATCTGCGTGGCAATTTTATGTATATTGTATATGTAAATTGTGCTTGACCTTTTGAGCTTTCGTTTAAAACAAGAAAAGAGCTTATGCTCTTTTAATTCTTTATGGAATGACAAATAATAAAGCGATTAGAAATTAGTTATAAAATAATCATTTTTATTGAAACTCAATGAATCGTTTGATTGAACCGAATTTAAAAAAATAATTCGTAGCTTTTCGATAACTCTTCAAAGGTATTTAGCCAACTTTTTTTCCTTTTACAGCAGAAGGGACCTTTTAAAAAAAAAGTGTAAGTTGTGTATAAATTTATTTTAAAAGTCTTTTACAGCTAATACGATAAATGAAAAATTATAAATGTGAAAGTTTAAATGTTTGGATGTTTGTTATTCAATCACGCCAGAACGGCTGAACGGATCTGAATAAAATTTAGCACAGAGATATATCATAGTCTGGAATAACACATAGTATACTTTTTATCCCGGAATTTTTTATCCCGTGGGATAGGTTTGTGTTGTTTTCCTAGAGGCGAACCCGAGCAAAACGAAGGTCAGCCGCTAGTATGATATAAAAGCTTGTTTTTAGAATTTTTTTTTATATTAATTTATTTTGATTTATTAAAAGACTGTAAACAATCCGCCACTCTGACATGGGAGTAAGCCTGTGAGTAAGCCTGTCCTATATAGAAGAGTTAATTAAAAATCGATTATGTTCTATTAATAGATAATATTATGTATATCGAAGAGATTTTAATTATTAATTGTGTAGTACGGAATAAGAAAACATAAAGTACATAATATTACGTTTATGATTTATTTAAACTGCTTAGCACGGGCATCGAATTTATGGTCACAATGACATCTATCTATATAAATAAAAATGAATGTTGGTAAGCGCATAACTCAAGAATGGCTGGACCAATTCAGCTAATTTTTTTTTTTCGTATGTTCTTTAAGGTCCACGGAAGGTTTTAATCAAGAGAAAAAATGAAAAATTAACGGAAAAAATAAAATTTTATGACTAAAGCTGGCTATTAACTATTTATATCTATTTAAAACGTACCTAGCGACGAACCCGAGCGAAGCGAGGGTGAGCCGCTAGTTTATACATAGTAATTTTCGCTCAGTGGTCGAAATTCAACCGTAATTTTTTTATTCATTTATTAAAAGAAGGAATTCAGTTAACAAACAGAGGAGAAAAACGTATAGAACTGTTTTGCCTTTGCCTATTTAATAATATGTTGGGACATTAATAGACAGCATCATCTAGTTCCATTGTAACAGGCTTATGTTATGGATACCAGATAGTTTATACAGTACACATACATACATACATATAACTTTTAAATAAATACATACATATTATAAATATAAACAGTAACACCCATGACTGGAGTACAAACATTCGTGCTCATCACACAAATGAATGCCCCCAGCGGGACTCGATCCCGCGACAGCTGGCACAGCAAGTAGAGCCAAACATGTCGTCAAAATTACAAATAACTTATATATAGTTTATATACATATTCCTTGTATTTTAGAATAATGTTAAATTGTATGTTTAGCAATTACTATATTATAAAATTATTCCAAAATATTCTAAAATATATTTTGAGTTTAACTCTAGTTAAACTTAATGTAAAAGTATTACAATAAAACTAAAAAGTAATAAATATTACATTACAAAGACAAAACCAGAAAAGACCTGACAAAGGAAACTTAAACCGACTTTTAAAAGGAAGAGGTACTAAAACTACATAATGTGACATCTTCACCAACTGTGAACTAATTTTCATGACTTTTCCTTTAAATAAGAAGGATAATCTCGTACAGTTTTTAAGCAAAGAATAAGGCTGAAGTCCACATCTCAAGTTAGAGTTAAAGAATAGTAATTATTATTTACCTAAAATATAAATCTATACTATTATAATACAATTCTAACTGATTCAAATCTGTACATTAAATATTTTTTGGGAAATCTTATTGAAATACTCATTATTATCGATACAGAGGCCGAATCTATCGTTTTTAGAATTTTTGTTTGTCTGTCTGTCTGGGAACACATCACGAGA
The DNA here is from genome assembly GCA_951806755.1 of Brenthis hecate. Lineage (NCBI taxonomy): Eukaryota > Metazoa > Arthropoda > Insecta > Lepidoptera > Nymphalidae > Brenthis > Brenthis hecate. Next base: position 480,823 of record OX638261.1, read on the forward strand.
AAACTGATAGACAGATTTTGATGAAATTTGGTATGATAATAGCTGGTTATCCGGGTTAACAAATAGAATACTTTTTACCGCGAGAAAATATATCATCTCTGAGAAATCTATACTAAACATTAAAATGTAACTAGGGACGAAACCCAGCGGAGCGAGGGTGAGTCACTCGTATGCTTATATATATAAACACACACTAAACATATCTAGTGATAAGCTAATGTTTACATGTAAAATATCGAATTTAATTTTATCAGTTATTTACCCACAGATTTCAGGAGCAGAGGGCGTCTCCCTGGAGTGAAGCCGTCAGTCCGACGCCGGCCATCGAGCGCTCCATACGCGTCTATACCGACCAAAATCACTTACGATTGACGGTCTACAAACACTGTATTATTATTAGTGAAACTAAATTGTACATTTTCATATATTTCTGTGAATGTGATGTGTTAAATGATGTTTAGTTTATTTGCAGTACTTGTTTAGATTGTTCATGTAAATAATGCAAATTTTTAAGTATTGGTTGAAGTTTGTGAATTTTCTGGTTGATTTTGGGGATAAAATATGAAGTATATCTGAGATAAAGAAAGGGTTATTGAATTCTAAATGAAGCTTATTGATTCGAGAAATTTAGGTTATCAAGAGTAAAGCTCTTTTATAAGAATGGATTCAATTTAAGATGATATAAAAATATTTTTCGACTCTAACTTTTAATTCATGTGAACTTTATTTATTAACACCAATATAACAAGTAAATGATAATTAATATAAGCAGCTTAGTATAAATGAAAATCCGTCAAATTTTAATTATTATTTTGAAATATCAATATAAATAAATAAATAAGGCTATAAACTAAAAAAAAATAAATAAAAAAATGCAAACGTAAAAATGTTACAGAAACAAAATAAATGCTAATCTAAACTCGAAAACAACTCTACTTCCATATGTTACAGAAATATAACAAAAACAAAAGTATTTTTTAAGTAAACATAAAATGACTCATAATCAACTATTATACCAATTTTTTTAGTACCTCTGCCAATTTTGTTTGAACAAAAATAATTACAATGTTAAACAATTATAACATCACTAAAGGCATGTTTTATAGTAAATAATACATCAATATTTTAACGCAATTATTGGAAATTCTTGTTAAATATTAACAATATTTAATTAATAGTGAAAGGAATAATTTTAAATAACCCTATCTTTTCGGATTATTTCGCGTATCTATTTTGATTTTTGGTTCCCGACGTTTCAAATGCTTTACAACAATCATGGTCACGGGAGAGACTAAGGTTTTAGACATCTCAAAGGCATTATATGCTTGTTACAGACAGTGCCTACCCACTATTTTACAAAACAATTTAAAAAATAACGTCGGGAACCAAAAATCAAAATAAATCCGCGAAGTAATCCGAAAAGATAATTTTATTTAATATGTAAAATATTCGCATAAATCTATGAAACTATTATGTATATATATAAACGAATATTTTTGAATGTTTAAATTTCAAGCATTTATAGCAAAATGATATAAATAACACACTAGCAAAATACAATCTGTGACCGCGGACTACAATAAATTGTACAAAGCATCAGTTTTAAAAATGAAGAATAAATCTTGTCACCATTCCACAAGGACGTTACTCGTATAGATATTATAAAGTGTACATTAGTTTCGTATGTATGGTATATAGAGTTTCTTTGTAGATCAGTATTGGAATTTTTTGCATATTACATAGAGTATTGACTAAAATAAAATAGAGAGCGAGGTAAAAATACATGAGGGATAAAAAAATCATAAAAATAGCTTTAAAGGTCGACCAAATCAGTGTTTTTTCCATCAATTACAATTCAATCGAGTCATGCACATTACTATGTAGACTAAACAGAAGTAAGAGCTATTAATCCAATTGTTTTGCTGCCGTCTCTAATAAGATAATGTATGTATGTTGTAACAAAGCGAAGTAAATTTATAATCTTTTGACCATCAAAAGTTGTAGTTATCACCACTATGACTTTTTAAATGTCAAAAACCTTTTAAAAAGTCTCTGCTGTGACCATGTTTGGTGTAAAAAATTCAATAACTTAAAACATAATATTATTTCAATGTTTTAAGCTACGAAATTAATATAATATTTTGAGCTCTCGTTGTATGATTAAGAATAGCACTTTTTGTTTAATTATGACAAACATTCACCCGTAAACAAATCGAATCCGAGCATTCATTATTAAGTGTTAAAAGATCAGCTATCCGTCCATTAATCGAATGATTAAAGAATAATTATTCGTCCGATTATTATTATTACTTTGTCATGATATTTGTTCTCAAATAAAATATCTTATACATATATACTATTGTATTCTTTAAAAAATATAACCCGACAAATTAAGATTATTTTTATAGGGAAATAAAAAAAATCAGGTGAATAATACATTTTTTATTCATCCAATTATCGAAATGAATCGAATCGATTTCTCAAATATTGGGCTCTTAGCTATCGATATTTAATAAGATATTCCTTAAAATATAATGGAATTCACGACCACAATTCCGATTAATAATAATCTGACAGCTGTTTACATTACGGTGTTTGTTTAAAAGCAATATTTATTGTATCAACATTTTTCAATCTTTCTAAAGTATTTCTTACATTAAAATAGTTACTACGAAAAAAATATTAAATTTCACAGCAATATTTCAAAAAAATAATAAATTATAATATATATATATATATATATATATATATATATATATATATATATATATATATATATATATATAAAATACCTGTAATAGTATACATAATATTCATTAAATAATAATAATAAAAAAACTGTTAATTATTTTGTGTATTTTATAAAAATATGTTAGTTTTTCATGTGCTCTCTTTAAAAGTCAGCTCGAATAAAAAAATTTCAGGGGTTGCTCAAGATTTTTAAAAAATACAGTCGAATTGAGAACCTCCTTCTTTTTGAAGTCGGTTGAAAATTCTCTGTGTGTATTCAGCCCTTTTTAAAGTCCCACTGCTGGGCACAGGCCTCCCTTCAATACGAGGGGATCAGGCCATAGTCCACCACGCTGGCCAAGTGCGGGTTGGCGGACTTCACATGTCTTTCGAAAACTTGTTAGATTCTCTCAGACATGCAGGTTTCCTCACGATGTTTTCCTTCACCGTAAGGCAAGTGGTAATCATGTTAGAAATGATTCGCACATGAAAATATCAGAGGTGCGAGACCCGGGATTTGAACTCGCTTCACTCGGTTTCTCAAGCGAGCAATGAACTTAAAAATGTTCATAAGTTCTGAGCGACCTTTACAAATTTATATTTTAAACTGTAACTTTGAGGAAGTTACTATTTTTTTAGGTAATAATATTTTACCGCAGCGAGAAAAAAAATAAAAATAAAAAAAATGAATTTTCAGTTTTCATCATATTTAGATTTTTTTTAAACTTGAGCGACCCTTAAAAAAATTTTCGAGCATAGAAAATCTAACATATTTTCATACGAGACACGAAAAAAATAGTCGATTTTTTTGCGCCACCCTAATGTATAATCTACATCTCGCCTTCCATTCTATCTACCTATTCTCTTCTCTGTATTGTTTAAACTTTAAAAGTTTTAAAACACACATATTAAAAAAATATTCAACAAATATTTTAATGCAGTAGATGTCGATAAAATTTACTCTATGATTTATCAAGACGAAACACACAAGCTGGTCAGTGTTCAATTTTGTTTACAAGATTAAAGTAAACAATGAAGCGTTCTCATCAAAACTTTTCTAAAATCCTCATACTATTTTATAAAGTTTTAAGTTTGAAAATGTAAATGACGTGCAAAAACAAAAAATACATAAATTTCTAAAAAAAATACGACATTAATATGGAAAACAAAACATGACCTAAAAGATAACCCTGTGAACGTAAGCTCAAAAAATAATTATGGCGTCATCGAACGGCAAAGAAAGTGGTAAAATGGCTGCGTCAATAGACAGTTTGAAATTGTCAAGTAAAAATACTTCGAAACATGCATCTTCGGAGTCGGTTTTATCGAAAAAGGACAAGGAATGTTTGCAAATGCAAGAGTGCAAGAAGAAGTTGCTTGCGATGGAACCTCAAATAATAATTCGGGATGAAAATGTGGTGCTAAGATCTCCTCCGCAAAAGAAAATTGTGATGCCGCCCGTCGTCAACCCTGAGGTATGTTAATTTTTATTTCATCAATTGTATGTATTATTTCAAAGGTTTTTCAGTTTAATTAGGTACGTTAATTAGTTTTTTAATTGACAATATATGTACATACATTAAGGGTGTTAAAATTTTAATTAAAATCAACCCCTAAGAGGAGAATTAGTTTAAAAGTGAGTGTGAAAGTACTCACCGTTATGAGATACAAAGTTATTCATTTGTATAGTAAAATGGTGATTTTTGTATATTAAATTAGTGACATTTAATACTTAAAAAAGTTTTGTTTTTATGGAAAAAATTAGCTCTACATACTTAGTAGCTTTTGACTAGATTCATTGACTATTAGTAAAAATCTCATCCAGAGATATTGCTTTATATATCCTCCTCATTCAACATCTCCTCATGTAAATAGAAATTGTGAATATTTAAAGTGCTTACCACTTTCTTAACGAAAAAGATGATTTCTTCATCTTATAAGGCCATAAATCAGACTACTTGTAAATCTTATAAGATCTTACATTTCTTGAAAATTTAAAATAGAATATAAAACAAGTCGGACTTTGGATGTCATGACAAGTGCTATCTAACAGAAACTTACAAAGTGAAAAATTGTAGACAAAAAAGCTCGAGTTAGCTAAAATAAACTATTCTACGTTTAAATGTAAGTTATTTATTATATTTTTTGATTTTGAGCGTTTCTATTTATGGAGCAAAAACAATTACAAAGGCTAACTTCGGAAGCAAACCTCGCCATCTGTTGTGTTCATAATTTTATAAAGGAAATATCTCCAATTTTGCAACAAAGTGCTACAAAACATTTTGTATACCGTTTACGACGATTTGTCTATCTGTTTAGAACTTTTATTGTTTCTACTACTACTTTGTGATTATCAATTTTCCTTTCACAACTTTACAGTATTTCTTTAAAAAAATATAAGACTATAAAAACTCTGAATAATTCTTCTATTCAGGTTTCATAACGAGTTCAGTTGTTATTGAAATGAAAAATAACTCAATTCCTGCAGGACTGCGTTTGGAGATTCACGCTATAAAAGCCATCTATATGCTAATGCGGGAAAATTATTTCTTTATTTGTGCTATTATATTACCAAATAATTCTTATGTATTTCATATGTTTTTAAATATGTATTTATTTAACTTTTATTTAAATTAAAGCGATAAATCTTGTAAGGAAATCGAACACGCGTACTCATTCACAGTATATAATGCTGTTCAAACCATACTATTCATGATATAATATTTCAAGTTCAATTTCATATTTCAACGTTGTGCAATTTGGCTTAAAAGTACTACCAAAAACGTTTAATTTAGCCGATGCTGTTGACTGAATCGTGCAAATTTTTGCAGCGAGTAGCAATTTGTATACTGCAAGATACTTGGCTGTGGGATAACTTTATTGCTATTAAAACGAAAACTCAGACTCATTAGAGTTCAGTATACTCCTTGCTATTGATGAATAGCTATTATCCAAAACTTTATTCACCTACAATCAGCACTGGAGACTTATTATTTTCACATGGATACTGCCCTAGATGCCCTTAACCACCGTTTGGAAAATTTTACTATCAACAGGAGCTTATATATTATTGTAAGTCATAGTATTTTTAAGGTATATATGTTATGGGCCTCTGTTTACATATTTAAGATTCTTTTGTAAATATTGCCTGAAATAAATTATTTAATAAAATAGTCTATTTATGTACTTCAAAATTCATCCAGCTGTTTTAGTATGAAAGAGTTACAAACATACATATACACAATACACATATGTACATAGTTTTGAATAAAACTATCTTTTCGGATTTTTTCGCGGATTCATTTTGATTTTTTGCTCCTGACGTTTCGAATGCTTTACAGCGCACATGGTCACGGGAGAGACTAAGGTTTTAGACGTCTCAGAGGTCATTACCCTTGTATACTTGTTACAGACAGTGCCTACCCACAAAACAAAATGATTTCAAATTTACAAAAATGGCACCAAAGTACCTTACAATATTTGTTAATTTATATTCTATACATTTTTTTTAAATGATAAGATTTATAATTCAATATGGCAATATATATTATTTATTTATTTTTGCTATATACTGTTCTTTTTTATCCGGGTGAAAATTATTATATCGTGCGAATATCTCTCCACCTGCAAGTTTATAATCGAATACAGTATAAAACATGTGGTAAAAGCGTATTAAAACCTCCAGGTAAATTTCTAAGAAATCTATTGTTAACTGACACGCCGGCGTGTCCGCGGTCGTGGAGGGATTAACACATTCAAGAAGGCAGTTATTTCAAAGCCGACCACGCATTACTTATAATTATAATTATCGTGAAGATAATCACTGTAAGTGATTCAGCATGTCTGAGTTTAGTTTGAACTAATGTCAGCATGGTGGACTATGGCTTAATTCCCATCGCATTATGGATATAATAAATATTATACATAGTTTCAGTGGTAGCCCAGTGGTAACTCGCTTGCTTGGCAAACCAATTGAACTGGATTCAGTTCCCGGTTCTCACACCTTATATTTTCATGTTCACCTGATATTGTCATTTCTAACATGATTACCACTTGTGTTGCGGTGAAGCAAAACATTGTAAGGATAATATGTCTATGGCACGAAGGCCCGTGCTCAGCTGTGGGACGTATGTATGTATATACTACATAGCATATATAATATACTACGCAATATTTTATGAATTTATTTGACGGTTCTTTCGGTTTTTATAAATATACTTAGTATATCGAAAGAAAACAACGACTTTTCTAAGTAAAATCTTAAGTATGACTGTTTTCCACTAAGCGCTTAAAAAGCTTTTAAGTAAAACTAATGACATCACGGACTAAAATTAACAGTAAAATTACATAGATTCTTCATACAGCTTTGCTGTATTCCACGAATACTTTACGATGTACATACAACCTGTCGCAGGAGTGAGGGCGGACAGGCGTGAAATCGACTTTAACACTAACATTGCCCTATATTAAATTTGTCGCTTCTAGTGATTTTGTTATCTATATTTCTTTATTAGGATGTTTTAAATATTTTTACTATATTCTTGCAGGAAAATTAGATTGGAAAGCTTTATTTTCAGTCATCACTTAGAGTATAATGATACTTACTAGATAGGGGCAATTTATATAAATAAAAATAGTTATTGCAAGTGTACTTTTAGTTACAATTTTCTAGTGCATTGTTTTGATGTATGTATTTCTTAAGCTTTAGCCAGCGCTAGCCAAAATCTAAATTGCTCGACAGTTACTGTTTCCCGTGGGAATGAAATATTTTCCTGCAGTAATATGTATCCAAATGTTGACCCGAGTAATAAGTTATCAATACACTAAATTTAGTTAAAATCGGTTCTTTACTTTTTGCACGAAATGTACATAGGCCTGACCCGGGACTCGAACCCGGGATTTCCGGATCTGCGGGCGTACATGCTAGCTGCTAGACCATCGAGGTAGATTATCTATTTTAATATTATAAAGAGGAAAAATTTATTTGTTTGTTTGTATCGAATAGGCTCCGAAACTACAGAACCGATTTAGATTCAATTTGGTAAGAAGATAGTTTAAGACCCCGGGAAGGACATAGAATAGTTTTCATACCGGAAATCATCCCTTAAGGGGGTAAAAATGGGGATGAAAGTTTGAATGGGGAATCAACCTAGGGACGAACCCGAACGAAGCAAGGCTGAGTCGCTAGTATAATATAATATTTTAAGTACAAAAAGCGATGGTAAATCGCTAATATTTCATACTAGTTAAAGAGTAGCTTATGTACTATGGAAATAATAATAAGCAAAAAAATATTTATAAAAGGCAGCATTTAATTGAGCTTCTTCGAATGGCAACTTCTTCGAGTTTCGAATGTTATATAAATAAAACGTTTTCTTATTAATGTATTTCTCAATTAAACTAAGGCAAATCGAATTAGTCATGGTTTCCAACCACGAATACGTTTAGATTACTTTCATTCAATTTTACGCTCAGACAGAGCACAATAGTCCGAAACATAGATCACATAATAATATAAGAAAATTGACTTCTTTTATATTTAGATGAGAAATTTCTATTCAAAATAAAATATAACCTATTAGCGACTGACCCTTGCTTCCCTCAGATGCTTTCATTGTATTTATAGCATTACTAGCGATTCACCCTCGCTCTGCTTTTACGTTTTAACGTTTAGTATAAATTTTTATCAGAGATATTTTCCCGCAGTAAAAATATCCTATATGTTGACCCGGATAACCAGCTATCATCATACCAAATTTCATCAAAATCTGTCGTGTGGGGCTAGAATCCCATGACCCTCACATGCTAGCCACTAAACCTAAATGGGAGGCAAAATTTACTATTTTACACTAAATAAAACTATAATTTAAAAGAAAAACTAAAAAAAAACTAGAAAAACTAAAACTGTAATTGGAAAGAGACTATAGTAAACTATACCTACTATAGCATAGTAAACTATGGTAGGTATAGTATCGACAAAGCCAGAGTGTCATTAAGAGAATGTGTATTCAATGTCGTCGCCGTCAAGCGTAAACAAATCATGCCCAGACAGAGTTCTGTGTACAATTACATTATTTAGCTATATAATTGGAATTTCAATAGAAAATAAGGGCTATATACTAAAATATATGCATTATAAAAGTACTTTTTATATACTCGTATGTATGAATTATATATTCAAATTAAAAATATTTTATCCAGCAATAAATTAATACATTTTTTTACTGAACGTCATGAGTCTACTACCAGTTCGGAGAGAAGAAGCCTCAGACCTGAGAAGACTTGGCGAAAGAAACTCAGCGGGACTAATACTATTACTTCATCTTTTTTGTAAATTAAATTATAATTTATAATCTAAACCATACATATAACAAAATTCTAAGTCGAATCTGTACAATAAATATTTTTTGAATAATCTTATTATATAAATATACTAGCGACTCATCCTCGCTCCGCTCGGGTTCGTCCCTGGGGTGAGGTCTGGGAGGACCACCCTTATCCTTATCACTTAGGGGTATGGAAAATAGATAGTAGCCGATTCTCAGACCTACTGAATACGCATATAAAATTTGGTAAAAATCGGTAAAGCCGTTTCGGAGGAGTACGGTAACTAACATTGTGACATGGAAATTTTATATATTAGAATATTAGATAAATAGTCATTATTATCGATACAGAGGCCGAATCTATAGTTTTTAGAATTTTTGTCTGTCTATCTGTTACCGCATCACAGAAAAACCACTGGAGGGATTTTGGTGAAATTTGGTATGGTGATAGCTGGTTATCCGGGTCAACATATAGAATACTTTTTACCACGGGAAAATATCTCATTTCTGAGAAAAAATACAAAAACTGCAATGTAAGAGCATACGAATATGTAAAACCTAAGAATTTGGTCATCTGAACGCGGGCGGAGCTGCGGGCAATGCTAGTATATAATAAAAATGGCTAACATTTACAATTGGAAACTGTATGCTAGTGACCTTCGTCGGACTATTGTTTTAAGTTCAGTATTAGCCTACATTCAAGGCACGAGTTTACTCTAACATTGAGTTTTACGCTTTAAAACTTTCATTTATTAGTTATTCGCATGAGAAAATTTTAGTGTGGAAAAAGCAAAGTTATTTAGGATATCGTCAAACGTAGAAATCTGTACCGTTTTATGAAATTTTGGGTAATTAACACTTTTTCTGGTTTCCAACATATTATAGAAAGAGTTAGACTGATTTAAATGAAATTTTGCATGGTGATACCTTATATCCCCGGTCAATATTTTAGATATTTTTCATCCCGGAAAATTTAAGTGTTCCCGTGGGATAGCTAAATAACAATAGAAACCTATACAGCTTAGTACACAAAAACTAATGATTGGATTTTAATGAAACTTTACAATATATAGTTCATACATCAGAATAATATAGGGTATACAGGTTTTTATTACGAAAAAATGTACGGTTCCCCTGGGATAGGTTTGTTTCTAGAATAATTTATATGTACAAAAATAGAAAAAAGGTACGACATGACAATATATACGATTACATTTATAAGGAAATCGGATTCTTTTATTATATGATTTTAGTTGTTAAACAATACATATTGTGTGCAGCGTCTAACGAATAATCTTAGTTGTACAGTAGACCATGAATGTTAAAACTTATCCCCCATCAGATCCACTCGTATCTATTGATCATCGGAAAAGTTTCTAACTTTGCCAAGAACACCTACCAAGTTTGCCAAAATACTTGGATAATTTAACTGCAGTTTATAAATAAATATGTACTACAATGTTTCAACTTTATGTTTTAACCTACTTTAAAAAAGTGAGCGAAAACGTAACGCAATTCAATTGTTTTATTTTTGTCTTTTTTTAAAATATCTTCCTATAATTATTATGTACCTATTGTTATTAATGATTTTTTAATATTTAATATTATATATAATATATAAATTTTTAATGTTAACTAAATTTCGATGATTTTCCCATATTAATATTAATAAAATAATCATACATACAAAATAATCAGACATCCATGTCAGTTCATTCAAATTAATCATTTGTGGATTATTTTATTAATATTAATATGGGAAAATCATCGAAATTAGTTAACTACATACTACAGTAACTGTATAATAAAAATCGAGAATCTTAATATGTAAATATGTTGGGAAATTAATGTTAACACACATGCCCATCTAGTTTCATGGTAATCTACGAGGCTTGTGTTATGGATACCAGATAATTGATACACTACACATATATAACTTTAAATATTATAAATATAAACATTCATGACTGGAATAGAAACGTTCGTGCTCATACCACAAATTAATGCCCCCCGCGGGACTCGAACCCGCAACCGCTGGCACAGCAAGTAGGTTCACTATGAACAGAGCTAAACGTGCCATCAATAGGCTGGTGATTGCGAAAAAAAGGATTTTTTTGAATAGACCTACAAAATTATAATCATGGATAAATCCATAGTTAATTTCCGGGATCAACCCAACACCAAGAGTAGGTTGTTTATAGCAAAATTTAGGGATTAACTGGGTTCAATTGATAAGCCAACCCTAAAACATTATTCAGCTTTGCTACGAGTAAGTACCGATTATTTCCTAAATTTTAGCTTCGAATAATTTTATTTAGTTTATTATAATTTTTAACTTGAAAAATAGACATAGTAAAAATAAGAGTACGTAAAAAGTAAAAACTCGAATAAGTAGAGTGTGATTATTGGGGTTCCGTATTTTTCTTTTGGTTGTGGAACCCTAAAAAGAGTGTTTATGTAATTTTGAGATGATAGTAAAAGCATATGTTGATTACACATTACTAGAAAACAACTATCTACTATTAACAATAAGATCTTTTATGTTGTACAAGGATTAATATGAATTAAAGACAACCAAAATCTATATATAAATATTCAAACACAAAACAGATCAATACCTTTTTCTCCTGTGTTTGTCTATAGATATTTTTTTTGTAGCTCTTGACGAGCTTTAATGTTTTATCAATAGAAAAAATCGAAAATAGTTTTATTTACAGATAGATAAATTCTATTCATAGTATGTATATATTTTCTTTAAATTTTCAATACTGATTTGGTCAAATTTTGACCGCAATCGCAATTTAAATCGCCCTTTATAGTACACTCTAATATAACTTATACAGTCTAGTTAGTTACAAACTGATATACTACGGAAATTACTTACTATAAGAGCATCAAAAGAGCTCCCTTTGTGTTGTCTCACACTCCGTTAGAAGGAAAAACCAACAAAAAACACATTTATTTTATCAGAAATTATCATTATCAGAAAGAGAGTACATACATAAATTTTAACTTCAAGTTGATAATATATAAAAAAATATTACATTTTAGTTCTTGTAGCATTCATCTAACTATTCATAACACTAAAGCTTCAAATTGTTTTTTAAGTTTTTCACTTGTTTTTTGTAGAAAGCTCGTTAAAAATGAAGTGATGGTTGCTTTTAAATCTCTGACACGCTTTTTATTCAATTTATTTAATATTCCTAAGTGTATGAAAGTGATATTACAAAAAATGTGTGTTCATAATAAATTTATAAGATGAAGATAGTTGTATCTACAAACACGTAAATAAAATATGTACTAACAACTTTTATTTATACTTCATATGGTTACAGCTATACTAATATTTGTATATAATATGTATATACTACTTTAGAGCTTAAATGTTTGTTTCTTCAAACTCGTTAATCGCTGGAAATACGAGGCCGAATTGAAAAAATCTTTTTCAAAAATGGTATCTAATTTCATACTAAGAAGCTTAGAAGTGGAGCAATTATTATATACACCTCATATTAAAGTGTTATATATTTTATTATTATTATCATGTTGGGTGTGGTGCCGAGGTCGGCCCTAGCTACGTCGACCAGTTTTGGTCCATTGTAGCTCCCTTTAGAATGAGTTCAATGTTCTCCGCTTAGTCCTGTTGACTCCAGGAACTTCCAGATTTTCTGAGCGGGGAGCATCTGTATCTTTTCCGGTTGCATACAGTTATATAACCGCCTGCCAAACAAATGACAAAGTCAAAAATAACAGCGTGATTAGCTGTTTATCCTACTATTCTCGATCACGTTATACAAATCGTTTACTTTCTTTGAAGAATAAGGGTAATTGAATACTGGTATTAGATGTTTATTTCATTTTTTGAGAAGAATAAAATAATAATGAATAAATCAAATAACACTAATTTTCTTTTGTCTTGCATTATTTTAAGCTTTTTCTTTGTTATTTTATTTATTAACATTTATTTAAATAAAACTTTTCGGATTTTTTTGCGGATTCTGCAGCGCAATTTTGCTAGTATGGATGTAGAACGCCTACGAGAAGACGCTGAACGGATTGACTGGTCGGTTGTTTCAAAAGCAAAGACCATTGATGAACAATTGTCCATATTCACGTCACTTTTAACTGGACTTTACGATATTCATGCTCCTGTTCGACCTGTCCGAATGAAGCATCTCCCGGCTCCTTGGCTTACCCCAGAGATTAAAAAACTGCAGGTGAAAAAGTACATGGCTAAATCGAAGTTTGCAGCAAATCCTAGTGGTAACAATAAAAGGAAATACATCAAGGCCCGTAATCGTTGCAATATGGTGTGTAGAGATAGTCAACGACGCCATATCCATAAATCTGTAATCGACGAAGATGATTCAGAAAAAATCTGGAATTTTCTTAAATCTATACGTACGTTTCTTAAATCTGTACGGAGGTACGCACACCCGGAGGTCCTGGGTTCGAGTCCCGGGTCGTGCCAAGTTTAGTTATTGAGTCTTTCTGTATAGTAAGTCTCAGTAACAGCCCGGAGTTGGGAAGTTGGCGGTGTTTCACCCCCGTGCCTCGGAGAGCACGTAAAGCCGTCGGTCCTGCACCTTAACTCTTGCCGGTCGTGTCGAGTGGTCGTCCCACCAGAGTATGAGAGTGACAGGAATAGAGTGCACGTTGTGTCTGCGCGTACACTTGTGCACTATACTATCTCCTGCGCAGTTGGCTAGTCTCAATGAGATTGGCCGCCGTGGCCGGAATCGGTCAGGAGAACATCAACATCATCATTTACTTATAAAACATTTTAATATTATTATTTAAAAACATTGTTTGGCTTCATATTTAATTCTATAACACTCTCTTTCATTATCCCTAAGCCTCATTTATACACAAATGAAATTATCGAGCCAAGTTAAAGCAGCTGTAAATAAAATTTAATAAGTTTATTTCCATACAAAAGTATAGAAATAAACTTAGGTAAAGACACATGAGTACTAAATCAATTAGAAATAAATTAGGTTTCAAATCTTCTTAAGCTATAACATTAGATTATAATAAAAGCGATAACTAATTGACATGTGCCTATATATTCATTTGATCTTTCCCGCAGAACGTGACTTGCTTACGTGAATACTATCGTGGCTTACGTATCTGGGAAAGAGTTTTTTCGTAGCTATTAAGAAAGATTTACTATATACGTTACGTTAAGAGTCTATCGTTTATGCCCTTTTCGTTTATGATACCTTAGGGACTAATCGTGTTGACTAATTTTTGGTTTTTCCTTTATGTACCGACATTTTGGAAAGATAGCTAGTTTAGTAGCTTGTTAGTTATACTTTATAATCAAAAATATTTTTTTTTTGCCTAGGAATTTCTACTGCAATGCTTTACTTATTTAATAACTTAAGAAATGTAAAATTACCGAATATTTTAGTCCCATGTAAATTAAAAGTATTAAAACTATAGCAAAATGTCTTGTTTTAGCTTATAACTTAACTAACGAGTCACCCTCGCTCCGCGGGTTATAGTTACATTTTAACGTTTATGATGAGATGAGATATTTTCCCGCAGTAAAGAGTATCCCATATGTTGACCCGGATAACCACCTATCATCATACCAAATATCATCAAAATCTATGTAATCTATGTAGTTTTCTCGTAATCTGTATCGATAATAATGAAATTTAATATTTAATGGTCACATTCGACTCAGAATTATATTATACGTATAGATACAAACGCATCACTTCAGAATTTTATATGGAAATTGATTAAAATTATTTATTATAAAGGACAAACCTGTGCAATTTCCCACAAACGTCTTAAATCGATAATATGGTGAGTTGAAAAGACGTCAATACTAATGTAATATTTATCTACGTATTGCATTTTTGCAATGGGAACGAAGCATAGACAGAGAGTGACTCGTAGCTTACCATGGAACTAGACGGACAGCACTGTGTTAATGTTCCAACATATTTATTTATTTATTTATTTATTCTTTATTGCACTTATGTAACATAATATAGTTAGTAGACTTAAATAGTTATTTTACGCTCCAGCACATAGATAATGTAATATGAATAGGTCTAATTTCATCGTGCTTAAAATATTATTCTATATATGTGACAAGTATTTCACTTTTGTGTCTCTACTAAAGGTCATGATATTGTATGTATTACTTCCAGTCATGCAGAACCTAAATGTGGTCTACCACAAAATTTTCCTTTGAATCGTGAAATTTTAACCCTATTAGTAGTAATTATAGTTATTTTATTATAATTCAAGCAATAAAGTGTGAATTTTGAGCGAAATCACAAACTAATGTTGACGGTTTAAGTTTTTTATAACTTTCACACTAGCATAAGGCACAGGAGACCAGATCCTCCTGATGTAGACATCTTATTTACTTATAAGGAATCTTCAACCCTTAAATTGTACAATACCAACATTGCAAATTAGATTTGTTTTTATTTTTTATTTGAACTTTAAGATAACGAATATTAAAAAAAATCTTCTTTACGATGAACATAACTACATATATAAGTAGTTATCGTCTGTTAAGTATTAACTACTTAGGTAACTACTTTTTTTTGATGTTGGGTAATGCAATTACATATGGTACCAGGTGATTATGTGGGACTTACCGGCTAAAGAACCAGTACTACCCACTTAAACCCAACAAAACCTCCCCCGTCTTAATGCGGCGTCGCGGGATCACATACGCACTCAACTACGAAGCCCCGATGGCAAGGCTACCGAAGCAGACCACGACAACCATGAGTGTGCTCCAACGGTTCACTCTGCTGTCAGAGAAGTACCAGGAGCAACCCGCATGGTACACCGCCCACCTAAGTAGGCTTCCCAATTTTCCCAATGCGTTTCTTGGCTTCCCGCCCGGCTGAACTGCCGGACGCTAATAACCCCCACAACGATAAGGTGACGCACGTTGACGACGCAAGTTGGAGACTTAGATAACTACTAATCTAAGTAGTTATCTATCTAGTATGAGGAAGTTTGTACAATATTTTAAAGAATTTAACAATTTTATTAATTCATAAATATTATTTATTAGATAATAAACTGACAAAGTCCTGCTCATAGCAAATTGTGTCTTATTATTTATTTACCTTTGGATTTCTCTATACCTTCACCTATTTATCTTCCCGCTGCGAGTAGAGCACGACAGCTAGACGATTTAAAGCTACATTGCGGCGGACCACATTCGAAGTGGACAAGAATATTGTGTCACAAAAAAAACTCACTATTTCTGTTGATATTATAGTGCGATGTATGTATAAACAAAAACAAAGCCCTCTCTACACCATTCGCCTTCAGAGGACCCACTATGAATACGTATATGGCCAGAGTGGAACTACTTAATCCCCTAACATTTTTTTACATTAACACAGGGCACCATCATGTTCCATGGTAAGCTACGACGCTTGTGCTATGGATACCAGATAATAGATACACTACACATATATAACTTTAAATAAATACATATTATAAATATAAACACCCATGACTGGAGTACAAACATTCGTGCTTAGATTAAAATTTAAAACCTATACGTCTTACGCACCTAGGAATATTTAATCCTAGATTTTTATTTATTTTGATATTTGTTACTAAATCACTGTATTAGATATACATTTATACCGCTACTTTAAGCGCCAAATCCGACATCTGAATCCGCGAACAATTTGTTTCGTTGATACAACATAATATAATACTTGAAGTATGATCACGGATTCAGTTATCGAATTTAAAACATTTATTACAGAATAAAACTACTACACGTTATGAGACATTTTTTATTCAAGTGTATCAAGATTGTTAGTTTGTTGCAAAAACTCTTTAATATCTTAGAGGGATCACTAGTAGCGTGGGCGGCGGCAGAATTATTTCCAGGGGGTTGCATCTACTTTTTTTATCATTAAACTACCAACTATCTTTAAATGATTAACTTTATAATCTTTATTCATATCTTATTTAACATCTTCTTTCACAGACATCTAGAAAGGGATTTTATTTCTTTCATTTTTCCACATATTTTCTTCATAGCATGAGGGAGGGGGGGGGGGGGGGGGTTACAAATGCACGTCCCTGCACACCCCTGCTGGCACCCATTAGTTGTACATGTACATTGTACATGTTAAAAGCTATAGCAGCGTTATTACTAACATAGTTGCATTGAGATTGAGCTGTTTATATAAAAGATATTAAATCTCTCGCTCAACTCGCATAAAAACTTTACAGCTTGTATCGAAACTGCGCGCTTCGTTGTAAAACTAAAAGCTTGTGACAATGTTTAAAAATCTTTCCTTATTACCCGACTGCTTTAGAAGGGTAATGTTACTCTTATCTTGGGTAATGCGCTAAATAAAAATAATACACACATACCTACATACATGCATACATTATTATGCCTCTCCTTCTAACTAAGAAGACCACAGATTATCATGGAATATTAGTGTCTTAGGTAATAAAAATAATAAAAAAACGACTTCAAATATAATATATTATGGATTACTTTGGAGGAGGCCTTTACCTGCAAAGGGGTTCATGCAGAAAAATTACCATACATAGTTTTAAGTCAGAATTAAACATTTACAATATAAGTTATAATTAATCAGTCAGAATTAACATATTTACGAGAAAATTTATAACACTAACACTAGACTTAATTTAAAAAAAAATTATTACTAACATAAGCATTTTGTTACATGTAATTCTGTAAGAAATAAAGGCTTTTTTATTTTTATTTTATTTATTTATTATGGATTACAAACAATTTCTTGAATTTTTTAATGAATTCTGTTGTTTTTATGTCCAAACATCATCTCATCTCATCTTGGTATGGGAGTAACACAGTAGCACATACTTTTAAATAAACAAAATCTTCAAATAATCCTTTTTTGAAGTCAATTAAATACACATTACACAATCTTTATATTAAAAATAAGAAGCGCAAAGAGCCCTTTATATTTTTCTCTTTATTTAACGTTGAATCGTCGAACGATCTTAAATATTATGGTCTAAATATACCATTATTATCAAATGATATGTAAATCATGAGATATCCTACTATTTATTCCTTTATGCGTTAACCGCTATCGCTTCATTACTCGCTCGCGGACTGTGACTAATGTATCCACATTAAGGGTTATCAACATTGATAGAAAATGGTAGCCCAGTGGTGACGCGCTCGCTTGGAAAACCAAGTGAAGCGGGTTCAAATCTCGGTTCTCGCTTCTCTGATAATATCATATGCGAATCATTTTCGACATCATTACCACTTGGTAATACGGTGAAGGAAAATGTCGTGAGGAAACCTCTAAAATAGAGAACCTAACAAGTTTTCGACTGTCATGACGTGATTTTCATCATCCCGTACTTGGTTAGCATTTTGGTCTATGGTCTGATTCTCCTCCATATTAAAGGTCCGTACCCAGCAGTGGAACATTAAAAAAGGGCTGAATATAATATTGATATATGGCATTTCTATTACTAGCCTCATAGAATAGTGATTTAAACCAAATTTCATACTTATTAGGACCAGAGAGAAACCAGATACAGGATCAACATGCTTTACAATTACGTGCTGCTATTGAAATACTCTATATAAAAACACTTCCGGCCCAATATTTAATCTATGATAGTTAGCTAAAACATAAACAAGATGAACTAAAAATTATATCAACCAAAAAAATAACGTAGCAACGATACAACAGCTATACAGAAGTTCCTGGTCTTGGGCTCTAATATATAAAGCTCTATTATTATACATGCCCACAGTGCATTCTAGTAAAGAAAATAACCAGTTAAGGGAAACCTTTTCACCTTAAATTTAGCAGAAAAGATGGAATGGGTGGGGTGTCGCTTTATTCTATACGATCACTTTACGAAGGAAATTGTGTGAATTTATATGTATATATATTGTATATTTGTGGGTGACACGAAATAGTGAGATAGTCACTCTACGTTCAATTTTCTGCGAAATTTTGGCCATAAACTAAAATCTACACGCTGTAGATATATTTTATGAAAGATTAATAAACATGAAAAACAGGTAAATTTTAAGAAAATCGCATAATTTGTTACAAAAATCTCTTATTTTATCTAAAACTAACTACTTACTCTGGTTCCGCTCAGGTGTGTTGTGTGTTACTCTAGGACAGCTGTATGTGTACTCTAGGTCTATCTGTATACTAAAGTAAATTCGTCTGGGTCAAGTCGTAGTAGGTATTAGCGTAAAGGGGTGACAAACACACACACGCACACATACACACACATACATGCACACGCACACGCATAGGCACACACACATACACTAATTATTACAATAGTCCGATTCTAAAAGCGAAATCAATAAACACGATTTAATACTTTATCGTTCTCTTTGTTGTACGAGTAAGACTGGGACATTTTTTACTGAAAAAAAATTTTTTTTACTCCAAGATATTATAGATTATTCCAGCATTATTCTACAGAGAGATTAACATTTTACATAAGTTATGAGGATTTTTAAGTCCTCGAACATACGGAATGAAATACGGCTATTCCGAACATTGCAACGCTTATGTCAGAGAATGGAAAGTGGTGGTATTTATGCAAGGAACCTTTGTGAAAATAGCGAGGAAATTAAATTGTGAATTGAAAAAATAGTACACATATTTTGTCAACCGAACGTAAAGGCTTCAGTGCTTTTATTAAAAAAACCCTTGTATATTTCAGAAATTTTAAATTTAATGTTATCGACACCATTTCCTTTAACGATATTTTTTGTTACTTCTATATGTATACAATTTGGTATCATCTAGTCTTAAATGCAGGTCATCTCATTTTTTTGGACATGTTTTATCCATACTATAATTTTATTAATAATAATCTACACAAAATATGCAAACAATAAAATGTCATTACAATCGGACAAATAAATCGAAAATTACGTCTTTAGACCTTAATTTTGCATACATAAAAGGTGGAAAAACCTAATTAAAAATACAAACACATGTGGATTTCATTTATTTATTGGCAATAACTAGTTTGAGAATATTTCTAAAATAACTTATTCTACGTCCACGAAGACGTAGCTTTCGAAATATTTTCAATTTTCACACGGTACTAATAACGTTACGAACTGCATAGAACAGAAGCATATAACAGGTGTACATAAACAATTTGCTTCAGCCATATCGTTGGCGTAGGTGGAGAACTAAATAACTCAAATTTTCTAGTTTGGAGAAAATCGCGATTTACTGATTTTTTTTCCAATTTTTTGGCATAATAAAAAAATTTGAGAAAATTTTACTGTCGGTAATTTTATATACTTTAGGTATCTTTGCCTTTTATTTTATACTTAAACAAACTAAACTCTATCTTAAAGTGTTATAAAATAAAAAAATAAAAACCAAGTTGTCTAATTCTGCCACAACATATTATTGCAAGTATGCTGCAATTAGCTCTTTATTTAGGTTAGTTGTTTAGTTTTCCTACGTGTTAGACACATACAGTAAAACAAATTAAGGTGAAATAAGTGCAGTTATTGAATTTGTCAACTACTAGATATCATTAAATATGAAAATTAACTTCTTTGAACATAAATTACTTTAAATAATTTATCAACAATTATTAATGTCACACAAAATAAAAAGCTGTGTTTGAAATATTAACAATGTCTTATTTTAAGAAAATATTTACTCAAGGGAAAAAAGTTAGCAACATGTATAATTATGAGTATGATTCGTTATTATCTCATAGCAACAAGTAAGAACAAATTAACAGGCATAAACTACTCAAATACAACAATCATAGACACTTTTTAAAACCTATTAGAAATAAGAAACAGTCCTTCGTATTAAAACAAACCAGAACATAATTTAAAACATAAAACAACGAAAATTAACATCACAATATTATAATTACAAATGACAACAAACATGTTATCTAAGTATTACGGTTACGGTAAGTAAGACTAGGTAAAAAATGACTTATTCATCTACTCCAGATGAATCAGTGGAGGATAGTCTACCCTGGCCGTCGATGTGAGATGGTAAACTTTCGTACCAACCATGGAGCTCTTTAGGAATAATGTTTTTTTTTTACAAAGCTGTAAAAGGTCTTTTTTTTTGTTTTGTTATAGGGATACACTGCGTGTATGCCCTGGGAATATCTGCGGTATTTATTATAGACATTTCAGAATTCGGCGTTCTTCTAGTCGGTCTCCCTGGTTTACAAAGTGTATTTAGTAAATGATATGGTCCATTCTTATTGGTATCGGTATTTAATGAAACCAGGTAAAGCCTTTTCAAATCTTAGACATTTTATTTTCAACCAGTGCACTGTCTCCCCATCCTCCGCTATAGTTTTATTTTTTATTATCATCAAAGCAAGTGCTTTTACATCAATCATGTCTTGGTACGAAAATTCAGTTACGTTATACGGAGTAACATTTTTATTATGTCTGTTAGACCGCGCCTGTTGCATAATTCTCTTCATGTCTATTATAGAATATGCTTCTGTGAACCTTTTTTCTTTTTCAATAGCACTATGCATTGAATCTACCTTCATAAAGCTATGACCACTTTCTAGATACTTTTGCTCTATTACTTTGATTGTTTTGTGCGTGTGGACCAAGTGAAGTAAAAATGCTGCTATGTATTGGTTGCGGTTTTGCCCTGAACATGTGTCGGAGTATATAGTTACATGTGTTATAGCCTCGGGAAGTTTCATAATCCATATGTAAATAGCAGAAGCTATTTCGATACTGCCTCTTTTGCCGTTTATTTCCGTCCATATCATACAGTGAGCGTTATTCTGCGGGGGTTTAAGCTCATAAACAGACAAATTATATAAATCTAATTTTCTGGAATAGTACATTAAACTATCTGCAGTCGATGGAATTTGCAAAAGGCTTTGCAAGTCCATAGTAACACATAAAAATGACTCATCCTCTTCTGACTTTTTTTTATCTAACTCTTTAGATCTGTATGATGCCTCTTTTCGTTCTATATGTTGACTATACTCATTCTGGACAGAGGTATTAGATTTATCTTTTTGATATTTATTACACATGATACACTGATCCTTTTTTGGGTGAAAAAATGATAAATTGTATTGTGTGCCAAACACTTTCTTGTAAACATTTAATTTTACAGGTATTTTGTTGCTGCACTTCATTTTCTCTACATACAAATCATACATTTTTAATATTGATAATTTGGGATCTAAATATTTCCTATCCGATTGTTTTCTGCAGTAATGGGAATCAAGCACAGGAAAACTTTCGATGTGATTTTTTACATCTTGTAACTGATCGTCTGGAGTTTTGTTAGCAGGAGCTCGTCTGCCACAACGATCGGCGTGTGAAAAAGAACCATTTTCATCTATATGTTTCACTGCTGTCTCTATCGGACCAGATGAAATGCAAAGTGTGGACATGAAAAAGTTTTTGCAGACCCGCTCAAAAGAAGTTTGACCCTTATAAACCCGTATTCCCTACTAGAGCTTCTTTGATTTTCTAACGGTACAGATTTTTTTGTGGTTTGTACTGGTTTAATAATTATACGCTTAAGTAAAAACTCTTTTTGTAACTTAAAATCTTGAATAGACCAATAAGACTTGCAGATTTCTGCACGCTGGTCTTGTGTAAAATTGTCAGCGCATTTATGGCGGCAGTTTTTACATGCATTTTGGACTTTTAGGTACTTTAGGTGCACGAAGTTTTCCATCTTTACTTGAATATGGCAAACACTTTCTTTTTTTTTTTGCAGTTCTGTTTCTTTTCCATTTCGTAGGGTCAGCATCCTTCCATCTGTACTTTACTTTTTCCTTCATTACTGTTGTGGTTTCTGTTTCAGAGTCAGTAGTTTCAGTTATTATAATGTTAGGCCTTACTTCGTATGCGTATAAGGGTTAAGAGGTGTCATTAGGTTTTGTTTCAAAGATGTTTCAATAATAGCACGAGTGTTTATAATGTTACCTGTTTCTTTTTCAGATTCACTAGACAAGTTAGGTTTTTTGGGTTCAAATCTCTTCACTCTTTTTTTATTTTTTGGGGTTTTCTCACGTTTAATTTCTGTTTCTGAAGATGTCGAATAACAATCGAATCAAATAAATCCGTTAAAGCGTTACGTTTCTTTTTTGCTTTATTTTCTTCGTCTGTGTCTGGAATCCACGAGGATCCAGAATCAGAAAAAGGTTCTTCATCTGTGTGAGACAGCAGTAATCCAATACCAGAAATTAGACTAGACGAACTAACATCTATATTATCACTATCTAATATATTATTTTCTTCATTTATATTAAATTTGCTGCTACATAAAGATATGGGACTAACATTTATTAGCATAGGTGCTGATTTGGGTGGGTTAATATTATTAATAATCTTTTCAGTAACCACTACTGAAGCTGGAGCCGATTCGCATGTTAAAATCTTAAATCCAGCCATTCATTTCAATATTTCGCGCCAATTTGTCCTAATAAGTCGAATGATAACTTTACTCATGTTCATCTGCTTTCTATATCAATAATAAATAACTTCATTTATCTTATTATATTTTCTTACCATGTTGTATGAATTTATATTTTGTTGAAGAAGAAATCGATAATAGTTATTAGTCATAAAATACAGTACTTTACATTAGAATTAAAAAAAATATGAATTAAACAACTCGAGTTATTTAGTTTTCCGTGAACTCTGTTCATATTATTATGACATTTTGAGTTGAAGAAAAATTAAGCAACTTATTTTATTTAAGTCATTAAACATTCAACTGATCATAAATCATAGTTATCGATTTATTTATTGAGTTGATTATTTTTCCTTCTACTGTTTAATGCTAGTTTCAACATATTTACTTTAGCATTTGGAATACAAAAATGGCTATATTTCTGAAACGGGACAAGATATGAAAATTTTTGTTAGAGTAAAATATGCGGTATTTTTTGAGTGTTACGAAAATAATTAAATGTCAATTTGGCCAAATTCGCAGTTATTTAATTTTCCACCTACGCCGACGATATTCGTATTCCTGGAAGCGAATCGTATGAAATGGATTTAAGCTTTGTGATACGAGTTAGGGCACTCGTTCCTTGGATACATAGCGAGTGCTATTATTCGCGATAACACTGCATAATAAAGAAAAACCCCCACCACTCTTGATTTTTTTGTTGTTTCGGGATAATCAAAACTTTTCCGTTTCGTTGTTTTCGTTAATATAAAAAAAGTTATCTAGGAAGGTTATAATTTATGAACATTGCAAAAGTGAGCTACCAGTGGGAATTGTTGGAAAAAAATCTGCATTCTGAAAACTGACTATTAATTGTTATTAATATATTGAATGATTTATTAATAAAACTATCTTTTCGGATATTTTTGCTGTAAAGCATTCGCAGCGTTGGAAACCAAAAATAAAAATAAATCGACGAAAAAAATATTTTTATTTTAACTGTCAAATATTCGCATAAATCTAAAAAAGTATTAATATTGTGAATGCTTTGGGCGTTAATGATGCCAGTTAATAGCATATAAACAGAAGTGGATATAAAAATTAAATCACAAAAAAAAACGATTTACATATAAAATTTACTTTAACCATCTAACGATTCTCTTTGATTTATATGGTAACATTTTATATATATTCTTTATTGCATATTAACAGAGTAACACAGATAATACAGAGACGAATGTGGGCAAAGGTTTAAAGAAATACAATATTATAATAACTATTTAAATTTATTATAATAGCTAGTTAAATCTTGAGATTGCGATATATAGCTCATATCCAGTAGAACCGCAGCCTGACCCTCGTTCTGAACAACACGGTGTCATAATGTAGACTGTTACGGTATGACAGCGCAAATATTTCTTAGACACGGCATGTTACACTGGCCTAATATATAGTATACTCTGCTCTGACCTTTTCTAGTTCATAAATCATAATTTCGATACTTGGATACAGCGTGGAACACAGGCACAGCTATTTATATTATATATATTTATTTATTTAGACTTGATCTAGATTTTTGTAGCCTTGATGTTATGATAGTGTTCCCAACAATAAAATATTTTGTTATTATTAACAATAACCTTGGTTTTATCCATACTAATATTATAAATGTGAAACCATATCCAAGTATGGATGTATGGATGTTTGCTACTCTTTCCTGGATCTACTCTTGCTAATGGATTTTAATGAAATGTTACAATAATATAGCTCATACTTCAAAATAACACATAGGCTACTTTTTCCCCGGGAAAAATGTACGGTTCCGTGGGATAGATTAGTCTTTGTTTTTGAAATAAAGCATACAAGTGGAGGTCTGATACGGATGTGTTTGAAGTATGGATATAAAGGTAAGTTGAAATTAAATTATTTGTACCTACTAAGCTTTTTCTCGTTATATTTTCATTTTTGATTGAGATTTCGGAAACTTCAAGACATGACACTGAAGAGACTAAGGTGTGGTCAGTGGTCTCTGGCAAATACTATGTGGTTCTCATAAATCTAAGGGAGTATTATGGTAATTTATTCATTTGTATTCAGCCATTTTTAACAGCCTGCTGGGCAAGCGCGGATTGGCAGACTGATTGGCTTTCGAAAACTTGTTAGGTACTCTCAGACATGCAGGTTTCCTCATGTTGTTTTCGTTCATCATAAGACAAATGGTAATCATGCTGGAAAAGATTCGCGCATAAAAATATCAGAGATGGGAGACCCGGGACTTGACCCCGCTTCACTCGGTTTTCCAAGCAAGCGCCTTACCACTGGGCTATCACTGCCTTTAATTATTTATTTACAACTATAGAATAAAAATAACTATTGAAATATATCAAACGTAACTAACATAGTAATAATAAAATATCTTCTTAACGTACTTATTGTCATGTTATTCTGAGAATAAATTGTAGGTATATGACTTCCAAGAAACGTACAATTTTAATGGAATGCCGCTATAAGAAAACGAGTGAAACAAATTGTTTATCGTAATTCCTTTCTTTTATTCCGTAATCCGTATCTCATTATATCAGAGATTTGTTGTTTTCAATATAAATATTTCTTGTTGATTTGGTTATTTGACATATTTTATGGCTTAGGTATAAAGTGTTACTATAATACTGCTATGTATATAAAATATGTTATGACATTAACACACAACACCATCTACTTCCATGGTAAGCTACGAGGCTTGTGTTATGGATACCAGATAGTTGATACATTATACATATATAACTTTAAATATATACATATTATAAATATGTTCACCCATGACTGGAGTACAAACATTCGTGTTCATCACACAAATGAATGCCCCCAGCGGGACTCGAACCCGCGATCGCTGGCACAGCAAGTAGGATCACTATAAACTGAGCCAAACGTGTCGTTGAATATAGTTTATGTATATAGTAGTATCTATTTATATACTTATATATATGCATATTGTACAACAAATTTTTGGTTTTCGACGTTTCGAATGCTTTACAGCAATCGTGATCACGAGTGAGACTTTAGCGAAAAGATAGTTTAATTTAGTTTTTATTATAAAAGCCTATGTTATCCGTTGGTTTGTCTAACGTTTACGTGTTGTACGAGTTGGTATCTTTTGAACTATACTAAATGGAATCGATTTTTATTTTTATAGAGTGTCCCTAAACGTGAAAAATTAAGAACTCTCGACTGGGAGAAGTCTCCATCCAAGAAAAGGGGTTTTTATTGTTCATTTGATTTTTTCTATAGATGGTATAAGGCATTCACAATTGTCAATTTCGAATAATATAAAAAACCAAAGTATTAACCAATTAGCTCTAATATATTAAATTACTAGCGGCTCACCCTCGCTCCGCTCGGGTTCGCCTCTAGAAAATCTATCCTACGGGAACCGTACATTTTACTGGGATAAAAAGCAGCCTATGCGCTATTCTAGACTATAATCTGTCTCTGTGCTAAATTTGATCCAGATCTGTTCAGCAGTTCTGGCGTGATTGAGCAAAAAACATCCAAACATATAAATTTTCACATTTATAATATTAGTGACATTATCACCTGTAATGATGACTTTTGGACACAAAAAAAATATACAGAAAAAAATATCGTAATAAATATTTCGAATATCTTAGTGTTTATTGTCGAAGCGACGAAACCTTAAAAAGCATTAGGCAAATTTATTCAAAATCAGCGAAGTAATGGCGTGATATTTTTACAAAATAATTCAGCTCAAACAAGAACCTATTTTTCAGGAAGTTGGTTTATATTACACTTCAAAATTAATACAGAAGAAAAAACGAAATAAACTTAGTTAACAAAGGTGGACTTATCTCTGAAAGAGATCTTTTCAAGTCAACCCATGGAAAAAGGGATGCTGTATGGAGTTCAACGTTTACTTATCTACTTTGTAGAACTTCTCGCGAGATTAGCTATAAAATTCTAATTCATAAAGATTGCTTCATAAAACTATCTTTGTTTGCTTTCATTTTATGAACACATTTTAAAAGATGTGTTAATATAAAATTAAGAATGGAAAAATCGACTTCTAAGGGAATACCTTTGATTAAAATATCCCCGATGTAGCTTTGTTCATAGAAAATGGATATATTAATACATATTATGTCAGCGTATCTGGCTTAAAAGTTTTTGACTATTTCAATTGGACAAATAAACAAAAATAACGACCTCTATACAGCTATTTACAACAGGAGACAACCATTAAAGTAGATAAAATCTATACTAATATTATAAAGAGACAGTGTTTTTGTTTGTTTGAACGCGCTAATCTCAAAAACTACTAATCGGATTGGAAAAATTCTTTTTGCTTTAGATAACCCGTTTATTGAGGAAGGCTTAAGGCTATACATATGTCATCATGCTACTAGCCATCTGAGCGGAGCAGTAATAAAATATATAGTAGTAGGTATATCTATTCCATACTAACTGTTAAAAGTAACGAGCGAAGTAAGGGTGTGCCACTAGTCTTAGATATAAGACCAGCGGCGTGTGGAAATCTTCAAAGACATTAGATTTAATCTCGGACAAAGAGATCGGACGAAGGCATTTGACCCATCGCATATCTACTTAGATATATAAATAAAATTCTAAGTATTCGCGTCCACGTTTGTATTTGGTCATCCGTTGACCTAAACTGAAATACAAAGAGATTTTTTTATTACATATTAATCGATTTTACAAAAATGGCTTGGAATTTATCTAAATTCAAAGTTTTGTATATGTATGTCTGTTACTTCTTCACGTTGAAACGGCTGGACGGATTTGGATAAAATTTAGTATACAGATAGACTGTAGTACTGGAGTAAAACATAGGCTACTGTTAGGTACCTAGGGGTTCACTCGAGCGAAGTGTGGGTAAGTCAATAGTGTAATATAAAGGGCTTTAAGATAAAATCTTGTTAGTAGTTGACAAGTGGTATAAGTGCACAATTTTGCTGAATGCTGTTGGAGACTAAGATATCAATTCCTTATAATATGATATTGGTAAAGGCTTCCTTAATTATTATTTCCATAAAATTATATCCCAGTCATGGATGTTTATATTTATAATATGTATGTATTTAGTTATATATATATATATATATATAGTGTATCAACTATCTGGTATCCATAACACAAGCCTCGTAGCTTACCATTTTGAATCACGCATGTATGTTTGTTTTTTTTTCCTTTCCTTCCGGTATTCTAGAATCGTCCGTAAAAGGATTTTTCACTACATAATTTTTTTTATCGATAAAAATATTCAGCGATCTTAGAAAAGTTGATATTCTACATTTGATATAGCTAATAGAAAATTATGTATGTACGAGTATGTATGTCTTTTGGGTCAAAATATTCTTTACCAATCTATACTAATATTACAAAGACGTAAGTTTGTATGTAGGGGATAACCTCAGGAACTAATCATTCGATTCTAAAAATTCTTTAATTAATAAGAACTACATTACCAAAGAGTGCTTGATATATGATATATTTTATTCCTATTAAAATATATTTATCTACAGTCAGAAATCATATGGCAAGAATACATTTAGGGACGAACTCAAGAAAATGAAGAATAATTCATTAGGACTTAATATTTTTTCTATTAGCGATATATATATATATATATATATATATATATATATATATATATATATATATATATATATATATATATATAGAAAGATATCTATACATATAATAAAATTGTAACCAAGCCGAATCTGTACATTAAATAATTTTTGGAAAATCTTATTGAAATATACTTTATTATCGACACAGAGGCCGTATCTATAGTTTTTAGAATTTTTGTCTGTCTGTCTGTCTGTCTGTTACCGCATCACAGAAAAACCACTGGAGGGATTTTGATGAAATTTGGTATGGTGACAGCTGGTTATCCGGGTCAACATAAAGGATACTTTTTACCGCGGGAAAAAAAATACAAAAACTGCAATGTAAGAGTATACTAATATGTAAAACCTAAGAATTTGGTTATTAGTCATCTTAACGCGGGCGGAGCCGCGGGCAATGCTAGTAATATTATAAGACCGCTGATTTGTTATTCGATCGCTTAGTATAAGTAAAACCACTATGAAAACCTAGCAATATAAATCGTAAACACAGACAAAGCGTTCAACCCTCCAAAAGGGTAATAAATAAGGGCGGTAGGACGCCTCTGGCTTTGTAGCTCATCGACCCGTGCTTATAGATACAGCGCTATTTTGATTTAGTACGTCGCGTCGCTATGAAAATATTATTTTTTAAAAATCAGTTTTTAGTTCTCTTATATTTTAATATGTTTTTTATTTTTATTATTATTTACGAGTTACGTTTTAACGTCTAGTATAATTTTTTCCGAGATGAGATATTTTGTAAAAAAGTAGTAAAAGGTATCCTATACTTGTATGTTGACCCGGATAACCAGATCATCATACCAAATTTCATCAAACTCTGTCCAATGGTTTTCTCGTGATGCGTTCACAGACAGACAGATAAAAATTCTGAATAGGTACTATAGATTTCACCTCTGTATCGATAATAATGTCTATTCCAATAAGATTTTCCAAAAAATATTTAATGTACAGATTCGACTTATTATGTATAGATTATAATATTATTATTATGGATATTTACTAAACAACTAGCAAATTTATTTAAGTAGTTTACACTTACAAAATCATAAACAAAAGAGCTATTTAATACATAATATCTGTGTAGGGACCATATATTATTTGATGTTAGTGCAACAACATAAATGAAAGTTTACATTGAAATTAAATTATACATTGTAGTTAATATAACAAAGAGAATTCAGTCAGTTTACGATACGCAGTAAATAGTTATATGGAAAGCAGTTAAATGTTAGAAAATAAAGCTACAAGTACCATCCATTGTGAATAAACAACATTAAGTTTTCAAATAATATGCATTATCATGCAAATGTTATCTCCAAAATTTATTATCATATAATTTGTGGTAATTATTTATATTTACGATTCTATTTATGATTTTTCTATAAATCGTTGTTTTGGGTTTTATTGCGTCAAAAGTTATTTTTCTCAAATATTTTCCATGTACAGACAGCGATCAGTTACATTTGTATTATATGTATAGATAAACTGCAAATAGCTAAACTTAATAAGACAAATCATTACAAATTCAGTAAAAAGAATTAAATTTTTCCCATAATAACATAGAAAGCACTAAGGAAAAATTTCTTGGAATCCAATCCCCATGGAAAACATAAATTATATCGAATTAAAAAAAACAGTCAAGTGGAACCTGAGCAGATCAGTCTTTAGATCTTATATACAATGACTAAGTTTAATGTGCATACAATATAAACCTATAAATAAAATAACATTTAACAGCTACTAGTGAGTAGTGGCTATTAGTGGCCATTAGTGGCAGACCTGCAAGTCCTGGGTTTGAGTCCCGGATCGGGCCAAGTACAGTTATTAGGTTCCCACCAACAGATGGCGTTGTTTCACACCTACTCGTAAATCACGTAGTCGCGTCGGTCGTGCGCCAGGTCTCTTATTAGTCGTATCGAATACCATGAATCTAACCGGAATTTGAGAATAAAAGGAATGGAAAATGCGCTTGTATCTGCACTATAATATATAATCAGATTCGGAGGTCGTAGGTTCGAGTCCCGGGTCGGGCAAAGTTTTGTAATTGAGTTTTTCTATTTGGTAAGCCTCAGTAACAGCCACCAATGAGGCCTTCAAAAGCGAATTCAGAGATTTTATTGATTTTCGCCACTACAATTTTTCCGCAAAGAAATCAATGAACTACCTATAAAATGGCAAAAATGCATAACAATGATACACGCTTTGATTGATTAAATATAAAATTTCATAGCTTTCTTTTTTCGTTTTGCTTTTTCCCCATAAAACACCAATTTCATATGCAATAACCAAGTATTTCAAGCGGAACTATTTATTCCGACATTTTACATTATGCGCAGATAAAATATAAGTAACTACAACAAAACAAAAACAAGTAAACAAGGGAACCCTATATTTTTCCGGGATAAAAAGTAGCCTATGTGGTATTCCAGACTATAATGTAATGTGCCAAGTTTCATTCAGATCCATTCAGCCGTTCTGACGTGAAAGAGTAACAAACATACATCCATACTCACAAACTTTCACATTTATAATATTAGTATAAATAAAATAATCATTTACCCTTTTTGACATATCCCTATTGGACAAGGGCCTCCCTTTGATATGAGTGGGATTAGACCTCAGTATATTACGGTAGCCAAATGTGGAGTGACGGACTTCACACGTCTTCCAACTAATAGGCAGATTCTGTCATGTCTACAGGCTACCCCACAAATTTCAATCATTTTAAAAATAAAACATAAGTAATTCAGAGGTGCGAGACACGGGTTCGAAATACCTGACTTGGCTTTCTAAGCGACCATTATCTATACATATAATAAAATTGTAACTAAGCCGAATAAAAAAATAATATTTTTTGAAAAATGTTATTGTAATAAACATTATTATCGATACATGGGCCGAATCTATAGTTTTTAGATTTTTGTCTGTCTGTCTGTCACCGCATCACAGAAAAACTACTGGAGGGATTTTGATGAAATTTGGTATGGTGATAACTGGTTATCCGGGTCAACATAAAGGATACTTTTTACCGCGGGAAAATGTCTTATTTCTGAGAAAAAAGAGTAACAAACATCCATACACCCTCACAAACTTTCGCATAAATATTATTAGTGGGATATTCATATTCATCTATCATGACAGCCTTAATATAATATAAGGTAGATAAATCTAGATTTTATTATGAGTTTTAAATATAAACTTAACTTTCCAAAACTAATACTGATATTAAACTGTAGTTGAAAGCAGCAGTAAAACATGCGATAAATAAACCAAATCGAGATAATAAAATATTTCATCATCAAAGAAGCAATAAACAGAATAGTTGTTTGTTTGTACGGTGCGGGTTCGATTTTTGGTTGTAAAATGGTAATCAAAGTAGTTGGCCGCACCTGCACCGCGTTTAGTGCTTCGTAAAACCGCCAAAGAAACTGTCATAAAGAAATAAACTCGCTTTTATGTATTGACTTCACGCTGTTAAATGTCTTTGGCTAACACGCGGATTTACTCGAGAATTCCTATTAATCACATTGTTATACGGTTGTAAATACGATTATAAAACTCCTTTACGATAAAACGAAAGACAATGGTAGTCCAGTGGTAACACACTCGCTTGTGAAACCGTGTGAAGTGGGTTCAAATCCCGGGCCTCGCACCTCTGATATTTTCATTTGCGAATCATTTCCAACATGATTACCAATTACGTCTTACGGTGAAAGAAAATATCGTGAGGAAACCTGCATGTCTGAGAGAACCTAACTAGTGTTTGAAAGACATGTGAAGTTCGCAAACCCATACTTGGCCAGCGTGGTGGATTATGGTCCGATCCCTCTTGTAGAAAAAGGGAGACTTGTGCCCAGCAGTGGGATGTTAAAAAAGGGCTGAATACATGATAAAACGGCTGTACATATTTGGATGAAACTTTGTATACAGTTAGACTATAGAATTATACCTGGAATAACATAATAAAGGCTAGTGCCCACTAATACAAAAAAATTGAGAAAGCGAAAGTCTTAAAATCAATTTGGAAATGTGTATAAATCTATACATATGTATGTACATATATATAATAAACTTCTGAGTTGAATTTGTACATTAAATATTTTTGGAGAATCTTAAGTAATCTGAATCTAGTTTTTAGATTTTTTGTCTCAATGTCTATCTATCTGTGACCGCATCACGGTAAGACTACTGGTGGGATTTTGATGTTTGATAAGGATGGCTGGTTATTCGGGTCAACATATAGGATACTTTTTACTACGGCAAAATATCTAATATCTGAGAAATCTATACTAAACGTAGAAATATCCAATATAATATAACAACAAAGATAGGATACACAAAACAATCCATTCTTATCAGAAAAAAACAAAAGTACTCGTAGCGGTGTGGTGACCTAATTTTAAGGCTCTGGCGGCCTTCTTATCCCTTTCTTAATACCCATTTCATATCGTGTTATATACTATTATTAGACGATAAAATCAATACGATTTTCCTATTTATCTTGTTTCGAATAATCTATTTATGACTCGATAGATTTTCATGTCATTTAAAATATATAGGTTACAATATCTCATGGTGGTTTTTATATAGAACCATTATATACCTATATATAAAAAAAAGCCATAAGGGTGTAATAAGTACATTTAACCTTTTTTTATAAAGTAAATCGATAAGGCATTTTATGGTTATGCAAAATTAACAAAAACAGACAAACCTATGGGCAAAAGCTTGTATAACTAGACGAGGTCAAAATGCTAGAAATAATATAGATGAAATACTAAACCTCTAACACAAATATTAATTTGTCTGGCTCTTCATTATGAGATCACTTAGTTGCTGTCACCTCACATTGCTTTTGTTAAAGCAAGACTTAGTACGAGTGATGAAAAATTATATTATCAGACCATTAACTTGCCGTCTTTATCACGCCTTACTGAGATTTTTCTTCTTTGTTCTATAAATCAAAGCTGATTTTGTTTTGACTGGGTAGACATTTAATCTTATTATACGAGTATATCTATACATAAACCGGCAAATAAAATATTTTTCGGAAAATCTTATTGAAAAAGACATTTTGTTTTTAGAACTTTTGTCTGTCTGTCTGTCTGTGATCGCATCACGGACAAACCACTGGAGGGATTTCGATGAAATTTTGTATGATGATAGCTGGCTATCCGGGTCAACATATATGATACTTTTTTCTGCGTGAAAATATCTCATTTCTGAGAAATCTACACTAACCGTTAAAACGTACTGTAGGGACGAATCCGAGCGGAGCGAGGGTGAGTCGCTAGTAAATTATAAAGATAATATAATTTCTATTACAAATAGAAATCGAATTCTCATTACAGAGAAAGATATATAATTTTCAGTATGAATGAACGAGAAGTATTACATTTGGCTCTCACACGCCACGCGTTACCTTGCTTACATTTATTAAACGAATAACTAAGGGTGAGATTTATAGACGTACCTAACTTTAATTCAAAGTCATCTTTAGGAAGAGAACTTTATGCTCCAAAGTCTGCTCAATTCATACCTATGTATAATAAAATTCTAACTCAGTACATTAAATATTTTTTGAAAGCTTTTGTTGAAATAGTCATTATTATCGATACAGAGGTCGAATCTATAGTTTTTAGAATTAATGTCTGTCTGTCTACTTTCTGGAAACGTATTATATAGTTAACATTTTCATCATCTGAATAAATTAAAATGACTTGTTCTGCCATAATTTGATATTGCTGTAAGCTCATATGTAACTTATTCGGATTGTCAATTTAAAATCTACTTTGATTCCAAAATAACCAAAAATTGCTGCTACGTTTTAGTGCGAAAAGTAGGATTTTTTAAAGTAAAATACGCGTTTGAAACATTCCTTTTGCTGAAAGTAGCATTTTCTCAAGCAGTAAAGTGTAAGTACGATCTATGAATCTCGCCCTAAGACGACTCTCAACGTAATAAATTACTTAATAATGATTTTTGGCAGACTTTGTACAGAAATTATATCAAAAATCCTTTCATGTCAATTGATTAAACTTTACGAGACGTTTATTAATTATAATCTAAATACTATCTACAATTCAAATTTCTAGTGAATATAAATTATTACGATGTATTTATATATAAATAGTTATAGATCTTTTTGTGTGTTTGTTTACCGCACTGGTTGAATTTTTTTCTATAAGACGGTGTTATTGTAAAGATAATAATATAAGTAAAGCATGGGTTATACTTAATGGTTAAAGCCTAAAATAATTAAAAATTCCGGGCAAGTGCGAATCGGACTCGCTCACCGAGGGTTCTGTAGAAATTTATAGGAAATCTGTTTAACTTTATTTTCAACTTTTTTTTATTTTTTGGATTTTTCCTTTATTTGTGCTGTAATAAAGACCTTGTTGTTTGCCAAATTTCGTGATTTTAGGTCAACGGGAACTACCATAGAGGTTTTCGGCCCAAAACATAGGTTTACCTAGGTACTTCCGGTTGACCTAGAATTGTCAATTTTGGTTAAAAGCACGGTCTTACAGCACAAGTAAAGTTAAAATTCCCAAAAATAAAAAAGTTGAAAATTAAGGTAAATTTTGGTACTTACAAGTTTTCGCGAAAATCTAAATTTGCCTATATCTTTTTATCGTGTTGACTCAGGGCCTTGATTTTTATACACCTGATAGGAACTTCAGTATCTGGTATAAACAACTTGCTAGGTTCACCCATTCCTGAGAATATCGGTGACATACGGACATATGGACAAGAGAGTGATCTTATAAGGGTACCTTTTTTTACCTTTTGAGGTACGGAACCCTAAAATGGAAGCGAAATTTTGTTAAATGGATAGTTAACGTAATTTCCTAAAAATAAAAACTTTGCAAGGTACAAATTTTTCAAAAGAACAAAGAAAAAATCTAAAAAAAAATCTCCATGACTTACAAAACTCTATAAAAACTATAAAATTATACAAGATAACTTTTTCTTTAAAAAAATAACGAGTACAAAGCCGTTTTCTAAACTCAATTTTATTGTAAGTAAAATTTTATAAGTTATTTTTTAAATGAACGTTAAAACAAATAACTTAGATCCAACAATAACTTTTAGATAATAAACTTATATAACTATACTTAGACAGTATAATAAAATTTTCAACAACCATTTTAAATAAACAGAACTTGGCAATACAAAACATCTGCAATAGTTAAGACTAGTTCATTCGAAATGGGACTTGAGTTATCCAAAAATTCAATTTTATATAATTTACATTTTGTAGTGAAATTTATTTTATTAGAAGTAGTAAAAATTTCATTACCAACGCTTGGTATATTATAATAGGAGGGAGATGGCAGTTTAGTAACTTATGTAGAATAAATTTTTGATTTGTCTATATTCTATGAATTTTAAACGTTTCACTGCTTTTCAAACTAGAGAACTCTTACATACAATGCGTTCTTTGATCTAATATTGTATTTTAAATAACTGCCTCATTGGTCTAGTGACTAGTACGTACGGCTGCAGATCTGAAGGGCCTGGGTTCCAGTCCCTGGTCGGGCAAAATATAGTTATTGGGATTTCCTATCAAGAAATTCTCAGTAACAGCCCGAAGTTGGGAAGTTGGCGGTTTTACACCCTCGTGCCTCAGAAAGCTTTTAAAGCTATCGGTCCTGCGCTTGACTCTTACCGATCGAGTCGAATTGTCATCCCACCGTAATTTAAGAGTAAAAGGAATAGAGTACACTTGTGTCTGTGTACATACTTGTGCACTATAATATCTTCTGCGCACATTGTTAGTCTCAACCAAATCGGGTTGCTGTGGCTAAACTCAGTCAGAAACACGTTATTGTTATGTAGACTAGTAATAAAAAAACGGGTTACCTGATGGTTATCATTAAGATACTCCTCTTGCAGCAGCCTGGACCGAGGGAGTAACCACTTGGTTGTGAGGCCCGCTACGGCAGACCTGTCGAGCAGTTGGGGTGTCATTGTTGTTTTAGTTGAGTTGGGGAGGTTCTATTGGATTTTAGTGGGTAGTACTAGCCTTCTAACCAGTGAGTCCCACAATTTTTTATGTAAACAAACATAAAAGATAAAAAAATATGGTTATCATTAAGATATTATTCTAAAATTTACATATTATACGAGTACGTAGATGAATAGATGAAAGCTTATAAAATCAATAACACATAGCAGCGTCGAACCGCTGGGGAAATCAGTAGCAATGTGTAAAACTGAGATTATTAATATCTGTTAAATATCGATGTAATGAGATAATAATTTTTTAACTTTAATAATAAAATCAATTTTAAGTTATCTATTTCACCCTTTGGCGTGATTTTTTTGAAACCTAAAGACACTCTTAAATCGATTTGGAATTAAAGAAGATAAATAAATCTGTTGGAATATTAACACACAGCACCATCGAGTTCCATTGTCAGGTAACGAGGCTTGTGTTATGGATACCTGATAGTTGACACACTACACATATATAACTTTACATACATACATATTATAATTATAAACACCAATGACTGAAGTACAAATATTCGTGCTCATCACTAAAATGAATGCCCCCATCGAGACTCGAACCCGCGACCGCTGGTACCAAGTAGGATCACTGCAAACTGAACCAAACGTTTTGTCAAAGTACAAAGTACTCTCATAAACGGCATATAACTTATTTAGTATCTTCCCTTTCTGTTTTCAGATGTTAATAAACAGTTTCACGTCACAGACATTAGTTGTATTTTCTGAGATTCACGTTAAACTCTGTTCTCATTCATAATTCATCTTCATTTTCACTCATTTATGTTTCTTAGTACCAGCAGGAACCGTCACATAAAGATTATTCACCCTAACTTTCTTATGGTTTCTGAGATTTTGTATTATGTAAATAATTTAATTATAAGCCAATAGAAGTGGTTGTAGTTTTTTTTTACGTTGAAAAATGGAGTTTACGCATAACACCTGCATACATACAGGTGGTTATGTGTAGCACCGTCAAGAAGAGCCACAGGACTCGAACCCAGGATCATCAGATCTACAGCCATGCACGCTAGATATTAAACAATCGAGGCAGTGAAGTTCCTTCAGTATAATAATTCTACATGGTCTTGGTGTTCTACATTAGCTTGATTTATTTTTATTGAAACCGCAGCCCTAATGAGCCTTACTTGGGTGATATACAGAAACTATGCAACTTGAGGTAACCTCATCTCGAACTTTGTTAAAATTAACTGAAACTTATACGTGAGATTAAACTTAATGGTGAACTTTAACTATATTATAATGTAGTGGCTTACACGTGCAGCTACAGATCCGAAGGTCCTGGATTCCAGTCCCGGGTCGGGCCTTTAGTCCAGTCTTTCTGTTTAAAAAGTCTCAGTAACAACTTGGAGTTGGAAAGCTTTGGATATTTTCTCCTCCGTGCCTCGGAATGCACCTGTCGCGTCGATCCTGCACCAGATCTCTCAGCGGTCGTGTCAAATTGTCTTCCTACCGCACTCGTATACTTGTGCATAACGCACAAGTACCCTGCGCAATTGGATAGTCTCAGTGAGATGGGCCGCTGTAGTCGAAATCTCTCTGTCAGTCGAAATCTGGAGGACATCATCAGACATCATTATAAATTTAAATTAAAAAAATAACAGCTAATTAGAACAGTTAAAGAAAATAAATCTAAAATCTACTTTGTACCATATATTCAACGCAAGTAAAACCGCAGGCATAAAGTTACATAAACGATCTACATAAAAGTTATTATTATGACCAATGATAATAAAACACGTAGTCCCTCATCTTACAGTATATTATATACCTATATCAGTGTAGTTTATCATGTTAGTGTCACACCCAGTGGGAAATCATTGTGCGTCTTAGAGATATTGTAATTGAACACCTCAGACTAAGGAATAATATAGAGTGTCATAGAACTAAACATATAGTCAAAGAATAATGTTTTAAAATAAAATGTAACTTAGTAATTAGTATACAAATATTAATTAAAAAAAACCGACTTCAAAAAAAACACTAAAAAGTAAAAAAATACTGATTGGTAGTTTTCATTTATTATAGAGGTGCGTCGATTTGTATCGGCTGGCATCGACTTCGAAAATATCTTATTTATTAACATTTATTCTCTTATATTATAAAGAATTACCTTGAAGGAGAGATAGTATAAAAATTAAGCCAATATTATGCTCTCTCTGTTGTCTCTTGTTTGTTTGTTTGTTTGTTTGTACTTCTTTCACGTCGAAGCGGAGAGACGGATTGGCGTGATTTTTTGTATGGAGATAGTTGGAGGGCTGGAGAGTGACATAGGCTACTTTTTCCTGTGGGAGATTATATAATTCAAACGGGAAAACATGTTATAATACAATCCAAAAAAAATTTATGATCAGAATTACTTGAAACTTGATATTAATGCTCTTCAATAAAATTAACTAAATACGTGTTTAAGCATTTTTCGAAATTATTCCTATAAGGGGGTAAAATTCGGGATGAAACTTTGTATGAAGACCTTTTAGAGATTTTGTTGAGTTTTAGCGCGAACGAAGTCGCGGGTTCTGCTAGTATCCTATATATAATAATAACAATATATTTGTAGTGGCAGTGTTGACGCGCACATTTTGATTATATAGCATTTGTATCGCGCCACGAACCCCAGGACCCAGTTGTCCCGTAACCGCCTACCGATTCGCTTGTCTATTATACCGCTCCGTTTCTCACATAAATTAATATTAAAGTATATATTATGCTAGGGATATTTGTGGCTAACTTAAAGTAAATATAATAAATATATGTAACTTTGGACGTTTGATTATCTCTCTACATAACTCAACCATAGTTAACCCGCATCATTCATTCACACACACTAAATATTATATTCATGTTTCACTAACATTGAAATACTGGCTATAATTCACTTCAAATAGATAGCGAAGTGGTCTAGAATAACCAGATTACTAGAGTTGGTGCATTGTCTTCGATAGAATTTCATCTTCTAGCGACTATCTTTGCTTGCAGCTTAATGGATTTTAAAATTGAGTCTCTATATTTTAAGATCGATACTTTAGAGGTTAAATGGTCTGTGTTGATAGTTTTACACGATTTTCCCTTAAAAGTACTTTAAATTTTTACTGTATAATTTGTAGAGACGTTAAAAGCTAGTTTAGTATAATATGTAGAGTGGTGGTATTTTATTTTTTACTTTTGAACACCAGAAGTAACTAACATGTGTACGCATATATTAGTATTTTTTAGGAAAAGGCATCTTTTACTTATAGTATAATAGTCTGAGATAAACGGTCAAGAGGACATCATACGAGTACATTAGTATAGAATAAATATTTTGGGACATTAACACACAGCACCATGTAGTTCCATGGTAAG
Source organism: Brenthis hecate (assembly GCA_951806755.1). Classification (NCBI taxonomy): domain Eukaryota; kingdom Metazoa; phylum Arthropoda; class Insecta; order Lepidoptera; family Nymphalidae; genus Brenthis; species Brenthis hecate. Next base: position 521,362 of record OX638261.1, read on the forward strand.
CTACGAGGCTTGTGTTATGGATACCAGATAGTTGACACTCTATAAATATATAACTTTAAATACACATATATATATATATATATATATATATATATATATATATATATATATATATATATATTATAAATATAAACACCCATGACTGGAATACAAACATCATACAAATGAATGCCCCCAGCGAGACTAGAACTCGCGACCGTTGGCACAGCAAGTAGGGTCACTACAAACTGAGTCAAAGTATCGTCATAAAGTCAGAATAAACATATATATTAATAATGTCTTTTTTTTCAGGTAAGTGAGAGTAACTTTAATATGAAATTTAAGTTTGGTAAGTTGAAGATAATATTTATATGAAGGATATTATCACTATTTTCAATCAATCTCACTGGAGTGGGAGAATATTATATTGTAGTAAAAGCTCTATGATACTTACCTGAACACAAGGGCTTTATTTCTTTACTTTCATAGTCCATTATGACAACTTACTTATTAAAAAGCTCTACGTTTATGTTAATGGTGACTTCAAAAGCTTATAAAGTCCATTAAGATTTTGATTTATAGTAAAAAAATAAAATTATGTATGTTGTTTTATCGTTCTTTCACCCAGCAACAACCCTATGGATTGATGTGATTTTTTATAGAGATACTTTTTAAGCTGGAGATTTATATAGGCTCATAATATTATCCATATCTATTTACTGATTCTTAAAATATTAAAAAGTCACGTAAAATAACTTATCAGATATTATGTATACTAAATTATAAAGAGGCGGAGTTTGTTTGTTTCTTTGTTTGAACGAGCTAATCTCAGGAACTACTAATCCAATTTGAAAAATTGTTTTTGCATTAGATAGCCTGTTTATTAAGAAAGACTATATCTATATATCATATAATATATAGTCTATCTATTCCATACTAACCGTTATAAATAGACAAAGACAAAACAGTTTAGTACCTTTTTCTACTCCGTTCGTCAGCCGATTTTTTTTTATTTATAAGCTATTGACAAGCTTTAGTGTTAACAATAAGAAAGTTTTGGAAGCTGTTAATTTTTTTTATAATAATTATAGTGGCATTTCTGCTACAACGCCAATACTAGAAAATGTAGCTGTAAAGACTTTCTAAATTTTACGTGAATATTTATTCCTGTTATATTTAACCCAGAAAATGTTTTGAATTTAGTTTGAAAGTTGCTGAAAAATTCTAAATTTCACCAAATCTCAAAGTATCATATAAAATTTGAATGTTTGGAAAGTGTTTTCTCTACTCAAATTATATATAAAAGTCCACTTTAAAAGCTTGCCACCTCTTTACTGCGTTCAGTGATAAAATATATTGCTATTTACTACAGTACTACAAATGTGAGCATTCAGAAAACATAAAATAAACTGTTTATGTAAGTTATTTAGACAAATATATGTAAATGTATGTAAATATATGTTTTGATAGAAGTTTTTATATAAAAATTGAACCAAAATTATGGTCACATTGTGCATGACGTTATGAATTTATCCCCTGGTACAATGGTAAAAAAATTGTATTTAATCTACCACCGATTCCAAAAGAAAATGCTTCTGTGTTGCATAAAAGAAACAAAAATAAATTTACCGAGTCTAAATAAAGTTACATTGCAAGGATTATCCAACTTTAAAAGAGCCTGGAGACAATCACATCATTCACAGGATACATTACCTCTCATAACATCACTTATTACACACATCTCTTAGTATAGAAACATCCTTGCTTATTCTTAAACTAAACCTTACCTGCTTGGTAGATTATAACAACTTAGTTATATTATAGGGTCCTTCTCTCTCTCTCTCTCTCTCTCTCTCTCTATCTCTCTCTATCTCTCTCTCTCTCTTCCTCTCTTTCATTCTTCTTTATAGTAGAAATGAGCGTGTAGTATTTAGTATTTTATAGGATAAACGCAAATGTGTGCTTAAGTCTCATATAACTATACATCCAATGGACCAATAAGCAAGCGTCAAATCTTTCGCACACTAAAACAATATGCATATACACGTTGAACAACTACAATGACACCTTCCGTGAGATGAATGGATATTAAAACCATAAAACCGACTCAGTTGACCGTCTCTTAAAGAATGAAAATAAATTCATTAAATTTGAATTGTAAATTTTTAATTTTACAACCTCCTGTCAACTTTTAACGGCACACCAAAATTCTAGGTAAGTTAGAACAGGAGATATACTCGTTTATTGAAGGAAATTCTGGCAGGGAATTTCAAGCTGTGGTCCGAATTTATATGATAGGTACATAACCAATTCGCACAGCAGAGCTCTTAAGTAAAATTTAAGAAGACCCTATAGATCCTTATATTGTATATTTTTTCGGATGTTTCACGCGGTTTTATTTTAATATTTTAATTTCAACTTTTCAAGTCTCTCTCGTTACTGTCTCTCCCGTCTGTCTTCCGATCATTTTTGTTGTGAAGCATTCAATGTACTTTTAACCATATAATTTTTATACATATATTAATATTCTAACTGAGTCGAATCTGCACATTAAATATTTTTTGGAAAAATAAAAACCGACTTCAAACAAAAGCACTAAAAAGTAAAAAATAACTGATTGGTAGTTTTCATTTACTATACATACCTAATCAAATATTTTCGAAGTCGGTGTGCTTTGGCTAAGTAATTAAAAAGCCTACCTATTAAATACATACCTAATCAAATATTTTCGAAATCGGTGCCAGCCCATACAAAGCAAAGCACACCGACTTCGAAAATATTTGATTAGGTATGTATAGTAAATGAAAACTACCAATCAGTTATTTTTTACTTTTTAGTGCTTTTGTTTGAAGTCGGTTTTTATTTTTTTTTTTAAATGTTTTCATTTTCCCCTTTTTAGTGTAGACAGTAGTAGCAAAGTAAGAATTCTAACGTGTTAGGCTTGTCAAATCAAATAAAATAAGCCCAAACTCAAAGTATCTACTATTAGCCGTTGAAGAGATCCACCTTCTGGCCTTACCATCAGATCAGTTCAATAATACCGAAAGACTGTACTATCAACGGAAATAGAAACACTTGCAAAGTTTCAAGTCAATATGACAATTAGAAGTAGGTTAAATACATCATTAGCAATTTTTCCGCCCTTAGGGGTGACATTTTTTTTTGAAATTTAAATGGAACCAATCTGAAAGTATACACTTTCAAACAACACAAAAATTGTCCAAATCGGTTAATAAACGACGGAGTTCTGAGGTAACAAACATAAAAAAAATACAGTCGAATTGAGAACCTCCTTCTTTTTGAAGTCGGTTGAAAATATTATTGAAATATACATTATTATCGATACAGCGGCCGAATCCATAGTTTTTGTCTGTCTGAACGAACGCGAGCGGGGCGAGGGTGAGTCGCTAGTTATAACTTATAAATAAATGAGATAATGAAACAATACATTCCAATCAATTTTCTACGAATAACTTTACAAGATATATATAATAATATATATCTTCATTCTCATTTAAAATATGAGGCAGCCTGCCTCTGAGTGCTGCATAAATTATATTTATAGCCTCGGCAGTATATCTTGGGCATGTCATTCTGAGCATCGCCCAGTGGAGTACAGGTAGCCTATATATTTCAATAGGGATAACATATATCCTCAGACTAAAAAATAATATTAACCGAGCATCAAACAACTAAATGTGAAGCCAAACAATAACATTTACTCATGATAAGTAAATAAAGTTAATAAATAAAAATAGCTAACGGACTTTATTATATTAAAGAAAAATAAATGAGATACTCTTATGCTATCACTTTTTCAAGGAAAAGAATACTAATACTTAAAAAATACAAATAAATAATTTTATTTTTATTATTCAATATTATTCATATTTTCTTTTCAAAACTTGTAAATTATTACCAACCAATACAATAAAATTATTACTGATTTGGATATGTACATTAAATATTTTTTGGAAAATTTTATCGATAATAATGACTATTTCATCATTATAGATACAGAGGCCAAATCTATAGTTTTTAGAAATTTTGTCTGTCTGTCTTGGAACGCATCACGAGAAAACCACTGGACAGATTTTGATGAAATTTGGTATGATGATTGAGCATAAATTTTCTGCAGGAGACTATCTTATCTCTGAAAAATCTACACTAAATGTTGAAACGTAACCTATATTAAATTATCCTTATTCTTTAACGAAATTAAACGAAATTTATAGAAAAATCGGGGATAGTACTATAAATAGCAAAATAACAATTATTTTGTGCGGACTCTGTTTATCCTATCTTATCCTTTAGTCTGGGCATATACCTACTTATCGTAATAATGCACAATATTTTAAATGAAATTTGCTTTAGTACTTATTTCATGTAATATACAACACAAGCGTTTTTCAATAGACTTTCTGTGTATTGATTTTCAATTGTAATAATTCTAACCAATTACCATTTATATATATAAAACTCAAAAACGGCTGGACCGATTTGAATATTTCTTTTTTTGTTTTGTTGGGGGTGTGAGGTGTATAAAAAATAAGAAAACCCCATAAGAACAGCTTGAAAATGGAATAATTCCAAACTGTTTATTTTGTATGGGAATCACTACTTCGGATTATTATCATTAGTGGCGAACCTATCACAATACTTCAAGTATAAGTTGGAAAAAAAATATATATGTACGCAATATATAGTCTATCTATCTAATGTGTATTTAGAAAAGAATTTATTTAAAAATTGGAACTCGTAAAGTCTCAGAGAATGCATGTTTGTTGTTGAGAACGTATGTTTACGATGTGTTTGTTAAATATTCCTTCACACCTTCAGCTGAACGCATTTGGATGAAAAGTACACAGATACTAAGCGAAGCAAAATCAAGTTGCTTCTACTCCCATATTATATTTATTGAAAGTATATAAAAATCTATGTTTCGTGACCAAGTCGTCGTTATGATATTTGGGGCAGACCATTTGTATAATTAGACCAGGGTCGATAATTTTTGAAACCAAAAAAATTAATAGTAGGATGAAACCCGTTGGACAAGGAAGAGAATGTGACAAAATGAAAGAAAAAATAATTTACGGGCGATCTGAGGTTGGGGAGTGGGAGGGGGTGAGTTTTTAAGGGTAAAAAATGGTTTATCTCTATTTTAGGCAAAACTACAAATCCTATGGAAAAAAGTTAAATGGAAAAGTTGTAGGTAATAAAAAGATCTATAACTATCGTATGTATATCGTATTTTATTTATATCGTAATTTGGCGAAAACTTACCTTTTTATGTCCCAAATATACTGTAATTTTTTTGATTTAAAATATATATTAATTACCTTATTTTGACTTAATATCGAAAAAGCAACCTAATTTTCAATCGAAAATTCTCCCGTCAAAATATCTGCTTTTTTAAAAAAAGCGTTAGGCTTTTTGTTCGTTAAAATCTCTAATTTCTGATGATCTTAAAAAAATATACATTACCATGGTAAATTTTCTCAGAAAATGCAATTAATAAGTTAATATTTTTTTATTCTTTTCACTTTTTACCATTTTCACAGGCTTCAGCCCTGGTCTAAATGTAAAATCATACGATATGCCTGCGACATGATATACACAGGCAGAGCCGTGAACATTGGCTAGTATTGTACTCACGCATACTGGAGATAATAATCATGACCTCCTGACCGATTTCGACCACGGAGGCTATCTCACTGAGACTAGCCATCTGCGCAGGCGATATTAATATAGTGCAGCGCGTGTACGCGCAGACACAACGTGCACTCTCTATTCCTGTCACTCTCATATTCTGGTGGAACGACTTCTCCAGAAGACCGGTGAGAGATCAGGCGCAGGACCGACGGCTTACGATATACTTAATAACTGAACTTGACCCGACCCGGGACTCGATACCAGGCCCTCCTACATGTTAGCCACTACACCATCGAGACAGTTAAACTCACGCGTTCTCGAGATACAGCTTATGTAGCTTCATTGTTTAAACCGCACAAATAAAAGCTTCATTTTGGTCAACCGATATGTCGGTGACGGGACGCCGTAAATAACGTAAATACGTAAATTCAACGAATTCCGCGCATAAATGAAGCCGATACGTTTGCTCGTAAATTTATATAAAATACGAATTGTGTATTGATAATGTAAGTATATTCTGATTTATATTATAACCTTTACCTACGATATAATAAAGGAATGCCTATTATGTTATAATATTAAAGGAGCAATTCTTGTATAGATATGAATTTATTTCGTATATCTCGGCCTTTCTAAGTTACCTCTTGTCTTATTAGTGAATAAGGTATAACAATCCGTACAGTATTTTAAATAATAGTATCTTTTTAGATTTTTTCGCTGATTTATTTTGATTTTTGGTTCCCAACCGACGGCACGCTGCCTGTAACAACTACATGTATGTACCTACTACATATATGTATGATCTTTGAGACGTTTAAAACCTTAGTCCTGTGACCTTGATTGCAATAAAGCATTCGAAACAACGGGAACCAAAATCAAAAAAAGTTCGCGGAAAAATCCGAAAAGATAGTTTTATTTAAAATATCAAATATTCGCGTAAATCTAAGCAAAAATTTTGATCCGTACAATAGTTCCTGAGATTACCCCAAACACAACCTCAACGCGATGGGAGAGTTTAATTAACAATAAGTGATACCTGTTAATTAAAGTAACAATCTCACAAAAGAAAGACTATATGAAGATAAAGCGCAATAGAAATGGCTTTACTGTTTGGATTTCTAGAAAATGTAAGGAATGTTGACTCTCTGTAAATTCAATAGCCAAAGTTTAAACAGAACAAGTCAGCCGGTACCGTCGTCTAAAGTTTGGGTTAATTTGGGGTCTGCATACACTTGGTCTCACTTTGTCCATACTGTACGATAAATATGTACTTTAATCCCTCCACGACCGCGGTCATGCCGGCGTGTCAGTTAACAATAGATTTCTTAGAATATTAATTAATTTCTTAGAAATTTACCTGGAAGTGTTAAATATGATAGTGCTTATTAATTTATTAATATAATAATTCAGATCTTTTAAACGTCTCACTGCTGGGGGTGGGACTCCTTTCAATACGAGGAGGTACAGGCCAGAGTCCACCATGCTGGCCAAGTGCGGGTTGGTATTTCTGAGTATTTCTATCTTCTACTCAGTAATGAAGTATATCTGTATAATTGCATAGAAACAGTTTATGAAATGAAGAGTATTTAATATACACATGGCATTAAAAAGGTACCTAACAGTAAGCTCGAGTCCTTATTTTATTTACACACATGTATATAGAACTTATGAGAGTTATTGTTCTACATATAAAGCACAACAAAACATACACTGGATAATAAGCAATAGAATGAGCCCACAGGCAGCCGATTGGCTAATCCATAAATACACAGTATAACATATTATATATATATATATATATATATATATATATATATATATATATATATATATATATATATATATATATATATATGTTATCGTCAGCATATTTACATTAAAAACATCATCATCTAAAAAGCCTTAAACCAAAATTTTTGAAATATTTTTAATTTTAAACCTAAGAACTTTTAGTTGTTTTTACATATCACTTACTTGATTATAATTCAATACAACCTCCATCACAATACAAAGACAAAAAAGATGGTATCTAAAATAAGGTACAAACAGTATAAATGTATGACCTCCCAGAACAATGAGTCTAATAACGTCGAGTTGTGTTAGTTCAAAATATTTCAACCACTAATGCATTTAAATAAGCTTTTGCCTGCAACTCAGTGGTATTTGTTCGATTTGGACTATCCACTACGCTAGAGGTTGCGAATTCAATTCCTTGTTAAGCTAATTAGAGATTAATTAGTTTACTAAATTAATCTTATTGGACTAGTAGATAGCTTATTCGGATGCAGATTTTGAGTCTGGGTTCATGTACCAAAGTTAAGATGACCGGGATTATAACACAACTTTAACAATTTGGAAGAAAAATAGAAAGGGCAATGAAATACCTTACAATACTTTTTTTTAAGCTAATATTTATATTTGTATATATATTTTAATTTGTACTGCTATTATTGTTTCTTATAATTTTTAAAAAAGAAATTCATTAAAGGCTAAAATCAAAGAGTTATCTATACTTATATTATAAAGAGGCAGAGTTTTTTTATTTGTTTGTTTGAACGTGCTAATCTCAGGAACTACTAATCCGGTTTGAAAAATTCTTTTTTCATTAGACACCTCTATTTTTTAAGGAAGGCTATAAGCTATATGTCATTATGCTACTACCCAAGGTAGCGGAGCAGTAATCATAAATATCAACTAATCGGACGTACTTCCATACATTATTACTAACATCATAAAGACAAAGAGTTTTTTTTTGTAGTTTTAGCGCGAGCGAAATCGCGGGCTCTGCTAGTCTTTGATATTTAGGTTTGTTAATAACATTATTATGGAACTTCTGCCGTATTCAATCAGGTTATCCCTAGTAGGTCAAACTATTTAATGATAGGTCGTTAATTCTGGCTGTTAAACTGCATATATGGGTGCAGACCATTAAGTTCAAACTCTGAGCGAAGCCAAAAAAGCTATAGGATTTTCCAGTTCTAATATCTGACATGGTAAAAAGCTACACACATGCTACAATACAGCTTTCATGCAAAGTCGATAGCAAATTGACATTTAAAATCTTTTCCTATTTTATAAAATATCGTGTATCCATGATTTATGTCTTATGTTTTATATCCATATGTTTTGCATTGCATATGACCCCATAATTTGTATAGAATATAATATGTATAATATAATTTATTGGAAAAAGACCGCAATCAGAAATTGAATATGCGATATACTATTGGAAAAGCTCAGTTATATATTATAGACTTTACATACGTATGTATATATATATATATATATATATATATATAAAATCTGTAAAATCTGAATCGAATCTGTACATTGAATATTTTTTAGAAAATCAAAGTCATTATTATCTATACAAAGGCCAAATTTATAGTTTTTCGATTTTTTGTTTATTTGTCTGTCCTTTCGGCTGGCTGTCTGGGAACGCATCACGAGAAACCCACTGGACAGATTTTGATAAAATTTTGTATGATGATAGCTGGTTATCCGGGTCAACATATAGGATAATTTATACAGCGGGAAAATGTCGTATCTCCGATTTTATACTAAACGTTAAAACGCAATTAGTAGCTAAGGTGAGTCGCTAGTATCTACTATATAAATAATTTATAAGTAAAGTAATAAAATTATAACGAGACTAATTTTCCCAAAGCGGCATTAATAATATCAATGTTTCCGCTGCGTTTAACGATTTATTCTCACTTTTTTCTTGTTATTCCTAATTTCTGTCTTTAACTTAGCATTTGCTAGTACGGTTTTCTGCTTAATTTTGTACTAACTTATACTTTCCTAACTTCAAAACTGACGAAGTTCTGTCAAAATTTTAAATAGCGTTTGAGACACTTAGCGCAAGTCCATCTCAAACTTGATCAATAGTTATTATTTTTAATTAAGCATTCTGTTTCTATTTTTGGATACATAATTTTGATATTAATACTTGTGTATTCAGCTTTATTTAACAATCCACTGTGGGGAGTGGGCCTCCTTTCAATGCGAGGGTAAGCAAGCTATAGTCCACCACGTTTTCCAAGCTGTGGGTTGGCGGACTTCACATGTCTTTCGAGAACTTGACAGACTCTCTCAGACATGCAGGTTTTATCATGAAGTTTTCCTTCACCGTAAGGCGAGTGATATTAAATATGATTCGAACATAAAAATATCAGAAGTCTGGGATTTGAACCCGCTTCGCTCGGTTTCCCAAACAAGTGCGTTACCACTGGACTACCTCTGTGTACTTAGTAACTTAGAAAAGAAAATATATTTACATATCCCTTTGCAATTTTATTATACATATAGATTGTATTTTATTAATTCTTAAGGCGACGTGCTATTATAAACAAATACGGTAACAAAATCCGTAAAAAATTTAACAGAAAAATTCGCATAGAATTCAACTTTTTCTTTGAAATTTTGTCACCAAAGTTTTTTATTATGCCCTAATAACGGTCCCTCTCTGTCTCCAGGCTATTGTGACATCTACTTTTTGTTCGAACAGAAAGATTCAATATTAGCTAAAGTTCGACAGTTGCAAACAAAGCGCACTAAGTTTTTTCAATTGTTCCGAGTCTTGAAGAGATCCATTTCTTTGCAATTGACTTATGTTTATTAAAGTTCGACCAGTTATGGGAATTTGACCATAACCATTACTGAAAATTTGAGGAAGACATATATGGATAGAATTTATCTCTATCTATACAAAAAAAAACTAATTTTTTCCAAAAAAAATCATTGATACGTGATAACATTAAAATTCATCTGTAAAATCAAACTATGTACTAACATAATCATTATGTATACATGTAGTAATAGAATTTGTACTTTTTTTTGGAAAACCTAATTGAAATAGTCATTATTATCGATACAGAGGCCGAATCTATAGTTTTTAAAATTTTTGTTTGTCTGTATGTCTGTTTGTCTATCTGGAAACGCAACACGAAAAAACCACAGGGCAGATTTTGATGAAATTTGGTATGATGATGATGGCTGGTTATTCAGGTCCACATATAGGATACATTTTACTGCGGGAAAATATTTCATCTCTGAGAAGAAATCTACACTAAACGTTAATGTTATCAATGCGAAAGTTTGTGTGTGTTTGTTTGTTTCTTCACGCTGAAATGACTGGACCTGCAGTAACACATAGGCTACCGCTACTAATAAAAATTTCCAAAAGATGGCCTCTTCCAAAGAAGAGGCACTGTTTGCACATAATATTGTTAATGCAAAAGCTACTCAAGCTCGCGCATAAAAAGTGAAAGGTAAGTCGCTAAAGTATATAATTGAATTTGCAAAATATATGTAGATATATGTAACTCATATTTAGAGCTGAGAAGCTCTAAATATGAGAATCTAACTAAATATAAGCGTAGAAAATTTCATCTGAGTAATATCAGTGTATACTATACAGTGTATACTACTACTATCAGTGTATACTATGTGGACTGATTTGGACAAAATTTAAGAACGTGAAGTACCACATGTAGCTAACTTTTAGGCACCTAAGGACGTATACGAGTGAAGCAAATGAAATAAACATACTTCTGAACAAGTACTACCTATCTCATAAATATTTGACGTACATAACTTTATAATCACCGTTACAAAATTCATTAAACGTTAGAAATTCACTAAAGACGGTCGCATCATTTATTTATTAACTAGCGATACGTTTTAACGATTACTAATGAATAGATAGACTATATATTATATATACATAGGTATGATGAATTTTATATGCCTTGAGAAATGACTGATTCCCCATATAAACTCCAACCCCCTTGTGTCCTTTCTAGAGTCTCAAATTATTTCCATATCAAATTTCTTTTAAATCGGCTCAGCAGATTAAGCGTGAAAAGGTAACAGACAGAGAGACAAAAAGAGCTACTTTCGTATTTATAATATTAGTACAGATATACTAAAATATTAGGTGAAAATTAGTCTCACAAATATAATGAAAACTACACATATTTGTCGAACTAACCACAGTCTGCTCTGCTCCATGTGTCGACGACCTTTGAATACAGTCATCTTAACCTCAAAGGACCGCTTGAACTTTAATCATAGTATAACATTCCTCAATGTCTTTACTTATAACAGAGGAGTATAAGTATAACCTTTCCACGCGATTTCTCTCGCGTAGTATATTTAAGTATAATTGCTCAGCTTCTACATTACACCTATTTTTCACCCCCAGAGGATGTAATGCTTAAAAATTTTAATTTGAATAATCGTTCGCTATCTTTAAAAATATTGATTTTTCATATAAACTGTCAAAGGTCAACCCCTTTTTAGCAGTCTATATGGGTTGAATTTCCTAAACGCATTTCTTAGCACATACCAACTTCCTATGAGAAATCTACCTGCCTAACTCACTAGTTTCATCGCAGTCATAATATAAAATTTTGATCCAAACGAGAACCAAACCGCAATTTCCACCTAATAAATAAAACCGAATCTGTTATTGTATTAAGACATTACATTATCTCCCTAAAGTAAATTATGTGGATAACCTCTGTCCTAAACAAAGGTCCTACCCTTCGCCGATATAGCCTTAGATAACGAAAATTAACAAGCTTATTTATCACCCAACTTGTATATAAGTCCCTACTTACGCATATTACTAGCTCAATTCACTTACAACCCCTTAATAAGACCCCACTTTCAAAGTTTAATTTAAATTGAAAATATTTTACTCAGCATTAAATTATTATTACAATTTATTACTAAACATCTGAGTCTCCCACCACTTCGGAAAAAAATGGAAGAGTTCGTATGGAAGTGCTTAAAACAGAGAGCTCAGATTGTAGATTTGTACTAAAAAAGTTCCACGACATTAAAAATAATTATTATTATTTTGGCTTAAGGAAGACAGAATCAATCTTGCCATCTCAATTAGTCGGAAAATATAAAAAATCTAGATTTCGATAACAACCCCATCTAAAAAAGCCATCCAGGCAAATAAAATCATCAAAATTGATTAAGCCCTTTAAGACCTTTATATCTTCTTCTTCTGCCTGGCATTATTAATCCCGGCTATTGCCAGGGTCTGCCTTCCTGCTAAGTCTCCTCCACTTTGCACGGTCTTTGATGTCATCCTGTGTAAGTCCATTGACTCTCATGTCCTTCTTCACGACATCCAGCCATCGCTTTCTTGGGCGCCCGGGAGGTCTTGTTCCAGGGACAGACATATCAAGGCACTTTCTTCCGACATAGTCCTCAGACCGACGTGCGATATGGCCATACCACCTCAGACGCCGCTCTTGGAGCTTATCCGCTACGTTACGGACCCCGAGACTACCCCGGATGAACGTGTTGCGTATGCGGTCAGCCCGCGTTACGCCACACATCCACCTCAGCATCTTCATCTCCGTGACGTGAAGCTCCTGAGTGTGCCGAGATAGCGCTGGCCAGCACTCGCTCCCGTATAAAAGGACCGGTCGGATGATGCTCTTGTATATATGTCCCTTGAGCTTGGGCGGTATTCTGCGATCACAGACCACACCTGTGACCTCTCGCCATTTGGCCAAGCAGGCAGCGCCTTATACGGGCTTGAACGTCGTGGTCGATGCTACCGGACTCGTGCAGGACGGATCCAAGGTACCTGAACTTCTCCGACTTAACGGCTGGTTCAAGCCCTATTTGGATGGTGCTAGAGTCCGGACTCCCGCAAGCCATGTACTCGGTCTTTGCCACATTTAGTTTGAGACCGCCGTTCTCAAGCGTACCCTTCCACAGGTTGACCCTACGCTCCAGCTCCAGACGGTTCTCATCAACGAGCGCTATGTCATCTGCATACATCATCAGCCATGGAGGCTGGTCCTGGATGCAGGCAGAGACAACATCTAGTACTACGTTGAATAAGAACGGGCTGAGAGCCGAGCCTTGGTGGACCCCTACAGTGATCGGAAAGGGCTCGGTATCGCCAACAGCGGTTCTAACCACGGAAGTGGAATTGTGGTACATGTCTCTGATAATGTCAATATAGATTTTCAGGCACGCCCTTGAATCGCAACGCCACCAGATGCATTGACGAGGTACACAGTCAAAGGCCTTCTGCAAGTCCAAAAATGCCAAATGCAGAGCTCTCCTTTTCTCCCTGTAAGCCTCGACCAAAGTTCTAAGGGCAAAAATGGCGTCCATGGTGCTCGATCCCGGCTGGAACCCATAATTGACACTCAGAGACAGCACACTCTCGGCGGGAGCCTGAGATCGATCACGCGTTCGAAGAGCTTCATGGTGTGACACATGATTTTGATCCCTCTATAACTACCGCAATCCTGAACACTGCCCCTGCCTTTGTATATAGGGGTAATGAAGCTTAAGCGCCACTGGTTAGGCATCTTTCCAGTGTTCAGGATGCCAGTTAAAGAGATCAGTAAGCATGAGTACACCAAGAGAGCCTAACGATTTCCACGCCTCGATCGGTATGTCGTCAGGTCCACCGCTTTTCTATTCTTCATGCGGCGAAGACAAATCCCGAGTTTCGTCAGGTGTTATTGGGGCAAACAAGTCCTAGGTTAGGGGGCGGTTCGGGGGAAGACTATATGAGAACTGGTTGTTCAGGAGCTCCCGGAAGTATTCTTTCCATCTCTCCTTCACAGAGGCCTGGTTACAAAGCAGCGTGCCCTGGGAGTCCCTGACGCAAAGACATTTTGTAATATCTTGCGTCGCTTTATCCCGGGCACGTGCCAGCTTGTATATGAGCTTTTGCCCCTCCGCAGTTTCTAGCTTATCATATAATGAAGATAAAAGCTATCGCTGCGGGCTCTGGCTACAGCTCTCTTGCTAGCACGTTTGGGCTGCATTGTACTCTTCTCTATCTTCAGGAGTGTTGGTTTGCTGCCACTCTTTAAACGCAGTCTTCTTTTCCTCGAATCGCCCCCTGCACCTGATCATCCACCACCACGTCTCCTTGTCGGTGACTCGTCCTCCCTTAGAAACGCCAAGAACTCGCCTTCCTGCCGCGGTAATTACTGACTGGGCTCGATCCCAAAGCCTCCTCGACGGTTCGGTGTTGTCATTCGATACATTTTGCTTCTCAACCTCCGACAGGAAGTCCATCCGCATCGGTCCATTCAGTAACCACCACTTGATTCTAGGTTTGCGTTTCTCGGCTAGTTTCTTTTTCGGGGTAAACATATAGTCCATGACAAGGAGACGATGTTGGGCCGTTAGGCTTTCACCAGAATGACTTTGCAGTAGTCACCTGCCAATATGACACCGTCCTGGTCAGGAGATAGTCAATTTGAGTTGAGTGAGGACCGCTCTTATACGTGATAAGGTGCTGAGCATTCTTTTGGAAGAACGTGTTCACGATGGCCAGATCAGACGCAATACAGGTTCTTAGAATGTGTGCTCCATCTGCATTGCGACGACCATAACCAAAACCACCGTGGACGCGTTCATACGTTTCAGCTGCCTTACCCACATGACCGTTCAAGTCCCCCCCAACAACTATCACTTCGGTAGTCTGTATAGCGCGTAGTACCTCTTCAAACTGCTCCCAGAAGGATTCCTTCTCGGCCTCACTACAGCCTGCCTGGGGGGCATAGGCACTGATTAAGTTGGTGGTAACACCCTCAATCAGTACCTTTACCCGCATCAGCCGGTCACAGCAACGGTCAACTTCAAGGAGACCATTCCGAAGCTCTTCAGAAAGCACTACCGCTACACCGTTCTTACCTGAAGGTGAACCCAGTGTATATAAGCTGGTAACCCTGTCCGATCGTTACGGGACTTATTGCCCTTCCAGCGAGTTTCCTGAAGGAAAGCACACTGGACCCGACGCCTCACGAGTACATCTGCGAGTTCCCTGCATCGTCCTGTTAGAGAGCCAATATTCCACGTTGCAAAGCGGAGTTTCCGTCTGGGTACTAACGTCTTTAGCCGTGTCCGTACTTGACACGGTAGCCCTTGCCCACTTGTCGCAGGTGTAGGGCGATGTGCCTGCGCGTCGTTTAGCGGCGACGCCCTAGCCGTACCCAGAATTTTCTTTACTCTCCTCATATAAATGGCGAAATTGGTTTTAAATGGAGCGATTGCCATCTGACCTCCAAAACCCCACATTTCGTGGGTAAAACCAGGGTAGGAAATGGATCAAAAAGAGGGTAGACGGATAGAGAACAGGTTAGGAAGAAGGAAAAGGGAAAAGGAGGGGGAGGGGTGAGAGGACACCACCATCATGGACTGGATGAAGGTATGATAGTGGTGGCTCGAGGACCCGGGGTCGCGTACCCGTATGTCCTGAAACAAATATCGGACAAATACTTGACAGGACACCCTCTGAGTTAAGACCTTTATATATAAAGAAAAAAAATATACATTATACCTTTGATGGTCACGGGTTCGATATTCAAACGGAATAAATGTTAAAAACCATTTTATATACTATACCTACATACGAGTAAATTACATATAAATAGTCTATTTAGTAAGTAAAATATTGCGAAAATACAAAATTGGACGCGGCCTCTTGTAGAGCGCACTCAAAACTCGAGGGAGCTAAAGTGCGTATTTATAATTTATTTGATGAAATAAAAAGCAGTACGTTTTGTAAAAGAGGCTCAGAACAGCGAAAGAGCAAAAGGGTTTACGATTGAAACTACTTGTTAATGGGTTTTAATCATATACATATGAATCGTTTTTAAATTAAAATATAAAATATTTATTTTTATTATCTTAAAAAACACAATATATTTTCGTTCAGGTTAAACTGGGCATATTTTTTGTCTGTAAATGTAATAAAATTATGAGTGAGGCCGAATCTATAATTTTTAGAATTTTTATCTGTCTGACTGGGACCGCATCTAGAGAAAACCACTGGACAGATTTTGATGGAATTTGGTATGATGATAGCTTGTTTGCTTTTTATTGCGGGAAAATATTTCATCTCTGAGAAATCTACACTAACCGTTAAAACGTATTTATATAAAACAATATACATAAAACAATACAATATAAAAAGGTTTAAAATTATAAATAATCTATTTAATAATGTACTAGCTTGCTAGCTTTACCTTGACAAAATTGCGCGGCCCTATATTAAATTCAAAAACCGATTTTTGTTACCTTTGACCTCTAATAATTTGTGACATGGGCACCACATTATATGAAACTTCTAAAGTAAAATATCAAATGTCACGTCATAGATATTATACAACTTTATAGTTTATTATCTACCTACCTTTTTTCGGAGGATAAATCCTTACTACTTAACTAAGAAGTTTTGATATTTTCAAAACTTTATCTTTTCAACCGACTTCAAAAAGGAGGAGGTTCTCAATTCGACTATATTTTTTTTTTATGTTTGTTACCTCAGAACTTCGTCATTTATTAACCGATTTGGACAATTTTTGTTTTGTTTGAAAGGGTATACTTCCAGATTGGTCCCATTTAAATTTGAAAAAAAATACCACCCCTAAGGGTGGAAAAATAGCTAATAATGAATTTAACCTACTTCTAATTGTCATATTGACTTGAAACTTTGCAAGTGTTTCTATTTCCGTTGATAGTACAGTGGTTCGGTATTGTTGACCTGATCTGATGGTAAGGCCAGAAGGTGGATAAGTGGAACTCTTCAACTACTAATAGTAGATACTTTGAGTTTGGGCTTATTTTGTTTGGTTTGACAAGCCTAACACTTTAGAATTCTTACTTTGCTACTACTGTAGACACTAAAAAGGGAAAAATAAAAACTTTTTAACAAAAAATTAAAACCGACTTCAAACAAAAGTACTAAAAAGTAAAAAATAACTGATTGGTAGTTTTCATTTACTATACATACCTAATCAAATATTTTCGAAGTCGGTGTGCTTTGCTTTGTATGGGCTGGGACCGATTTCAAAAATATTTGATTAGGTATGTATTTAATAGGTGTAATTACTTAGCCAAAGCACACCGACTTCGAAAATATTTGATTAGGTATGTAGTAAATGAAAACGACCAATCAGTTATTTTTTACTTTTTAGTGCTTTTGTTTGAAGTCGGTTTTTATATAGGTTATAGATAGTGCAAAAATCTGTTTTTAATTTACAGAATTATATTCAAAAATGTCATTTCAAATTTTCATATATTATTCTATTTTATTAAGCCCTTTTTAACGTCCCACTGCTGGGGGTGGGCCTTCACTCAATACGAGGGGGATCAGGCCATAGTCCACCACGGTGACCAAGTATCATCAAATATTATAATTGATATTCTAAACCAACTGTTCCTAATGCTTTACAGCAATCACTATCACGTGAGAGACTAAAGTGTTTGATGTCTCAAAAGTTCATATATGTAGTTATTATACAGGTTTAAATTATACAATAAATTTAACAAAAAAATAGAAAAATCGTACTAAAGTCACTTTCTATTTATTCGATTTATTAACGAGGAATCGTTGACAAAATCAGTACCTAAGCATTATGTAATCTTACTTTATTATTTTATTTACTGTAAAAGAAAATCCACTTGATACTCTGAACAGAAATCGAATCTAATACCCTATAACTAACTGCTAACGCGTCCGGTAGCAGTCAGTCTCTGCCCCGGAAACTGCTATAACTATACCAACCTCTAACAATTATGTTTTAAGTGGTAATTAGAAGCACTTGGGACGGGCGATAATTTAAACATAAGTTACCTATTAAGCTTAGGTGCCATTACCCCCATGTGAATAATAAGATTCTAACATCTACATATATTATACACTATATATATAATATATCTTACTACTTTGCTTGGAAGAGTTGGTCATCTATACATATAATAAAACTGTATCTTATTGAAATCTGTACATGAAATATTTTTAAAAACAATGTCTGTAAACGTATTGTGTACAGAATATAGACCCCAAAACAATAGTTATAAATTTTTTGTCTGTATGTATGTCTGTTTGTGTTCGCATTTCACGCAAAAAGTACTGGACCGATTTTAACTAAATTTTGTGTAGTGATAACTTATTGCTCGGATCAACATTTAGATGTATGTATTATACCTTTTACTACGGGAAAACACAATAACTAATCAGTCTGAAGCTGGCTAAACCTTAAGAGATACATCAAAACAATCTACTAGAAAATTTTAGGTCTTAAATAAGGCCTACATACAAATCTACAATAGCATAAATCTTTCTCCTAAGGTATACTAACTCGCTAGTTAGTATATATATTCTCTGAGGTTTAGTTTTATTTTTTGTAAATTTCTTTTTTCTTGTTTTAAGAATTAAAACTATAATCCCACGTTTATTATAGAGAATTAAGCAGTTTTGTGAAATTATGAGATCCAGTCCAGAACAGTGTATCTGTAAGTTGGTGATGCGCTCATAGACCTCAGTGTGCGATTCTAGATTTTTAGTGTAGGATGCCAGCTTCCCAATCGCCTCTTCACTTCTCTATGCTCTTTATAAAACAGGCTAAAATCATCTTCTTACATTTCTTTATCTATTCTAATATTATAAAGAAGCAGAGTTACTTTGTTTGTTTGTTTGTTTGTTTGTTTGAACGCGCTAATCTCATGAACTGCTAATCTGATTTGAAAAATTCCTTTTGCATTAAGTAGCCCGCTTATTAAAGAAGGCTATTGGCTACATATCCATATAATATAGTCTATCTATTCCATACTAACCGTTAAAGCGTACCTAGATACGAACCCAAGCCAAGCGAGGGTGAGTCTCTAGTAATATATAGGTATTCTAACACACAAAATTGTAATACGAAACGCGACACACAACATATACCTACATATCTATAAAATGTTCAATCCCATAGAAATACTTTCATTACAGCAAATTAAATTCCATACGTAGAGTTAAAAGGAGAAAAATTGTAATTAATGGCTGTCAGAAATATTAAAATTCTCGCTGAAAGATAATCTGCCCAATTTTAATTTGAATTCTAGTCAAAGAGCCAGTAAGTCCTTTTAAATAAAATTACTACAGCAATATGTATTTAGTATTAGTTAATATAATACTACTATCACTAGTTTATGGGTTTGTTCGTATAAATAATTGAATCAAACCCCTTAGAACGATATAATCTTTTCCAGTCTATTCCAATGTTAGGTAAACTTTGTAATTTGTAATTTTTATATATTCCAAAGAAGAAGGACGTAGAAAAGGGTAAATTTCAACAAATTTTATATTAATTTTGAGTTTTTCTATGACAAAATTTTGACTCCATTTCTGTGCGCTTCTATACAAAGTTTAGTTATTTTCATTGCTTCTTCTTCAACCTAAGGTGTGATTTTCTTTCGGAGTTCCGAAAACCTCTTGTACTTTAAATATACTCGTATAAAAAAGGCTGTTATTCTTTCTTGCTTGCTAAAAATATTTCTTCTGGCAGACAGAGACGAAAGAAATATGTGGTGCTAAATATTTTCTCACAACAATTTTACCGTCTTAAGTCTTGAGTACGAAATAAAAGTTAATTTTAACGCCCTTAGAACCTTCATTAGCTGCCACCTTACATTGTGCTGAATGTTCACTATAGCTTTATGTTGGACCGCTTTGGAATTACAAACTCAATGCTATTCTGAATAGACCTTTCTTTATTGAAATTTCGAAGTAAAGTATAAAAAACTTTCTTTAGTACAGTTTTAATAACGAATCCTTATCGAACTGCTATTATAAATACGAAAGTTTATATGTATGTGTGTATGTTTGTTACTCTTTCACTAAAATGGGTGAATTTGGATTTGGGTGGATTTGGATGAAATTAATACACACATAAACGTATCACACACATAGGCTATTTTTAGTATTATTTCTATAGAGCTATCTTCTTCACCTAGACGTTGTGATTCTTCAGCGAAAAGGTTGTGTTTTACATAGAATAAATTGATGAACTATTACGTATAAGCTTCTTTCCTAATACAACATTTAAATAGGCGTTTTGCGTTTGAGCATTAAGTGAGCACTGCCTGCAACTACATACATCCATATCCATACTTAATATTTTAAATGTGAAAGTGTGTTTGTTTGTTTGTCCTTCTTTCACGTCGAAAAAGAGTGACGGCTTGCCGTGATTTTTTGTGTGAAGATAGTTGGAGGGCTTGAGAGTGACATAGGCAATTTTTCCCGCGGGAGATTATTTTATTCCCACGGGAAAACACGTTATAACACAAACCAAAAAAATATTGGTGAACAGAATTACTTTAAACTTCGTATTAATACTCTTCAGTACAAATAAATAAATGCGTGTTTTAGCATTTTTCTAAATTCATCCCATGAGGGGGTAAAATAGAGGATAAAATTTTGTATTAAAACCTACCTTTTTAAAGATATTTTTGTAGTTTTAACGCAACCGAAGCCGCGGGTTCTGCTAGTATAATACAGTCTACAGATGGCAAACGGTTCCTTGTTTTAAATACGTACCAAAATAAATGTACAGAAAGTTCAAGCTCTACGTATATCATAAGACTGTCAAAGAAGTTATCATCAATGTTTCAAGCATTCATATAACCACACAGTCAGGTGGAATTTTTTATATTTACTTGCGATTGAAATCTACTTATCTTAGTATTCAATAACTTCATTTTTGTACAAACTCGTTCGTTCTTGGCTTTATAGCTTAAAATAAATAAAATTCCTCAGTGGTTTCACAAAATTATTTCTGTATTCAGCCCTTTCCGTCCCACTGCTGGGCGCGGGCCTCCCTTCAATTCGAGGGGGATCAGGCCATAGTCCACCACGCTGGCCCAGTGCGAATTGGCGGGCTTCACATGTCTTACGAAAACTTGCTAGGTTTTCTCAAACATGCAGATTTTCTCACGATGTTTTCCTTCACCGTAAAACAAGTTTGTAGTATAACTTCATCCAAATCGCTGTAAAAATTTGTAGCTATAGTTGAAAAATGCTTTAGTCGTTTGTGGAAATCCGCATTTGAATTTCAGATCACAAGCGCCGTTGTGTTATTGATGTATGCTTTAAACAAATATGAGAACACACTCGAACTTTTAAATACAAAAAGAGTGTAAAATCGAAAAATTCACTTGAGTCAAATTTTGAAATTCACGTTCTACCTTAAAATGTAAATTGGGAAAGAAACCTTTATTTGATCAGTAATAGCAATTGCTTTTTAATAATTATACTAGCGAAAAGACTAAACTTTACTCGGGTGATTTTAATGGAACTTTTACTGGCATGTATATCGTCGTAATGTGTGAACATAATGCTACTGATAAAATGTATATTGAAGGCAATAATCGAAGTTAGATAATTCAATATTGTATAAAAGCTTATCAATTTTGCCGTGTTGCTCTTCAAATCCCTTTTATTGTAAACAAGCAGAACCCGCGGCTTCGCTCGCGCTAAAACTACAAAAAATCTCTGAAAAGATAGATTCATACAAATCTTCATCCCCTATTTTACCTCCTTATAGGATGAATTTCGAAAAATGCTAAAACACGTATTTATTTAATTTTATTAAAGAGCAATAATACCAAGTTTCAAGTAATTCTGATCATAAATATTATTTGGGTAGTATTATAACGTCTTTTCCCGTGGGAAAGAGATAATTTCCCACGGTAAAAAGTAGCCTATGTCACTCTCCAGCCCGCCAACTATCTCCACATAAAAAATACGCCAATCCGCCAAGCCGTTTCGACGTTAGAGAAAGGCAAGCAAACAAACAAACAAACAAACAAACAAACAAACAAACAAACAAACAAACAAACAAACAAACAAACAAACAAACAAACAAACAAACAAACAAACAAACAAACAAACAAACAAACAAACAAACAAACAAACAAACAAACCAATCAGTAGTTTTGTGTACTAAGCTGTATAAGTTACTATAGTTTTTTGCCTATCCCACGGGAACTCTTTAATTTTCCGGGATGAAAAGTAGCCGACTTGTTATTGTCATGTATGAACTATATTATTGTTAAGTTTCTTTAAAAACCAATCAGTAGTTTTTGTGTACTAAGCTGTATAAGTAAGTTATTATAGTTTTTTAACTATCCCATGGGAACTTTAATTTTCCGGGATGAAAAGTATTTAAGGTGTTGCCCGGGGATATAAGGTACCACTATGCAAAATTTCATTTAAATCGGACCAACAGTTTTGCAGTATAGCCTGTACAAACAGACAGACAGAGAAACAAAAAAAAAGGAAAAAAACCTGGATTTGTTCTATTTCTCTTCTTCCATCTCCGTGACTCGGTGTTTAGTATTTTTTCTATGTACAGACATTTGACCTCTACAGTTTTATTATATGTGTAGGTGTATGTTCTATACATATAATGAAATTCTAACTGAGCCGAATCTGTTATTTAAATATTTTTTTGGAAAATTTTATTGAAATAGACATTATTATCGACACAGAGGCTGAACCTATACTTTTTAGATTTTTTGTCTATCTGTCTGTCTGGAAACGCATCACGAGAAAATCACTGGACAGATTTTGATGAATTTTGGTATGATGATAGCTAGTTATCCGGGCCAACATATAGGACTGGTTCACATAATACTTTCTTATATTTACGCGAATATTTGACATTTTAAATAAAACTATCTTTTCGGATTATTTCGCGGATTTATTTTGATTTTTGGTTCCCGACGTTTCGAATGCTTTACAGCATCCATGGTCACGGGAGAGACTGACTATAGGACTTTTTACTGCGGGAAAATATCTCATCTCTGTGAAATCTATACTAAACATGAAAACATAACGTTATTTAATATTACGATCTTTCCAAAATGCGATAGCATATCGATAGATATGAAACCAAGATATATAAATAGATTTTATTTGTCACGTATTTTTAAGCAGACTTCAAAAAAGCTTTTAGTAAACTGATATTAACGTTTCTTATTCTTTATTAATACGTAGGTACTTAATACGAGTAGTGAAGTTTAAAATAATAAAAAGGTCAATTTTTTTTTTCTATAAGAGCACTCAACAAATAAAATTATATTGTCTATGTGCTTCATTCAAGCAAGTTGAGTTCAAAATTTTTCTGTTTAATATTTATGAAAAAAATAAATAAAATTCAGAATGTTGTATAATATTTTGATTAGTCTTATAATTCATCAAGCATTTTTTTTTAAAACAACAGAATCGAATAAAAAATCTTGAGCTTTTTATCAAAATCTATTTCTAAATCCCTACGAATAAATAATTTATTCGTAGCTAAACCGCACAAAATATCTAACAAAATATTAAAAGTATAAGTAAACAAACTTGATGTAAAGTAGGCTTTTCCTTGCATATGAAATTTTAAAAGGAAAGCTCCAAAGAAAATTGGTTTCAAACAACAATGTATGCTTCCTGAAACTCTTTACATGATTCAGTATATTTTGAAAGGTGGGGACTAAAATTGCTAACAAAGCTCTAACTTTACTGTATGGACTTACTTGCGATTATTTTGTACGGAAAAAGCTTTTTGTTAATAAAAGCTAACGAATTCATGTGGTATCGCTCGTTATATATAATACTAGCGACTCAACCTCGCTCAGGTTCGTCCCTAGCTTGATTCCTCATACAAAGTTTCATCCCCATTTTCACCCCCTTAAGGGATGATTTCCGGGATAAAAAGTTTTCTATGTCCTTTCCAGGGCCTCAAACTATCTTCTTACTACGTTTCATCTATATCGGTTTAGTAGATCCAGAGATTACCCCCTACAACGTCACAAATTCACAATCATTTAACACCAAAATCAGCACAATAATAATGAGCTCAAGGACTTTATAATGGGTCCAAAGAAAATCTTATACCTAAACTTAACTTCTAGAACTACAGTTAAATAACTTTACAAGTAACACAAAGTATGGACTCACGAAAAAACTTCTCCGAAATAAATTACGATATTTAAATGACAAAACTGCGGAGCAAAGTAGTTGATAAAAGGGTAAAAATATGCTGCTCTGAAAGCCTTAGGGTCTATCAGACCCTTGTCTAAACTTCGCAATCAAATGTTATAGATTAAGTTTTTCACGCCGTATATTCTTCGCTTCTATGGACTTACAACTTTGCTCGGCACTTTAGCGTTGTCGGCCTATTTTTTTCACGTATAATTTAATAATTATTATTTTTATTATTTAATAATAATTATTTAATAATAATAATTTATTTCATTTAACAACAAGTACATGATAGTATACAAGGTTGAAACCCTCTTTTAAGTAAAAATATCTGTGCCAAACGATTTCGCTTTTCCATAAATAGTAAGTTTTAGCTTAATTAGTTGAGATAAAATAATCTAACGATACAGTTAACTAATTGAGAAAAAAGTATATTACAAACATATAAAGAAAAATTATAATAAATATAAGTATATGTTGAAACTTCATTTCGACATGATTACCACTTGTCTTACGGTGAAGAAAAAGATTGTGATGTAATCTCATAAGGAAATAGCAAGTTTTCGAAAGACATGTGAAGTTGACCAACCCACACTTGGTCAGCGTGGAGGACTGTGACCTGATCGCCTTCGTATTGAAGGGAAGCACGTGTCCAACAGTGGGACGTTGAAGAGGACTAAGTATATATTGCAAACCCTTTAACGCCTTTTACCTCTCAGAGGATTGAATTTCCCAAATTATTTTCTTAAATTATATTATTATGATTATAATATGGAATAACCCTGTTATGGCTCGGACTTTTAGGACAAGGTCCATCAGTCATTCGGAACACACATTTTTTTTATAAGCTTATAGTATTACTTCTTTACTTGACTTTAGACGGTATTAGGTAAACTATTATAATTCAATATCTAATGCCATAAATGAAAGTGTACTCATATAAATTATAAAATAAAAATATTTCACTCGTAAAGTTCTTTTGGTCATTACCTCATTGAAGTCAGTGTACCTTTTTTACTTAACTACATAGCTCATACTTTGTCCCAAACGCACAAACAGCAAGTTTAATTACTTATCTATACATATAATAAAATTCTAACTGAGTCAAATCTGTACATTAAATATTTTTTTGAAAATCTTATTGAAACAGACATTATTATCGATACAGAGGCCGAATCTATAGTTTTTAGAATTTTTGTCTGTCTGTCTGTTACCTTATCACAAAAAAACTACTAGACGGATTTTGATGAAATTTGGTATGGTCGTAGCTGGTTATCCGGGTCAATATATAGAATACTTTTTACCGCGGAAAAATATCTCATTTCTGAGAAAAAATACAAAAACTGTAATGTAAGAGTATACTAACATGTAAAACCTAAGAATTTGGTTTTTGGTCATCTGAACGCGGGCGGAGCCGCGGGCAATGCTAGTTACTTAATATAATAAAGAGGCAGAGTTTGTTTATTTGTTTGAACACACTTATCTCGGGAACTACTAATCCGATATGAAAAATTCTTTTTCCATTAGATAGCCCGTTTATTGAGGAAGGATATAGGCTATATATGTATTATCATACTACTACCCAAGGGAGCGGAGCAGTAATATAACATATAGTCTATCTATTTCATACTAACCGTTAAAAGTAAAACGTACCTAGGGACGAACGCGAACAAAGCGATGGTGAGTCGCTAGTCTGATATAATTATAAGAAACACTATACATTAAACAAATTTTGACATTTTTAGTACTTTTTGTGAACTGTTTTGTTAGTGAGTCAGTCAATCTGTGAGTGAGTGGGTGAGTGAGTCAATGAGTGAATGAGCGAGTGAATTTGCGAGCGTATGTGTATATTTTCCGTTAATATGTAGGCAATATTTTTGACGCATTTACTTACCACGTGATTAAAATTTCGCAAAAAAACTAGTATAGTATGAAGAAACAACGAGCTTATATATTATTATATATTATTTTAGTATTTTACGAGCACGTGCTTCTTCTACACAATATATATATCGCTTTTTATTCTTCGTCTAAGGTCTACTGACTTTATTGTGTTCATGCTACACGCAACACTTTTACGTTTCTATGACTAAAGGTTTTATATATATATTCCCAAAATGACTTATACACGTCTACGTCTAGAATAAATTAAGACTACGAACAGCCTTCGGTTTTGCCTGCGCTTTGCCACTAAACTGATTTTATATTAGGCGATGCTAACAAATTTTATTATAATACAGAAGAAAAAAATAAATAAGCTAATATTATGCATCTCAAATGGAAGAGAACTAATACTTAACAATAGCAAAAGAATATAGTATTATTTTCATTTTAGTGTATAAATTTAACTAATACACACATATATATATATATATATATATATATTATTTTAGAGGACTCCGTTTATATAATTCTTTAGTTTGAGCTTTTCATGTATAGAATACTTCGAAGATTAAATAATAACACGTCATTTCTTAGTAAAATTGTGGTAAAATCTATTTATGTTATGTTCTGAAGAAGATTCAGAAATGGGAAAGTTGAATGTGCCCATTAGTTATTTCCCAATATCAGATAAAGAGGCCTTTTTGTTCAAATTTTCCTCGGCTAAATCTTTTGCGAAAGTTTGCAAATTCATCAGATATATGAGGTTGATATACTTTTTTAGTAATATTGGTTTTCTTCCATATTTTCACTCGAATTCGCACAGTATTCGTCTGTCGATTAAAATTAATCAAGTCTTTGACATTGCAAAATCTTGTTAGTAAAATTCTAAAAATGATTCAGTACTTCTAAAAAGGACCTATTAAATACGAATTTATTTTAAAATTAATAGAATTAATATTTAATGAATGTTTTTTTTTATATTTTTTTTTGAACAAACAGTAAATAGAAAAAAATTATTTATTTATTTATTTAAACACTTTATTGCACACAAAAATAAAAATGATACATACAAAAAAATATACATTTAAAGAAATGTGCAAAGGCGGCCTTATCACTAAAAGTGATCTCTTACAGGCAACCGCTAGAAGTAGGATACAAAAGTTAACAGAAAGCGGAAAGGTGCATAAAGTGTACTCAACAGACGTATTACATATTATAAACATACATAAAAAATACATATATAAAATACTATTTATACAATAAATATTTATTGTTTAAATACTTAAACATACATATACATAATAATATAATAAAATAATAATAAACATACATAATATACACAATAATATAATACATGCAACTATAATGACAGCTTAGTTGTAAAGCGACAAATAATGTGTTTTGAGACGCTTTTTAAAAATGCTTATTGATTTGGACTGTCTTATTTCATTTGGAAGCTCGTTCCAGAGCTTCACCGTCTTAATAGTGAAAGATTCACTATAGGATTTGGAATGGACTAATGGGATTTCTAGTAATCTTTCACTGCGAGAGCGAAGCTCTAGAGCGAGCTGGGAACTTGCCCCTAAGAACTTAAAGTGTTCTTTGAGGTAGGTGGGAGTGTAAGGATGGTAAAGGGTTGTGTATAATAGAGAAAGCGCGTGTAAATTACGTCTATTGTGAACTGTTAGCCATCTCAACTGTGTCCGATATTGCGTAATGTGGTCATACTTCCTAAGTCCAAAAATATATCTTATAATAAGATTCTGGAGACGCTCAAGCTTATTGAGTAATTGCTGAGATAAATCTAGGTAGCAGGAGTCAGCATAGTCGAGCATCGGCAATAAAAGGGAGTTGGCTAATAATATTTTGGTTTTGACCGGCAATAGGTTAAAAAATAAAATACAAAAAGTTACGTTAACAAAGGTGTACTTATCTCCATAAGAGATCTCTTCCAGTCAACCTATAAGACAGAAAGAGAAAGTTCAAAGAGACAATAAGAAAGTATATAAGTATTTAAAATTTATTCCACGTAGGTTCGATTATCAGACTGACTGACTCACTATTAGGCTTCAATAGATGCAGCCAAGCAAAATGATGTTAAGACGCTTGTTTGAAATAAAAATATAATTCACGAGTATACATGTATTACATATTCATGTACATATAAAAAATTAACATTTAAATATAAAAACATCAAAGTGTAAAAGAAACATTAAAAGCTAACAATTTAATTTTTAAAACTTATAGTCACTAGGTTTATATCAATGTTTACAAACTTTTTGTTATATGAATTACAAGAGCGTAACAAGGAATTGGGAGAGAGAACATTGTACTTTAAACGTATACATTAAATATATTACAAATATACATCTTCTGTATACATTTTCCATAGAAAACCTTTCTGGGTCAATTTATAGACCACTCCTCACGAATATATATGCATATGTCTCCCAATAAATATACATATATCCCTATAACTTGCTATGAAAATGGGTTATAAAAAATTTAGTAGATGCATAAGCAGATTCGATTTCTACTTGCGATATAATATTTTTATTACAATCCTCCATAGACAGTACTTAGAAATTTTCACGTATTTCTTTAGTCAAATTTTTCCCTTTGCTTATTTACTGAGATAAATGTTGGTGCGACATAACTCTATACCTGGCTTTATTTTTATAAAACAGGAACAAAAACATACCGATTAGGACGAATGAACTCCTTTAAAAGAACTTCTTGCCAATGAAGGTATTTCCTGTCTATCGTTTTTGAAGTGAAACTACTTTAGAATCGTTGTGATTTGATCCTCGATGAAACGGAAATGCAACACTAGAAAGAGACAAACACATAAATAGATACGATTAAACCGGCGAGAGAATGAGATAGAATACATTGCCATGTTGCCATGGTAAAATTGTTATTGTCTGACAAATATATATTATATTCTTAACGTATATGCTATTCTATAAATATATGTTTGTAAAATGCCTAATATTCCTTATTTAATTATTGATTTGTTTTAATTTAATTGCTATATTTGCCAAAAAGGGTTACTTCAACCGCGCGTAAAGGTTACACGCACCCATTTTTTTTTTACTTGTTGAAAATCGAAAAATTATTTACTTTCATTGATAATAATCTGATCTATAAATTAATTAACAAAAAAATAAGTGCGTGTAGCCGCATACGCGCGGTTGAATTAAAACTTCTTTGGCGCTGTGGCAGATACCGCAATAAAATTAGAACAAATCAAAATATAAAAAATTTAATAAAATAATTTGTAATAAATATTCATCTATATAAATAATAATTATTATAAAATATATAAATATAAAAAATAAACGTCATTTATTTTTCCAATGTATTGACTTACCCCTCAGTCACGCCTTCAAAAAAATAAGAAAATCGGTTGACAAATAGAGAAGGAAAAGGTACTGAACTGTTTTGTCTTTGCCTATTTATAAATTTGTATATTACCATAAGTGGAACTTTCTATTAATGAAAGATTTTTTATTATGGATTGAGACAAACAAATATAACAGTTTTATAAAAAAAGGTAATGCTCTTACATTTATTCGTTTGTTATTATTATACAGAAGTCTAAAAATAAGCTCTCAGCCTAATTATCCACTTGCTGAATATAAAATTTATCGCCAGTTCGTAAACCTCACAAAAAGTGACAAAAGAAAGTCATGAAAAAATTGACAGATTTTCAGTTTTCAAGTAAAAGCTATTATCCGCTATATAAAGCTATGCACAATGGAAAAACAGGCTTATATATCTATACGAAAAACATTTGAAGTGTCTGTTCGTTATGTCAATATAACAGCTTTTAACTAAATGCATATGAAAGCATATAAGGTACTTTTAAGATAAAAACATTTTTTTAAATGTTGTCTGTCTATCTTTTTGTTCCCGCTAATCTCTGAAACGGCTGGGCCTATTTGGACGAGTCTTTTACTGGCAGATAGCTAATATTATAAAAAGTAACACTTAAGCATCTTTTATTTTAGGAAAAGCATTAGGGTTCCACAAAAAAAAAAAGGCATGAAATTTTGAACCAAATCCGCTAAATAGTATAAGTCCCTAGTTATATGTACTTATATTTTATTAAAGACCTATCTAAAGGACCGAACGGTATCACTTTGATTACCAAATGTAACCTCACCGGCGCCGCCCGCTTGCTGAATTATTAATAAACGTGCTAGTTTGCTAGTTTTATAAAATATGGCATGAAAATATGTATATACATGCATATAAAATTAGAAAAAATTGGTCAAGTTCGAATCCACCCCACACTGAGGGTTCCGTAATACAATACAATATGTTTGTATGAGGGTCTCATACTAGATTTGTTTTTACCATTTCATTTGTTCTACTTCTTTAAATATAAATAATAGCAACACTAAGTAAAATTAATAATTAATATTTTTTAATTGTAATAGGAAGGTACTTACTTATAATAATTGTACTGAACGAATTGCAAAATTAAATAAATAATATTTAATATTCAATAATACAACTTATTAAAATTAGAAAAAATGTTTAAAACTAAAAATTAACATATATCTATAGTAAGGTACTTCGGTGCCATTTTGGTATTTTTGAAAGTCATTGTATAATTTATGTGGGTATTACTGTAACAACTATATGATCTTTGAGACATCTAAAACCTTATTCTCTCCCGTGACCATGGATGCTGTAAAGCATTCGAAACGTCGGGAACCAAAAATCAAAATGAATCCGCGAAAACCCCGAGAAGATAGTTTTATTTAAAAACCTTTTAATTCTACGTTAGAGACAATACAAATACGTCTTTTAGTTCAAAAATAACAGCAGTAGTTCTAAATGAGATTAAAATGTCTGAAGCAAAGTAAAAGGGCTTCGTAAAAGAACTTTGATTAGCTAATGCTGCCATTGTTTGTCCCTATTTGTATTTTCAGTTCTATTCGCATGTAATTAAGGTTGATTTTTTAACTATTTTATTTTGAAGTAATCCGTCAAGTAAATTATAAGCCAACTGAATACAAAAGGTGACATTTTTTATTTATTTATCCAATATTTTATTTTGTTACTTTTTCTGATAATGGCATAATTAGTACCTTTATAGGCATTGTGCGCGTATAGAGGGGTCTTACTGGGATTTATAAATGAAAAATTAAAAAATTTGATGACTGAACGGCACGCAGTCTTAGAATTTTATTGAGAAGAAAAAGGAATTTAAAATCACCGTCTGTGCTACATTTATGACAATACATGACAGGACGCCTGAGAGAAAAAAAGAGCACTACGTTGGTCTATGTTATGTTGCTTAAAAATAAATTAATTAAATGGTGCTTCAACAGGAATCAATAAGATATTAAACATAGATAAAATTATTATTTCTTTAGCTTTAATTATGTGCAATTGCTATGAGCTAAGCTCATGCTAAGAAAAAGCCTATTATTAATTAAAAAAAAGTGTGTGTACTTAAGAAGACACGTTTTTATACGTGAGAAGTTATACTTCTTTGTTTTTTTTAAATCATTTAAATAAAAGCTTGTCTTATATATATATATATATATATATATATATATATATATATATATATATATATATATATATATATATATTACTTCTCTCGAATATATGACTTCACACGAATTCTTTTTTCTTCTTATTTTTAACAAATGTATTGGACTAATCAAAACATCCTAAGTGAGCTGAAATTAGATGTTGAATGAAGAGTGTCATAATTCATTTCTCAGCTTCATCACTACACTATATTCACGCTACAAAAATATTCAATAAAATCACATTACGAATACTTGCAGGTTTCGAATTCATATTAATATAAAGTACTTGAGTCAGTGGTAGCCCAGTAGTAATACGCTCGATTGGAAAACCGAGTGGAGCGGGTTCAAATCTCGGGTCTCGCACCTCTGATATTTTCATGTGTAAATCATTTCCAACATACTTACCCCTTGTCTTACGGTAAAGGAAAACATCGAGAGGAAACCTGCATGTCTGATAGAACCTAGCAAGTTTTCAAAAGATGTGTGAAGTTCGCCAACCCGCATTTGACCAGCATGCTGGACTGTTATTGAAGGTGGCATTGAAGTACATTACATACATTTTACTATTTATAGAGAAATATGTACTTTAAAAACAGTGTATCTGGTATTATATACAACAATTAAACTAAGTCTCTTAATTAAATGCCCTTAGAATGATTTATAAGTAAAAATTTTGGAGAAGCTATCTAAGACGTATAAAATAAAATTTTCAGAAAAGGCTACTTGCCCATCAAGTAATAATTCACATTATATAAAAAACTATGTAAATACATATATTAAAATTCTGTGAAATCAAAAAAAAAATAGAACAATTCGTAAAAAAATTCTCTGAAACGTACTCTTATCCATATCCCAAGGGTCTCTAAGTATTTCCCTTACTCACATACAAAAGGAGATTAAACTTACCCTAACAGATCATCCCTTTAAATAAGCGATTTTATCTTAAATCCCTACTATTCATATTCCATAGGAACACGAACGAATTTCAAATAAAATACGATATTATTTCTTGTTACTAGCCAGTTGCTAGTGTATATTCTTACTACTTTCTTTTTACGCCAAAATTTAGCATTTATATAATATAAAAGGAAGTGGCTGCCTGCGTCTGTCTGTTTCTCTAATACGCTTCTTCTGATTTTGATACAGTTTTCACCAATAGAAAGAGCGATAACCTAAAAAAGTTTGTGTATATAATTTAAAATATTTTTTATAAAATATCTGAGCCTAGACGGCGTTTTGTCAAACACGTTTTCATACGATTACACGGCTAATGCTGGCTAAACCTATAGAGATACATCAAAACGATGTAGTAGAAAATTGTAGTTAATAAAAGGGCCTACGGAAAAGTCCAAACTATTTCAAAGCAAATGGTAAGAGCTTTTAGTAAGCAATCCATTGTGACTTTCTCTGAACCACGATATCAGGCATATTTTGGTTTCCTACGTATTTTTTGTTTCTAATAAGATTATGTATATCGAACGGTAAGGACGTTTGATGAATATATTACTTAGATATGCTATATGTGAAGGCCAAGTGAGACAGCCCCTGATTAAACCGTAATGAAATTAATTGTTGTTTAATGGCTATATAAATTATGTGACAACAGATCATCAGTTCTTAGGTTCGGACCCTCTTCGTGGCAATAAAGATAGAAGTTGGCGGGAGTTGCTTGGCATTGGCAAGTCTACGTGCTCGTGGTATGGCCACAGCCCAAAAACTTGTGTTGTATTGTCGTTTCATTGAACTATCATAGTTAAAAATTAGAGAGTGAAGATAGCTAACTTAATGAGATAAGAGATTGACAGTTTTAATCAAAAATCAATCTGGAAGACCTAAAAAATTAAAACATATGTATGTATATTAGGTGGTATATTAGAAGGAAGAAATTATCACCTAACCTAAAACTTTGCATAAATAAGACGTATTCAGGAAAATCATGTGTTGTATTTATAGACCTTCTAAAGTGCTGTGAATCTGGCGAAAACTTCATTATGTCGTTATCTGAATCTTTTCGAATAGAAATGTATGAGTTAACAACGACACGCGAACTTGTCGTTATTTCTCCTTCAGCAGTTATTCCATACTATGCATGCTATTTACACAAAGTTACTTCACAAAGTTATTTCAAACTGGTAGATTTAAATCTTAGTTATCCTATAGTATCCTACCAGCATACTATAGAATACCTAATAAATTGCATATCAGAACTGATAAGTATTTATAATATGTAGGTATGTATTTAAAGTTAAAATGTGTAGTGTATCAACTATCTGGTATCCATAACACAAGCCTCGTAGCTCACCATGGAACTAGATAGTGTTGCGAGATAATGTCCCAACATATCAAACATGTACATGTATGTATTAAGAACCTAAAGTTATCAAACTAGTGAATTGTCATCGTATCTGATTAATGTATTTCTTTATGATTGACAGTTGAAAAGTGGCCAAAAAATCGATTAATTATCAAATTTGTATAATAATATGACCGTGATATTAATTAAAGCCTACGCTCAGGTGATCCAACAAGTTGTTTGCGAATACTAATTGAAAATTATAAGGAAATCAAAGTTTTTTTGTATGTTTGTTTGTAATAGATAAACTAAAAAACTACTGGTCTAATTTTCAAAATTCTTTCACCATTTCGAGCTTCATTATCAGCAAGTAACATAGGTCATATTTAAAAAAAATTCAGAGATCCCCACGAAAATTGTAATAATGTAACCTAGGGTATCAAAAATTTGCCTGTGTAGTCATTACTTGGCATAAATCAAACTATTGAAATCCGAAACTCTTTACACACTACAAGGTCCCTACACTAAGATAAATAACGATCGATCGCCAAAATATATCGTTTTTCCACTGAATCTTTTACGAGTCGCTATACACCTTTTTGGGTAATTGTATTTTGTTAAATTAGACATATATTCTTTATCGCACACTCAAAAGACGAGTACAGAATATACGTAAGTAAAAAAATAACAAAAGGCAGCCTTCTAGCTACGAACAATCCTTGAGAGACAACCTTTGGTGAAAGGATTTGTACAACTGGAAACGGGAGAGTAGAAATTTGATTAATATAAAATATACTAGCGACTCACCCTCGCTCCGCTCGGGTTCGTCCCTGGGGTGAGGTCTGGGAGGACCACCCTTATCCTTATCACTTAGGGGTATGGAAAATAGATAGTAGCCGATTCTCAGACCTACTGAATACGCATTAAAACTTGGTAAAAATCGGTAAAGCCGTTTCGGAGGAGTACGGTAACTAACATTATGACATGGAAATTTTATATTATAAGATTATACAAGTTCTTCAAATGTTTGTATACATACAAAAAATCGTACATACATACATTATAATATATGTATAATGTATATGTATAATATATATAAACAATAAACAACATAAATACAAACTCTATACAAAAGCATTAATCTATACATACATATAATTCTGAGCCGAATATGTACATAAAATATTTTTTTGGAGAATCTTATTGAAATAGTCATTATTATCGATACAGAGGCCGAATCTATAGTTTTTAGAATTTTTTTTTGTTTGTCTGGGAACGCATCATGAGAAAACCACTGAACAGATTTTGATGAAATTTGGTATGATGATAGCTGGTTATCCGGGTCAACGTATAGGATACTTTTTAATGGGGAAAAATGGGTCATCTCTGAGAAATCTATACTAAGCGTTAAAACGTACCTAAGGACGAACTCGATCAGAGCGAGGGCGAGTCGCTAGTTAATAAATAATTTAAACGACGCTTAAAAAGTGTAGTGATTTTGAGTGCCCAATATCGTTACAACAAATAACAATAAAGTATTTTCGCATTAATATTTAAAAATTAACGAAGAATTTCCATTGTGATATTCGTTACACAAATAAATCTTAACCCACGTGTTTTTGAACGGCTCATTCGTTTGATGGCGGAATTATATTAAATTATTATATACATATTTTGTTTAAGCTGTCGACTTTTTAATAAATGTTAAATATTAGCTATTTGCTTTTCCTTTATGAGGTTTAATTCTGTTTTTATTGTTTAATTACAATTACTAGTTAATTATGGTTCTTAGTGGTCGAAATTCAACTGTAATTAATATTGAAAATTTGAGGAAACCATATTTCAATAGAATTTACCTTATCTATAAATGTAAAAAAAACTATTTAAAAAAAAAATTATTGATAGCGCTACAGCTTGTCAATAGCTACTAAACAAAAAAAAAGAAAATTGGTTGTCAGAGAAGAAGAAGGTACTGAAATGTTTTTTTTTTATAAAGTACATAGTTGTATGTTTTTTCTATATACTAGCACGAACACCTTGTGATTGATTTAGGCTACGGCGTCCAATTTCAATGAGACTGGCACTTGCAGATTAGATCTTATAAATCACAAATATATGCACCAGCAACAGCGCACTCTCTATTCCTTCCAAGCTGTTACTCTGGTCACATGTAGGATGACCATTCAACACTCGCAGGGACAGATGGCTTTATGTGATCTCCGAGGCATGGGGATGACCATCGCCCACTCCCACACTTATGGCTGTTCCTGAGAATTTCTTTATAGAAAATTCCAATAACTAAACATACTTGACCCGACCCGGAACTCGAAACCATGACCTCCGGATCTGCAGCCGTATATAACTACTAGAAAAATAATACTGTTAAATAAACAACTTTATAGAGGTCATCAATTACAATTATAATTATTTAACCTTTAGTCAAATTATTACGATCTTCTTTTATTTTTGGTGAGAATTTGTTTATCTAAACAAATACAAAATACAGCATCTCATAGCTTACAGAAATATTAAAAAATATTTAAATTTCCCAATATAGCTTTTACTAATACGACTCGCACTTGACCAATTTTTTATTCAATTTTAGCTAAGGCTATTTATAATAGCAAATTAATAAAGAAAGTCATCAAGATTTTCTGTGAAAAGAACATTTATATAAATAAAGGATGTCGCTGTCAGGTTTTCCATCACTACGGCACGATCAATCACGTAGAAACAAAAACCGTTAAGCACTTCGTTGTATGGAATTCAAAAGACAAAAACTTTTTGATAAAAATATTAACGAAATAACTCAAAGAGAGAAAAAAAATATTTTCAAAATGTAAATGCTCATTCGTCTGCCCACATTTTCCTTGGTATTAAAATATAAACTTATCCATTCTGACATTATTATTGTTTTCAAAATATGAATCCGCTTGGGAATGTATTATAAATTTCGAGCAATTTATATGAATGTTTGTTTGTTAGTGTGTGTTTGTTACACGCGTTGTAACGACTAAACCTATCTGTCCCTTTTTAACGTCACACTGCTGGGGTTGGGTCTCAGTTCAATAAGAAGGTAGGCAAGCCATCCACCACGCTGGCCAAGTGCTGGGTGGACTTCAAATGTCTTTCGAAAACTTGTCAGGGTCTCTCAGACATGCAGGTTTCCTCACGACATTTTCCTTTACCGCTCAACGTATTTCACTGAAATTCAAAGTGGAGTTAACTTATAATATTATCGTGATACAAATGCGAGCAAAGTCGCTGAAAACAACGTGTAGTAAAATAAATACTATAGTTTATTTTAACTCGTGTGACGTTTCAGACACACATAACTTATAACTTATTTAGTATTTTTTGTGTCTTATATAGGGCTTTAGCTATTGAGGCCATGAATCGATTAAAGGTGTAAATGATTTTCTACCTGTCTAGCTGTCTGTCAATCTATGCTCACACTTGAGTGTGAAACTCAATAAACCTATACTTTATTTCTTACGTATTTTCAATTTGTGCCTTGCTCATATAAGAATTCACTATTTTACGAATATTTATTCTTAATAAAATTGTTTATATTTTATTTACGTTATTTTAAGCATCTTCATAAAATAATTTAAAAACGTAACTATAGGGCCCGCTTCGCTAAAGTTTTTAAATGCTCTACTGATGTGCTTTTAAAACTTTGTCTCATGAGTTTTAATTCAAACCCTACTGCTAACTCCCCAACTTCGGGCTTCTACTGAAAATTTCTTACCAGAAAAACCAATAACTACACTTTGCCCGACCAAGATCTCAAACCCAGGACCTTCGGAATTGTAGTCGTAAATGGTAGCCAGTAAAGATACAATAAAATATATATATATATATATATATATATATATATTATATATATATATATGAACAAAGTCGCAAAAATAGCTATGTATTTGTAACAAAAGCGCAAGCAAGTCTAAAAGTTTCTTCGCCTCGAAGCTAAAACCTAACCATTAATCACTCGTCACCGCTTCCTGATGGAGCGCCGGATATACGATGTTACTTTTTAAATTGGAGAGTCGATGCAATCTTTTTACATACTAATAAGTGCCCGTGGCTGCGCTTGCAGAATAAATATGTGGGATATAAACTATTAAATAAAACTATCATTTCAGATTTTCTTAGAGACCGTCTCTCCCGTGACCATGATTGCTGTAAAGCAAAAGCTGTCTGTAAATTGGGAACCGAACATCAAAATAAATCCTGAAAAAAATCCAACAGGATGGTTTTATGTAAACTTCTACATTATTTTTTTTTCTAAATTTTACTTAAATCATTATGTACATCCATTATACTGTAAAGAAGTGATAAGCACACTTTCATACACTAGCTGTAATTTGACTAACATGTTCTCATGAGTTTAAAATACTACGAGTATCTAGATACCATATTAATCTAACGAATAAATACAAATATATAATATTAGAATATCCAATCTAGGTGGATAACAAATAACCGGGTGAAACCAAGAATAGTAGCTATTAAAGTAGTATAATCGGAGTCGAACCACCGCCAACATCACAACTCCGGGCTGTTACTGAGACCTTTTAAGCAGAAAGACTCAATAACTAAATTAGGCCCGACCTGAAATCGAACCCAGGACCTCTGGATCTGCAGCCGTACATGCTAGCCACTAGACCAGAAGCAGAGAACACATGTATATTATACACGCGCCAAATAAAGCCGCGATTATGTTAAGCAGTAAAGCATTAAATTAAAATATGCCTACTGAATCCAGTTTAACATTAATCATTTAAAAGGTTTAAAGTGTATTTAAATTTTGGGGCGTAATTGCAATTAGGTTGAAATTTAATGTTCTCATCTATCTATTGCTAAGCTCTGACTTATAACTAACAGAAACCCAAGTGTTTCTTTTTAATGTTGTGAAATGCATTTACGCATACCAACTGTATACAAATAGGTGGTTATGTGGGACTCACCGTCTAGAAAAGCCGGTACTACCTACTAAAACCCAACATAACATGTAAGTTTTATCCCTACCGTATGGAAATTAATTACAGTCAGTTTATCTATGTACTAGTGACTCACCCTCGCTTCGCCCAGGTGCATCTCTAGGGTAGGGTTTATTTCACTTTTGCGTGAAACCTTGATTCTTTTTCTAAAATAAAAGTAACCTAAGTTACACC
Organism: Brenthis hecate; assembly: GCA_951806755.1. NCBI lineage: Eukaryota > Metazoa > Arthropoda > Insecta > Lepidoptera > Nymphalidae > Brenthis > Brenthis hecate. The sequence continues at coordinate 560,704 of OX638261.1, forward strand.
TTATAACATCAGCTGTCTGCAGTGAAAGAAACAAACAGACAGAGATACAGACAGGCTGGCAGACAGACAGACAGACAAAGATCAAGATTGTTTTATTCTTATATAAGTACCGTTTTCATCTATTTAAAATATACAAATAAATGCTTAAAAAAGTAGTAAAAAAATCGTTAAAACAAGGACTAAGTAATGAAATAGTGAAAGCAGTAGTTTAGTTTAAAAGTGATATTATTTTTCTTTCAGATATTAGGGCGATGATTTCAAAAGAACTATGGCTATGCAGCCATTAAAAGAAAGTGAATATACGACGACACGTTTGGCTCAGTTTGTAGTGACCCTACTTGCTGTGCCAGCGGTCGCGGGTTCGAGTCCCGCTGGGGGCATTCATTTGTGTGATGACGAATGTTTCTACTCCAGTCATGGGTGTTTATATTTATAATATGTATGTATTTAAAGTTATATATGTGTAGTGTATCAACTATCTGGTATCCATAACACAAGCCTCGTAGCTTACCATGGAACTAGATGGTGCTGTGTGTTAATGTCCCAACATATTTATTTATTAATAATAATAATTTGTCTTGAATCTTTTTAAATAAAACTATCTTTTCGGATTTTTCGGGGCTTTGTTTTGATTTTTGATTCCGGACGTTTCGAATGTTTTACAGCAAAGATCAGTATATATTTATTACAAAGACCACTGATGCACCACAGACTTACTACGATTGCATAATGAATGTCAGCATTACTATCGATTATACAACTCATAGCCAGATAATTGCATTGTCTGTGGCGTCATGCTAAGTCTATACTGTTAGCAAACACTTTCCACCTAATTACAATACCAAATAATCATGACCCTTTGGTTATATGGAATTGCATAGTAATGGTAGCTCTTGCTATAATTGTGGGTCATCCAATCGATTGAAGTTAAACGTGTCTATTTGAAGTGAAACAGCTGTGAGTTTTTTTGGAATCGGTCCAATATTTCTTTTGTTCTATCCTCAACGTCTAGAGGCTTAAATCCTATCTAACGTCGTAAATGTTTATTGTTCATATATTTTTCTGTTAGAAAGACGGAAAAGGGGTTGTTGTTGCAATTTTAGAATCACGTAATTCAGCAACTCATGTAAAAATTATTTTAAGCTAGCCACTCACTCTTGATTCGCTCGGGTTCGTCCCTAGGGACGTTTTAACGGTTAGTGAAAAAAATAAACAGTTCTGAACCATTCGATTTTCGAGCTGGTTTTTTTATTAGGGAAAACCTTCCCTAATTTTACATTTAAACCACCCCTAACAGATCCCCAATAAAACAAAAAAAGAATTATTCAAATCAATCTAGCCGTTATTGAGTTTTAGCGAGACTAACGAACAGCAATTGATTTAACATATATATATACTCCACGAATTTTCGAATTTTGGTCCACTTATATTTCTTCAGTCCTTGATTACATATATTAGTATTTAGTATCACATGGAGGTTGTCAGGACAGGTTGACATCTAAAATTTTCTTTATAGTACCAATATTCTGCAAGTAAAAATGGTTACGGCATACCGACAGACGAAAATGATAAAATTAAAAGGATTTCAATTTTGCCTACGAAACCCTAAAAAATGTTAGACGTAAACACGTACGTAAAACTATAATGTATACGTATAATATAATGTTATACGTAAAACGTAATTTATTGGCTCTCAGTTTAAGATTAGACTGTATTTTATAATTTATGTGTTTTAATTAAAAATGTGTGTATTCATCCCCTCTTAACACCCTTTTTTAACATCCCACTGCTGGGGTTGAGCGCAAAGCTTCAATTCGAGGGGAATCAAATCAAAAAGTGCGGGTTGGCGGACTTCACATGTCTTTCGCTCAAAAAGACTCGCTAGATTCTCTCAGATATGCAGATTTCCTTACGATGTTTTCCGTAACCTTTAGACAAGTGATAAGCATGTTGAAAATGATGCACACAAAAGATGAAAAATCAAAGGTATGAGGACTCCAGATTTGAATACACTTCACTTGATGTCCCAAGCAAGTTCTTTACCACTGGGTTATCTCCGTCTTAAAATAATAAAAATAAAAATTTACTTCAAGATATATTTTACGTACCCTCGAGACAGGACAATCTAGTGGGAGCAGTAAATATTTAGAGGGTAGCATTAAAAAAACCATTTTCATCGCAATTTATGTTATAATAAACAATCATTTGAAAAGCACAATGCTTTGAAACGATTGGGTCATCAATTTGAAGTGTTTAAACGAGATTTAACCATTAAATTTGGATATCATGATTTTATAGATAAGCTAAGTATAGCAATAGTGTATTTAATTCAAATATTTGCATGTAAATTGAATTTAATTATATGTAAATTGAAGGCGTTTCAATCATAAGTTATTATATTTTTTTTAATACTACTTATCCGATTTTTTTTATTTAGTATTTGCTGAACGGATTCTGATGAGAGTTTTAAAGAATATTATCACTCCATTTCCACTATTGAGTTTGAATTACGTTTTGAAATTTATATGTCACCATCTTATAAGATGATAAGGATGGGACCTACTAATAAAAAAATACGAAAATCGACTCACAAGGGCGATAATTTAATATTTAAAACATCTTAAACCTTAATCTCTCCCGTGACCATGATTGCTGTAAAGCATCTGAAACGTCGGAAACCAAAAATCAAAATGAATCCGAAAAAATAGTTTTATTTAGAATGAAATCTTTCCTAAGCCCCATAATCATATACAAAATTAAATAACATAGATATAAAATAGTATAACTTATTATTATGTATAGAAATTATAAGAAGCGAGAGTTTAAAAACTCATCAAAAACCACGTTCAATTTTAACGTTATAAAGTATACAATAAAATTAATTCTCATTAAATAAATGAAACCCTTCAAAACGTTAAAAATGTCCATCGGCTTCTGTAAGGATAGCTTGATTACTGTACATTCATTTATAAGCCTATACTAAAATTATTTTATAGCTTTACCTGTAATTTAAAATTTTATAAAATAAAAGTCTCTTTATCACTTTGATATATATTCTTTGTTATTTAATTTCAAGTCTTTAATAATCTATATAAAAAAAAAATGAATCACCGAAATGTATGAACACGCATAACTTCCGGTCGACTGTGCCAATTTGGATAATTCTTTTTTTTGTGTTAGATATACTCAGAAAGTTTTGTATAGAAAAAATTAAAGATTTTTTTTTACTTAAATAAATTTTTTTTAAATATATTTTTATGAAAAGTGAGTGAAATAGTTTTTGTCCCGGAAATCATCCCTTAAGAGGGTGAGAATGGGGATGAAAGGTTGTATTGGGAAGCAAGCTAGGGACGAACCCGAGCGAAGTGAGTGCGAGTCACTAGTAATATAATAAATATCATTAATTAATACTTATAACCTCATGGGCCATAGTAATACATAGAGATAGTCTATTTTAACGACTCGTTTCGCTTAGTTTGTAGTAACCCTACTTGCTGTGTCAGCGGTCGCAGGATCCAGTCCCGCTGGGGCAATTCATTTGTGTAATGAGCACGAATTTTTGTACTCCAGTCATGGGTGTTTATATTTACGAGTATAATATATATGTATTTAAAGTTGTATATGTGTAGTGTATCAACTATACTATCCATAACACAAGCCTTACGGCTACGGCTTACCATGGAACTAGATGGTGCTGTGTGTTAATGTCCCAACATATTTATTTATTTATTATGGGCCGGAGAGCCTAAGCATAAGAATAACATGTTAGTTACAAATTTATCTGTGTATAAAATATTATGTATTCCTAATTTTTAAATAATAGTACACAAAATACTTGATAAATTCGAGCAAATTTTCTAATATATAATATTTTATAGGCACATGTCATGTCATGTCATTTTAGGTCCTTTCATTATGTGGTGCTTGTCATCACAGTGTTTGAAATAGAAGCTTTTACGAGCTTAAATACTTTACAAACCACATAAAAAGGCGCCGCAAGTGCTGACAGCGACAACCACTTAGCATAATATATCGACGTGTAAAGTAAAAGCTTATTTCTCGTATGTATGCGATGTTGCCTGTTGCATACAATAAGTTTAAGGCAATAATGACATGTCATATTGAACTCTTACTAATCTTGACAGGTGCCATTATTGAGCGATTTGAAATAAAAAGGAAATATTAAATTTTCACGTGACATTGGCGAAGTAATCTGTGCTCAACTGGCACGCTTTGAAGCTATTAACAAGATAATTGAATTGAAATATAAAATTTTTGTGTGTATGTTTATAGGAAGCCGAATTTTTAAATTAATAATAATCACTGGTGGTTTCATAGTATTTTAAAAAGGATTTTTATAAATTAAAGTGATTATTAAAAAATAATTACATAAAAATTAAACGAAACATACATACTAATATTATATATGTGAAAGTAACACGCTGAACAGATTTCGATAAAATTTAGCAAGGAAGATTGCATCCTGAGTAAGTTACCAGACGAGCGAAGCCGCGGGAAAAAACTCGTTTAAAATAAATTTTCTAAGTATCCCTATGAATGATATAATGACATGTTATTTATTGCTTGCAACTATTGCTAAATATTCATATTAAGTCATCTTAACAATAAATTATTATTGTGTGAAGAAACAATTAAAATTGTATATCCATATAAACAATTTTAGAACTTGACCTATAAAAAATAAAAATATGAAGATACATGAAGCTAAAAAACATTATAAAAAAAAAAACAAATTTTTCACAAATCGCTGAGCCCTTAAAATGATATAGGGGTCACAGGCGTCCTCACTTAATTTGCCCTATAACCCGTCTTCATAAAATATGTTTATGGAGTCTGATAAATTTATTTACGGATACGTTTTTCTTCAAAAGGAAAATTTTGTATTGCATCATTGGAATGCTGTAAAAATTATGTATAATCTATACTAATATTATAAAGAGGTATAGTTTGTGAGTTTGTGACGTTGTAGGGGGTAATCTCTGGATCTACTGAACCGATTTAGATGAAATTTGGTAAGAATATAGTTTGAGACCTTGGGAAGGACATAGGATACTTTTTCACCTCTTAAGGGGGTAAAAATGGGGATGAAAGTTTATATTGAGAAGCAATACTATATAATTGCCGAAATTATTTATATTATTTTAAGATTATAAGGGTGGGTGTGGGTGGGAAGGTGATAGTATTTTGGCTACGGAACCATAAAAAGTGATATTTGTGAGAATTTATGGGAATTTATCATTTGCCCATGCTACTATATGTCTCAATAGAATTGAATGAAACTTGGAATCGAGATAGCTAACCTCAAAGATTAACACATAGCCTACATTTAATCAACTTACGTATCTATCAATGTCATGAGAGTACATCCAGGGACAAAAACTACTTAAATATTTTGAAAGAACATCCCTCCGGAACACGACTAACCAATACTAAGCATAGTAACAATATTTTTTAAACATAAATAACAGTCCACATTGAATGGCCCACCAGGCTGTTTATCAGGATTATAAATCGACGAAAAATAGATGAAGATTAATTATTGTAATAAAATATTTTTTTCTTCCTTAACGCCTTAAGAATCTTCTAAAAATAATATACTCCAAGTTATACTAATTAATTAAATCACTCAATATAATGATATTTAGAATCATAACAACTCTACGTCCATACTAATATAAATGCGAAAGTAACTGTGTGTCCGTCTGTTACCTTTTCACGCTTAATCCGCTTTACCGATTTAGATGAAATTTGTTATGAAGATAGTTTGAGACTCTGGTAAGATCATAGGATAGTTTTATAGGAGCCCTTTTTAACGCTAAGCACGGTTCTCCCTCAATGCAGGGGTCAATTCCTTAAAAGGATGAAAAGGGGAGAGCAGTTTGAATGTGGATTTAACCATTTCTCAAGTAAGGAATATAAAACTCATCATACCTATGTATATATATATATATATATATACATATATATATATATATATATACACTAGCTATTCCATACTAAGCGAAAAATCGTACCTAGGGACGAACCCGAGCGAAACAAACGAGACAAAACTACAAAGTAACTAATAAATTTCTAAAAGTATTTATGTAAGTATAAGTGCTCTATAGAAAAATTTAACTTATGTACAACATTTAAATAGAAAAGTTACTTCACGAGGCATATCTGTTTAATTTATCAAGCACTTTACATCAAAGAAAATCTCATTAAGCTTTAAAGCACCTAACACCTGGTATCTAACTTTTTCTTTCTATAGCAGAGCTTATACAACAATATATTATATATGTATGGTTGAAGCACACTTACTGACTCATTACTGGTCTAACGTAAATGGATCTTTTGTATGCCGAAAAATGGGGTTTCAAATATTCATAATTATTTTGTGAATAACGTCGGATTTCCGCCTCTGTAATTTTCTTTGGGGTTAAGTCGTTGTTGTATAGTAGGCAGAGCAAGGAAAATATAAAGCATAGATAGCCTCTTTTCATCCTTTACTTCCCCGTAAAGAGGCAGAGTTTGTTTGTTTGTTTGAATACGCTAATCTCTTAAACTACTAATCCGATTTGTCAAATTCGTTTTTGCATTAGTTAGTCTGTTTATTGAGGAAGGCTATATGCTAAATATCATTATACTACGCAAGGGAGCGAAGCAGTAATTATAAATGTTAAAAAATCGAGTAGACTTCCATATATTATTGTAAAACTATATATGTATATTATTATATATTATGTACATAGGGATGAACCCAAGTGAAACGAGGGTGAGTTGCTAGTGAAGTGATAATGAATGAAACGAATGAGCGTTTGTGTAGTCAGTTCGTGAGGAAGCTACCACCGGCTCCGAAAGCAGTTCTGCTGAGAAGAGCCGGAGAGAAACTCATCAGTTGGTCTTTCAAATATCGAGTTACATTTTATAACAGTTATTAAGTATAACTTACTTTCCTTATTGCACTGAAGTAAGGAATATTTGTTGAACATTGTAAGATTTAAGAGTGGGACTTTATACACAAAGTTTTGAATTCTACGAAAATGTTTGAACATACTAAAAAAAAAATAGCATGAATTTTTGAAAAATACTTTTTTTTTATTGTTATCAAATAATTATTCAAAATCTTGTTAATTTTTCAATCTCTATATAAATTCCAAGTAGTGGGCAACCCTAAGTTCCTTCATTATATGATGCTTGGAACGTCAGATCACAGATGAATTAAATGTGTAAATTCAAAAGCCATCCGGTTCATACTTATAAATGATTGAAAAAGTTACTAAAATTGTTTATGATTACTATCAGTTATCAAACATAAAAATATAATAAAGAATGTAGAGTAAAAATCATGTATTCTTGGATTTTTGTTCATAATATCTATTACACCTAAATTAAAACATCAATAGAGCCAACTGCGTGACTTTATAACCTCCCTTTTCTTCACCCCTTCTGGTGGTGGTGGTTCTGCGTGACTGATGCCCCTGATATTACAACCTTATTATAGGTCAAATTATTGCTCACTATTAGGCAAGCTGTATGCTAGCTTACCTTTATACTAAACTACACGTTTGTCTAATGGCTAGCGTGTACAGCTACAGATCGAGAGGTCTTGAATTCGAGTTCCGAGTCGAGCCAAAATATTTGTTTGAGCTTATCTATTACGTTACCTCAAAATGGCCAGGTATTGGAAAGTTGTCATTATTCACATCCTCGTACTAAAGCAGAGCAAAATCGGTTAATGGAACATTATTACTAATATTACCATACATATTTAGATTCTTTCTTCCTTCTTTGTTAGTTTACTGACCTATCTTTCAAAGTCCTGTAGGTCAGAAAAGAAATTTTCATAATAAATTCTCTTCTAAAATAACATGGACTTATATTCGCTAACAAAAGTCAACTACTTATTACACTTGACGTCGTTTAACGTGAGGACTGAGAGATGGTATAATGTGTACATATTATGTCAGCGTAAAATATTTTTACATTGGCTGTATGTACTCATAATACGAGACGATAAAATGGTTGCAAATCCTTATTATAATTCTCTTACATTTATAATCTTTATTTCTCTATGCTATTATCTTGTAAATAAAAAATGAAATACAAATGAATGTCCTCAGCGGGACTCGAACCCGCGACCGCTGGCACTAAAAACTTAGCCAAACGTGTCGTCAAAGTTGAGTTAAGATTTAGTTCCGAATATTTTCTTAAGATCCCTGCCAAAAAGGACGAAAGCTCTCGAGACTGACCTCTTGACTCTACGTAGAGCCTCTTCAGTGTATTAATAATTTATACTGTCTTGTCGACGAGTTAATGATTCCTTATTATATTTAAATATTAAAGTCTAAAATTAAAATACAAAAGAAATGTTATAAATTATATATTTCATTTCACATATAATACTGTAATTTTGTTTTAGATTGTGGTTTATGTGAATTCAGCATTTTTAAACGTCCCAAAGACATAAGCCTGAAAGCGAGGGAGATCAGACCATAGTCTACCACGCTGGTCAAGTGCGGGTTGGTCGTTTAAAAATTTGTTTGTTTGTTAAAAAAAACCTCTCAAACATGCAAGTTTCACAGTGTTTTCCTTCACCACAAAGCTAGTGGTGACCATGTTGAAAAACATTCGTATAAAAATATATCAGAGATGCGAGACTCGAAGTTTGAACCCGCTTTAGTTAGTTTTACAATTGACGTTAGTACTAAGCTATCACTTCATAATACATAAAAAGATATATATAAAAAGAGATTCTATGACCACTTAAGGACTATACAAAATATATATGTATATATATGCCCTTTTTGTAACACTAAAAACACACAATTTCTTGTTAGGAATACCGGAAGTAGGCTTAAAAGGGAGATAAGCTCGTAAAAGCTGGTACCTGTATGTTTTATTTGCGCGAGAACGGAAATTAAGTGGGTCGTTCAGATACTTATTTAACGGTGGTTTTCAGCTAACTATTCTTAATATTATAAATTTTCTTACTTGTAATACTTTTCTTAGATTTACGTAAATATTTGTCATTCCAAATCGATTCAGAATTTCCGAAAATATCGAGAAAAATTAAGCATATATATCAAAATATAGCTTAATTGAGTACCTCTTCCTTTTTAAAGTCGGCTAAAAATAATGAGAGCATGACACTAAAACCACAAGAGATTGTCCACTCAGCCCTACAGACGGACAAAAGGACTGTTTTAATATTATAGTACCTTCCTTCGAATGCGATGAACAGAATAATTCAAAATGGCAAATAATTTTACAGATTTTCGTGACTGACATTTGTTATTTGCTTTATGGGGGTTGTATCTGTTATATTAATCTTATTCACGTAAATTTGTAACGATTTAGCTAGCGATAATATTTACTTTATAAATATTATCTAATTTAGTAGAGCGCCATCTAGTATTATAATTTTTATTTAATCGTTAAAAGAAATACTTTTCTGGTTTTGACTGTTTATCCCAAATTTATTTTGATTTTTGGTTCCCGACGTTTCGAATACATTACAGCAAGCATGGCCACGGGAGAGACTAAGGTGTTAGATGTCTCAAAGACATTATATCATAGTTGTTACAGGCAGCTTACCCACAAAATTACAAAATATGTAATTTCGAAAAATAAAAAAATGGCACCAAAGTCTCTTAATAAGTTCTGTAATGGGATATTAAAATATTATTTATGTAATGGGACTTTTTATAAATATATAAGTATAGCAATTAAAAAAGACATTCAGCCCTTCTTAACACTCAGCACGGGCCTCCCTTAACGCGAGGTGTATCAGGCCATAGTCCACCACGCTGACCAAGTGCGGGTTGGCGGACTTCACATATCTTTCGAAATCTTGCTTGGTACTCTCAAACATCCAGATCTCCTCGCGATGTTTTTCTCTCACCGTAATACAAGTAGTAATCATATCGAAAATAATCCGCACAAATAAATATCAGGTGAAAGACTCGGAACTTGAACCCGCTTCACTTGATTTTCCAAGCAAACGCGTTACCACTGGGCTACCACTGCCATGTTCATTTTATAAAACTTTGCTAAAAGCTTACTGCCAAAATTAATAACTTATTTACTACACTAATCTTTTAAAGAAAAAAATGAGAGAAGCTGCATGATAGTACATATGCCAAAACATATCTGGTAAGCCAATAAATGAATATGATGGATAAATAATTGATTTTGATCATCATAAGTATAAAGAAATCCAATTTTTGCAGGCAAAACTTTTAGAAATAACAAGTACTAAAATGATACTTACGTATACATTTTATTGACATTTACCTTTAATTTTAAAACTTTCGAAAGTAAGATATTATAAAACAAGCTTTTGCCGTGGCTCAGCTCGAGTATTTTAATTAAGTATAACTCTTTCAATCTGTGACGTTAGATAGCTTATAAACTTCCTCAATTATTTTGCTAAATATTAACAATGAAGATTTTTCATATCCGACTGGTAGTTTCAGAGACTAGCACGTTTAAACAAAAAAACATACAGTGTTCAGTTTTATTATATCTACACAGATAAATAAAATTGAGGTGTCTGTTAGTTACGTCAAACTTACAGGTTTTTACTAAGTGCATAATATGACATTATATACGGTACTTATAAGAAAAACAAAATTTTAAAATTTGGTCTGACTGTCTGTCTTTTTCCGGATTACCTCCGATACTACTGGACTGATTTTAACGGGACTTTCACTGACAGATAGCTGATGTTACAAGGAGTAACTTACGCTGTTATTATTTTAGAAAAAGAATTAGGGTTTCGCTCAAAAAAATTAAAACATACCTAGGGACGCACACGAGAGAAGCAAGAGTACCTCGCTAGTTAATAAATATGATATTAAATTTGAGTAAAATATTTTATTCAGTTCTAGACTTTTATAAAATTCACGATAAAATTTAGTATGAATCTTATTTTGAATCTCAATATTTTATATCTCATATTCCGTCACCACCAGCCGACGAGGCGGAAATGTTTAGTACAACTAACTTTGACACTTAACTCGCTATTTGTTATGTTAAAACTTTTAAAGACATTTTTATATTTGCTTTATACTTCTTCTTAAAGCGTACTAAATTTTAGACTTTTAATGTTTTGATGAAAATCCTACGATATTACTTAACATCAAATTTTGAAAGAAAAAATACTTTTATAGAAATATATATAAGAACTAGGAAACAGAAACTAATAGCATATAATATTAAAATAAGGCCTAAAAAACTTAGAAACCTCGTGTTTCCATAGATATCTCGTTCATTATCGGACCAACTATTTTCAATAGATTCTTCGCATCTTGAGAACGGTTGGTCCGATACTGGTCTAATATCTGGTGTAAGGTGTTTACAATAGTCCGAATAATATTTAAAACGGAACAAAAATTTACTCGAAAATTTCGAACATTGGGAGATTAATTGAAAGTTTTTTTTTTCTAAGATTATCCTATAAACTCAAAGATTGACGTATTTACTGTAATACATCTAATCATACAAATCAACATATAAACATCATACTGATCATGAAGGATAATGTCTTCGGGTAAAATAATTTATTATAACAAAATATCTTTCCCGTTGTTCCAGGAGTTAGCAGCTGCGACTCCAACACAACGTAATTGGCGAGGGATTCTCATCGCCCTGCTAGTTATCGCAGCAGTTCTCGGCCTGATAGTCTTCAGCATAGCACTGCTCACTCCCGCCGGTGATGACGGAAGGGGTCGGGGAAGAAGACCAACTCTTAGTGACGTGCTCACAGATCACTATAAACCGTTTAATGGAACTTGGTTAACAGGTAAGATAGATAAATAAGAATTTAAATTAAAGCAGTTATCGGTTTCCGCAGTTCATATCTTAGCTCAGGAACCAGTGTTGGAAAGCAACTACGAAAATCTATTTACCTAAAATACTTCTTATTTATCCTCATCTTCTAACGTTTTGTACTTTTTGGAAAATTTAGAGCAAAAACAAACTAAAAGATGATGAGATAAAATCATTTTCTCATACAGCAATGAAAAATATGAAATCTATCTACATCTGGCTAGAGATTTAACTTTGGTTATTTATTACTGATTGATGGTTTATTATAATTTGATGTTATTAATGTGTTTGTTTATCATTGAATGGATAAGTTTTCAAGCTTTTATGCTTATTTTCTCATTTCATTAAAAGAATTATATATATATATATATATATATATATATATATATATATATATATATATATATATATATATATATATATATATATATATATATATTAATAATTATTAAAATAAAATAAATATTGTTTGTTTATTATAGTTTAAGATCCAAAGTCGGGTTTGTACCTTTAAAGGACTATACGATTATTACGGTCAAGTAAATAGTTAAGATCGTTTGAAACTCACACTTCTGTGGAGTAGAAATTAGACAATAGAATTTTCGATTAGTTTATCCTTTGAGTGATACGGGAAGATACTTAATCATTATCTTCCTATGTTTATTGTTTATATAGCTATTGGAAAGTGATGGAGAGTATTGATGTAACTTAGTTAATGAAAACGTGAATTTCTTATTATTTCAATAAAATCACCAACGTTAAATATATGTTACTAACATATACTTTACATTACTTTTAATAATTTTGGCATTAAAATCACAACAAAATTTTTGGTAAGTGTATAAAATCAAGACAGATTTTGTCGGATTTTCATATTATTTAAGGAATATTTTATAATTTGTAGAAGTATTATTTTGATTGAGAGTATTTTGAGATAGATAAAAACTTTTTAACAAAAAAATAAAAACCGACTTCAAACAAAAGCACTAAAAAGTGAAAAATAACTGATTGGTAGTTTTCATTTACTATACATACCTAATCAAATATTTTCGAAATCATTTCTTAAGTTAAGGAAATAAAATAAAGTATTATAATTTTGGTAAGAAATGAAGAATGTTTCAGCATTTTTAACCAATCAAGGTAAAATAGGGGATGATTTTAAATTTTTTTAAGTGCTTGCCTACTTTTCTATACATATGTATGTGCATCCATACTAATATTATAAATGTGAAAGTGTGTTTGTTTGTTTATCTTTCACGACGACACAGAGCGATGGATTGGCGTGATTTTTTGTGACTTTTTACCGCGAGAGATTATCTAATTCCCACGGGAAAACATGTTATAATACAACTCAGAAAAATATTTATGATCAGAATTACTTGAAACTCGGTATTAATGCTCAATACAATTGTTTCAATATAAATACGTGTTTCAGCATTTTTCGAAATTCATCCCTTAAGGGGGTAAAATGAGGGATGAAAGTTAGTATGAAACCTACCTTTTTATATATATTTTTCTAGTCTTAAAGCGAGCGAAGCCGCGAGTTCTGCTAGTAAGTATAGTATTACATGATCTGAGCTAGTATACAATAAATACGTATATACTAACTGTTAAAGCGTACATAAGGATGCACGCGAGCAAAGTGAGGGTAGATCGCTAGTAGTATGTTAAATGCAAAAGTTTGTATGTTTGTTACTCTTACATAGACCGTGACCTGAAATTACATCCTACTGTCAGTTATTAAATTAGGTAAAAGCGAGAGTTACTAGTTTCAAATAAAAAATAATGTAATTTTATACTTATCATGAACAAACTTGAGTCTAACGACAGATCCCCCGAGTAAATAAATTACACGCGGTTTCCGTATGATGAAAGTTTTTACGATTGCTCTTAAAATAAATTGTATTATGTCACAAAAAAAGATTACATTGCTTAAAACATTTTCGTTTTAAGGGCTATTGGGGTAATTTTTCATAACATTCTTCATCCTTGTTATGGATAACGACCTACCTATTACATTACTTAAATAAATTCTGCTTTATTTAGAACGCGGAACGGGAAGTCCAAGCTACATTTTTCGATTTCTTGTTCATTTTTAATTTGGCTGACCAAATCTTTAAGATAATAGTAGCAATAATATTAATATGCAGAGTTTGTTTTTTGTTCAGGAATCTCAGGAACTACTATCTGATTTTAAATTCTTTTTACATTAGATAGCCCGTTTATTTAGATACCCAAGGGAGCGAATCAGTAATCACAAATGTATTTTATTACTAATAGCATAAAGCCAAAGAGTTTATTTTGTAGTTTTAACGCGAGCAAAGCCGCGAGCTCTGCTAGTATCTAATAACTAACGGCTTATCCTCGCTTCGCTCGCGTTCGTCTCTAGGTACGTTTTAACGGTTAGTATAGAATAGATAGACTAGTAATTAATTTCGCATATTTTTATATTTATGCATGTTAAAATGAAAGAATAAAATAGTAACAGCATAGTATTTTAGCATGTTAACTCATAAACATGACTGCTACGAAAATTCTCCTAGCGATGTGCATGTACTCAATATGCTCGAAGTCCTAAGCTATCGGTGATCACGTTATAATTTTTTTTGTGAATAATTAAGATATTCAAAGCTTTAATTCAAAGTTAAAATATTGAAAAAAAATTATGTCAAAGTTACTCAAACATCCATTTGAAATCTTCACTTCCGGTTTACTATACGTAAAAAGAAACAAATTTGTAATTCGATAAAAAAAAATTAAAAACTGCATCCTTTTAACTTTCAGAAACGATATTTTTTTAGATATTTTTACAAATTCATTCGGATTTCATACTTCGTAAATTTTTAAAAGCTCATAACTGGGCAATAAAGCCTCATACGAAAAAAAATGACGTATTTGCACATCCATGTCCACTAGAACTATAACTGACGAGAGTATGGACAATTTTCACAACCTCACTTTATTTTCGTTGTCCGCTTCACGTGAAATGCCCCATATATTATACGATATATATCCTATAGCCTTCTTTATTGAACGGGCTATCTTATGCAAAAAGAATTTTTCAAATCGGATCAGTAGTTCCTGAGATTAGCGAGTTCATAAAATAAAATTGTATTAGTAAAATCCCTATTGCTTAGATTAGATATCTGTGAAAATATATGATAAATAAGATATGAATAAAAATTATAAAGTTAATCATTTAAAGATCTAGTTAGTAGTTTAATGATAGAAGAAGCAGATGTAACCCCCTGGAAATAATTCTGCCGCTGCTCATGAACATATTATAATTCAAATTGATTTACGATTCAAATTAAAAAGCTTACATGATATTTTCTAAAGGGTAGCAAATAAATTTCTTCTTAAAGTTTTATCCCATCGCTCGCGCGGCGACAATTTTACGATTTTTTTGATTCCTTTCGGAAAGGTTTGCTGTGCTCATATAAATTAAGCTCCCGCAGCGGAGGGAGCTTTTCTTATCCTGAGAACTTAAATATTTTATGGTATATTTCACCAAATCGACTTCCGAATGAAAAGATATATGTACTTTTCTATTAATATCTATGTATGTACTAAAATTGTAACAGGTTGACCTCGTTCGCACTCAATCTTCAAATAAAACAAAGTTATTTCTCCCGTATGTCTGTTTGTGCATGTAGTTCTTCTAAGCTTTAAGCATTGATTATATTTTTACTATCCCAAAAAGGCTTGCTTGGAGACATATTATAATTCCCACACTTATAATAATAATGTCCTTACCGATTTTGAAGAAGGTGATAAACATATTTTAGTGCAGCGCATCTGCGCGTATACACCACGACAACTACTTGACATGACCAGTGCAGAGAGCAGAGAGTTCTTTGGATATCGGGACCGTAGGAGTAAAACATCCAAAACTATCCAATACGAAACTGATACCGGAAATTTATTGACACGTAAAGCCGGTAACTTCACTTGGCTCAACTCGGTACTCGAACCCACAAATGACAATGCTACAAAAATACAATAAATTTTATTTCAGTACTATTTAATATGATCTAATAAAAGTCAACAAAATTTCCATGAAGAGAAAAATAGCTTCTTTCAGAACTTGTTAAAACTTCAAGCCGAATCGTTGAAGGCGTAATTTTTCAACAAACTTTCAAAAGCTGTCAGCAAAAATTCTTTATAGAAATAGGATTAACATTGTTATAAAACTTGTTATTTGAATGAAACGTAATGTAAGGACAAGCAAAATGAAACAAGGCTTTACATATAATTTTGCAAATTTAATTTTTTCATACAGGTTTTTTTCTTCTTTTGAGTTCTTTTACAAGTAATCTGTTTGTACAGTTTATACAAGAAGCCATTCATATATTGGAAAGTTACTTCTTGTATAGTTGATTATAGTTATAGATGTTTTCCTCGCAGTGTGACTAGAAGCGGTCGTGATGCAGGTAAAGTAAGTTTACAAATAAACACGTGTTTATCTACAAACATACCCGCTTGATACCAAATTACACACAATGTCTGTTGTATTCAGGCTAGGACCAAGTTCTCGACAATAATGTAAAAATCTTGTATAATGAAAACCACCAGAATATACTTCAAACATATAATAATTATAGATTCACATATAAGAATTACACCACACTTAACACTACATATTTCACTGCTTTTACTAAAATTACACAACACAGTTTCAGCATAACTTCACCGTAACTCTTACTAAATTAGAATGAATCCCAATCATAAAAAGCACTCCTTATATAATAATTTTAATTTCAATCCACCCACATTTTTAATAATTATAATGGAACTTCAACTACTTCCGGCGTAATCTCTAAATCATAATAATCTATTTAAGTATTTTAATTTATAAAAGCAAACTTAAAATATAAAATATAATTTCATTGAAACTTCAAATAATAACAATAAATATAGGTTATTTTGAATATATCGAACAATTTTAGCATTAAAATTAATAAATCACAACACTCGGCCATCGACATGCGTGCTATCTCCGGAGCACGCAAATCTCACAACACTCGGCATAAGTAAGTTCATGATTTCCTATTTTAATTTAAAAAAATAGATTTATTAAAAAGTACTGTCTATATAATGCAAATTGACAAGCAAAAAAAAAATCATTACCTAAAATCTACAAACATTAATAAAACTTACAACTATACAACAAATACATGGATTGTAATATTTAGTTTACTTTTATTTTACAGTATCACTGTTTTCCGAGCTTGAGAAGCTGTATTCAGAACCAGAAGATTTGTCCAACTCTTACGCCTGAACATGAATCCAGGACCGCATTCTATGTGATGCGACAACGCTTTCGTATTTTTTTTGGTATTGAAACCGAGAACATTTACAGTTTCGTAACGGTGATTAACCAAGTATTTTGAAATTTTATGTGGACAAATAAATTTTGGAATTAACTTCTAGTTTTTTACTATATCCCCTTCAGAGTATGATTGTGGGCGATCTTATTTTTTTTAAAAGTAACCTTACCTATAGTCTACCCTACTTTAATTTTCGAAACATCTACTGGTGTTAGCCGTCTAAATTGTCGTTATAGAATTGACAAGAGCGAATAGGGTGCCCATTTTAAAGATTATAGGTCCTGTTGTTAATGACGTAACGAATACTATTACTTTACTATAATTTATTTTATAACAGCCCTAGTGTAAAAAGTATTCTTAAATTGGAGTCAATCTAACACCACCATTAAAAAGCCCCATCGTCTATTATTATTGTTACAGTAAGCAATTCTGTAAAGTCAAGATCTGTCCTATTAATTGGTCAGGTCATCGATGATCAAAAACATTAATTCTGCTTAGACTTCGTTAACCCTAATATTAAAGTTTACTTAAAAGTTTTAATTAATTATATAATTACCAAAGCCCCTAATCGTGGGTAAATATTAATTACTTCCTTTAAGTTCCAGCACATTAGCAATAAAACATTTCATGATACTACAAATACCGAAATCTATAAATGCACTCAAATACTTTGTCATTAATTCATTGCACACAATAATAATTTTAATATACCTACTTTTTGCTTTTGATGAAATTTCAACACAAACACTAGATTCAAATTCTTATTAAATTTTAAATATATTAGGACATTCATACACAGCACCATCTAGTTCCATTGTAAGCTACGAGGCTTGTGTTATGGATACCAGATACATACGTATTATAAATATAAATACCCATGACTAGAGTACAAACATTCGTGCTAATCACACAAATGAATGGCCCCAGCGGGACTCGAACCCGCGACCACTGGTTCAATAAGTAGGGTCACTACAAACTGAGCCAAACGTGTCGTCATTTTAAAGTCATATTACTTTTATATTAACTTAATTGGGGATCTGTTCATTTTTGACTGCTTATTTCGTGTAAGGAGGGGTTTTCTAGAACAATCATCGAAGTTACAATTAAAACACGTCAAGTCATTTTGTCTATATGTACCATCTGATAAAATTGACATTATTATTAATATGACCTATTTCTAAAATCTCGTTTCATAAAGGTATTACTATTTATAAGAGAGGAATTTTTAAAACAAGTCTTCTGGTTCACTACATTAGAACTCAACTGCCTTTCGTCTATCAATATCGCATGTACTTAATAATGAAAGTTATCATAAAAATATTCTGATTAACATTTTTTTTTAGTAACCTCCCAAGGTTTTCATCACTCGGGAATGCCTGCTATCCTGCCATTCTGGCCACGAGATATTGAGCGTTAGTAAAGATTCATATCATCTTTTTACTAAGCCACACATTTTTGTAGAGAATAAGGAATAATTTGATTTTTGTACCATTTATAAATTAAGGCACATTCGTTAACTTTCTTTAGCCATCGCTCAACATCTTGTTATCTACTATCTGGGTCAAATTCTGGAACTACATTAATTAGAGTTCCTAGTCTTACTTGGATTATCTCGAAGCGCTGGAATAATTTTCATCAGGGCTTCGGTTCTTAGGTTATCAGATGACAGTTTCATTTTAACTGGTACTTCCACATCACCAGAGACCTCCTTCGACGCCGACTGGGCCTTCCTGGAGTTAATCCCTCTGCTCCATCTCAGTCACCTGAAGAATTGTTTTTTAACGCAGTAAAATGTGTTTTTACAATTGCATACTTTAAGCTCATGGGATAGATCATAGATATCCAATTTCAACTATATACTCGTATCTCTAAAGAGAAGATTTCAAATTAAGGGTAATTGTAACTCCAAAACAACTTTTATGTAACACACTAAAATAACGGCTATTAAAATTACATGTCAACTAAACATCGCACCTCATCTGCTGAACTGATAGCTATAATGCTAACTACTATGGCACATCTACATGGCCAATTTCTATAGTCCATTTACATGGCTACCACAGCACACATGGCTGTATCATACAATCATTTACGTTATCAAGGCACACCTACATGGGTCATAACTGAAGCACTTATGCATGGTTATCATAGCACACCTACATGGCTAATGCATGGTTACCATAACACACCTACATGGCTAATGCATAGTTACCATAGCACACCTACATGGCTAATACATGGTTACTATAGCACACCTATATGGCCAATTTAGAGCTACCATAGGACACCTACATGGCTAATGTATTGCTACCACAGCACACTTACATAGCTGTATCATATAGTCATTTACGTTATCTAGGCACACCTACATGGCTCATAATTGAAGCACTTATGAGAGGTTACCATAGCACACATACATGGCTAATGCATGGTTTGCATAGCACACCTACATGGCTAATGTATGGTTGGTAAAGCTCACCTACATGGCTAATGCATGGCTACCCTAGCACACCTACATGGCTGTATCATATAGACATTTACGTTATCTAGGCACACCTACATGGCTCATAACTGAAGCACTTGTGCTAGGCTATCATAGCACACATACATGGCTAATGCATGGTTAGCATAGCACACCTACATGGCTAATGTATGGTTAATGGTTAGCATAGCACACCTACATGGCTAATGCGTGGTTAGCATAGCACATCTACATGGCTGTAATCTATTGCTTTTACAAGTCTCCTACATGGTTGACAATAGTAGCACACATACATGACTAATCTATATAATAAATTCTCAGTTCAACTACAAATTCTCACCTTAAGCAATAAAGCTATTATACATTAGACGACGACTAAAAACGTATAACAATCCTAGAGACAAGTTGGAACTCTCACTTGCCAAATCAAGAAGTGAGTCCTTAATGAATGCTTGTTTTAGTGAGTATATTTCTGATACCGAAAAATCCATTGCACGAAATCCTAAAAAACTTTGGTCGTATGTGAAAAGGCGCAAAGAGTCTACCTCTGACATTCCATCGGATATGTTTTTGGGTAACATTGCAGCCAATTCCGGTAAAGATATATGTAACCTATTTGCACAACAGTTCTCTTCGCTTTTTGGTGCCACACCACCTAGTCAGTCAGCGACTACTTCGGATGCCCTTCCACAAAAGTCTGTCTCTAATATTCACATATCGGAACGTGAGATTGACAAAACACTAAAGTCTTTAGATCCCTGTAAAGGCGCTGGACCTGACGGCATACCTCCACTTTTTATAAAAAAAAGACCCACAAATATATTACTTTGCCCCTAAAGTTAATATTTGACAAATCCCTGACTACTTCGAAATTCCCTGAGACCTGGAAGTGCGCCAATATTCTTCCCATATTTAAAAAAGGAAACAAAAATAACATTCAAAACTACCGTCCCATATGTATTTTGAATATATTTTCTAAGGTTTTTGAAAGTTTAATATGTCCAGTTATTTCTAACTACTCCAAAAACATCATTTCTGCTGACCAACATGGATTTTGTAGAAACAAATCGACGGTATCAAATCTTGTCAGCTATATCTCTTCCCTAACCAAATACGTGGACAAAAACAACAAGTCGACAGCATTTACACTGATTTTAGCAGTGCCTTTGACAAAGTCGATCATAATATCCTAATTTTAAAGCTAGGGGGGTACGGGATTCACGACCCACTACTGTCGTGGTTTAGATCATATCTCAGCAATAGAGTGTTGAGAGTAACAGCTAAAGGCTACACGTCAGATCCGTTTATCGCAACATCTGGTGTTCCCCAAGGATCTCACCTGGGCCCTATTTTATTTACATTATTTATAAATGACATAACAAATCATATACGTTACAGTAATTGCTCCATTTTTGCAGATGATCTCAAAATTTATCTTGATATTAAAAAACCTGAAGAAAGCCATCTATTACAAAAAGATCTTTGCTCAATCCAAAAATGGTGTACTGAAAATAGAATGACCCTTAATGCTTCAAAATGTGCTCACATAAAATTCACTCGGAATAGGAGGAAGATTGACACAGCTTATTACATTAATGGTCAACAACTGCAAGAGGTCTCAGTTGTAAAGGATCTCGGTGTTATGATTGACTCAAAACTTACTTTCTTAGACCATCAAAATCAAATAATTTCCAGGGCCTGGAGAATGCTTGGTTTCATCAAGCGTAACACTCTTAAATTTAAAGGGACTGATTGCATTATTACAATATTTAATGCACTGTCAAGAAGTATCTTGGAATATGCTTCACCGGCATGGAACCCCCATTATAAAAGTCATATCGCTAGAATAGAGAGTGTCCAGCGTTCTTTTACAAGATACTTGTCCTACTTAAACCACTCCTGTCCCTATAGAGCCGACTACGCGACACGGTTGAAACATTTTAGGATAAGAACTCTGGAAAAACGGAGGCTCGTGAGTGATCTAGTTACTCTGCACAAAATAATCCACAATGTTCTGGATACTCCCGAAATTCTTTGTCAAATAAATGTGAATGTCCCGCACTGTACCCCTAGATTTCCTATAAAAAATATATTTTCACCTAGCACTTCCAGGACTAACCTTGGCAAATATTCCCCAATAAACCGTTTAATTAATGCGTACAATAGTTTACTAAATACCGACAATGGCATTGAAATTGATATTTTTCACGACACTTTAAATAACTTCAAAAAAAAATATATATTTGTATGACTGAACTAATATAATAATATAATTTTATAGGTAATTTTATAAGTATAGTTGTTTCAAATTATAAATACTAATAATTATTTTTATTGTACATATTATTCTAATTATTACATTAATTTATATTATGATTATTTAATTATAGTAGTTAATATGTGTAATTCCTTAATTTAATTTCATCTATTATAAATATTTATTAGAAATTGTACTTAACATTTTATATATTCTTGTTTTAAAACCGGAAATGTAATTAATGATGTATATGCCTATAATTAATGCTTGTACTAGAATAAGTAATCTTATAATATAATAATTTAGAATGTAGGTACAATGTATTGTTGGCATATCTTGCAAATAAATAAATAAATAAATAAATAAATAAATAAATAAATAAACAGTGAATGTCATTTAAAGTAAATAAATGAAATTAAGATTATTGTACTCACGTTCTATTCTCCTGAGCATGGCTCGTGGGTCGTTACACTTCTGATATATAATGAAAACCACCAGAATATACTTCAAACATAAAATAATTATAGATTCACATATAAGAATTACACCACACTTAACACTACATATATAACTGCTTTTACTAAAATTACACAACACAGTTTCAGCATAACTTCACCGTAACTCTTACTAAATTAGAATGAATTCCAATCATAAAAAGCACTCCTTATATAATAATTTTAATTTCAATCCACCCACATTTTTAATAATTATAATGGAACTTCAACTACTTCCGGCGTAATCTCTAAATCATAATAATCTATTTAAGTATTTTAATTTATAAAAGCAAACTTAAAATATAAAATATAATTTCATTGAAACTTCAAATAATAACAATAAATATAGGTTATTTTGAATATATCGAACAATTTTAGCATTAAAATTAATAAATCACAACACTTGATAAGGAGGAAATGTTTGATGTGAAACATCTATTACGGCAGGTCAAACCGGCTGTTGGCATGGCGACGCGTCGCCACGTCGCAGTGCGCTCGTAACTCAGATTCTCTGCCCACTCGGCTCGGCGGTCCCAACCTCTTTCTCTCACACCGCGTTGAGCTCGTTTTTTATTTTTATTTTTTTGGTATTTAATTAATATGTATTAAAAAAAGAAAAAATATATATTGAATATTTTATTTTAAATAACCATATTTACTTCTTTTAAAAACCATCATTTCATGCATATTTTCTATAAAAAGTAGTTTTGATATTTCACATCTGCTACGCGTCCGGTGACGGCTTTAATATTTTATTTTTATTTTATTTTAAGCATTTTAAAGCAAAACCACATGTCGTAACTAGTCCCTCGCACTACTTTGCCATTCACATTGTAACGCAAATACCGACGCTGAATAACGCATGGCATACTCGTCTTCAAAGACTTGCACACACTTTGTGCCCCAAGCATTCTTCTTGGAATATTTTGTTGGGAAATAACTTTGTGAAGGCAATCTTATAAAAGCTAAATAAGTAAGGAAGGTCTATTGTCTTACAGAATTCTATTAGGTACATGGAAATATGATTTCGAGTAAACTGCTAAATTGGATAAGTGTGAATTCCTTATAAAGTCGTTATAAATAGCTTTCACCTACTACTTCTGTTGAAAAAAAATTATAACTAGTGTTCTAATTCTAATCCGCCCATTGGTGGAAATTCGACCATAAATACTATTTTTTTTTTTGATAACTCTAAAGCTACTTAGCAAAAAAAGTAAATAGGTTGACAAGCAGAGAATTATATCATAATAATTTTTCTATGAATACAAAAGAAACCACTCACACACTCTAGTCTATTCAATAGAAAAAGAAAATAGAAAAAAAGTCACATTCAAATTGGTTCACTTTACAGTAACTAGATATCGAACCCACTTAATCATCTTCTATATTAGATTTTTTCTCCTGCATAATTATTCATGCTCATGTTTCAGTTTTCCGAACCATTGCCTTCTACCCTTTCCATTTCGTTGGACATTTTTATAATTAGTACCTTTGAGCTTTCATCTTATTTCCATACGAAAAGCTTTTAGAACGCAGTATTACACTCCAGTAGAGGAATTTTGAAATGGGGTAAACCAAGGTTTCCGACGTTTTGAATGCTTTGCAACAATCATGGTCACGGGACTTCTCAAACATTATTCTATACTTATATACGACGATAGTTTTATTTAAAATGTTAATATTGGCGTAAATTTCTATGGTCCTTGCGTGTTTCACAGACACATTTTTATACAGAAAAGCAAACTTAGAACAATTCACATAAAACATAAAATATCAAAAAAAGGCGAGTGGCTTTCATGTTGTTATTCGCCCATGAGAATATTGGAAGAACGAGACTCTGAGTTTGAATGAGTTTAAATTAGAATAACGGTATGACATACATACATACATATGTTTGTTTCCTTCGGAAATCGGACCTACAAGTCTTAAACAAAAAAATAATGAATGTGAAGAGTGACGTACTGACCGTAGGTCACAGCTATTTTAACTATTGGAGCTACAGTCCACATTAGCGTGTGAGGTATTTCCTATGTATGTATATCCATGGAGATAATTCTAAGACGTTTTTTAATTCAAACCAGTAGAATTATATGCTTCTCATGTCGTAAACATTCTGATGCGAAGAACAGAATGAGATGTACAAATATTTTCTTTTTTTCTCTCTATCTTTTTCTAATAACCCATACATTTGGTAAAATAAAAATGTATATATATATATATATATATATATATATATATATATATATATATATACATATTCAAGAATGTTCATCCTAAAGGATTTTTATAAGAAAAGACTCTTTACCCTCACTAAGTCCCGTAACCCAATAATAAATGGTGTTCCCTTACATTTGTAACGCAGGTCTATTTTGTCTATCCGCTCAACAAATTAAATACCTTTTTTTGTATCATTGTAATAAAAAAGCAAAACGTTATAATAATTCGAATTACTTTTGGAAATGCAAAAGTTTGTATGTGTGTAATACACACTATGTATGTTTGTTAAATAACACTGTTATATCTAGACAGATTTTAATAAAATTTTATACAAGTAGACTTGGAGTATCGCATAGGTTACTGTTCGGCAACTAGGGTCCCACGTCAGCGAAATGAGGGTAGGTACCTAGTGCCATATTAGATAATTATCCTCACAGAACTTCCTATAACTTCCTCGAACTTCTTCCAATGACTTCCACTTCATTGCACAGAATATCTTTTGGACCATTCTTTTGCCATTCGTTCTTTTCACATGCTAAAAGCATCTGAGCATTTTGTCATTCTTAACCTCTCATTCATTTATACTTTTTCTACGTCTTTTCATAGTAGATAAGGAAACAAATAAGATGCCGATTGTCACTCGGAAGTAATAAATCTTTTATATCGCTTTCTTACGAAAACTCTAAAACGTTTTTAAAACCTTTGCTTTACGTAATCGAGGAGCGTTTTTATACTTCCGTTATGTGATAAAAAGATAGATAAAATATGGCTGCATCAGTTACTTTTTACAAAAAAAAACATTAAGAAACGCGCTGGCGTTCGAATAACAGAAGTGCACGAGTACTTCTTCAAATATTTAATTATAACGCAATCTGAAGACTGAATCGTTAAGAGTATTCTTAATTAGATGAAAAAAACTGAAAATCTTTATGTCCACTGAGAACTAAAAAACTGTAGATCTTCACAAAGGCCTTTGATAATAAAGAAACTAAGTCAAACACTTGCAATGCTGAGGGAGATGAAAAGAATACGAAACAAATAACATTCAATAAGTTAGTTAGAAGTGTACTTTTTCAAGAAATCTTCTCTTAGTTAAAGAAGAAAAGAACTTATAAAATATAACTTAACAATGCTAATTTTAACATTTTTATAGATGGTGTTCGTTTGTTATACTGGCCATGGTATTTTTTGTTTACCTTGGATGATTAGTACACAGATTGACTATAACCAATTTTTTTAATATTGGGAGATGCATTTACGCATACCACCTGTATACATACAGGTGATTATATGGAACTCTCCGGTAGAAAAGCCAGTTCTTCCCATGCAGTCTTAATGGGACGTCACTGGCTTACGTACTCAACAACGAAGTCCCGACGGCATCCCGAAGCAGATGCTCTCACGGTCCACTCTGCTATCAGAGAAGTACCAGGCACAAACCGCATGGTGCGTTGTCCACCGAAGTGGGCCACCTTACAATGTGTCTCCAGTGACACGGTACATGGGGGCAGAGATCGACTAACCTGAAATAACAAATAAGTTACTTTTGTTTATAAAATTTGGCAAATGATGGAAGTGCCTGTATAAAATACTAACAATCCACCCACCCATTCCATCCAGCCCATTCAGCATGAAAGAGTAAAAAACATACAAACACATGTAAACTTTAGTATATACAGTTCTTCAATTTTTAACCACATATGATATTAATACATAAATTAATAAATCAAAACAGAAACCAGGCATCAAGGTCACGTCCCTGGCATAGTTCCAATGAGGCAATTTGATAAAAGTCAACCCTCACTGCCAAAGTACGGACATTCGGACTGCACAAGCTGTGAATATTAACTATTTCATAATGTTTTTTTTTATAAATAACGGACTTCATTTGCGAATTATTTCCATCATGATTATCTACTCGTCTTACGGTGAAGCAAAACATCGTGAAGAAACCTCTATGTCTGAGAGAAGACAACCCGCCCTTGGCCAGCGTGGTGGACTATGGCCTCATCTCCCTCGTATTGAGAGAAAGCCCGTGCCCAGCAGTGGGACGTTAATTGAAAAGTAATTATTATCTTGTTTTTAAATTTACAGGGAGTCATTCTTCATCTGTAACCTATTCTCTAAAGGGAGAATTATTAAAATCGAATAAGAAACACATAAAAAATATAGCCTATTAAGTACCTCCTTTTTTTTTAATTCGGTTAAAATTAAATCGGTAAACATAGGAGAAAAAGGTACTGAACTGTCTTTGTATGTATGTGTGTGTATGTATAGTCTAACATTAAAAAAGTCTGGAGTTGATCATATTCCGAAGTCGTTTTAACGTATCTTCTATAAGGGTATATATTGCATAAAAAATTCTATCACATAAATATTATTAACGTATAAAAAACTGTAGTAATAATAATAAGAATCGGTCAAGTGCGAGTCGAATTCGTGAAAGGTTTCTTATGTGTTACGAACGTTAAAAAATGTTTCTTGTATTTTAATTTTTTATTATTTGTTGGTATAGCAGCCATAGAAATAAATACATAGTCTGTGAAAATGTCAACTCTACCTGTTACGGTTCATGAGATACAGCCCTCTGACAGACGGATGGACGGGCGGACAGCGGAAACTTAGTAATAGGATTCCGTTGGCACCGTTCGGATACGGAACCCTAAAAAGCTACCATATATATAAATATACGACATAACATTTACGACGTTGATCTCAATTGCTAGCAATAGGTGAAAGTTTGTTGTATCAGTTTGAAGTATATTGAAGCTGTTTCATTGGTCAAACTTTTCTTATTACACCCTGAGTTGTGAATACAGACAGTATAAAAATATTATTACAGATAAAAATCCATTAAATATTTGCGGCAAAAGTACAAACAGATCTATCCCACGGAAACCGTTTATTTTTCCGGGATAAAAAGTAACTTCTTGTTGGACCGGCAATATAAAATATCAGCATGCCAAATTTCACAAAAGTTCTCACTCTCACTCTTTCTCTTCTCACTTTCAGTCACTCTTTAGTTTTCCGGGTTAAAAAAGTATCTAAAATGTTGACTGGGGACATAAGGTACCACCATGCAAAAATCATTTAAATAGCTCCTACAGTTTCGGAGATCAGCCCGTACCAACAGACAGACCGAGAAACAAAAAAAAATGAAAAAAAACCTGGGTTTGTTCTATTTCTCTTCTTACAACCCCCTGACTCGATTTTTAGCATTAGCATTTTTTTCCTATGTACAGACATTCGACCTCTACAGTTTTATTATATGTATAGATACTCGTAGTATTATAAATGCAAACATTTATATGCGTGTGTATATGTACATATGTTCCTTCTTAACGCTGAAATGGCTGGACAGATTTGGATAAAATTTAATGAGTTAGATAGTCTGTGATCTAGTGTAACACATAAGTACTTTTAGGCCTTAGGGACGCACCCGAGCGAAGAAAGGTTAAGTCGCTAGTCGTTTAAAAAATCTATAAAATATTTATAGTTTTATTACAATATAGGTATTTATAATGAATATATTAAATTATCATATCATTTTATATTCCCTTCACTTTCCAAATTTGTTTTTGATATGAAACATATAACCAAGTTATGAAAATAATATCTATTTGAAACTTGGTAAGTATGCGAAATACGAATAACAATACAATTTGCTTATTTAACTTGATAAAATCGAGCAGATCTAATGATGTAGCGAGAAGGTGGATACTGGAATTGTTTAATGGCTATTAGTGAAATATCATATTTCATTTGTTTAGACGAATCCTGAAAATTACACTTACTTTACATTTGAAAAGCACTTACTGTTAGTGTTTAGTTCTTAAGCTAAAATTATACCATAGGTTCTTGCTAGCCACCCGCCTACAATAATCTGTAAAAATTAGAAATTACTTGCCTCATACGAAAATCGAACCCACTATCTTTTAGTTAGCAAGTTCCTTCTTTCCTGCGATAAGAATCCAATTAAATTTATCCTCCCATAGAAACTTTGCATAGTAAAGAATTACGAACAAGCTAACTTTGCCGTGTTCTAGTGAGAAGAATCTTATCTTATTATAAAGTAGGTTAGATACAAAAGTTTTGATTTAGTATAGATTTATTTCTTATAAAACTATAGTTTAAAGTAGTAATTGCAGTTTGTTGTAAAACAACCAGTTATTCTATTTGCTTTGTAAATAATAATCTGTATTAATACGTAGAAAACACAGGTGCTTGCCTTTGCCATGCCATATATAACTGGTTTGGATAGTAAATAAAAAAAAAATACGTTCATCACAACAACGACACTATCTACCGGATCTAACTAAAGGTAAACTTAAGCCCCACAAGCTAAGGTTACACGAAAACATCAAAATCGGTCAAGCCATTTAGAAGAAGAATTTCGAACACATGCACACCGGAACTTTACATATTTTATATAACTAGTTCCATTTTTAAACTCCTTTTTGTAGATATGCAACACGATATCATCACTAATTGTGAGATTATCATAGATTTTTTAATCAAGGATGATTCATATACATTTCAAAAGAGTAAAGTAAGGCAAATATGAAATAATTACTATGACATCAGTGTAATTTTTTTGTTATTGATAACGTAACCTAAATATATCGTAAAGGAGTACTAAACTCTCTATACACGGATTGAAGTAGCATTTCCCAATTTTTAGTCTTCAATTGCGAATATAGTTTTTTATTCATTATTCTCAGACAAAAATTGCAGTAGTAATTGATATAATAAGTAAAAGGACAAGGAGTATAACTTGAAATAGCTGTCCATTTCAAAATCAGGCTATTTATATTCATAATATGAAGATTGTGTTAAAACAGTGCATTCAATTCGTTCTACGATTGGATGGCAATTTGCAAGACATTGACCACTCGAAATCTAGGGCGCAATCTAAATACTGAAGGGTTGAGTTTGGTATTTAAATGCGCTGTTGGAGAGAGATGAACAAAAAAACTACACTCACATATCTATCATATCACCCACAAATTATTCTATTGTAATTATTAATATATTATACATATCATAATAAAAGCTAGTAGTAGCCCAGTGGTAACATGCTCGCTTAAGAAACCGGATGAAACGGATTCAAATCCCGGGTCTTGCACCTCCGATATATTCATGTGTATTCACTCATTTCCAAAGTGTTTATTATTACACTTGTCTTAGGGTGAAAGAAAACATCATGAAGGATAGCATATCTGAGAGAAATTTGAACTAAAACGTACTTTGCAAAAAATTCGAGACCATTTGATTCGCCGGTATAAAAATTACCACTAATAGCAATGCAAATTAATATTTTCGTTTTTAATTGTTTAAATTAAAAAATCAAACACGTCAATATAGTTACTTAATATTTTGAAATTTAAAAAATCCAAAAACATAGTTTTCGGGTAGATTGTAATTTGAGAACACCATTCCTATTGGTTTATCCGAAATCGAACCATTTAAAATTGATCTCAGTAACGCTTTCACTGAGCCAAATGGTCTAAAGAACAATGTGTTACGTGTAAATACCTGAGCACCACTCAACTTAATTAGTTGAAAGCTTATGTAAGCTTATGTAAGGCAAGGTATTTTATTAGCGTACAAAATACTCGTACACTTACTTTTTGCGTTAATGATTTTTAAAGGGAAGACTTTAAAGACTTACAAATAAAGTTTAATTTAGCTTTTAATGAAAAACAAATTTATACTTATAATAAATTCTGAGTCGAATCTGTACATTAAATATTTTTTTGGAAAATCTTATTGAAATATTCTTAACTATCAATACAGAGGCCGAATCTATAGGTTTTACAACTTTCGTCTGTCTGTCTGGGAACTCATCACGAGAAAACCACCGGACAGATTTTGATGAAATTTGGAATGATGATCCGGGTCAACATATAGCATTTTTTACTGCAGGAAAATATCTCATCTCTTAAAAATCTATACTAACCGTTAAAACGTACCACGGAACCAACCCGAGCGGAGCATGGGTGAGTCGTTAGTAGGTACTATATAATACGGGCAACCTACCTTTGCTTAACTCATGTGTTTTTTTTATATATACTGATATCATTTAAATATTTCATTAATTGTGTTGAAGAGTTAATTTTTGAAGTAGACTTAGACTCTTTAAGGTCATATAATTAATTCTTTTAACTTTTTCCTAAACGCAAGACAAAAAGGCGCACAAAAAATCTGTGGGGTGCAATATACTTTTTAAAAACCCCATTTCATAAAACCCTTTCCATATAATTATCCATATGAGTATTAAAATAAACAGAAACTTAGCGCTGAGTGTTATGGTATCGAAACTTATATTTTTTACATGTAGAAGTTTTGCAACGATAAAATCCACTACCATTGATATTATTACATACGGTGTTTGTATAGTATAAAATAATATTTAATATAGTTCAGGTACGCTTTCCCTGAAAATAAAGTGAATTACGACCAAGCCCCGGGCCTTCAGCGATTTTCATGTGAAAATCAAAGTTTCAAAATGATAATGAAAGAAAATAATGAAAGAATGATGATGAAAACTTTGTATCTCTTATAAAACCTAAATGGTTTTCGAAAGACATGTAAAACCAACAATTATTTAAGACTAGCGACATGCCCTCGCTTGGCTTGCTCAGGTCCCTAGGTACGTTTTAATTTTTTGAGCGGAACCTATTTTTTTTTTTTACTAAAATAGAAGTATCCTAAGTTACTTTTTATAAGATCAGCAATCTGTCAGTGAAAGTCCCGTCAAAATAGTCCGACTGTTTCGGAGATTAGTCGGAACAAACAGACAGACTCTCAGAAAGTCAGACAAAAATTTTAAAAGTTGTGTTTTGCTCATACGAGCCGTATATAATTTTATATGTATGTATTTAGTAACAAGCTGTTATTTTGACGTTACAAACACACACTTAATTTTTATTTCTCTGTTTAGACAGGTCCAAGCCCAGCTGTGGGATATTTTAATAGACCGAATTGTTATTGTTATTACATTGTCATTACCAAATGTTACCACTAAAGTATATAGGGGTAAATATGTAGTATAAATCAATTTCAGTAGAGCTCTACAGTTGAAGAGCCGAAGCGAAACATGAATATTCGATTACTTATCTTGTTTGAAGGTTTTTGTGAACTCTGCTTTTAAAATCATTTGAAATAGAAATGTATATCATTTTTTAATATTTTATACTACGTATTACAAATTAACTTGTATTACGATGTATAATCAGTTTCTCTGTTCTGCTTTCTCTATCTCTCTCTCTTCTTTGTATCTCTTTCTTATGTACCAATTTTTTTCTTAAAGAGTAAATATAAAAATGTCGACAAAGTCCAACACTCACAGACAAACACACATACACATCACCACACGCAGACACATAAAGTCCAAATAAAACTATAAAATATTCATCACCACTCTAATAATAACAACTAGCGACTTCCCGGAAGTCGTCCCTAGGTTACTTAACCTTAAGGGATGACTTCCGGGACAAAAACTACTCTATATCCTTCCCAGAATCTCAAATTATCTTCTTACCGAATTTCATCTAAATCGGCTTAGGAGTTTGAAGCCTATTCAGTACAAACAAACGAACAAATCTTTCCTCTTTATAATATTAGTATAGACATGCGATAGTTTGTATGTGTGTCTGTAACTTTTTCACGCATAAATCATACAGCAAAGAATTTGCAAAGTGACACCATCAATAAAGCGAATGCTTGTATGTGCCTGTGGTTGGCACTCCTTAACGCGTTATTGGATAAAGATCTTGTAGCGCTGGTCTTTCACTTCGAAATCAGGTTCTGACTAACTTCATATGTATGTTTGTATTCAGCATTTTTAACATCCCACTGCTGGGGGTGGGCCACGCTGTCCAAGTGCGGGTTGGCGGACTTCACATGTCTTTCGAAAACTTGCTAGGTTCTCTCAGACATACAGGTTTCCTCACGATGTTTTCCTTCACCGTAAGACAAGTGATAATCATGTTGGAAATGATTCGCACATGAAAATGTCAGAGGTGCGGGACCCGGGATTTGTGCCCGCTTTCGATGGTTTCCCAAGCGAGCGCGCTACCACTGGGTTACCACTACCTGTGCAACTTCATATAAAAGGAGGTTAATTCAAATATTTTTATTAACTTGAAATATTTGTATGTAAATTGTACGGTTCAAAGCAAACCATTTTTCAACTACTTCCTGTTATCCAATTAGGCAAAAATTTGGCATACTTATGTAATTTTTGTGATCATGAAATATTATGTACCATCGAGCTGCTTTGATGATGGAGCCAGGATGTAGGGATTGGAACTTCCTAATTTGTATTGTAGGGCTACTTTTTTGTGCAATAAAGAATATATGTTATATGGTGGGACAGCCGAATTTGGGCTAGTAAGTTTTCTTATTATGATTACTATCCGCTACCATTTGACAACATATTTTGACTCAGTTTGTAATGACCCTACTTGCTGAGCCAGCGATCGCGGGTTCAAGTCCCGCTGGGGGCTTCGTTTGTGTGATGAGCACGAATGTTTGTAGTCCAGTCATGGGTGTTTATAGTTATAATATGTATGTATTTAAAATTATATATATATATATATATATATATATATATATATATATATATATATATTATATATATATATATATATATGTGGTGTATTAACTATCTGGTATCCATAACACAAGCCTCGTAGCCTACCATGGAAGTAGATTGTGCTGTGTGTTAATATCCTAACATATTTATTTATTATTTTTTTTACTATGAATTTTATGTATATATATATATATATATATATATATATATATATATATATATAATATTATATATATATATATATATATATATATTATACCTTTGCCAATTGTGAATCAGTTTTCATAAATGGTTTTGAATAAAAAGGCAATAATAAAGGTATACTTCAAGCGTGGTCTCATTTAAATTAGAATAACTTTTGTTTAACATCAAAACAACCCGAAGGCAATCGCATCATTTCCAACGTATGTTATCTTTTATAAAATCATTTTGTTATATGTTTTTAACACAAAATATTAATTCTTTGATTTTTTAATATCTAAAAAATACTGTTTCAAAGAAATAAGATTTAGATAAGAGTGTGTTTATTTCTAAAATAACTATTATGAACTATGAACATAGATTTCTTGGGAAAATCGAATTAATAAGTTCGAGTTTTTTTATTAAACAACATTTATCTAGGATACGATCTATTAACATATGATAAATGTTATTTAGTACGATAAACAGAGAAAATCCTTAATAAAAGTGCTGAATCTGAGCTGATCTAGGTCATTATATAGGTCATCTTAATACTATTTGGTCCTTTCCCACTTCTGAGGTCAAGATGGTATTTTGTTAAGATCCGCTTTATATAATTAATTTAGATTAAATAAATCCACTTAAAATCGATCGGATATTAAATGCGAAAGTTTGTATGTGTGTATGTTTGTTACATCGTCCTTCACACTAAAACGGCTAGACCGATTTGGATAAAAAACACAGGCGGTTCACTATTAAGCATCTATATAAAAATTAAGATAAAATAGAACAATAAGCATTTATGTATATTAAACTGGCAGCTTACCCTCACTTCCATATAATGTTTAATGGTTCTGATGTTTTAATAGTTATTCTGCTATTTATAAATGATGTAACTAACACGACTTTGTTGTATATATTATATACAGATGATTATATACATACCTATAATAAATATATTGGGTGCATCAACACACAGCTCCCTCTAGTCCCATGGTAAGCTACGAGGCTTGTGTTATAAATACCAGATAGTTGATACACTACACATATATAACTTTAAATACATACATATTATAAATATACTCACCCATGACTGGAGTACAAACATTCGTGTTTATCACAGAATTAAATGCCCCCAGCGAAACACGAACCCGCGACCGCTGACACAGCAAGTAGTGTCACTACAAATTGAGCCAAACATGTCGTGTAATACCTGGGTGACCGAGTTTCGGAGTTTTCCGGAAAAGATATACAAATTACTTTCTTTCACGAAAGACAAGATACATATATTAACCTAAAAAGCAAAACCTTATCTAAATACAAAGTTTAATCCAAATCGTTAGCCGTTTCCGAGAAACACGAAATAAATTTATAAATATACGAGTACAAGAACTACTTATTATATATTATATGATAGATTTTAATCTGTGGAGATCAAAATAACAATGTAAATAAAAAAAATTACACTGACATAAAATACACAGATGGAGGATTTATCCTGTCGGACTCTTATCGCATTAAAGCTGATACGATGCAATCTGATGGGACTGCATGCTTTTAAACGAATTTGCATCGCATGTATTTTTTAATTCGCAATTACTTAACGTATGTTTTATTTACTTACAATACTCTTGTTTCAGGATTTTAATAAGTGACTGAATCGAGAAACTAAACATATAATAAAATGTGAACATTAAATATTTTTTGGAAAATCTTATTGAAATAGTCATTATTATCGATACAGAGGCCGAATTTATAGTTTTTAGAATTTTTGTCTGTCTGTCTGGGAACGTGTCATGAGAAAGCTACTGGGCAGATTTTGATGAAATTTAATATGTTGTTAGCTGGTTATTCGGGTCAAACATATAGGATCATTTTTACTGCGGGAAAATATTTTATCTCTGAGAAATCTATACTAAACGTTAAAATGTAACTAGGACGAACCCGAGTAAAGCGAGGGTTAGTCGCTAGTATAATATAATTATTTAGCCCTTTTTAACGTCCCATTGCTGGGCTCGGGCCTCCCTTCAATACGAGGGCACCATAGTCCACCACGCTGGCCAAGTGCGGATTGGCGGACTTTACATGTCTTTCGAAAACTTGTTAGGTTCTCTCAGACATGCAGGTTTCCTCACGATGTTTTCCTTCACCATAAGACAAGTGGTAATCATGTTGAAAATGATTCGCACATGAAAACATAAGAGATGTACCCGGAACTTGAACCCGCTTCACTAGGTTACCCAAGCGAATATGTTACCACTGGGCTACCATTTCCATTCATAATTAGTAAAGGTACTATGTCAAAACACGTAATAATGACTAATTTAAACATATTACTGGATAAATTTATTACTTCAAAGATATTTTATTCTGAACCTGACGTTTTTACAGTATCTCGTCGCCAGCGGGGTTGCTGATATGAGCGACTTTAGAGCAATTCATATTATTTTATGATGGATATTATCATTTCTATACAGCAGGTACCTTAATTACGGTAAGATTTTTTTTGTAACTTCTTTCTTCCCTGAACTAAACCTTATAATATTAAATGAGCAGTTTTTAATATATATTATGTATATTTTATTTCGTGTATCTCTAAAACGGCTAACAATTTGGATCAAATTTTGTATTTAGATAAGGTTTTGCTTTTTATGTTTATCTATATAGAGTAGCTTTATTTCCGTAAAAAAAAACAAAAATTATAACTAATAATTATTCAAGCTTTTTTTCTACCAGCTCTCATACTGACAATGTCATATAGCACCAATGAATGATACCTACTAAACGAGCGCCTACATCGAACGAAAGTCGGTAGCCCATATACTACCTATACACATATTTGAGCGACTTTTTACTAGCTATGAGTTTGGTTCCGTGCTGTTGTTTTAAATGAAACTGTCTTTTCAAATAGAGCATTTGAAATTTTGGGAGCAAAAATCAATACATATTATAAAATTCTGAGTCGAATCTTTACATTAAATATTTTTTGAAAATCTTATTGAAATAGTCATTATTATCGATACATAGGCTGAATCTATAGTTTTTAAAATCTTTGTATGACTGTCTGTCTGGGAACGTATCACGAGAAAACCACTAGACGGATTTTGATGAAATTTGGTATGATATATGATAGCTGATTATCCGGGTCAAAATGTAGAATATTTTTTTACTGAGGGAAAATATTTCAGCTCTAAGAAATCTATACTAACCATTAAAATGTACCTAGGGACGAACCCGAGCGAAGCGAGGTGACTCGCTAGTATAAAATAAAACCGCGACATGACACATACACATTACGTGACATTTGTCAGATATTCGCGTAAGAAAATATCAGGCAGCAGGCAGTACATATCCGTCAAATAATATTACTACTTTAATACATAAGCAAAAAAATATATAATTTTTATGAAAGCGTTTTCAATTTTCTTTCTATGTGAGACTTCAGTGTGAGATTATATTCTAGAGCTTTAAAGTTTTCCCCAAAAGACAACATTAAGCTCTTAAGATAAATTGATTCTAAAAATAGGCAATAACTTCTTAACTAAAAATGTACATTTCAAATTAAATTCATATGAGAGCTTGTTGGGCGATTTATGTGAATTTATTGTAAAAGTTTCAATTCAAAATAGAATTAATTAAATAAAGTTTTACGGGCACTTTCTATTTAATGAAATATGAGTTTTTATATTTAAAATATCAAAATTGTCAGTCTGTAAGTAAGCTACGGCCAGATTACAACGTATATAAGAAGTTGCATGAAATTCTTGTTAATCGAGTTGTTCTTAGAAATAAATTTGTATTAAAAACATTTTTAAAAACAAACTTTTATACCATATAAACTAAGAAACTATAATTTTTAGAATTCTTATCTCTCTGTTTGTCTGGTAACTCATCACGAAAAAACCACTGGATAGATTTTGATGAAATTTGGAATGATGATAGCAGGTTATCCGGGTCAACATATAGGATACTTTAAAAAGTATCCTATATGTAAACTGCGGGAAAATATCTCATCTCTGAGAAATCTATACGAAACATTAAAACGTAACGTAGTAATTCCATAAAAATAAATATTATTTTACGTTTAGACCGCCTTTCGGTATAGGCCTCAAATATAAGTGAATTCTAAGCTAAATCTATCAAGCGGAGATATTCCGTAAAGCGAGTTGAAAACCGTTAGTATTGGACTTATGCCAATGAAAGTAGGTCAAAGTGACCTGTCCAATG
Organism: Brenthis hecate; assembly: GCA_951806755.1. Taxonomy (NCBI): domain Eukaryota; kingdom Metazoa; phylum Arthropoda; class Insecta; order Lepidoptera; family Nymphalidae; genus Brenthis; species Brenthis hecate. The sequence continues at coordinate 598,325 of OX638261.1, forward strand.
TTCATGTTGGTTCCAAAAAAGACAAAAGGCATTTCGCTTATACGTTTAACTATCTCTCGAATAATTCTAGTGTCTATCTCAGTCAAAGTACCATACATTTTATGTGATATATATATATATATATATATATATATATATATATATATATATATATATATATATATATATATATATATATATATATATATATATATATATTATATTCTCTGTTAGTCTCGCTAAAACTCAAAATATATTAAATAAAAATAATTTCTTTTTTTTTGCTTTGTTGAGGATGTGTCAGGGGTGGTTTAGGTAGAGTGGACCTTGGGGCAACCCCGTGGTTGTTGTGGTCTGCTTCGGCAGACCTGCCGTCGGGGCGTCGTAGTTGAATGCGTAAGCGATCCTGCGGCGCCCCATTAAGACGGGGGAAGGTTTTGTTAGGTTTTAGAGGGTAGTACTGGCTTCGCCGGTGAGTCCCACACTTCGTGCGTAAATGCATTTCCCAACGTTAAAAAAAAGGGGTGGTTTAGGTAAAAAAGGGGCAAACCCAAAAAAAAACAGCTGAAAAATCGAAAAGTTCAGAACTGTTTATTTTGTATCTATGTATATATAATATATAGTCTATCTATTCCATACTAACCGTTAAAACGTTAACAGTGCCATCTGTGAATATGCACTAAAAAATTATTAGCTGATTGTTAATATAAAGCTATTAGTTCAGAGAAATTATGCAAATTTGATTTACATTGAGCGCATTGTTTCATTTTCCTCTACTTAGAGATTTTTTTTTTAAATCATAACCTTTTTAGGATCTATTTTATATCATTTGTTAATTTTACATAAACTTTAATATAAAATCGATGCAAATAATTCCATCTATTAACCAATAAACAATTCAATTAAATTTTTCTTTGTTCTTGACGAGTTTCCACGGTTATATTATGGTAATAAATGTTATGAGTCGTCATCGTCGTCATAAATTGAGCCAAGGTGCTCTCTTTCAATCCGATAGATACGTTTGTGAATCATGAGTTTCGATTCGAAAATCAAATGTGGAGGAAACATTGAAACGATTTCAGTAACTGCCTCGTAAAATCCATGAACCGAATGGGTTGGAGACAATTGTAACATCGTAGATAAGTTTTTCTGAACTTCGCGAATTCTTTCAACAAGGTTTGACCTCCTTCTAATGGTTTCAGAGTTCGCTCCAATAACACCTGGTACTGATGTTTGTTCTTTTGTTGTGCTTTCACGTATTTCGGGGTTATTTGAATTTGTATTAATTCCCAAAGACGTGTCAATAGACATTTCTCCAGTTGGGCTTTCCGAAGATTTGTGATTTGAACTGGATGGAGTGAGAGCTCCAGGTAGTGTATATTTATTTAATATCATTTCCATTCTGTCTAAGGTCTGACGATTACTTTCTATTTCCTGTTTTTGACGATTACTTTCTATTTCTGGTTTTCTTTTAATGGTTTGAGCGTGGTCAGTTTGATTTTTGGCCTCTTTATAGGAAAAATCTAAATGATTAGCTGAAGACGCAAACTCTGGTTGCAAAAATTCTACTTGCTTGTAACTAAAACTTCCTGTTGAAGAATCAGATTCACTTCCCTCATTTTCAAAGTCAGACACATTTGTAAAATCTGAGGATTCATCATGTGCTACTGTCAACAGTTTTTGTTTCATTTCCTTTTTTTCAGTCTCATTTTTTGGTAGAGCATCTTTTTTAGGATGTTGTGATAGAAAGCTAAGTAAACGCATATATTTCCATTCGGTCCTTTTTGGTGTGTGTGTGTGTTATCTTTTTATGGTAGTGGTCTCTGAAGTATTTCCATCTCTGCTTTAATCCTGGAACTGATAAAGTAATTTATTTTCTCTTATGAGCAATACAGAAGGAACAGTTTTTTCCCCTCCAATTTATGTTCTCTCAGAAAAGAGAGACTGATGAAAAAAATCGGACAAGTGGTCTCCCACTCCTCCAAGACATGGTAGGCTGACAGCCAATTATATACAATATTTTAAGATATGAATATCTAATAGGTAAATATGTATTTTACGTATCGAAATATATAAGATTTGCTTTGCGTCGGCTGGCACCGACTTCGAAAATATCTGATTAGGTATCTATTCTAAATTAAAACCTTCGTTTAGTATTTTTTACATTTTAGTGCCTGGAAGTCGGTATTTTGGTTTATTTAAAAAGTTTTTATTCAATATAGTTTCGATGTTGCGGGTGTGATCTGCTATATAATATAGGTCTTTTTCTAACTAGATCAATCAACATTTCATTCTGGCTCTTATCGTAGAGATTCATGATTTTCAAGAACAACTATAAATAATAAATAAAGTTCTCGACACGATCACTGATAAGAAAATATATTACGCGAACCCTATAACAATAAAATTACATGTAACGCCACACCACATTATACAGCCGAGCCTTATGATGCCACGCCATAGCCAAGCCTTATGATGCCACGCCATAGCCAAGCCGTATGATGCAACGCCATAGCCAAGCCAAGCTAAGCCAAAGCCAAAGCCATCCGGTTCGTTAACTGTCTGCCGGTTGTGAGTGACGTCACATCCAATCGCCAAATGAAGAGGGTATGAAAGCCCAGATAGTTAATTTCTCTGATTATTCTTATGTTAGCATCGAAATAAGTAGAAACTCTGCCAGTTTGTACAGTGATCATTACTAAACTAATAGTTTGCATAAAGTGCGTACGTGTTTGTTTTACCTGTGTCGTTTTATTTAAAATGCTTTTAATAAAAGTGAGATGTAATTTTTTAATATATTATATACAAATTGTGATAAAAACTAAGTGCATGTTGAACGTCGCGTGTGGCGTGTGGAGCGGGGAATTTGCCTGCGCATGCGCAACAGTATGACTCAGCGGAATGTTACACTTTATCAGACTACATATTATATACATATGTATATGTAAAATAATAAATCATGCACATTAACACACAGCACTATCTAGTTCCATGGTAAGCTACGAGGCTTACGTTATGGATACCAGATAGCTGATATACTACACATATATAACTTTAAATACATACATATAATATAAACACCCATGACTGGAGTACAAACTTTTCGTGCTCATCACACAAATGCATGCCCCCAACGGGACTCGAAACCACGACCGCTGGCACAGCAAGTAGCAAGTAGCGTCACTAAAAACTAAGGCAAACGTGTCGTCATTGTGTGTATGTTTGTTACTCCTTGAGCTAAAACGACTGGACGGATTTGGATGCTTAGTACACACACAGATAGACTTAGCTGAAGTAGTATTTATGTGCCTAGAGACGAATCAAAGCGAAGCGATTCTAACTCGCTAATGAAAAATAATATTATTAGTAAGCGAGATTGACACCACGTTCCAACTTTCAATTACGACTCAACTTTGAAACGTGAGCTTAGCAGATATAACGTTCTTCTACAGAATTTTATTTACATTTTTGGAATATTTTCTTACAAACGGCGTCTTAGCGTTCTAATAAACCCCAAGCTCCCTCATAATTTTAGACCGTAAATAAAAAATGATGTGTTAGATAAAAAAGAAAATTACCTTTTAATTGAAATATACACAGATATCAAAATCGCTTTAAAAATAATCTTTTCTGCATTAGGAGATAAAATTCATCTAAAATAACATGTATTCAACCCTTTTTAACGTCCCACTGTTGAGCACGGGCCTCTTAATACGAGGGGATCACGCCATATGATCCGGACCACGCTGGCCAAGTGCGGGTTGGCGGACTTCATATGTCTTTCGAAACTTGCTTGATTGCAGGTGCAGGCAGACATGCATTTTTCCTCACGATGTTTTCCTTCGCCGTGAGATAAAAGGTAATCATGGCGGACCCGTGGTTCGAACCCGTATCACTCGGTTTACCAAGCGAGCGCATTACCACTGGGGGCTACCACTGCCCTCTAAAAGAGCCTATCCATAGAAAATCATTGAAATCGCTTCACCATTGTCGAAGATAGCGCATGATAGACACACACACACTAAACACCTCGCACCTTTTCTGCTTTAAAGTCAGTTTAGAAGCAATTACGTAACTGTTATCAAATTATACGTGATACATAAAAGTTTAATATGAAATAAGTTCATTATATTAGCGATTGGGATCACGTCTCGCGAAGTTGTTCCTTAATTGGGAAGCGACGTCAATCTCACCCGTCGCACGATTTACGAGATTGAAAATATATTGTTATAAAATACACCTCGTTCGCTTAGTGGTAGCTTGCAAAGCGGGTAGCAGATTCGATAGCAACTGCTTTGTTTTTTTTAATGGCTTATTTGATATCCATCCAGCGTATAAAACCTACGCTTCCAACTGTAATTTTTTACTGTGCTTGTAAGATTTAGAATATATAGCATAAACTGTATGTTTAAAATTATAATGAAATTAAGGTATTGTTGTTACACCTAAATATATATTAATAACAAGCCACTTACAGTATGTGACAAAGCGTGTGACGATTGGTGCCTTTTGTATTTATGATATCATTCCACAAGCCAGTCAAAAAAACAAACACGTGCGTGCGCATGCACACACACGCACACACACACAAACACACGACGAAACGTCGGGAACCAAAAATCAAAATAAATTCGCGAAAAAATCCGAAAAGATAGTTTTATTTAAATAAAAGATCGTATTACTCACATGAGCCAACACTTTTATGCATGTCTTTTTTTGTGTCGCTCGAAATATATTACTTAGATTATTTATAAATAATCTAAGGTATATTATAATATTCTGTTATACTACATACGTTTTCGCTTCGAATGCTTTACAGCAATCATGGTCACAGAAGAGACTAAGGTTTAAGATGGCATCAAAGTACCTTACAATATTTGTTAATTTTAATTTTAAACATTTTAATAAGTTTTATAATTAAATATGGTATATTATTAATTTATTTTTGGCTGTTATTATTATAATTATTACAATTTTTAAGAAAATTTTATTTATTAGTAATCTTATTTAGTGTTGCCAATTTTATATTTATAAACATAAAGAAATTAAAATATTAATTATTTAAAGCAACATTATTCTACGATTTCTTGTTTTGACTTTTTATTTATTGAAATACAACAGAATGATATGAAATAAAATGAATGAAGGTATAATGTGATGAACCTCTTTTGTTGTATGTAAGCAATAGACTATAAAGGCCACTTTCACACTTATTTTATTTATAAGTGTTCGAGTGTTTTTATTTACATACTTATACATATTATAGGATACTTTTTACCGCTGGAAAATATCTCATTTCTTACAAAAATACAAAAACTGCAATATAAGAGTATACTAATATGTAAAACCTAAGAATTTGTTTTTTGGTCATCTGAACGCGGGCGGAGCCGCGGACAATGCTAGTTTCTTATAAGTTTAAATTTTGGAGTTGCAAAAGCGGAAAATTACGAAGAAGAGAACAACAAAACAGATTCTCTTAAAATTCAGCGAGCTTGAGTGGGCGAAGCAGATGGTGCATTTAATTTCCTTCGGAAAATCTATCTGCTAATAAAGGAACAATGTTGTTGTACACAATTTTGGAATAACTTGGCTGAATATATTATTCTTTGCTAGTATCGTGGTTTGTTTTTCTTTGCGCAGGTAGCTCGTTTTTTATCTATGTTAATATTATAAGGAGGCAGAATTTGTTTGTTTGTTTGAACGCGCTAATCTCAGGAACTACTAAACCGATTTGAAAAATTCTTTTTGCATTAGATAGCTTGTTTATTGAGCAAGGTTATTTATTTTTATTATAAAGGCTTACTAACTAAATTTACATAAAAAATGTATTTAACATTATAATGTTACCTATTTGCATATAAATTTAATTTAAAAGTATGCACAGCTTTTTATAGAAGTGTTCCATGAAAATTTTATAGACTACATATCATATATTATATCGTAGTCAATCTATTCCATATTAACGGTTGTAATAAATAAATAGGTAAAGACAAAACAATTCAGTACCCACCTTTTTCTCCTCTGTTTATCAAACGAATTTTTTTCTTTGATTTTTTTTTTGTTTAGTCGCTTTTGTCGAGCTTTAATGTTATCAATATATTTTTTAAAACATAAGAAAATTCAATTTTCTATCTCTTATCATCTCAATATAGGTTATGGTCAAATTTTGACCACAACTCGAATTCTAGTCATTATTAAAAAGTTGTTTTAACTTGTCAGTTTTAATTACATATGTATATTACTCATGGGAATCAAATTATGTAAGAGTATAATAATTACAGTTTAAGAAACTCTATCAAAGCATGCTTTTATTGACGCTAATTGACCCTATAGGTAATGTAAGAAATTAAAATAAAATATATACTCGTAGTATCGAGGATGATTAGTATAAGAAAAACAACAATTATGATCACAACAGTCAAAACAGGATCCAAATTTCTTCAATAGTTCTCGATACAAACAGAATACGTACAGACCGACGCTCACCGACGTTTTCTTTTTTTATTAGTAATGCGGGGTCCACACGATTGCTACTTGCCACAAACTACAAATCTCTAAACGCACAAACGTGTGGAGGCATAACAAGCACCTGCCACGAATGTCCTATGATTTGTGAACAAAAATCGAAACGATCGAAACGGCCACATGTGCTTGTAAACCTACAGAAGCCAAGCCAAGCGTGTAAAACTAACATATGGATTTATAAAAAATGAGATATTGGTTGCAGTATCAGAGCATAAATTAATTGAGAATACATAGATAATGGTTTTGCATTTCACTGTACTATTTTTGTTTAGTGATGGTAACAGCCCAGTGGTAACGTACTCGCTTGTGAAACTGAGTGAAGCGGGTTCAAATCCTAGGTCTCGCACCTCTGATATTTTCATGTGCGAATCATTTCCAACATAACTACCCTTTAAGATGAAAGAAAACATCATAAGGAAACCTGCATGTCTGAGAGAACCTAATAAGTTTTTAAAAGACATGTGAAGTCCGCCAACCCGCACTTGGCCAGCGTGGTGGACGATGGCCTGATCCTCTTCGTATTGAAGGGAGGTCCGTGCCCAACAGTGAAACGTTAAAAAGGGCTGAATACATACTATTTTAACTACAACACAAAATAAATTTATATAACAACGTTCTAATATAAAGACTTTTAAAGTAAATTCTCACCTTTCAAAGAGTAGTCACCATTTTGAATTCTCCCTCCCACGTAACATTGGCTAAGTAAATAGTGCTTAAAGGTCACGAGTTAAAACTATAAAAATACCTTTATCAAATAGATTATAAAGCCAAGCTGAGAAAGGAAAGTGTATTTATATTACTATACTACCGACTTATCCCCGCTTCGTTCGGGTTCATCCCTATATGATTATAATTTAAATTGACATAACTTTTTTATTTATGAACCGATTACATCTACACCTGTAAAGGCGAATCATACCGAATTGCATGTATATGTTACAATAATTACATAGTGTCATTATGATAAATCGATCGTGTATCTTTCTAATAAATAAATTAAAAAAAAATTCAAATAAAATATTAAACGGTAAGTGAAGCCTAACCACGGTATATTAGTGAAAACGGTACCCAAATCGGTTAAGCCGTTTCTGATATTAGCGCGTACAAACGCACAGACAAACTGACAAAAACTCTAAAAATCATTGTTTTGAGTTCTATTGCGTTAATAAAGACCTCCAATAATAGTTTTTCTTAAAAATATTTTATGTACAGACAGCGATCAGCTACGATTTTATTATATGTACCTATAGATATAATATACTTTCTTTCATCCCTATAACGACAGTAACATTTGTAAACTACCTTGAAAACTAAAAAATAAAAAAAAATCATCAAAAAAAAAATTCGTCAAATGTTTCGAAGATCACGTAACACACAAATAAACATATACTTTAATTGATAATCGTTTTCATTTTTTAAAATTAGTTAATTAATATTCATAATAAATCTTCTAAAAAGTTTTGGTTTAAATATTCAAACCTGTCACCAGCTGGGATACTAATAAAGTATTGATCCCCCTCAGAGCCCCAATTGTACGTCAATTTAGCTCATCGCTTTGAAAATAGCCTCAATCTAAAAGTATTTTGTTTTTACATAGTGGGTAATGTTATTTTATTTTATCTAAATACTAATTTTGCACATGGTTCCGTTCGGAGATATTAGTTCAAAAAAAACTAAAATTGACGACACGCTTGGCTCAGTTTGTAGTGACTCTACTTGCTGTGCGGTCGCGGGTTCGAGTCACGCTGGGGGCATTCATTTGTGTCATGAGCACGAATGTTTGTACTCCATTCACGGGTATTTTTATTTATAATATGTATATTATATATATTTAAAGTTATATATGTGTATTGTATCGACTATCTTGGTATCCGTAACAAAAGCCTTGAAGCTTGCCATGAAACTAGATTGTGCTGTGTGGTAATGTCCCAGCATATTTATTTATATTTTATAATAAACAACTATGATATGTTAGAAAAAGAGATTCAGGAAGGATTTTGTTTATATATATCCAAGATATGAACAAACTCCTTCTAAAAATTCACCCAAATACATAGAGCCCTAGCAGCGTTTACATCGTGAAGACACACACAAACTTTAACATATACCTATAATGTAATTGTTTCTAGTCTTGTATTAAGCCTTTTTTTATCCCACTGCTGGGCAGTAAGAGCAATCAGGTATGAGATCAGATCACTGAGAGTGTGGGTGTCCACTGTACAAAACCCACGCTGTCCAAGTGCGAGGTAAGCTTCAGATGTCTTTAGAAAACTTACTACATAGGTTCTCTCAGACATGCAGGTTTCGGTACGGTTAGACAATTGTGAATCATGTTAAAAATCCCTTTTTCCACAAACGATTATAACTTCCTTGGGATATTATTTATTTTCTGTATCTTAGTTCACCCATCCCATGAAAATTAAAATTTTAGTAAAAACCGCTACAGACGAACTGATTTGCTATATCTATAAATTGTATGTACATATATAGTTTAAAGGGCAAATCCATTAATCCCTACACACGATCGGACCAGGCCCTAGGAAGCATATTAATTAAAAATGGTTATAGAGTTAATTGATTCTCCTCTAACGTTTGAGCGCCATCTGACGGCAAGCTGCAAAACTAAAGCTTATATGTAACCTATATTTTATTATAACACTGCATTACATTTTACTTTTCTGTTAAAATTTTCAACTCTATAATTTATATATTTTCAATTTATATACAAAGTGTTTTAGCAAGAAATCTGTTAAATAATAAGGGTTGTAGTTTTTCCGTTGACCGCTAGATGGCAGTGTTCCGTACTTCTTTTACAATCTGTTATCTGCTAAGGCGACAATCACAATTATCTCACATATCGTATGACGTACACATAAAAAAAACATACAATCAAAACGACCTCCTTCTTTTAGAAGTCTTCCATCGAATAACATGAACTAAAAGGCAATTATTTCGAAATCACACGATATATTTTATTTATACGTATTTATCATTTATAATTATATAAGCGTAAATACATCTTCGTAAATAGTATCTATTACAGTATTATACGTATCTGTGCTAGTAGCAAAGTACAGTGTTCTACTTTACAAATTACTCTCTCTATAACATCACTGCAATCTATTTGAAATGCTTAAACTTCTCTGAAGTCACAAAGTGCAAAACCAATATAAAGCTTTTCTATTTAGATTTTATTAATATTAATAATAAATAGAAGCGACTCATCACAAAATTGCCAAATGGTATGTATGTTCAGGCGGAGGGAGGTCTTGGGTTCAATTAATTTTTAAGACAACAAAGTTTTTTTAAATCATATTTTACTTTATGGACACTAATAAAAGACACGCGTTCCTTGAGTTGCTTTTTTTAAAACGACAAATCGGTGAATATCGCCATATTGTTATGTTATTATAATAATTATTATTATGTAATGAGATATTTTTAGGCTTAAGGGTACTTTTATTCCAATTTTTTGGTTAATATTACAATAACAATAACATTCCACTTTTTGTCTTAGTTTTTGCTATAGGTATAACTGAATAAATAATTGCCAAAAAATATTTCTTAACAAAATGGAACAGAAGGTGACGCTTGCTACAAGAGCAAAGGAGTAAAATATCTAAAGACAACCGAGTGAAACGAAAAGATATCGCTAGTACTATGAAGGAACATAAAATACCAATATAGTATACACCCTTTTCTCCATAAAAAATATGTTTGTCAGTGTATATGTGTGCTTATACATGCGTAATTTGCAAACCTGCAAAAATTTTAGAAATTGAACCATTAAAATGAAGATTAAAGTACGCACGAATTATTGTTTGAGATCAGTAGATATAATTAAATTACATGTATGTGTATGTATGTGTATATCTAATGATAATTTCCTCCTGAGTGAAGCCAGAGGGCGTCGCTAGCTTTACATATAACACGAGCTTTCATAATAATACAATTAACCCATACTACGTGGGAATTTAATTAAGTTCTTCTTTAGTATAAGCCAAAGCACTTGTATGACTCCTTTCATTAATATGAGAATATTTCAAGTTAAATCTCGTCGTGAAAGTAATATAGAACAATTCAGTCACATCTTCCGTATTGTCGTCTACGTATATAGCTTAGTGTGATAAAGCGAAAATGGTTATGGGGACAGTAATATGCCTACGTTGGTCTAGAGGTTAGCTTTTAATGGTGCAAATTAGGAGTTGTGGGTTTGAATCCTGGGATAGGCTATGTTGGCGGATTATGGAATTTCGTCCCACAGAAAGCATGTAAAAATATCGCCTTGATGTCTTCTGGGTTGTATCAGCTTGTCTTCAAACTTTCAGTAAATAAAGAGTGCGGGGTGTGTTTGCGTACATATTTGTGCTTTATAAAATTTTACGCGGAAATGGCTAGTCTCAATGACTTCGTCAACTCTATTATGAATTAATATTATAACGTGAAAGTTCATATTTGTGCTCTCTTGGGTAACCAAGTGAAGCGGGTTCAAATCCCAGGTCTCGCACTTCTGATATTTACATGTGGTTTACATTTCCAACATTCTTACCACTTGTATTACGGTGAAGGAAAACATCATAAGGAAAAATCTGCATGTCTGAGTAAACCTAACAAGTTTTCGAAAGATACATATGTAAAGTCCGCCAACCCGCTTTTGGCCAACGTGGCTTGTGCCCTGATTCCTCTTGTATTGAAGGAAGTCCCGTGCCTAGCAGTGGGACGTTAAGAAGACCTGAATACAAAGTGGTTTCCGAAGAATAATAAGTACAAAATATTATAAATGATGGGAATTTGGGAACGTCTTATCAAAATCTGTATGAAGTTAGTCACGAGTATACAATAAAAAATTAATTATAGCACTAACTATTAGCAACACAATGCTTTTTCACTTCGCCATAGCAAGAAGGAGACTACGACAGAGATAAAACTGAAATAAAATCTAACGACCAACAGGTGCGGTTAACTGTGAGTAGGTATCTCGTTAGTGTAATAGGTTCGAGGAGACCAATGACGTTATACACAAAACTAGAAATTCCACCATCTCTTACCTTAAACCTTTATTACTGTCTGGTTGACCTAGTGGCTAGCTTTTTCTAGATTAGCCACGAAGTTCTACGTTCGATTCCTGAGTGTATCCAAAAATTACTCCATAAGGTAATTCTGAATAGAGATCTGGAATTGGTTAATTGATGGTGTCCTACTCCAGAAGAACTCTGGAACGTAATTTATAACTAGCCTTAGCCCGTGAATACACTCGCGTAGTTTATCTACTTACTAGCGACTCACCCTCGCTTCGCTCGGGTTCGGCCCTAGCTTGATTCCACATACAAACTTTCATCACAATTTTCATCCCCTTAGGGGATGATTTTCGGGATAAAGACTATTTTATGTCCTTCCCAGGTTCTCAAACTATCTTCTCACCAAATTTCATCTAAATCGATTCAGTAGATCCGGAGATTACCCCCTACAACGTCACAAACTCACAAACTTTACCTCTTTATAATATTAGGATAGATAATTGGGTAATGAAATAATAAAAAAGTAAAGGCTGAAAAAGGATATAAAAGATTTTTCAAATCGAACTGATAGTTCTGTAGATAAGCGCGTTGTAACAAGCAAAGAAAAATTAATCGTTAGTATAAGGTATAATTTGTAGAAAAGTTTTCTATCTATGGCTTAAACTTTAACATGCTGTTCTAATAAAACTATGGCTCATAAATATTTACTTAACTCTAAAATTAAACACGAATCTACTATTAAAGGCTTACTACATTATGTTATAACATTTAACAATACAATAAAGAGATATTTGATCTGATAACTAGATATCAAATATCAATCTCACATAGTGCATTGTCGGTCGCGTTTTCGATAATGTAATGTGTTTGCTGATAACTTATATTCCTGAATAAACTTCTAAGAACGAACTAATAATATTACTTTCTCAGATTTACGCGAATATTTGACATATATACATGTAATAAAATTGTAACCAAGTCGAATCTGTACATTAAATATTTTTTGGAAAATCTTATTGAAATAAACATTATTATCGATACAGAGGCCGAATGTATAGTTTTTAGAATTTTTGTCTGTCTGTCTGTTTCCGTATCACGGAAAAACCACTGGAGGGATTTTGATGAAATTTGGTATGGTGATATTTGGTTATCCGGGTCAACATACCTATAGAATACTTTTTACTGCGGGAAATATCATTTCTGAGAAAAAATACAAAAACTGCAATGTAAGAGTATACTAATATGTAAAACCTAAGAATTTGGTTTTTGGTCATCGGAACGCGGACAGAGCCGCGGGCAATGCTAGTTTTAAATAAGACTGGTTTTTCGGTCTTTTTCGCAGAATTTTGGTTTTTGGTACCTATTTGATTTGGTGCCTTTGAGACGTTTAAAACTAAAGTCTGTACAGTGACTATGATTGGATTGAATGTAAAACATTCGAAACGTCAGGAACCAAAAACCAAAATAAATGCGCAAAAAAAACTGAAAAGAAACAGTTTTATTTAAAATGGTAATATTGCTTACCTAAAGAGTCCTATAGAAGAATAGCTAATAAAGAAGAATACCTAATGGTAATTGACTGCTTTTTTATTTGCAGTTCTAGATTATTTAGGTCCGAGCAGTTTAGGACAAAAAATCTGTCAATATGATTTTATGGCTTTTATAATGGACTGAATTAGATATATTTTTGCAATATCAACACTAATTTAATTGGAACACTTCTTAATGTAAATACTCAACAGCTGACATCAGCAACATCATCATCATTATCAATGGCAAATTCACCCCCATAAGAGATTTAGCCCTTGGGGTGGCAAAGTGGAGAAAGTAGCTCGGCAAATCTGAGTAGGTCGGTAAAATAATATATAAATCATGGCGGCAGGTTGTAATAAATCAGACAAAGCCGTTACAGGTGGAGCGTTAAACAGGCAGATGAGATAAACGACAGTTTTGCATATCTTGCTTTCTTAAGTTTCATACTTAGCATACGGTATACCTACTTCTTTATCAGCTTTTGCCCTTCAATAAACTTGAATTTACTACAGCTTCCATTGTATTACCCTTGAAAGTATTTTTTCATCCCGTAGAATTCTTTCCTGATATAATCCAAGTTTAATCCAATCCCAAGAAATAATTGAATTTGTAGATATATACATTTTCATTTACGACAGTAGAAGACGATTTACGATAATTGATTATTAACTCTGTCATACGTTGACAACTTGACATAATACATACTTTCTTTATGGTGCGTCGACACGATACAGACTTAGTATAAACTTTTGTCGTACAGACTGAAAAGTCTGAGTGAAAAGTTTTGGGCAAACTTTTTATTACTCCAGTGAAAATATTTGGGCAAACTTTTTATTACTCCAGACTTTAATTATTTTTTTATTCATTAATAATTATTTACTGACTAGCGACTCATCCTCGCGTCGCTCGGGTTCGTCCATAGACAAAAAAAAACAAATCTATCCCGTGGGAACCGTACATTTTTCCGGGATAAAAAGTAACCTGTGTACTATTCCAGACTTATCTATATCTGTGCCAAATTTCATCCAGATCCGATTTCTATTTCTAAATAAATAAGTACCTTAAAACAATGGTATCAAATCCCGGGTCTCGCATCTCCGATATTTTCACGTGTGAATCATTTCCAACATGATTACCTTATATTGCCTTACGATGAAGTAAAACATTTTTCACAAATTCACAAATTTTCGAAAGATATGTGAAGTACACCAAAACGCACTTGGCTAGCGTCATGGACTATGACCGCTCTTATTGGGAGGCCCGTGCCCAGCAGTGGGACGTTAAAAAGAACTGAAAACAAAATAGTACCTTAAATATAATATAATCAATATGAATACATGCTATAGCAGAACTCGAACCCAATACCTCCTAGAGAAAGGTTGATCTAACTCAAGCCTTTACTAATAATACAAAAATCCAAAGTAGATCTAGAGAAACTAAAACGAAGCACTTAAACATATCAGTTACAACGTTTACTAAAGTACGGCAAAACTAAGAGGAAGATCAATTTAGGCCCGGATGGGGAAACACTGTGCAATTAATAGCTATACTATGGATTCTATAGACACCATAATTAATTCAATACGTATACTGCATATTGGATATTATATAGGTTCTTTCTCGTTATATTCATTTTTTCACTAATTAAATCGAGGGTTTCTCTAAAAGTCTCAAATACGATATATTTTGGCTGTGTTTTTTTATTTTTCACCCCGATAATATTCTTAATCAATTTCGCAAAAGAGTATGCTCTTCTTTTTGATTACTTCACCATCTATAGTTCCATAGTTAGCTCCGAGGCTTGTTTTATGGATACCAGATAATTGACACACTATATAATTTTAAATGCCATGAATGGAGTGCAAAAATTCCTAGCGGATGTCTACGTCCACAGATCAGATAAAACTATACGTCATTATAACTATCTGTGTGTCAAATTTTAACACAATCCGTTCCTTTCAGCAATTTGAATTATGCGTTGACGATCAGACAGTCAGTCACGGTTTTCTTTTAAATGTGGTACGAGTATATAGAGATTATTAGAAAATCCATAGTTATGATATTAAAACATATTCTATTTCTGTGACAATTCGAAACGGCAACTTATTACGACTTGTAAAGATACCCCTTACCCCGTTACCCATTATAAGGCAGAAAATGTGGGGTTGTTATTAAGGTAACTTAGTAATAGGGTTCCGACAGAACCCTTTGTATACGGAACCCTACATTAAAAAAGTAAAGAATTTATATTCTCACATTTTTGGTTTATGTTAGATATATTTAATATCCAAAATTATCTAACTATTTATTCTAATAATTTTTCTTATTATTATTTCTTAATATTACTATTATAGTGTTATATGATCTGTGTTAATATTTAAATAAATTATTATTATGTTCGTATTAAAAAAAAAGTTTTATTTATTTGTGTGCGTAATTTTTTATATTTGTTTATTAATTGTAATTTCTTATTTTTTTTATGTTTAAATAAAGTATATTATTATAATTACTATACAAAAAAAATGATTTTAATCTATATATAAATAAAAATGAATCACCGAAATGTATGTACACGCATAACTTCCGATCGACTGCACCAATTTGGATAATTCTTTTTTTTTTGTGTTTGTTAATTTTGTTTAAATGTATAATTATTAAATATTTAATTAATAAATAAAAACTAAATTCATACACCCAATATTTCCTAAATAACTTAGTGAGATTATCTCGTCTGGATTAAATACACAATATGATCATAGATGGCGCTAGTAGTACATTACATCGCGCTATCGTTACGTTCACATTCAATGTATAAGTACTTTGGAGTCCCATTCCACGGCCTCGACGGATTTTGATGAAATTTAATTTTTTTGATAATCGTTAACAACATTATTGTTGTCTACGATTCGTATTTACTATAGATGGGCCAACTCGGGTTTCCGCTAACCCGAGTTAACTCGAATTAAAATCATGGTAACTCGAGTTCAACCCGAGTTAAGTAACTCGAGTTAGCAAGCATTATAAGTGCTATGAAATTTATATATGCTTTCATTCTATTTCGAGTTGAATACATCGATTCTTTTTCAAGTTTTTGACATGTTTTGACTATACTTAAGTGAGTCTTTTTAAATATAGTAAGTAAACAAATGAAAGAAATTATATTATTATTATATTGCATTTTTTAATGTACATTGTATTAGTTATAGTTATAGATGTAAATTCCAGGCATGTGCGAATCGGACTCGCCCACCGAGGGTTCCGTACAAATTTGTAGGAAATCTGTTTAACTTTAATTTTCAACTTTTCAAATTTCATGATTCTAGGTAAGTGTTCTTTTTTTACCTTTTGAGGTACGGAACCCTGAAAAACAATAAACATAGCTTAGCTTTTGTCTTAGGCTAAAGCAACTAAAATAATAACACCACTTCTCAAATGATAATTTGCTAACAACTATAAAGATGAAAAAATAAGTATATTAATATTAAAATATAAATTAAAGTCTTTAAGAATATTAAAATAAAATGTTGGTAGATAGAGATACTACCAGGCGGTGGTACCGACTACCGTACCCGGTCTATAGTCAGAACATTCTTTACATTTGACTTTACACTCTTTACATTGAACTGGCGCTTCAAATATTTCCTAAAAAGAAGGGATGTTTCTTGTGGCCCCGGCATTATCGAAACAATAATAATTAAACTTTTTATAAAGATTTAAAACAATAAATAATAAATTATTATATTTAAGAACTTTTAATTTAGTAAAAATGCAACTTTTTTGGAGACTCGCTACCTACAGAAATTTCTAATGTCACTTCGTTCGCGGGCAAATATTCGTAAGCATACGGGTAAAGTCGGCTTCTCTCGGAAAGCAAATTTCGTTTCGTATATGAAATGTGAAACGAAGTTAGAATCCTAATTATAAGAAACGAGGTTCGTGTGTCGTTCGGGTGTCGGTGTCTAACCCGAGTTATAATCCGTCGAACTCTGGCTGACTCGACGGTGAAACGAGGTTCGTGATCCGGTGTCTAACCCGAGTTACGATCGGTCGAACTCGGGCTAACTCGACGTGAGGCTAACTCGGGTTAACCCGAGTTGGCAAACCGAGTTGACACATCGCTAGTATTTACTAACACCGAATGCGTATTCTATACAATCTCTATAATATCTAATATATAAAATTTCCATGTCACAATGTTAGTTAATAGTTACCGTACTCCTCCGAAACGGCTTTACCAATTTTTACCAAGTTTAATATGCGTATTCAGTAGGTCTGAGAATCGGCTACTATCCATTTTCCATACCCCTAAGTGATAAGGGTGGTCCACCCCAAAAAAAATGCTATGATTCAGCATTAAAAAATACATACAAACCTAAATTTTCACTAGGGACGAACCCGAGCGGAGCGAGGGTGAGTCGCTAGTGTTATAAGTATATTCTAATTTCTATCCTCCTCACACTCGGTCCGCGCTCGGTTTCGGTTCGGCCCTAGTTTGAAGTTACGTTTTAAGGTTTTTTAGTATATATTTCTCGCAGTAAAAAGTACTTATCCCTATATGTTGATCGGGATAAACAGCTGTCATCAAACTCTGTCCAGTGGTTTTTCCGTGATTCGGTAACAGACAGACAGACAAAAATTCTAAAAACTATAGATTCGGCTTCTGTATCAATAATAATGTTTATTTCAATAAGATTTTCCCAAAAATATCTAATGTACAGATTCGGCTTGGTTACAATTTTATTATATGTATAGATATGAAAAGAGTTTAAAGCAGTCATGAGTTCATGACTCATGAGTACTGCCGACAGAAGTTAAAGCTATAAACAAACGGTTGTTATTTTTAGATATTCATAGTAATTGTTTAATCTTAAATTTAAATTTGTAAATTAAAACTGTTTACATTTATGTGGTTGTGCCATCTATCGGCACTCTGAGTGTTAGCGTTAACACGTCACGTGACCATGTCAATGACGAATTACGTGAATTTACTCCCCATCCAGACCCGCCTATAGAAGTTTTCACCTTAATAAAATTCTGAGTCGAATTTTTTTTGGCAATTCTTATTCAAATAGATATTATTGTCGATTCAGAGGCCGAATCTATAGTTTTTAGAATTTTGTCTGTCTGTCTGGGAACGCATCACGAGAAATCTTCTGGACATACAATTTGATAATTATTAGGAATTAGATATAACTTTTTTATGTCGCTGTCAATTTTTAAAGTCAATCCTGTGAAGAGGAAACTTTATATCCCTAGTAAGCTTTGCGCGTCCGAAGGAGTATGAGCTTTGTCAAAATTAAAGTTTATATGGAGGCAAACTGCAGAAAGCTCACATTTATTGACTTGCTTTTACGCGTGACTCCGCTCGTGTAGTTTATTCATGTATAACTTCGCTTCTATAAATTATAGCGAGATGTTAGATACCCTACTTTAATCTATTTTAAACTAATATATATAACTAAAAAGTGTTTTCTTTGCGTGGTTATCTTTGGAACTGCATATTAATTTAAGAAAATATATTTGGGTTTTATAGCCTATTTATTGATGATTTTTATAGGCTATGTAATTTTGATAATGGAAACTTCACACTTAAATTTTTATGATAGCCGACCTTCGACCATTAGCTTAAAGTCCAAATTCAAAATTTCCATAATACTGAGTTGCAATGTTGTTCTCTGGAAGTGACGATTTGTATAACAGGAAATTAAAAAAATAAATAAAATACCGACCACAACCTGTTCATTAAAGCCATTTAAATGAGCCTAAACACGATATATCTGCAGTATTTTGGTAGAGAGTTGAGTATCTTGCAGATTCCAGGTGACGCTGCAGCATCAGGCCAAGGTTACCATATCGTTGTAATGTCATTGAAGTAACGGGTTACCAAGTTTCGAATGAATTAAATCTGTGGAAGTTGTTCGTATCCTTTTACTGTCTAGAAAAGCGCTGATAGCCTGCAAACAGCTGAACAGATTTTCTTGATTTATAGCTAAGAACACTCGATTAAGTCACCTTTCAAACAAATAAACTAAAATTAAAATTAAATTTCATCCGTTTTGGTGCTAAAATGCTATAGACAGACACACAGATAGACATGTTAAACTTATAACACCCTTATTTTGCTTCAGTGGTTAAAAATGTATTGCATCAATATTTTGGAGCAGTCGAATAGAATTATGGTATATTGATTCTTATTAATGTGGTAATAAGATTCAATATGCATTGGGTTTTATATGATTTTTTGTGTATCTAGTCTATCTATTCCATACTAACCGTTAAAACGTAGCTATGGACGAAGCCGAGCGAATCGAGGGTTAGCCACTGGTATTATAGTAAAAGTGAATTACATACATAAGTTTTAAATAAAACTATCTTTTCGGATTTTTTCGCGAATTTATTTTGATTTTTGGTTCCCGACGTTTCGAATGCTTTACAGCAATCATGGTCACGGGAGAGACTCTCCCGAAAAGATAGTTTTATTTAAAATGTCAAGTATTCGCGTAAATCTAAGAAAATATTACATAAGTTTTATTTAAAAGTCATGCACGTATTTTCAAATTGGTGGACACTGCATATATAGTTATATACGTTAACTTATATATGTAATACGTTTCGATAACATTATAAAATTACTTACTATGCCCTTATCTTTTTATTGTTATGTAAGTGTATTTAGGTATTATTACATTAAAAATATAAATAAAAGAATACAACAATTATTACAAACATAATATATTCTATTATTAATAAATTAAGCGTTAAGTAAGGACTCTACAAAAAACAAACACCGATACATATTTTTTCATATTTACCTATATATTTGTAATATTTACGATTAAATAAATTATTTTTAAATGTCAAATTAAAACCTAATTCATTTATCCAATATTTTTGGTAGCCATTAACTCGTTTGATGTAGTTACACAATGTGATCATAGATGGCGCTAGTAGTACATTACATCGCACTATCGTTACGTTCACATTCAATGTATAAGTAGTTGAGATCGTGCATGCTATTCCTCAACCGATTTTGATGAAATTTGAATTTTTGTAAATCGTTAACAACTGTATGGTTGTCTACGATAATAATGCTTATATATATATATATATTATATATATATATATATATATATATATATATATATATATATATATATATATATATATATATATATATATATATGCGTGTATTGTACTGTCGTCAAATATGGACACTGGACGATAATATAAAATTAATATTTATATTATAATTATACTAGCATTGCCATTTGCCCGCGGGTCCGCCCGCCGTTTAGATGACAAAAAACTAAATTCTTAGGTTTTACATAATACATATTAGTATATTCTTACATTTCACTTTTTGTATATTTTCTCAGAAATGATATATTTTTCCGCGGTAAAAAGTATTCTATATGTTTACCCGGATAACCAGCTATCACCATACCAAATTTCATCAAAATCTCTCCAGTGGTTATTCTGTGATGCGGTAATAGACAGACAGACAAAAATTCTAAAAACTATAGATTTGGCCTCTGTATCGACAATAATGTCTATTTCAATAAGATTTTCCAAAAAATATTTAATGTACAACAGATTCGGCTTAGTTACAATTTTATTATATGTATAGAGATAGTCGAACATACACAAGCGAGAAGACCGCGATCTCTTTCTCGCTTAAGGAGTTTTTTCACTATATGACTATACAGAGTTTCTAGTTTTTTTTTTATTTTGTGCTTTTTTTAATTACTCTCAAATCTCGCTTATAGAATTTTCTCACTCACCTAGTTCTCTCTTACTCGAGTTTGACTGTACATATTGTTACTGTATCGTTGCGAGAACGGAATTGTTTCATATATTATCTTCCAAGCATCGATCTAAAAGATACACAATCCCATGCAAAACTTATCTTAAAACTATCACCAATTGTGTTTAGATAATTGTTCTAGTTGAAATAAATATACAACAATGTAAATTGAACCTTAAATGCAATGCTTAAGGTTGTTTTCACAATTGTTTTGAAGTGAACACTTCTGTAGGCGGGTCTGGATCGGGAGTATATTCACGTAAGTCGCCGTCGCCATGGTCACGTGACGTGTTAACGCTAACACTCAGAGTGCCGATAGATGGCACAACCACATAAATGTGAACAGTTTTAATTTACAAATTTTAATTTAAGATCAAACAATTACTTTGAATATCTAAAAATAACAACTGTTTGTTTATAATTTTAAGTTTTCACTTCTGTCGGCAGTCCTCGTGACTGCTTTATTTTTAAATTAAAAGACAAAGACATTTTGTATTGGGTATTTTAAATTACTTCTTATGACATCAGCTATATGTCAGTGAAAGTCCCGTCATAATCAGTCCAGCCGTTTCGGAGATTAGCCGGAATAAACAAACAGACAAAAAGTTACAAATAGTATTTATACTTTCACTACAAACAGACACTTGAATTTTATTTATCTGTATACCTAGATAACTCATTAATAGAAATTAAAAGAATTACGTTCAAATAGTGATGCCAATGTATAACATACTATATTCTATAGTAGTATTATCGGCTGTTGACCTTGAAAACAGGTTATAGGTAACAATGGATGTTCCGACCTATCGATAGTCTATCGAGCGCATCACTAATTTCAACTTGATTCCTAATATATTTAAAGTCCAAATTGCCATATAGAGTTACAGTATTTTTCGATGCAGGCTTTTACCTATTCGGTTGTAACAAAATATCGATTGTATAAATATCATATATTATCGTGAATGCAAAAATATGCGTCTGTGTGTTCGTTACATTTTAACGCCGTAACGGATTTAAATAAGATTGGGAATGAAATATAGCTAAACATATACCTAATATATAGGCTTTTACTCACGTGTACGTGTATAGAACCTACCGTGAGAAAAACATGAATAATTTCTTTTTTTTCTTTGAAATGCTTTAAAGCAGCCTTATACGGTTTAACATATTTTAATATAATTTTTTAACATTAGTGACTATAAATAACGGTAAAAAAGGTAACAAGACCTCGCTTGACACAGGCAAGGAGTGAATTAATAATTAATTAGTTCCTATAAAACAGCTAATGATTCATATGTTATTAATAAACGAAAACTTAGCTATCCCACGGGAACCGTGCATTTTTCCGGGATAAAAAGCCTATGTGCTATTCCAGACCATAATCTAACTCTGTGCCAACATTGCTTTATATATATACGATAGTTAATTTTCACATTTAAAATTCAGATTAAAGCCATATTGGGCACATATATTGAGTAAAATTAAATACAAGCTTACAAAATTATCTTCTAAAAAATAATTAATAATCTTTAGCTACATCGGCCAATCTCACTGGGACTAAACTAACTAAACTGCGCAGGAGATTAAATTTATTCGAAAATGTAGAGTGACAGAGTCTGACTAAACGTGTATATTTGTTCATATTATAAATATGTTGGGGCAGCACTATCTAGTTCCATGATGAGCTACAAGGTTTGTGTTATGGATACCAGATAGTTGATACACTACACATATATAACTTTAAATACATGCATACTATAAATATAAACACCCATGACTGGAGTACAAATATTTGTGCTCATCACATAAATGAATGCCCCCAGCGGGACTCGAACCCGCAATCGTTGGCAGAGCAAGTAGAGTCACTATAAACTGAGCCAAACGTGTCGTCAAAGAAACGTGTCGTAAAAAATATTATACTAACGATTGTGCTCTAGCTACATATACACATCAAGTACTTGGTTAGATTTTAACCGACTCCAAAAACTAGAAAAAAACTAGAAGGTTATGCTATCAGCCGAGAGTTCTGCTATATAATATTCCACGGGACTTACAGCCCGTCACTCTCCATCTCAAAAACGATCTCTATGTATGTACATATAACCTCTATGTATGTACATAATATAACCTCAATTTTTTTTCTAACCAGTTCCCATGGCTTTTTACTCTACAATATGTTTTTAGAATAAGAATTTGTATCAATTTTATAATTACAAATTAAATAAATAAAAAATTTAAGAAAAAATCATAAAGCGGCAGCATTGTGGCATAAAAAGTTTTTTTTAGCACGTTAATGTATAAAATGTTTTGTATTTTTTATTAGTTTTCAATATAACTTAATAAATTATATATTATAGTAAAGGCTGTTAATACTTAGTGTCAGTGAAACGTGTGAAGTTACAAACGTATACGACAGATGGCGCTAGTAGTACATTGCATCGCGCTATCGTTACGTTCACCTTCGAAATATAAGTAGTTACGAGTATGCATTTTTAAATTTAACCGATTTTAATGAAACTTTTACTTTTTGAAATTCGTTAACAACTGTAAAGTTGTCTACGATAGTGGATGATTCAAATTAAAATTTAACTAGCTAGTGCTGTCCCAACCAGAGATGCGCAAACTTAGGTCCTGGAGTGGATTGAACATGGAATAGTTGCTTTTCATAAAGGAACTATGTTCACGAAACATGTTCGCGGACTATTTAGTTCCGAATTCCGATAGTTCATCCGATCCGACCATTCCGATTTTAACAGGTTATCACTGTGATCGGTTCCCGAGGACAGCATAGCGAGAGATATAGTTTTAATTGACGGACTTCAAAAAAAAGGTAGTTCTCAATTCGACACGTATAAATATTTTTTTTATTGTTTGACCTCTTCTTACTTTGGTACTAGGTACCTACTATATACTACACTAAAAATGGAAAATAAAAACTTAAAAAAAAACTACTTCATTAAATAAAAATATTGTAAATGATTGTTTAACTTATGAATTATTTTATTATATACATTGTTGTTAATTTTTAGTTTTTTATTGTTATTCTTTTTATTAATTATAAATTCTTATTCATATTAGGTATTGTAAAATTAAGAAAAAAGTGTAAATTAATAATCATTCTTTATATACATAATATAACATTAAATCTTATACTATTATTATAATGTAACTGAATATGAAAGGATTTTATTAATAATTAATATATACCTACTTTCTTAAATTGTTGTTCCGGTCTAAGACATAGTTCCGGGAACTATTTCAATTCGGACCTACGCATGTCTAGTCCCAACGTATTTAATAATATGAATTATGAACAAATTTACACCTTTAATCAGACTCTGTCACTCTACATTTTCGAATAAATTTAATCTCCTGCGCAGTTTAGTTAGTTTAGTCCCAGTGAGATTGGCCGACGTAGCTAAAGATTATTAATTATTTTTTAAAAGATAATTCTGCAAGCTTGTATTTAACTTCACTCAATATGTCTTTAATTTGAATTTTAAATGAGTTATTTATTTATGACTAGCGTATTATTGGTACGTCTTACCGTTTAGTATAGATTTCTCAGAGATGAGATATTTTCCCGCAGTAAAAAGTATCCTAAATGTTGAGCTATCATCATACCAAATTTCACCAAAATTTATCTAGTTTTTTCTCATGATGCGTTCCCAGACAGACATTCTAAAAACTATAGATTCGGCCACCGTATCGATAATAATGACTATTTCAGTAAGATTTTCCAAAAAAAAAAAATTAATGTACACATTCGACTCAGTAAGAATTTCATTATACGTATAGATATATACCGATATAAATTTACATTCTGCAAAAACCCACACAAATTCAATTAAACCCCAACACTAAAACTATTAATAAAATGAAACATTAAACCAACCCCTATCAAAAACCCCAATATTTTAAGGCTAAGTAATAAAATTTCAACTGTGCCTTCCATAAATCCACCGAGGCTTGAGGCCACAAATTTTCGCACTCAATTTCTTCAACGATTAGTCGACAGGTTAGACCCGCGCCTATCCCGTCCTGACCCGGGATATAAATTGCGAATCCTACAAAAACGTTACCGCGCTTATTTCCCTCGAAATAGAACCGCTGGAATAATAAAAAGGCTTTGTGAATACCTACTTCAAATATACTTGCTATTTAATTTGAGTTGCTACAAAAATATTGAAATTGTGTTAATATAGCAACACTAATACTTTCTTAGACTTAAAATATTTGACATTTTAAATAAAACTATCTTTTCAGATTATTTCGCGGTTTTATTTTTAATTTTTGGTTCCCGACGTCTCCAATGCTTTACAGCAATCATGTTCACGGAAGAGCCTAACTCTTTAGACATTCGAAACGTCAGGAACCAAAAATCAAAATATTTAAAATAGCAACACTAATAATTTAGAAAGAGAAAGAGTGTTATAATTTATAAATGAAGCCAAAAACATGTAAAGTTAAAAGTTTAGTATCCCAATGACAATTTGTATATAATATATTGAGTGATAAATAAATAAATGTTACAATAAATAAAAATAACTAGCTAACTAAAACTAAATATAGGTAGTTATTCTCTTCTATTCTCTTATTCTAAAAAATATAATAAACGTGTTGTGTTAGTATGACAAGTTATTGATGTTTACACTCAGATCCTTGTTTATGTAAGATTTGAATACCAAAAGTTGAACGAGCTATTAACATATGTAGGTAGACTTTAAGTAATTTTATACAGCCCGGAAGTTTAGAGTAATAATATATAATTTAATGTACTTTTGAGTTATTTGAGTCTGTATCAAAATCATCAGTTTAAAATATCGTGTAACACTTTGGAAACATATAATTACATATAACTTAGGTACGTAAAGTGTATAGTTTATTGTATATGTTTCTTTAAAATTTAGTTTCTTTTAATATGTATAAGATTTTACTTGATAATATCTTTTTATAAATAGGCAAAAACAAAATTGCTCAGTAACTTTTTTCTTCTCTTTGTCAACCGATTTTCTCTTTTTTTCGTTATTAAATAGCTATTACGAGCTTTATTTAGTAGAAACTATATTTTTTATATAGGTAGGTAAGTTTTATTCATACAGGTTTTCCTCCAATTTCAATAATTATAGTTGGTTTTTCGACAACTAATAGTAATTACAAATATAAACATTGTGTACATAACGTATTCGACAAAATATAACATATATTACATTACTACCGCCATCTAGTTTGTAGAAAAGAACCTTGTTCATTCGCAATAAGCTATGCTTTTTATTATGGTTTTTAAACTTAGAATATTCTAAAATATTGACTGAACTTTACCTAAATTTACAAAATTATTTCAAAATCATTTTTTTTTATTTTTAAAATTTTATGTATAGATTTTCCTAAAATATTATGTCAATTTGTGGAATCTCGTTAAAAGAAAAATAGTTCACATAAGTGTTCATAGATGGCGTTACATATAGTATCGATTGGTTATTGATGTTATAAAATAATAGAAAAAAGAATCAAATCAATCAAATTAAGTTGAAAAATAGATATCACGTTACATACAAAGAGATTAAATAGCCTTAGTTTGAACAATTCTCCAAGCAATTTTTACTGGAACAGATAAGTATGCCAGACAATAGATGGCGTTGATCCGCAATATATATAATACTTCTAAATCTATACATATAATAAAATTCTAACTGAGCCGAATCTGTACATAAAATATTTTTTGGAAAATCTTATTGAAATAGACATTATTATCGATACAGAGGCCGAATCTATAGTTTTTAGAATTTTTGTCTGTCTGTCTGTCTGTCTGTTACCGCATCACAGGACAACTACTGGAGGGATTTTGATGAAATTTGGTATGGTTATAGCTGGTTACCGGGTCAACATATAGGATACTTTTTACCGCGGGAAAATGTCTCTTTTCTGAGAAAAAATACAAAAACTGCAATGTAAGAGCATACTAATATGTAATACTTAAGAACTACTTACTTACTTTTGGTCATCTGAACGCGGGCGGAGCCGCGGGCAATGCTAGTAATTTAAATTTTCTAATACTAATCGCTATATATATATATATATATATATATATATATATATATATATATATATATATATATAATATATATATATATATATATATATATATAATTTTGCTTTTACTATAATACATTTCAGTGACCTTAATTGTAAGTTAAAACTTATAACATGTAAAGAGCGACATCTATGAATACGCAGTATAAAATTATTATCAGAAAAATCAGGCAGTATGCCAGAATTTTCAATCATCGGGTAAAATTATGAAAAAAGTTTAAAAATGTATCACGTCATTTTCCTTCATCTAGAGTACTTGTTAAACAAAAATACATCTTTTATTTATTAAAGCTTCATTCAGTCCGACTTCATTCAATAATAAACATATTTAAAAATAGAACTTTCCTTAAATAAAATAAGGCTCTAATAAAAAATGTTAAAATGAGATACAGGGCACAGTCCGATTTCAAAGGAATTATCAAATCTGTGACACATGTCACAGTTAGATGATATCTTCTGTTAAGGCTCATCAAAATAGCAATTAAAATTGAGAATATACTAGCTTCCATAGAAATTTTTGAAAAGTACTTTTGTTGAGTCTAAACACCAACTACAGGAAAAGGGCTCAAGAATGGAGGGAATGAAGAGGGTCAAGAAATACTTGCAGACGTTCTAAATAAATTAAATAAAATATTTTTAAATATTTGACATTTAAAGTAAGTTTATAGCCACTAAATTCTCTCCAATAAAATACATTTTAACGAATCTTAAACTTCAAATTAACATTCCCGTAGTTCTGTTTCCTTTTCAGAAACACAAACAAAAAGATCTCTAACGAACTAATTAATAGGCTCAAGTCATAATTAGCTACTCTCCTCCAAGGTATTATTTTCCTCTCCTCGTGAAGCTCAGACATTTTGCGGCACATTGTTAAAACCTATTTTAAGAGCTTTTAAAACAAACACTTTTATAATTATTACAAGCTTGTATTTAACTTCCTTCGTTTGTACACTTCCGTTTTGAAAGTAATATTTTTGACCGACTTCGAAAAAAGAGGTATTCAATATTTTTTGCTTATTTTTCGTGGTATATTCGCTATTTGCATGACGGTTTTCAATTTTGTTTATAAATAAATTATATCTTACCATCCCATATAAACTTTAAAACATCCTCCGCTAAGGGTAGAATGATTTCTTTGAAAGTGATTTTGATTTCGATGTAACTTTTAAGACATAAGTAACCTATTATAGTAATAATCAAAACAAAAGTCAATATATATTAAAAAGTCACTAAGTGTCAAATACTAGCAATATATATATATATATATATATATATATATATATATATATATATATATATATATATATATATATATATATATATATATACATAATAAAGCAAGAACAGTAAAAATGAGTCGATGAAAAACGATGAAAGTTATTTTGTTATAGCTATTACAAGTTTTTCTCATAACGTATAATTTGTTTAAGCTTTCAAAACTTAATAATAAGCTTTTTCATTTAAACTTGACAGCACTGTACATTTGTGAAAGTGAAGCTCTACATCTACATGTTGTTGCAAAGCAATATGGCGGTGTATCCGGACAACGGAAACAACCGGAAAACGATTCAACCCAAGTCATTTACAATAGAGCTAGATTCAAAGAGTTGATGTTAGTTATAATAATGCTTTGAATTTATATTTGTGGGTCTTTGCCTTAGGGGTTAAAAATTTTTTTGTAGTGAATGCGCAAGCGACCCTGCAACGCCCCATTGCACTGCGGCGACGGGTTCCGCTGTGGGTTTTAGTGAGTAGGAGTCTCACAGTACCTTGTCCGTTATGACGGCGAGCAGGGTCCCCATGATGGGTTTACCCAGCGTCAACAAAAAAAAGGGGTTAAAATAAATATATAATTATTTTGAGTATTCTTGTCTAAGTTATGCTTGCAATTATTTTTTTATTTTACTTTACGAAATGAAAGAGTGTCTGCTTGACCGCTTTCGGCCACGTCAGCCAAACTCTAAACTCACAAAGACTAGCATGTGAGCAGACACAAGTGCACTCAAGCCCTTGCACTCTGTTTGTCCTACCCCCCGACTATTCAGTACGGTACCGGTGAGAGATCAGGCACAGAAATGATAGTTTAACTTTCTTAGGCGGGCGTGCTTTATTAGAAAGGGAAAAGCCCAGTCGCTTTTTAATCTAAGCAGAGAGTCGAACCTAGGCCCTCATGATCTACAGCCTTACGTATTAGCCATTGAACCTACAAGATAATAAACATAGTATACTCTTTTTTGAAGTTTTTTTTGAGTTTTGAAGTAAATAATTGAGACTATTTTTTGCGAAACTGGTCTAAATAAATATTTATATACTACTTACTATGTGATTCATTTAATGGATGAAAAAAATAAAATTCCAATATTCCAAGGTATATGAATATTTAAGTTATTTCATACAAATTAGACAAATATTTTGTTGTAGCAAACCAAAATTCATATCAATTAACAAATTGCATAATATTCATAATTATTCACAAAATTTTTTGATTGAAAAAAAAATCGTGATAGTGATGTTTTAAATTCTTTTATAATACTTTTCCTGTTAGAAAATGTGTTTTAAAATATGCCATAGTTTTACACTTTTATTTGTAATTCCTTACCGTATTCCGAATAACGAATCCTTTTATTTCATATGTCAGATATGAAGCCTATGTTTTTATTGCGAACAAAAAATATTATAAACAAACAGACAGACCTAAGAGATCCAATAAGGGTTCCATCCTCTACAGTTTCGGAGACCTACACCTAGGCAATACGACGACATGATTGGCTCAGTTTGTAGTGACCCTACATGCTGTGCCAGCGGTCGCGGGTTCGAATCCCGCTGGGGGCATTCATTTGTGTGATGAGCACGAAGGTTTGTACTCCAGTCATGGTTGATTATATTTATAATATGTATGTATTTAAAAGTTATATATGTATAGTGTATTAACTATCTGGTATCCATAATACAAGCCTCGTAGCTTACCATGGAACTAGATGGTGCTGTGTGTTAATGTTCCAACATATTTATTTATTTTTATATATAAAATCAACTCTCCCTTAAAACATGTATGGAACAACAGTGTTTCGGATAAGTTTGGAGGAATGACCAGAGACGTCCATTAATAAAGTAGTTTGTCTCGACAATATTTTTTCATTTGCCAAACTTTTTAGCTCCATCTCAATTAACCTTAAGAGTTCTAACTTCAGCAATCCACCAAGTGTATATAAGGTTAAAGAGGATCAATGACTTGGTGTTCACAAAACTACATATATAACCGTAACAAAAACTTCACCTTTACCTACCCACTACACTGGCAGACCTCCTCCCAAACGAAAAAGCCGGGTCACCTGACCTTGAGATTATGGGTAATTTTTTAAGGAGGCCATCTACTTTTCCATCCACGACTATTAAGGGTTTGTTTTCATGGTCTACTCTGCTAGAAGAACTAGGACCACCACATGTTAATCCACACCCGGATTATAACGCTACTGAACTCCACTGCCCTCAAGACTGAAATACTAGCTAAATTGTGTTAACTGATAGCCAAACATTTCTACGTCTATGAAATCTTATGTTATATTCAAATGTATGCTGCCCTCTGGTACTACTACTTTTTAACTTAAAAGCTGATCCGACTTTATACGTACCCAATAAGAAAAGTACTTCTCATAACTATACGTACACAAGTCCCGACCTGAGACTCGAACCCAGGATCTGTTGATCCATAGATAACAAACATAGCCATCATACATAAATAAGTGCAAAGAAAAGTTTAAATATTTTTCAAACCAAAATGCCAACACGCTTAATAAAGAAGTACAGTGCAGACTCTACACGACTCTGCTTTTACGGAAAGGTTGTATCAAAGTGTATGGGGGCTGACTGATGAGACGTTTCTAGGTTTTGTTTGACACAAAATTTACTTGTTGCAGTAAAAATGCACACTATTCCTATATTAAAACCTATTTTTAACCAACTACGAAAAAAAATAACTCAATTCTGGTGCACACGATATCATCGATAATTAATAATTATACACTAATTTTCGTGATTGTTTTTTATGATTTTTTCCTATTCTTACAGGTCATAAAATAAAATTATTAAATAATTATTTATATTATTAGTATATTCATTTATACTTGCTTGCAGCCCTCCTTAGTAAATTATAGCCAGAGAGTAAAATATCAGGAACTCAACGGTCTACTTGGTGTATCAGATTAAAAGAAGCGTATGTCCATTATCCCATTAGCTGTCTTATTACAAAATATGTATCATCATACATCTTTCCGTTGCTGAGTAATTGAGTAACGCAGTAGGCTGCCTAGTGATCTAGTGGCTAGCATGTACGGCTGCTGATCAGGAGGTTCTGGGTTAGAATCCCGCGTGGGGTCAGAAATTCTCAGTAGCAGGCCGGAATTGGAAAGGAGACAGTGTTACGTCTAACAGAGCACATAAAGCTAACAGTCTTACGCCTTATCTTTTATCGATAGGTATTATCGAGGACCCATGCCATCAGATTTTAAATCAAATCTAAAATATCCAATCAAATTATATTTTATTCAAATAGACTTTTACAAGTACTTTTGAATCGTCAATTTTACATTTAAAATTTAAATTAAATGTCAGTGTAGTCAGTCCGTGAGGAATCTAACACCGGCTTGGAAGGCAGTTCTGCTGAGAAGAACCGGCGAGAAATTCAAGTTGCTTTTTTAAATATAATAATTTCAAGAGTGAAAGTAATGAAATGTGCACTTTGCGCATGTACTTGTGCACTAAAGATTGACCTTTATACAGTTCAGGAAGTCATTATTATTATATAAATTGAGTAACAAACTTCCAAACATATTCAAAATCTTTCACATAATTTATAATATTATGATATATTCAGAATTTAGAGGATAATATTTTCTCATGTTCTCTCTTAACAAATATAGATAAAAGTTTTATATTATTTCTTCCATGAACCAACAATGTAACAAACTTTATTATTTATATGAAAAGCTCCTTTATGAAAAAGCGCCTAAATAAGCTTCACTCTTCCATACGTTATGTCATCAAGTGTAAAAGCTGTCATGCGACGTTGATTGATGGAGCGACGAGACACGAAGTACAAAACGAAAATATCTATGAAGCTTTTATAAAAATGATAAATATACAAAATAGCGGATTTAACTTAAGTATTTACATTAAAAGGCAATGGCAGCCCAGTTGTAGTGATATCGCTTGAAAAACTAAGTAAAGCGGGTTCAAACCCTAGGTACTGCACTGGTGATATTCTCATGTGCTAATCATTATCACCGTGATTACCACTTTTCTTACGGTAAAGGAAAACATCGTGAGAAAACATCGTGAAATCTGATAGATCCTAGTAAATTTCCCAAAGACACGTGAAGTCAACTTGCACTTGGCCAGCGTGGTGGACTATGGCCTGTTTGCCCTCGCATTGACGGGAGTCATATGCCGTGTATTTGTTTTTTTTTTCAAGCAAACAATGGACACAAATATAAAGTAGATGTATGAAACCATAAAACTTATTTGGAATCTAAAATATATAATGTTTTTGTTTCAGACGAAGAACTCGTGTTCAGAGATCGATGGGGTGGACTCACCCTCTTTAATGTGAAGAATTTCACCACCAGGCTGCTGATGAACAATTCCACATTTGTAAGTGCCTTTTAATGACGTTTTTAATTTATCTTTGGTTAGCTAAATATATCTAAAGTAATACTAAGATTAAAAACTTGATTTGATGGATTATAGATAACGCTTCCGACTATAATCTTTATATATATAATTCTTCTGTGAGTGTGTTGTACTGTTGTACAACACACTCACAGAAGAACTCTTGTGTTGTCTTGTTGTACTGAACTTCTCTCAAACGACTGGACCGATTTTGATGAAATTTTTTGTGTGTGTTCAAGGGGATCTGGGAATGGTTTAGATTTACAATTTTGTCCAAAAAGTTTGAAATTTTCAAATTAAAGACGTGTAGACAGGACAACGTCTGTCGGGTCCGCTAGTATTCTATAAATATCAAACGAACCAAATGAGCCCAAACTTATCCATCAAAGCGTATTCAGCCCTTTTTAACGTCCCGCTGGTGGGCACGGGCCTTCCTTTAATACGAGGAGGATTAAGCCATAATCCACTACGCTGGCCAAGTGCGGGTTGGCGGACTTCACATGTCTTTCAAAAACTTGCTAGGTTCTCTGACATGCAGGTTTTCTCACGATATTTTCCTTCAACGTAAAACAAGTGATAAATCTATTGAAAATGATTCGCACATGCAAATATCAGAGATCATCAGACCATCTCGATGGTATCAAGTTAATGTTATTTAACTAATTATAAGTCAAGCTTATAATAAAAGCGTTAAGAATGAACAGTTTGTAAAGATTTTACCACCGCGCCGGCTCAGAATGCGATTTTAATGAGTACCTACAGTCGGCTACAAACTTTAAAGTCGCTCTTTTATATTTTTAGTTACCGCGGCTTACATACAATGTATGTATGACGACACGTTTGGCTCAGTTTGTAGTGACCCTACTTACTGTGCCAGCAGTCGCGGGTTCGAGTCCCGCTGAGGGCATTCATTTGTGTGATGACGAATGTTTGTACTCCAGTCATGGGTGTTTATATTTATAATATGTATATATATTTAAAGTTATATATGTGTATCAACTATCTGGTATCCATAACATAGGCCTCGCAGTTTACCATGGAACTAGATGGTGCTGTGTGAATAAATTAATGTCCTAACATATTTTTTTTTTACATTTAATGTAATAGCTAACATTACCTACAGTCTTACCTTGAAGTGAGTTCAAGCTCATGTAGCTCATGAATTAGCTATCTACTTAATAACTTTATGCTCATACTTTAATCCCTCCACGAGCGCGGACACGCCGCCGTGTCAGTTAAAAAAAAAACAGTCTTTATTTAAACAACACAATGGTAACAAATACACACAGCCCTAACTCCTGAACTAGAAAACTGTGTTTCAGGAGCTAGTACCTTCCCATATCAGGCGTACATATTCATTGCATGAAATTACGTTATAATAAGGTAAGTTAATGTAAACAAAAAAGGAAAAAAGTTAAAAATAGATTTCTTAGAATTTTAATTAATTTCTTAGAAATTTACATGAAGGTGTTAATAATTAATCTTAATCTTAATATATAATTCGCATGTCACGACGTTGGTCCGAGATGAACTCCGAAACTACTTATCCGATCTTAACGTGTTTTTTTATAAAATATGTGATTTATTCCAACTTAAAATATAGGATAATTTTTATACCGATTATTTCCGTTTTTTTATTGTAAAATTAGCGATTTTCATATGTGTGCGATCGAGTCCGCTAGTCTACATATAAATAGGCAAAGACAAAACAGTAAAGTACCTTTTTCTCCTCTTTTTGTCAACATTGATTATGGTCGAGTTTCGGCCACTAATCGAACACTAGATATTTTAAGACGTTTTAATGATGTGCAGGGCACAGGCCTCCTTTTATTACGAGGGGAATCAGGCCATAGTCCACCACGCTGGCCAAGTGCGGGTTAGCGGACTTCACATGCCTTTACAAAACTTCCCAAGTTCTCTCAGACATGCAGGTTTCCTCACGATATCTTCCTTCACTGTAAGATAAATGGTAATCATGTCAGAAATTATTCGCACATGAAAATATCAGACGTGCGAAAATCTGGATTTGAACCTGTTTCACTCGGTTACCCAAGCGAGGGCGTTATCACTGAGCTACGACTGCCTTAAGAGTGGCAACATTGAATCCAGTTGTAAATGAAAAAGAAAAAAAACAGAAAAAATGAATCCTCGCTATCCCGTTCCAAGACATGTACATAGTTTTTTCTTTAATAAAGATGAGTAAAACGAGAACATACCGCTAGTATGTAGACATTTTTATTACTGAATTTCAATATTTATTCAGGAAACATATTTATTGATACAGAGTGCTTTAAAACCGTTTTCATGTGTAAAATTTAAATTATCACCCGATTTGGCTCTTTTAGTTCCGTTAGATGTCTATGCAAAATATTTTTGTGCCAAATGTATTTAGAAAGATGAGTTCATTTTGTCAAATATTTTTTTTATAAACATTGCCAATTTGGTATTTTATTGAACATTTTGTTATATTTGTACTTATAAAAAAAATTAGCGGGTCAAAATTAAAAAATATATGATTGTCTATTACAGAGGTAAAATATTGTGCACTTTTTTATAATCTTTTCTTTCTGGGCGAAGGCAGTATTATTGAATATAATAATTATATATATAAATATATATATATATATATATATATATATATATATATGTGTGTGTGTGTGTGTGTGTGTGTGTGTGTGTGTGTGTGTGTGTGTAATAATATATGGCACGATTTAAAGCCAAAAAGGAAGTAAAATTAAATCATTTTTGTTTATCCCTTTAATTGGAGATAATTTTCATCGTTATTATCATCATTATATTTTCAATTAGAAAAATAACAAATTGAAATTCAATCAATCAATTAATTACGAAAATATAGCTTGAGCCCCACTTTGTTCGTTTCTATACGTAAAGCATAATGGCTAAGAGAAATAAGTATAGAATAAAACCGCATTTAACCCTACCTAGGTATATAGGTAGGTATAATTCAATTTTTAAATGTATAGACCAAAGCTTTTAAAATTTTATAAAAGCTTTATATCTGTATGTAGGAGATATAAAAACGTAAAGTAAAACGTATCACAATAGCTCGGCTGCTCAACTCTTGTGTACTCGGGAGACGTAAAAAGCATCGATGTATGGATTTTCAAATGATTACGTAAGTACCGTCTGTTACACCGTATGAAATAGCGTATTAAATTACTCACCTTTTTTATTACAGTTGAATATTACATAATATAAACATATTTTTTTGCAATATAAACCAATATAATAAAAATGTAAGCAAAATTAGGTGCTGACATATGTATATTTTCTTTTAGGTTAGTCGTTAGAGGAAGCAAAATAAAAAGAGAATAAAGTCATTCCACATACTAAAACTCATTGATTTGTGTCTTGAAATAATAATTTTGCTAGTTACATTCATGTCACATAGAATTCTACCTTATTTTTCTTTTCTTCATTTCTTCTACTTATTAATGTATTTTTGTCACATTATAATAAATGTTTACAATATTAGAAATACATATGAAGTTATATTAAAAATATTATACACTAGCAGAACCCGCGGCTTCGCTCGAGCTAAAACTACAAAAAATCTCTAAAAGGGTAGTTTCATACAAACTTTCACTCCCTGTTTTACCCCCTTATAGGATGAATTTCGAAAAATGCTAAAACACGTATATATTTAATTTCAGTGAAAAGCATCTATACCAAGTTTCAAGTAATTCTGATCATAAATATCTTTTGGATTGTATTATAAAGTGTTATCCCGTAGGAATTAGATAATCTCCCACGGTAAAAAGTAGCCTATGTCATTTTCCAGCCCTCCAACTATCTCCACACAAAAAATCACGCCAATCCGTCACTCCGTATTGACGTGAAAGAAGTACAAACAAACACACTTTCACATTTATAGTATTAGTATGGGTGTATCTCTTAAGTAGTTGATGCTATAGCATACACGCACAATAATTTAATGAGAACATCATGACAACACTCTATGACATGCTTCTTATGCTGACATGTTAGCCCATAAACAATGAGCCAGTAACCATTAAAAAAACATTAAGATAGTATACTGAGCCAATAATTTGCACATGCTTCCTCTAACTAATACCTTTGACAACTAATTTTAGTTCTATTCACTTCAATTCAATTCGATTAAATTCTTTTGTTAAATAGCTCCTGAAGACGACTAAATCTATACATATAATAAAATTCTAACTGAGCCGAATCTGTACAATAAATATTTTTTGGAAATCTTATTGAAATAGACATAATTATCGATACAGAGGCCGAATCTATAGTTTTTAGAATTTTTGTCTGTCTGTCTGTTACCGCATCACAGAAAAACCACTGGAGGAATTTAGATGAAATTTGGTACGGTGATAACTGTCTCATTTCTGATAAAAATACAAAAACTGCATTGTAAAAGTATATTAGGTAATATGTAAAACCTAAGAATTTGGTTTTTGGTCATCTGAACGGGGGCGGAGCCGCGGGCAATGCTAGTCTAAAATAATATTCTAAATAAAATCTGATAACGGTGTGATAAAAGCCTCGAGTGTAACAATCGAAAACATATGTATATCTACGTGTAGTTGCATTGTATTACTACGCCTCGTTATCGAAGAGAAGCTAAGACGTACAAGTATCTTTACTGTAACAAGTTCCGTAATGAATTTCTCGTATTGGTGTGTAGTGAAAGATTTATTCACAAATAATTGTGACAAAATTTTAATGGAGTTATATAAGTAAAATTTAAACTCTATTGAGCATTTATGTAACCTCAAAGGTTTGGAAACCATCTTCTTCTTCTTCTGTTTCTCATCTCACGTTACGCAGATTCGGAATAACATGTTTCATTCTTACAATTTCCTCAACACGAACATTTTTCAGATATATCCTTTCAAACAGTCTATGTTCGTATATTATCAACAGCCTTGGTATTTCTACTTCTGTATCCATCTAAATTCATATCTAATACTGTATTTCTTATAAGACTTTTATCCCTTTCTCCATCACATGATCATGATAACTCCTCAGCTTCTTTTT
Source organism: Brenthis hecate (assembly GCA_951806755.1). Taxonomy (NCBI): domain Eukaryota; kingdom Metazoa; phylum Arthropoda; class Insecta; order Lepidoptera; family Nymphalidae; genus Brenthis; species Brenthis hecate. The sequence goes on from OX638261.1 coordinate 635,978, forward strand.
CAAACTTCCTCTTCTTAATCTTATCCCTCCTAGCAATTCTACACATCCATATCAATGTTCTCATCACTGCCATGAGTACTTCTGGGTTTTTATTACTTACTACTCTGGAGACTTTGATTGTTATTGAGTCTTTCTGTTAAAAAGAGAGCACTTGAAGCCGTCAGTTCTACGCCTGATCTCTCAACAGTCGTGTCTAATTGTCATCCCATTGGAATTTGAGACTGAAAAGAATAGAGAGTGCACGTTGTGTCTGCGCGTACACTTGTGCACTATAACAACTCCTGCGCAGTTGGCTAATCTCAGTGAGATTGGTTGCCGTAACCTAAATTGGACATCAGATTACAGGAGGACATTATTTATATCTCGAAACCTTCGTCTCAAACATATCTGCTAGGCTTAAAGAACCGAACATAATAAGCGAACTGCTTTAAACTTAAAGCCATATCTTTAAAATACGTATATAAAAATTTCATGAAGCGTTGACGTACGAGAAGACCACGTAATATTTGGTTCATGGTATGTTCATGGTTCAGCCACAACATGTAACAATAAAGAAAAATCATATTTAAAGAATATAATCAGTCAATCAATCATTCGTCAATCCATTATATTCTAACAATTTAAACTCCCTAAGTGCGAGTAAAACCTTACACAAAAGCTAGTTAAGCATAAAGATTACAGCGGAATAAACAAATAATCTCTATCCCTATAACGATCTCGGCGTTTGTTTACATCCCTTTTTATGTTCACATTAGGCATGTATTGTTTGTAAAAACGTATTTTGCTTCGTTATTAACGTGGAATGCTGCTCCTAAATTAAGATTTTAATGGACAAAAAATATTTGTGATGGACAGACATGGCTTAGTAGGAGAATAAGCTACTGCTTACCACTTCACATAATTATGTTGTTATATAACAAAAGCCAGATTTTTAAGTGTCTTGAATGAGGAAATTTAAAAAAAACGTAATAATAATAACTAGTATTCGCTTTGTGGTTGTAATTCGACCATAATCATTATTCAAAATTTGAGGAAAACATATATGAATAGAATTTGTCTATCTACATAAAAAAACAAACTATTTCCAAAGCAGAATAGCGTGATCAATTTACCAACCCCACTGTGCTACTGGAGAATTTTTTAACAAAAAAAACAATAGGTATTGCTAGCCTGACTCGGGATTCGAACCCAATACACTAGCCACTAGACCAAATCAGTAGAAAGACAATAATATTTCCTGTACAATCAGTAACCATAAGTTAATATGTAAGCCGCACAATGGTCAGTTAACATTAGTTTAAAATACAAGTCCGAATTCTAAATGAGTAAATGAGACGAATTAGTATTCTACTGGCACAGTGACCCATCGGAATAAGTGGGGCGGAGTTCTAGATTTTAGTTAGACATTTCAGGTGTTATTCAGGATGTGTACTAACTCTACATACAGTTTCTACTGCATATGAAATGGCTCTAGTTATGACAATGTCAGCGACTTTGTCTGGGGAATTGAAGTAAAAGGAGTTTTGTTATATCGTCTCGTTACCATTTCGTTACAAATAGATTTATTTTTGAAGACATAAGAAGATATACAAAAGGCTTACTCTTCTGTACCATACATTGGGAACTCTTTGTTTTCTTTAAATAAAAGTATTAAATATATTTTGTCTAAATATTGGTATATCTTCTTTACAGCTAAATAAAATTGAAGTGTCTATTTGTAATGTCAAAATAAAATCGCTTTACTAAATGCATATGAAATTATATACGGTACTTATAAGAAAAGAACAATTTTTAAAATTTTTGTCTGTTTGTCTGTTTGGCCGGATAATCTGTGAAACGGCTGGACTGATTGTGACGGGACTTTCACTGGAAGATAGCTGATGTTATAGGGAGCAACATAGGCTACTTTAATTTTAGAAAAAGAATTAGGGTTCCGCTCAAAAAAATTAAAACGTACCTAGGGACGAACCCGAGCGAAGCGAGGGTGAGTGGCTCGTTTATAATATGTATATATGTATTTAAAGTTGTATATGTGTAGTGTATCAACTATCTGGTATCCATAACACAAGCCTCGTAGCTTACCATGGAACTAGATGGTGTTGTGTGTTAATGTCCCAGCATATTTATTTGTTTAATATTCATCTAATTTATATCTGTCTAGCCCAAAAGTACTTTTTAGAAATAAATGTAACTTACATGCTATGCTCATCTTACGAAGAGAAGTATCCCCATACTAGTATTCAATGAAATCATGTTTATACTTAAAAAGATAACAAACAAACAAGCTGGCATTAAAAAAATATCTCAACAGGATTAAAATATATACATACATATATGTAAATATATTTTTTGTCTTTAATCTTCACTCGAGTGAGAAACTTTTTCAATTTGAGTGTAGGATAAAAACTCAAAAGAATTTTCAGAATCGATACCGATTCAAAAATCCCATTCACTTAAAGGAAGTTCACAGTTAAATTAGGTGCTTCAGTAAAATATTATAATACATAAATAGCTACTGAAGAATGCGTAGAATATATCTAAAATCAAAACAAAACTGAGAGGACTACTCTACTTTCGTACACAGAATTTGCCATGAAATTCTCGTGTAAAGCAAAATGCTCTCAATATTTATTGAGTAAACTTCGCTCACATTCTCTAAATCTTTCAACTTGTATTATTTCAACAAACACAAATAACTTATATTATACATATAAATAAATGGTTTATAAAGAAAAATAATCGTATCCAAGCTAACATCTATGTTTGTTTATACTACTGCTAAGTGCAACTTACCCCGACTTCGTCCTCCATACTCAAAATATCACATGCAAAGGTGAAATTTTTCTTCGATTCGAGAGGTATTCGCTAAAATAAAATTATTAAAATCGGTTATCATAGTAATAATGTCCTGACAGATTTCGACCACAGCGGCCAATCTCATTAAGACTAGCGCACTAGCACTAGCTGATCTGCTCAGGAGATATAGTAGTACAGCGCGTGTACGCGCAGATAGAAGTGCACTGTCTATTGCTGCCACTCTCAAAATCCGATAGGATCTTAATTCGACGCAGGAACGACAGCTTTCTGCGCTCTCCGTGGCACGAGGGTGAAAAACCACCAACTACCCAACTCCGGGCTGTTACTGAGAATATCTTAACAGAAAATCTTAGTAATTAAACTTGGTCCGATCCGGAATTCGAACCCAGGACGTCCGGATCTGCAGCCTCGATACTAGGCACTAGGCCACCGAGACGGTTATCATAATTGAAATCTTACTTCATCTAGTGTGCGATGTCGTCGCCGATACTATGGACCGATTTTAACTTAACAAAACAGAAAAAACAGCCAAGCAAATGGTGGATTTGTATAGCAATTAATGATTAAAAATATATTTTAGACATGTTATTAATAAAGTAATAATTATGATAAATGATTAATATTTATATACATACATATACAAATAGGCAAAGACAAAACAGTCCAGTACCTCATACTCCTCTGCTGCTGCTTACCATTTTTCTTTCTTTTTTTGATTGGCTATTGACGAACTTCAGAGTAAACAAACAAAAAAATCGGAAATATTTTTTTTTATTTAACATATATGCAGATAGAAAATTTAATAAATATAGGTATGTTTTTTTAAAATTTTCAATATTGGTCATGATCGAACGTCAATCACTATGAAATACTATGATAATCAAAATGATAAATAAATAGATGTTGGGACATTAACACACTGCACCATCTAGTTCCATGGTAAGCTACGAGGCTTGTAAATGATATGTATATCATGTGTATTTATCTAAAACAGAAGAGCAGATGAGAAAGAGATTAATTTTATATAATAATTTTATACCCAAATTTAAGACATGGCATGTTAGAATATTTCATATAGGTTAATGAAGAAAGTTTTATACAAATAATTTTAAGCTAATAAAAACGCAGAATATAATTAGGTACATGAAAGAAGTAAGGGCACATCACTAGTCTATGATGATGATGTTCTCCTGACCGATTCCGGCTACGGCGGCCAATCTCATTGAGACTAGCCAACTGCGCAGGAGATATTATAGTGCACAAGTGTACGCGCAGACACAAGTGCACTCTCTATTCCTGTCACTCTCATACTCCGGTGGGACGACCACTCGACACGACCAGTGAGAGTTAAGGCGCAGGACCGACGGCTTTACGTGCTCTCCGAGGCACGGGGGTGAAACACCGCCAACTTCCCAACTCCGGGCTGTTACTGAGGCTTACTATTTAGAAAGACACAATAGCTAAACTTGGCCCGACCCGGGACTCGCACCTAGGACCTCCGGGTGTGCAGCCGTACATGCTAGCCACTACACCACCGAGGCAGTCAGTCACTAGTCTATACTATAATATTATAAAGACATAAAGTTTGTTAGTTTGTGACGTTGTAGGGGGTAATCTCTGGATCTACTGAACCGATTTAGATGAAAGTTGGTAAGAAGATAGTTTGAGACTCTGGGAAGGACATAGGATACTTTTTATCCCGGAAATCATCCTTTAAGGGAGTGAAAATGGGGATGAAAGTTTGTATTGTGAAGCAAGGGACGAACCCGAACGAAGCGAGGGTGAGTCGCTAGTAAAATATAAAAAGGGTAGTAATATCTCAACGTCAGTTAGACGACGCGACGTGAACGTATCGATACAATTTATTTAGTTTCACGCACGTTTTGTGCAAATTGAATACCACAGTATTCAACGTCACAACGTTGAAGAATAATGGACTATGAAAGGTTTATTTTAGCCGAAATTTTGGTAAGCAATCGACAAAAGGCATATACAAGCAAAACCACATTGGCCATTCACACCATAATAGGGTTCACCCATTGTCGAAATTCTACCATAGTCGTTACTAAAAATCTGAGGAAAAAATTTAGGAATAGAATTTACCTATCTATATAAATAACTCTTTCCAAAATTTGTATATTGATAACACTAAAGCTCAAGAACAGTAAATAAACAAACATAAAGAAAATCAATTGACAAACAAAGGAGGAAAAGTACGAAACTGTCATGTCTTTGCCTATTTATATATAGACTCTATTCCATACCTAACGCTTTAAGCTCTAGAATTAACGCAACAAACAATTTCTCAAGATAAGCAGCTTTTTTGGCAAAATTAATTGTTGCGTGCACTTTCAGGACATTTTTTGTTCATATTTTACTCTTTTGTACTCTATAGTAACAGTATCAATTATTGAAGAATTGATTGAATTTGTCGAAGTAAACTTAGAAATGTTTACGCGAAAATCGATACAAATGGAATTTAATTTTCTAACAATAGCTGTAGTGCCCTGAGGCTGTATTGGGAATTGGGAAACTATTTTAGATCTTGAAACTCATAAAATACTTAATCTATCGTCAATTCAAATAAACAAAAATAGTCCAAAGAATGGTCTGAATTAGGTTCATCCAATTTCTTAGCACAAGTCACGGGAATGTATGCATAACATTACCGTGCACAAGTTTAGTATATGAAACGCGGCCTATGGAGAAGTGGGTGGTATATTTGAATAGGGGAGGTGGTAGGGAGTTCAAATATATAAAAATTATTTTGAGGAAACGGAGGAGTCAAATGTTGTGGAGACTAACATTTCGATACATTTCAATACCTAAATAAGTCATTACAAAAGATAAACATACCTTTATCGAATAGTAAATAAACTTTTTCGTGTAAAATCCATATTTTCATAACAATTAAGGCCATATTGTATTAATGTTTTGATAATTTCACTAAAACAATAATCTAAACAAATTAATCTTTAATTTTTACAAAACTATCAATTTCTGTTTTATATACCGCGTTCAGGACCACAGAGTATCGCGTAATAATTAAATAGTTAACAGTTATACATATTATGAAACCCTCCACGAGCGCGGATACGCCGGCGGCGTGTCAGTTTACAATAGATTTCTTAGAATTTTAATGAATTTCTTAGAAATTTACCTGGAGGTGAAGTGAAAATTGTCATCAGATTACTAAGATTTTAAAATAGAAATATGTTATTTTCAATTCATGCCTACATTTACGAGTTTTTATTTGATTATGTAACATATTGAGTTATATAATTAATTTATATTTTGCAAAAAAATTTAAACCATTATTTGATTTTATTTATTTATCTGTGAATACTTTTCAGTATTTTTGGCGGGTAATCATAAAATACCGCGAAGTTCGATAGTTTATGTTAATACGATCTGTACTCATTAAACGCGATCAGGACTCTCAGGTTTTCATACTTTTCAGTAGTATTAGTTTTTGTTAAATTTTCGTATACGCTCGTTTCTAGATTTTGTTTTAATAGTATTACTATAGTTTTAAGTATACTCATGCAATTTTTAAACGTAAGTAGACTATTTTTTTAATCTAAATATATTATTTATTTTCGATTAAGTGGTAGTCCGACTTGGATAATTTAGGTTGAGAAGGCTAAGGCTCCTAGATCTGGCTCATTAATTGAAGATCATTTTGGCACTTGGAAGTGACATTTTGACATTTCCAAGTGTCAAAATCTCAGTAATGTCATAATAATGTATGGAAATGTTGTAACTTTAAGGCGATTAGTGTCCCCGATGGCCTTGCGTGTCTGGGCGGGGCATAGCGCACTGCACCCGCGCACCCCGCAAAAATCATCAAAAAAATCCACGCGCTAGTTCAACAAACAAGCCACGGGATAGATTATTGCCTACGAGCGATACAATCAGAAAGAGTCAAAAAGATGCAATGCTAGAATTATCGTATTATATAAGTAATATAATTAATTATATATAATTTATTATATTTATTGTTTTGTATATATAATTCAGTATATATATATATATATATATATATATATATATATATATATATATATATATATATATATATATATATATATATATATAATATGTAAAACCAAAGAATTTGGTTTTTGGTCATCTGAACGCGGGCGGAGCCGCGGGCAATGCTAGTATTAGTATAGATTTAATAAACATTTTTATTATTTCTTTTATTTTCTTATATGCGTAAATGCAGTTCATGGTAGAATCCTCGCCAAACTTTTTGGCTGTTCTGAATTGGCGGGAGCCGCTGCGTAGAAGGAAACGGTAACGGGCGAGGCGCGCGGGAGTGGCGGGTCACACCCGCAGCGCCCGAGAGCTCGTCCAGTGTAGTGTGCGTGACACGTCTGTACATGCACACAAAACACTCGAGTACTTAAAAAATTTCTAACTCCTATGTTATTTTTGTTATAATATTTATTTTATTACTTTTTGTCGTATTTAACTTTTGTTATTTATGTCTTACAAGTAACCTCGAAAAGGATTTCAATTTAATATTTAAAATGTGTGATGATTAAATGTATTTTATTATTATTTGTATGTGTATGTATTTATAATTTATTTTTTAAATTTATTTATTATTTAAAAATAAATATTATAATTATATTTATTAGAACTAAATAAAACAAATCACTAAATATTATGAAAAAGTGAAAAATAACAATATTATGTTACTTTATCATATATATGTATTTATAAATGTGTATTATCCACTCGAATGTGCGAGGTCACGGTAATGTTACAATATTCTATCTTCATACAAACGGTCGGAAATCGAGGTATACCTACACGGCTCGAGTTTGGTATACAACCGTGCGTCGTATAATTGGATACGATAATTGTATAAGGTGGTTGTTATGTTATGTAAATTTTATAATTTGATACAAAAATAAACATTTTATTCGTCTCGTAAATTCGCTAATGTTAAACAAAAAAGTATCGAGACATCGTATGTTTTAAAAATAAAAATAATTAACAAAAAATAAAGTATTTTTAATTAAAATAAAGTATTTTTAATTTTTGAATAAATATAAAAAATAAAATAAAAGTAAAACTTTGTATGCGACCGAGATTCGAACCTGGGCCCCTGAGATTGATGATCTTGCACCTTGGCCGCTTGAACACGATGCTTATATCCGAGCGTGCGAAATTATCGAATATAATATTTTGCGTGGAATAATGCAAAAGAAATAATAATAATAATAAAACTTTATTTATTCTATACATGCTTATCTATAATTTTAAATTATGATTACTCTTAATTAATAATTTTTAACATTGTATTTTAACAGATCATATTTATAACTTATTTGATTATATTTAATTTAACTTCAATTTTTGGTTAGTGACTATTTATTAACTTATCATTTTTTAAACTAATAATTTTGTAATCTGGAATTAAATTATTTTAATTTTAAATTACTTTTATTTCAAAAAAAAAAGTATTTTTAACTAAACTTTTTATCCGAATGCGGATTTTGTATACTATTAAATTTAACAATAAAGCTTTACGTACCTCTTAGTTGAGGCGCAAATATTTTTCAATCTCAAATTTATAAGGGTGGTATGTGACCCTTATAAATTTGAGATTGTAGGTGACTTATACTATAATATATTTAATTTATCATATTTATATATTAAACTTTCCATTCAATATATTACAATATTTATATTTTATTAAATATTTAATTTACGTATTTATATCATCTACGCACTTGCATACACACGTACACATAATTATTTATATTTATTAATTATTCATATATATTAAATCCACAAGCACAGCCGCGCGAAACCCGTAGTATGCGGAAGATCGGAATTTGTTTTACTCCTACCGGCCACTTGTAACTTTTTACTAACAAACAGTCTATGCTTTACCGTTCGATGCCAATTGCTTGTTACTTTGTTTAATATAATTTAATCATTTTCGTAAGATATTGTATGTGGACTTTTTATGTTTGTAATGAAACTCTTTGTGTCATTGTGTATTTCCCTAAACTTTCCTTCTGTACTGTTTTTAAGTGTGTGTTGAATTTTTCATTATAATTTTATTAGTGACGTAATCTTTTATTTGTGCTTTCTTGTCACTCAACAACCACCGAAGAGATTTTTAAATTAAATCTACTAATAATATTTTTTAAATAAAAAATATAATATTTGAAATCACAAAACTGGAAATAAACTGAAGTAGGCAGATGAAATTAAACTAATGACATTATCCCGCGGTAAAAAGTATCCTATATGTTTACCCGGATAACCAGCTATCATCATACCAAATTTCATCAAAATCTATCCAGCGGTTTTCCCGTGATGCGGCAACAGACAGACAGACAGACAGACAGACAGACAAAAATTCTAAAAACTGTAGATTCGGCCTCTGTATCGAAAATAATGTTTATTTCAATAAGATTTTCCAAATAATATTGAATATACAGATTTGGCTTAGTTACAATTTTATTATATGTATAGATAAAAATAACAATAACTATACCTTCATAGAACTTAATTTTTACATTAAACTAGTTAAAATATTCTACAGCGTCCAAGCGCGTACTTTACTACACATTTATCTGTCTGCGAGCTTTTATTCTCTGCACGCACACATACAAAAATACTTGTGTACATAAACAATACATGCATAAATTCATCGTAAAAAAACAGGAGACAAAAAGTGACACAGCCCTCCCGTCCGAGCGCCAGCGCGCGACTGCCGCGCGCGCCCGCGCAGAGCACCTCTATAGCTTCTGGGCTTGTAAATAGCATTTTCGACTTTTAAAATAGGAAAATAGTAATTGATTTACAATTTTTTCTGATGGGCATAAAGTAAAATAGATATATTATTTTTTAGTATTTAAATAATTCCAAAATTCTTAGCCATTTAGAAACAGTACGAAAGGCAAGTCAAAAAAATACCATTTCTTTAAAATAAAAAACTAATAGATATTTTCGTCCCACGAAAAAAATTTAACTTGAAAATATTATTTAAGAGTTGATGATTCACATATATTTTTTTCAAGCATTTCGGTCAAGCCATAAACGAGAAGTACGCTTTAGAAAGTAGCTCTTTGCTAGCCCTTGAGGGTACTAATCGCCTTAAGTCTCAATAACTTTTGACTCTTTCGTTCCCTCAAAATAAATTCTATATATGTAAATAATTTAAAATTAATCCAAATGAACTCTCTATTGCCTCCCCTATGCAAAATTCCACCCACTCCTCCGGGGGCTGCGTCCCATATACTAAACTGTAGCCCATAATATGCAATTAAACTTATAATTTATTAATTTTGTTTGACGGTCTTGAAAAAGACCACAAGCAAGAACTGAATTCTGGTGAACGTTTGCCACAAAATAAGTTAAAAGCTTTTATAAAATTTTGGTAGTTTTTAGTAGTTGTTGTTGAGTCAATCAATTGGAAAATTCAAAGTTTAAATAAAAAAAACTTTATTCCACCACCAATTTATTGAAAGGGCGTGTTTCATGTGCTTTGACAATTTTTTATTATAAATAAAAATGGTTTAAAAACTGTACTAGGTATTTCGGTACATTTTATTTGTTTTATAATTGGCCGAAAAGCGTGTTGTTTTAGTTTGACTGACTGAGAACTTGCTGACCACCAGATAAAAGTTGTATTCTCCCAATTTTAATTTTAGCATAACTAAAATTTAATTTGTTATAAAAAAATCTCAGTTTTTCCCAAATTTCCCAATTTTCGGATTAATATTTTTCCCTAAAAAACCTTATTTAGATTAGAACAAACATTTAAAAAAATGCCTCATCAGTCAAGTGACGCACATACAAACGAACAATATTTCTTATTTATTATATGGATACCCTTTTTTCAGAGAGAACTAAATGCGGTGGACTTCAAAGTATCTGCAGACTTGAAATTCGTGCTGCTAATATCAGACGTGAGGCCTGGGTGGAGGCACGCGCGCCTCGCTAGATACCACGTATACGACGTGATCACACGGTAAGTTCTAAAGGACACATGTACAGACACACATACGTATTCATACAAACCTACTACCACATATTATTATTATATGTACATATTTTCAAGCTATAAAGAATATGAAAACAAATGGGCTATTCCACTTTTTACACTCGGTTATAGTTTTTTTTTTTTTTTTTAAATTAAAATTATAGATTTCAAATATTTTCTAACATTGAAATAGCCTGGAGGCAATCATTTCGTCCTAACTTATGTTATTTTTTTTATATATATATATATTTTTAATATAGACTTTTTAATTTAGCAACAGAAGATTTTGTAAAACGAGCTGGAACACTGTATTTTTGTAATGCTATCATTAAGTAAAAATAATGAGAGAAATTTTGAAAAATCATATTTCTTTTACATTATTACGTGTACACAGCTACGCCCGATTTTAGTTTTAAATGATGCCTCTATTTTGATATAACTAACTTAATTAAATGATAACACTCAAATAGCTACACTGTGGTTTACTAAATGTTCTTCTATTCTGTATAATTAAAGATTTCTATCAGCTGCTAGCTCAGCTTTAAACAAAGAGTTCTCATATATACTTATTAGTACGAGTAAATTCGACTGCGCAATTATTTTTGTATACTAATTTTCGCCAGGTGTCTTCTGTTACAAGTTCGTATACCGTACAACTAAAATTTCATCACAAACAGACACACAGATAAATAGATAGAATGTACTCATTTTTATATACAAATTTAATTTGTTTTTTATAGGAATAAAATTCCAATATCGCCGGTAGAAGATGACAGATCGGCCCCCTTACTGCAGTACGCGGAGTGGGCGCCGACCGGCTCCGGCCTGGTCTTTGTGTACGACAACGACATATTCTACAAGCCCAAGGTGTTAAAGACCTTGGTCTGCAGGATCACAAGCAATGGTAAGTTATAACAAGCGGAGAATGATGGGATTTCCATCGGCAATATATGTACATCGATCAAAAAAGTAGATACACAATCAACAACAAAAATGTCCACACCGAATGAGCGCTCATTTAAACCTTTGAGCGCGCTTTTAAATTAATTTTTTTTTTGTGAGAAAAACTTTAAGCATTTCATTTAAAGTTCAATTTACGTAGTTGTATATTTATTTCAACTAGAATAATTACCTAAACACAATTGGTGATAGTTTTAAGAGAATTTTTGAATGGGATTTGCGTATTTCTTTTTTGATCGATGGCAATATAGAAGCAAAAAAAATCAATTCTCTTATTTAGATAGAAAAATTCATCTCCTAAAACTTAAACGTTGGAAAATGCAAATAACAATATGAATAATTCATAACCACTATATACTCCCTTTTTGAAGATTTTTCCAAGATTAAATATAATTTTACAAAATGGCGATCTATCGGCTGATGCATTGTCGGTAAAAATTAAAAATATATTTTCAATTCAAAAAATGCTTATGGATCTACGAATAAATAAGAAGTCTATTTATTCGTATTTATGAATAGAGTAAGAGTAAGACTATTTTTCGGATTTCGGATTGTCATTTTGATTTTTTGTTCCTGGGGTTTCGATTGCTTTGTCATAATTAAAAAATCTGATAAACATTTTAAATAAAACTATCTTTTCGGATTTTTTCGCGAATTTATTTTGATTTTTGGTTCCCGACGTTTCGAATTCCTTTTTTTCATTTGTAAAAGTATATAGTAATAGTGTTGCTTAGTAAGTTTGTTTTTAAATAACAGCAAACTAAATTAAAATTATTATCCTTAATTAATTTTAACTTTTTAAATTACACATAGAACAATTATATGGCTTAAATAATTAATACTATATTTTATATTTTTCTTTATGGTTATAAATATAATAATGGCAACACTAAATATAGATTACTAATTAATATTTTAAAATTGTAATAATTATATAAAAATTAATAGCAAAAATTAAATAAATAATATTCCATATTCAATTATAATTAAAATTATAAAAATGTTTAAAGTTAAAAAATATTGTAATGTAATTGGTGCAACTTTCATTTTGTTAATTGTGGGTAGGCTGTCTGTAACAACTATACCTTCACGACATGTAACACCTCAGTCTCTCCCGTGACCATGGATGCTATAAAGCATTCGAAACGTCGGGAACCAAAAATCAAAATAAATTCGCGAAAAAATCCGAAAAGATAGTTTTATTTAAAATGTCAAGTATTCGCATAAATCTAAGAAAGTATTAAATCTGATAAAGTTATTAAATTTTTTTACATATTTATTTAAAATTCAATCTAACTTTTGAGCAGAATTAACTGCGTGTATAATTTTGAATCTTGCAGGATATTTTTTTTTAAAATGAATTCTACTAACATAACAATCTATAACGTAATAAATACTGCCACTAAAATTAAGATTGTGTTTTATTTCATTTAAAGCTTTGGAATTTATTAATTTACTTTAGAATACCCGCTTACATTACTGAGCTCGTACAATTTACTTTCAATTCAATTGTTTACATGACAGCTATAAGGCAGATCCAATTAATCACTCTTACCTACTGCGCTGAACATGGAATCTAAATTATAAAATTACTAAAATAAAAAACCCAACTCCGTAAAAAGCGGACTAAAAAGATGAGAACAAACATACAATACGTAGCAAGACTTGCAGCTAGTACTAGACATGTACATACATATGGTTTTTAATCCGCCATTTTGGTTTTTAATTATATCTGTACTAGCAGACCCCGCGGCTTCGCTCGTGCTAAAACTACAAAAATAACTCATAAAATGGTAGGTTTCATACAAAATTTCATCCCCTATTTTACCCCCTTGTGGGATAAATTTCAAAAAATGCTGAAACATGTATTTAATTAATTGTACCTATTGAAGAGCATTACTTCAAAAATTCAAGTAATTCTGATCATGAATATTATTTTAGCTAGTATTATAACGTGTTTTGCCGTGAGAAAGAGATAAGTTCGATTCAAATTCGAAGGTCATTTCGACGTGAAAGAAAGACAAACAAACAAACAAACAAACAAACAAACAAACAAACAAACACACAAACAAACAAACAAACGAACCAACGAACGAACGAACGAACGAACGAACGAACGAACGAACGAACGAACGAACGAACGAACGAACGAACGAACGAACGAACGAACGAACGAACGAACGAACGAACGAACGAACAAACAAACAAACAAACAAACAAACAAACAAACAAACAAACAAACAAACAAACAAACATAATATGTAACATATATGCTTTATATGGAATTGTCAATTTGCTAGCTTTTATTCGATACTCATATTGTTACAACAACAAAATATACGTTTTTGATCCCCTTTTCTTTTTGGACGACACGTTTGGCTCAGTTTGTAGTACCCGTACTTCCTATGCCAGCGGTCGCGGATTCGAGCCCCGCTGGGGACATTCATTTGTGCGATGAGCACGAATGTTTGTACTCCAGTCATGGGTGTTTATATTTATAATATGTATGAATTTAAAGTTATATATGTGTAGTGTATCAACTATCTGGCATCCATAGCACAAGCCTCGTAGCTTACTATCGATGGTGTTGTGTGCTGTCCCAACACAGTGTCCCAATACATTTTCTGTTGTAGATTCGCAGGAATCATAATCTTTTATTTAAAAATATACAAAGACAAAATAGTTTAGTACCTTTCACTTCTCTGTTTTAACCAATTTTCTTTCTTTTTTTTTGCTTAGTATCTATTGACGAGCTTTAGCGTGATCGATTAAAAAAAATTGGAAACTTGTATAGAAAATTTAAATAAAAAATTGTATATTAATTATTATAGTCAAATTTCGACCACTGAGCGAACACTAGTATATAAATAATGTATAATATGCATATCTATATCACTTTCAGAATCAAGACAAACCTAATAAAACCTCATATATTCAACCCATCAAGCAGTTCAGTATACATAATATAGTATAGAGCATACCAACGAAATAGACATACACGTTTCCAACACATTACCCTCCTTCTAAAGCAGTTGGTTAAAAGCGTCATAAATCTGAATACGTCTTAAAGTTAATGCTGTTCGAGCTTTCATTTAATTTATTAACAGGTGCGGAAACAAATGTCAAAGCTATTCAGATAAATGAAAAACGATTTAATACTTTATTTGATGGAATTGCGGAAATCTGAGGAAATTCAGCGCTTTTAAATGGTTATTAAAACTCAATGGCACAGTTGTAGTATAAACGAGTGACAGGATCGCAGGTTCTATTCCAGGATAATAATATTGCTAAGTTGTTGATGTTGTTTAACCTATTCGTTTAATAGATGGCGTTATTAGTATTCTGAATCGTGCAGACATTACGTTCTGATAAGTGATGTGATGTTCTCCTGACCGATTCCGGCCACGGCGGCCAATCTCATTGAGACTAGCCAACTGCGCAGGAGATATTATAGTGCACAAGTATACGCGCAGGCACAAGTGCACTCTCTATTCCTGTCACTCTCATACTCCGGTGGGACGACTGCTCGACACGACCAGTGAGAGTTAAGGCGCAGGACTGACGGCTTCACGTGCTCTCCGAGGCACGGGGGTGAAACACCGCCAACTTCCCAACTCCGGGCTGTTACTGAGGTTTACTATACAGAAAGACTAAATAACTAAACTTGGCCCGACCCGGGACTCGAACCCAGGACCTCCAGGTGTGCAGCCGTACATGCTAGTCACTACATATTATAAGATCCGATACTAGCGACAGTAGGTCAGGGGAGGATCGTCAGTTCTGTAGATAGAATACTTGAGGTTTTCGAAGGTTGTTTTTGGTTTCGTTGTCTTTAAAGTCATTTGATTTGTAGTCTAAAGTTAAAGTAAAAGGTTGAATTGTTCAAAACTTAAAACAAACTCGTAATAAGTATTAAAAGATAGATATAATTAATAAGTGATTTTTTTGCCATTTCTATTAGAACTGCTTTTTACTTGTTGTAAAATCTAAACAAATAGCGACCCAGTCCCAAATATCTTTACACAAAAACCGAGATTTGTTTCATTTTTCTCGTAAACTACATATATGTGAGTCATTTATTTTTATAACGATGAACAGCAAAGACAAACGAATAGTGTCCGACCGAAGCTTCGGCTTCGGCCACCTTCGGCGAAACATTCGGCTTCGGCCCAAAACCCGGCCGAAGCCGAAGGTTTCGCCGAAGGTCCGAGCGACCGTCGAGATTGAACGAACTGTTACGAAAGTCATGAGGCGGCGGGGAGTCACTGTCAAAATATCACATTGCATGCATCAAAACAAGTTCGTACGTGTATTTAAACGAGTGTTTTTGAGAGAGAAGGTTAAGTACAAATATGCTTAGTAAAATAGAATATTATATTATTCTTATAATTTGTTGTTTGCAAAACAGTCATTACCTCATTAGTTCTATTGTTATTGTTACATTTATTTTCAAATTTCTAATATTTTCTAAACTGTGCATTTAATTGACCAACATTTAATTATTTACTAAGAAGTTAGTGTTTGTTTATTTTATTTATTAGTCTAGTTTTGGTCTAGTCGAGTAAAACAAAGACTGATTGGTCTAATTGTAATTTATGAATTACATAATAAAGAAATGATTATTTTTTACCAGTAGGTAAATCACAAAATCACAAACTTTTATTTATCTCTAAACCAACTATCTCTATGATATATCATCAACTTCTATATGAGACAGTCAATATAAACCTTCAATATTGAGGTTATTTGAGGTATTGATACAAAATTAATTACTGAGTGCTGAGAGAATATAAACCTTCGGCTTCGGCTTCGGCCGAAGGTTGTGGCGATAGCCGATTAATCGGCTTCGGCTTCGGCTTCGGCCAAAAATAGACCTTCGGTCGGACACTACAAACGAACAAACAATTAAACAAAGTGGTAGGTACTTTCAAACAAAAAAAAACAAAAGACTTCCTCTTTACAATTAGTATAATATTAGTATAGATAAAGATTTATCTTTAAGTAACATCAACGTCCACTTTATTGATGACACGTTTGGCTCGGTTTGTAGTGACCCTACTTGCTGTGCCAACGGCGGCCGCGGGTTCGAGTCCCGTTGGCATTCATTTGTATGATGAGCACGCATGTTTGTACTCCAGTCATGGGTGTTTATATTTATAATATGTATGTATTTAAAGTTATATATGTATAATGTATCAACTATCTGGTATGCATAATACAAGCGTCGTAGCTTACCATGGAAATAGATGCTTAATATGAATGTTTTAATGTATCCACATATTTATTTATTATTATCAGTTGAAAATTATTTATTATGAGAATTACGTAATTTCCCGTAGCTCTGAATTATAAAGCTGAATAATACGCCTTTGATTTCAACATGTTTGAACTCGAATACGACTTAAGTTAGAGCTTTTTCATAAATTTATAACAAAGCACTTAGAACTTTTTTATCACGATACTTAAATTTTCTACAGTTTTACTTAAAACACTTCTCTAAGAAACATTACTGGACCTCTGTTTATACTTTATACGTGACACGATTATAAGTTTAGAATTAGTTAAAACTAAAGAGTTCCCATTTAAAGGAAATAAATCGTAAAGTAGCAAATGTAAGGTTCATTTCACATCATTTACATTCTACTAATTCTAAATACGATTATTTTAATATAACATCATAATGAATCAAAAACAGCGCAAATTATCAACTAATGTAAAACAAAACTGAATATCTTTCTAATTTTTCAAAAACAAAGAAAACAAATTTTGTTATAATAAAATTATAGTAAACTTTTATTTTATTTGGTTAAAAACATTTAAATATATTTATAAAGAAGAGAGTTTTAAATAAAAGTATCTTTTCGAATTTTTTCGCGTTTACGTTTTGATTTTTGGTTCCCGACGTTTCGAATGCTTTACAGCATCATGGTCACGGGAGAGACTTCAGAGGTAGTTTTTACAGACAGCACCCACCTACAAGATTATAAACGATTTTGAAAATACAAATATGGCACCGAAGTACCTTACAATATTTTTTAATTGTAATTTTAAACATGAATAATAAGTAAAAATAGTTTTGTTAAAAATGCCAAATATTTAAAAAAAGTATTACAAGAAATGAGTGACATTAGACAGTTTGCCTATATTTTTTTACGTCACGATTTTAATACATCACTCTCTAAGCCCCCGACTAAACTATTAAGCATATTACATATTAGCTTTAACTTTTCAAACAAACATACTAAACGTGCTTTTTCCCTTTGTGAGAAGTTGACATTCCACACTCACGTCGAAGGCAATCTTGCTGAATCGTATTATATGCTTTCATGTGTTCCTCGACAATACGAACCTTTGAGAAAATTCGTATCGGATTATTCTGTTCAATTCGCAGCAATAAAAGCTGATGGTCCAAATTGTAGGGAAACTTTGAAAGCTCAATATTACAAACTACGTTTTTAAGTGAAGCTTTGCTTGGTGTCGAGTATTGTTTGGAGATTGATATTATAGGTAAGACTAGTAACTCAACCTCGCTCTGCTCGGGTTAGTCCCTAGGTACGTTATATAGGTTAGTATAGATTTCTCAGAGATGAGATATTTGCTTGCAGTAAAAAGTATTCTATAACTTGACCCGGAAACCAGCTATCATCATACCAAATTTCATCAAAATCTGTCTAGTGGTTTTCTCGTGATGCGTTCCCAGACAGACAGACAAATATTCTCAAAACTATAGATTCGGCCTCTGTATAGGTAACTATTTCAATAAGATTTTCCAAAAAATATTAAATTGTACATTCGACTGAGAATTTTATTATATGTACAGATTTTAAACAGACAATGTTAATCTATACATATATAATAAAACTATTACAGAGTACTTTGAATATTTTTTGGAAAATATTTTAATAGCTATTGTTATTGATACAAAAGCCAAATCTTCGAAATCAGAACTGTCGTCTCTGTCTTGTCTTTTTCTTACCGCGTCACGGGAACACCACTGGACGGATATTGATAAAATTTGGTCTGATATACTCGTACATACATATGTACATATGTTTATTAATAATATTTTACATATTTGTTATTTATTACACATGCAAAGCACATGAAAATCCAAATTTAAAAAATATATTTTTTATGAAAAATGACTTTATTACAGGAGTACCAGGAGTAATCTTCAATGGAGTTCCAGATTTCCTCTATGAAACTGAAGTACTGAGACTAGATCGGGCTATTTGGTTTAGTCCAGATGGCCAAAGTTTAATGTATGTGACATACAACGACTCTGCAGTCCAACAGCATAAATACCCATGGTATGGACTAGACCAGCAGGAGCCGCCGGCGTACCCAAGTATCAGGACTTTGAGGTATCCGAAGGTGAGATTCAAAGTTAATAATGAATGCGTAAGCGATCCTGCAACGCCCCATTAAGACGGAGGAAGGTTTTGTTGGGTTTTAGTGGGTAGTACTGGCTTCGCCGGTGAGTCCCACACCTCGTGCCTAAATGCATTTCCCAACGTTAAAAAAAAAGCTGTGTGATATATTATTTAATAAAAGTAAAAAATAAATTAAAATTTCAAAATGCTCTTTTTTCGGTACTGTTACGAGTAGTCACAGTAGTATTATTTTTATCTATACAGATAAATAAAATTGAAGTGTCTGTGGGGTAATTTCAAAATAGCAACTTTTTACTTAATGCATATGAAATTTTATATGGTACCTACTTATAAAAAATACATTTTTTTGTCAACATATAGGTACTTTTTAAAGTATTCTATATGCTGACCCGGATAACCAGCTATCACCATACCAAATTTCATCAAAATCCCTCCAGTGGTTTTTCTGTCATGCGGTAACAGACAGACAGATAGACAAAAATTCTAAAAAGTATAGATTCGGCCTCTGTATTAATAATAATGTCTATTTCAATAAGATTTTCAAAAAAATATTTAATGAACAGATTCGACTCAGAATTTTATTATATGTATAGATAATGCTTTGGGTTCGACATTGTCAAACTGACAGCACGTCAAAAATATTAGTATTCAACTTGATTATCCACCGTGATGTGTCGTCTCCCGCTTACGTACTCCGCGACGCGACCACTCGATAGCGCGATTCAGAAACATTCAACGCCATCTGTGCTCCATTACTTGCGTTACATATATGTCAGCAGAAACCTAGCACACTTTTTTAAGGTAGCGGGTTCAAGTCCCAATAAGAACACTGTCTGACATTTTCAGTTGTAAATCTTATATTTAATCTTACATGATGTTAAAAAATATCATGAGGAATGTATGAAAACCTAATAGAGTCGAGCTAGAATTTGAAAGTAATGTTGAAGTCCAAACATGAGGGTGTTCTCATTTTTTTTATATGTATGTATTAATTATATTTTTATTATTTATTTGTATTGTATTCAGCCCTTTTTAACGTCCCACAGCTGGGCACGGGCCTCCCTTCAATACGAGGGGTATCAGGCCATAGTCCACCACGCTGTCCAAGTGCGGGTTGGCGGACTTCACATGTCTTTTGAAAACTTGCTAGGTTCTCTCAGATATGCAGTTTGAGTGCCTCTACCATAATATAAGTTTTATTTAGGGCCTTTATATAGGGCCGCGCGTCTAGGGCAGCCGATCAAAATATTTAAAAAATATTTCCATAAGTTAGAAATACTTGAAACCGTCAGATTTATTAAATGCCTGATTAAGCTAGTATACAATAATAGAAAGTTCCATCCACATATACTTTTATATTAACTACTATCGACTTAGCCTCGTAAGCGGATTTTGTTCAAAATTTCATAGGTTTCAATTTTTTGTGCGGAACCCTGATTCTTTTTCTAAAATAAAAGCCATCTAAGTTATTTCTCATAATATTAGCTATCTACTAGTAAAAGTGCCGTCAAAATCAGTCCAGCCGTTTCGGAGATCAACCGGAACTGTCTGTTTGACAGAGAGACAAAAGAATGTAGTTAAATTAGTTGTAATTCCATGTCGGATTTCTTTCATCTCTTGCATTCCAAGCATAAAGTCGTATCTTGTTTTCCAGGTGAATACTAACAATCCAGTGGTCACAGTGTACGTGGTCAGCATTAAGACACCCAAGTTTCTATTCCCGCATGCGATACAGTTTAATACACCAGTAGACAGCAGTAAGTAAATCTCCTAAGATATATTATAACACGACAAATATGGTTCTCAATCATAACTATTTGACTCAGTGGAAATTTGACATAATAATAATAATTTGCTATAATAATTATATAGTCACAACCGCAAAACCGAAGGTTCCAGGTTCGAGTCCTGGGTCGGACCAAGTTTAGTTATTGAGTTTATTAAAAAATCCTCATTAACAGCCCAGAGTTGATAAATTGGCAGTATTTCACGTCTGTACCTCGAAGAACACATAAAATCTGTTTAAATTTTTTTTTCCCTGATCTCTCCTTAGTCACGTCGATTGTCATCACATGGCAGTATGAGATTGAAAGAAATAGAGAGCGAGAGAGAAAGATTGAAAGGAAGAGAGTAAAAAGTATATTATATATATCGTGAATTATATTTCAGGTTGGTACGTCCGTTGGTCCAGCTGGATCTCAGAGCGGCAGATAGCGGTTCTACTCCTTAACCGACCACAAAATGTATCCATCATCAGTATCTGTAACGCTGTGCAATATAATTGCCAAGATGTAAGTACATTAATATCAGAAGCAAACACAAACTTATAGCCCTTGACTCGGTTGCAGAGTCAGTCATTCTTTTTATAGAAGATATTATACGTTTTTACCACAGGATCCCAAAAATCTTTCAAAAAGCTTCTATTGATAGATTAAAAAAACTTTGTGGTCTAAATTAATAGATTTTTTTATCATCCAACTATACTATAATATATATTATTAATAATTTATTCATTTAAAGAAATTTAAAAAATCAAACAGCTTGTGACAAAGAATACTTGTAAGTATATTTCTGAAAATATGATATAATATTTATTTAGACCATTGTTTTTTTAAATAAAACCTTAAACACACTAAATAGTGTTAAAACTAATTTTAAAATTTTCTCGCAATATTTAAAATACATGACCATGATTGCCAAAAACTCAAGGTACACAAATAACGTATCAACAAGGTCCTCAAAGAGAAGCGCACAACTCGAAATTATGTGCTTTTTTTCAAATATCTTTTGTTCATTGCTTTGGTTTGACTTCATATCACAAATCGACGGCACTTTTTGAAGAGATATTTGTAATACTTATATATTTAATCATTTATTTCAGGCAATATTTACAAAAAGATCTTAAATATGTAAACAGAGGCCCATAGCATAATATATATCTTAAAACTAACATATATATTAATAATAAAAACTTAAACTATTGAACACGTAGTGCAGACGTGTGAGCTGTGTCTGCGGGCAAACGACCTCGGAACTTCCGAAATACGAAACGTACGAAACGTATTGATATGTGTAACTAAGTTTTTATGTATCTATATTTGTTGGATTTTTTACTTCAATAAACAGATATAATTAGCTTTCTTTCTTTTCAAGTTTGTTTCACAAATAATGTTATTGTCTGCTCTTCAACCTACTTGCTGAAAGCTTTTTATTAAGATTCCATTTAGGAATTTTAAAACTGGCTTGTTAACAAAGAAAATTCTTTCTAGAATAGAAAAAACTTCTGTGAAAGTTGAAAATAAATCTTTAAATGTAATAGGATCGACAACCAAGACTTAGTTAGAGTTGCCATTTTAAAGTATGAAAAAATAGAAGTTCGTTTTCATTTACAAGTAAGACACAAGAACAAGACAATATTACTAAATCTATACTTAAATATCTACATGATAAAAATGTTCGTTAGAAAACGCATCACACAAGAACTACTGGATCGATTTAGATGATATTTTTTCACAATATTCAGATAATTTGAAAAGGTTTTTTATATAAAATGACAAAGTTGCGAAAATTGAAAAATTCGAAAATACTAAAAGTTTCTTTTGCTATAGTATTAATTTGTGTTAACTCAAAGATCAGAATCATTTTTCACATTTTGCTTAAATTAGAACATAACTAGGTATATCTGGTCAGATAGTCTAAAATAATATGTATACCTGAAATTATTGTGCAAAAACCTGTATTGTACAGGTTTATACACAATTTTAAATAACTTCCATTTTTATTACGAAAAATGTTATAACTTACAGATCTACCGGGACGAATCAGACGGCAGTCGATGGTCAGGTCTGGGTTCTGATCCTGTAGAGGACGACTGCGGATGGTGCGGAGGAGGGGCCCTCGTGGGGGGTCGCAGTGGTGTCTTCACCACTGCACCCATCACAGACCAGGGTGGTATTTGGAGACATGCTGTTCATCTCACTCAGGATACGAGAACTACCATTACACAAGGGAACTTCGAAATAACTCAGCTAGTTGGGTGGGATGAGAGAAGACGGCTTTTGTAAGTTAAAAATACAATTATGTTTTATTCTATTATATTCTATATTAGCTATTATAATCTTAAATCTATGTTACAGATACGTAATAGGGACGGCTCCGGAGAAAGCGGGGGAGAGACATGTGTACCGCGTAGCCGTTCCTGTGGATGGGTGGCCGCCGCCGCCCTCGTGCCTCACCTGCCCCGGCTTCATACCTGACACTACCATTGAGCCTAGCACTGAGGAACCGGTTAGTTGAAACACCTTTTTAAATGTAAATAAAATAAAAATTAACTTCATTCAATTAGACTTATACAAGCCCTTTTCGCTCGTTGATTTAATTTGGCGAAAATCAGTGTTGCCAATTTGTGAGGAAGCTACCCCAGACTAGAAAGGTAATCTGCTAAAGAGAGCTGGCGAGATACTCAACAGTTTCTCTTCCAACATTATAACTAGACTGCATATGAGTCAATATATTTTAATTCGATCATCCACAAAAAACCGTTGAACAGAATAATATGCATTAATACTAATATATTTTTTATTTTAGCTTTAAATGTAATATTTTCTTAGATTTACGCGAATGTTTGACATTATTAAATAAAACTATCTTTTCGGATTATTTCGCGGATTTATTTTGATTTTTGGTTCCCGACGTTTCGAATGCTTTACAGCATCCATGGTCACGGGAGAGACTGAGGTGTTACATGTCTTGAATGTATAGTTGTTACAGACAGCCTACCCACAATTAACAAAATGAAAGTTGCACCAATTACATTACAATATTTTTTAACTTTAAACATTTTTATAATTTTATAATTTTAATTATAATTGAATATGGAAAATTATTTATTTAATTTTTGCTATTATTTTTATAATTATTACAATTTTAAAAATATTAATTAGTAATCTATATTTAGTGTTGCCATTATTATATTTATAACCATAAAGAAAAATATAAAATATAGTATTAATTATTTAAGCCATATAATTTAAAAAGTTAAAATTAATTAAAGATAATAATTTTAATTTAGTTTGCTATTATTTAAAAACAAATTACTAAGCAACACTATTAATATATACTTTTACAAATGAAAAATGAAAAATATTAATCAGATAAGCTGTCATTTTGATCTACACAGTATGAACTTACTACATCTGCCTGTCTGTTATGGTTTATATTTATTATTAGATTTTATTATATTAATAACAGGATCCATGACGATGGTAGTACCCAGCCATCTTCCTATTGAAATTTGGATGTTTTTTAATTTCAATGGCTTCTCGAATCATTCTAGGGCGATATCGGTTTTCTTTCGCCAGGATTTGAGGTCTATCGAAACGAAATATAATGGCTTGGGCGGTCCTGGCTATGTTTGCAGACAGCAGATGTTGTATTGCGGACGGTGCTTCACATCAGCTATGTGTTCTTTTGACCCGGGTTCTAATGGATCGCTTTGTTTGTCCAATGTAAGAGAGCCCACAATCACAATCAAGCTTGTAAACTCCTGCATCTTGTAGAGGGATGTGGCACTTGACAGGTGGTAAGAACTGACTAATTTTCCTTGGCGGCTTGAAGTAAGTTTTAATTGAAGCTCGCTTTAGAATGTAGCCAATCTTGTCAGTGACTCCTTTCATATATGGCAAGACTGCAGGGACGCGCTCGACTGTGGCTGGTTTCACTCGGTCCCTGTGACGCAGGCGCGGCACTTGCAGCTTGTTGTCACGCAGAACTTGCTTGACATGTTGCAGTTCTCCGGCCAGGTGTTGCTCGTCACCCCCCCAACGTGCGTTCACCTTGTCGTGGTGGGGGGGCTCAGTAGTGTACTCGCGAAGCCAAGAAACGCACAGGGAGGTGGCCCGCTTCGGTGGGCGGTGGAAGGCGGCCTTCTTCGGAGGGCGGTGTACCATGCGGGTTGCTCCTGGTACTTCTCTGATAGCAGAGTGGACCGTGGAGCAACCACATGGTTGTTGTGGTCTGCTTCGGCAGACCTGCCGTCGGGGCGTCGTAGTTGAATGCGTAAGCGATCCTGCGACGCCCCATTAAGACGGGGGAAGGCTTTGTTGGGTTTTAGTGGGTAGTACTGGCTTCGCCGGTGAGTACCACACTTCGTGCGTAAATGCATTTCCCAACGTTAAAAAAAAAAAAAAACAAAAAAAAGGTGTTGCTCGTCACAGATCCCGCGCGCTCTCTGAAACAAAGATTTTCCCACGGTAGCTAACTGTGAAGGATGGTGGTGAGATTCACCGTTCAGGTACCTATCAGTATGGGTCTTCTTTCTATACACAGTATGACTCAAGGTGTTATCTGGGTTTCGTTTAACTAATACATCTAGGAAAGCTAAGGTATTGTCTGATTCTAATTCCATTGTAAATTGTATTTTAGGATTTATAGAATTAAGGTGTTCTAAGAATACAGTTATTTTATCAGATGGTAATATTGTGAAAGTGTCATCTACATACCGCTTGTAGAAACGAGGGGTCACGGGTGATGTGTTCAGAGCAGTCTCCTCGAAGTCCTCCATGAAGATGTCGGCTACGACGGGGGAGACTGGCGAACCCATGGCCACTCCATCCACTTGCCTATAGAATTCACCATTCCACAGTAGATAGCCAGATGTTAGGCAGTGTTTTAAAAGTTCAATGTATTCTATTGACATGTTGTGTCTGTGATAGGTACCTGAACGGTGAATCTCACCACCATCCTTCACAGTTAGCTACCGTGGGAAAATCTTTGTTTCAGAGAGCGCGCGGGATCTGTGACGAGCAGCACCTGGCCGGAGAACTGCAACATGTCAAGCAAGTTCTGCGTGACAACAAGCTGCAAGTGCCGCGCCTGCGTCACAGGGACCGAGTGAAACCAGCCACAGTCGAGCGCGTCCCTGCAGTCTTGCCATATATGAAAGGAGTCACTGACAAGATTGGCTACATTCTAAAGCGAGCTTCAATTAAAACTTACTTCAAGCCGCCAAGGAAAATTAGTCAGTTCTTACCACCTGTCAAGTGCCACATCCCTCTACAAGATGCAGGAGTTTACAAGCTTGATTGTGATTGTGGGCTCTCTTACATTGGACAAACAAAGCGATCCATTAGAACCCGGGTCAAAGAACACATAGCTGATGTGAAGCACCGTCGCAATACAACATCTGCTGTCTGCAAACATAGCCAGGACCGCCCAAGCCATTATATTCGTTTCGATAGACCTCAAATCCTGGCGAAAGAAAACCGATATCGCCCTAGAATGATTCGAGAAGCCATTGAAATTAAAAAACATCCAAATTTCAATAGGGAAGATGGCTGGGTACTACCATCGTCATGGGATCCTGTTATTAATATAATAAAATCAAATAATAATTATAAACATAACAGACAGGCAGATGTAGTAAGTTCATACTGTGTAGATCAAAATGACAGCTTATCTGATTAATATTTTTCATTTTTCATTGGTAAAAGTATATATTAATAGTGTTGCTTAGTAATTTGTTTTTAAATAGTAGCAAACTAAATTAAAATTATTATCCTTAATTAATTTTAACTTTTTTAAATTATATGGCTTAAATAATGAATACTATATTTTTATATTTTTCTTTATGGTTATAAATATAATAATGGCAACACTAAATATAGATTACTAATTAATATTTTTAAAATTGTAATAATTATAAAAATAATAGAAAAAAAAATTAAATAAATAATTTTCCATATTCAATTATAATTAAAATTATAAAATTATAAAAATGTTTAAAGTTAAAAAATATTGTAATGTAATTGGTGCAACTTTCATTTTGTTAATTGTGGGTAGGCTGTCTGTAACAACTATACATTCAAGACATGTAACACCTCAGTCTCTCCCGTGACCATGGATGCTGTAAAGCATTCGAAACGTCGGGAACCAAAAATCAAAATAAATCCGCGAAATAATCCGAAAAGATAGTTTTATTTAGCTTTAAATGGTTGACAATGTGAAACAGTTTGTGGAAATCATCAAAATGTCTTTCTTTTCAGGAATATGACAACACGACTTCGTCTCTACCATCGTGGCCGACGTCCACCGTCCTGCCGCACGTCGCGGACGAGAACGACTCCCTCCCCACCGCGTGTCTCTACAATAGAGTCATATTTAGCAAGAACTTCTCGTATTATGTACAGGTAATTTAAAATGTACACTTTCAGGATTATCTCGCAATTAAATATGATGTAAAAATATTTATTTACTTAAAAATATTGAAAAATTATATTCCTTAAGAATGGTCTATGTATTAGAATTCGTCAGTATAATATTGAAAATATAATAAATCTTATAGTAAAAGTTACTAACATTTAAATAAATAAGCAAAGTCGACAAACTGCACTTGGCCAGTATTGGAGACTGAGCGTGATGTGCGAATCATTTCCAACATGATTACCACTCGTCTTACGGTGAAGGAAAACATCGTGAGGAAACCTGCATGTCTTAGAGAACTTAGCTTTGCTTGGCTGGATCTCCCTCCCATTAAAGGGAGGCCCTTGCCCAGCTATGGGATGTAAAAAAGGTTAAATACAATAACTGTACGCCCCCAGGAGTGTTTGGGTCCGAGCCCGCCGGCCACGTTCCTGTGCACGGCGCGCGGCGCGCGGCGCGCCGTGCTGTGGGACGGCGCGCCGCTGCGGCAGAAGTTCGCCGCGCTCGCCGCGCCGCAGTCCAAGGTGTTTAGAGTTGAGGTAAGGACATATTTGGATGGTTTTGTTTATATTCGTAACCGTTTTCATTTTTTCTAGCTGACCCGTCAGACCTTGTTCCTTCAAATTAAGTTAAATTAATTGTGTAGCAGGCCCGAATAAAAAAAATGTGTTTCCAATTTTTGCCTTTATAAAAACCTTCCTCGAACGTAAGCGAATATTTGAATTAAAATAATAGCCGAATTAGTCAAGTTCTTTTCGAGTTTTACGCATAGCAATAATTTAGCGATTCATTTTTATTTATATAGATCCCCATTCTTAGAACTGAATCACTTGGGTCTTATCACATCTTATCTAGATACGTTAACTATAATATTCTTATGTAGTTTTACATACTTATATTTATTATATATTTGCATAGCCCATAGACCATAGTTTTGGCTAAATCTGAAGTAGGATTTGCAAGATATATATTACATATTTCAATTTATTACAACTATTACAACTGTTTAGTACACAAAAAAGCTGCAAAAACAATATATTACATACATAATAACTTGGAACTTTATTCCAAGTAGTTCAAGGACCTATAAGAATATAAGGAGAGAAACCACTGCAAATGTAAAACAGCAAATTATTTCTAATTACAAACTTATCTTTAATTTTATGTAAAGAATAGCGTAAAATAAATGTAAACAAAAATAACATGTTCTTTAATATATTTTTTTAGGTGCAAGCTCACAGAGAAGCGCGCGTGCGACTGCTGCTGCCTCCCGGCTTGCGCGAGACTGACGACCTGCCGTTACCATTAGTCTTACACGTGTAAGTTATTTCAAATAAAACTATCTTTTCGGATATTTTCGAAGATTTATTATGATTTTTGGTTCCCTACATTTCGAATGCTTTACAGCAATCATGGTCACGGGTTGGATCGTCATTCGTCAGACGATATCGCTAACAATAAAGCACCTTAGCAAAATAACAGAGTGCAACGTTGCGTATTGCCATTAAGTTAGCTCAATCTCAATATAACTAAAAGCTATCTAATCTAGCCCAAAAGGAAAAGCATAGTAAAAATCTTCATTTCTCTTGTTAATGGCTTCAAAGCATGCCAGTTGAGCACAGATTTATATCACAAATAATAATCAGGTAAAAATTATGCCTCTATCAATAGGTCGGCAGAGCCAGGAGGCCAGCTGGTCACGGAGAGATGGAGACCAGACTGGGGGTGGTATCTCGCCACCGCACGGAACTTTATCGTGGCGGAGATAGACGCGAGAGGATCTGGAGGACAAGTTAGTTTGTTTTATATTATGTTTATTTAGCTGCAGTTACATATTGCATGATTTTACATTTTTTGGAAAATTAAATACAAATTCAAAATTAAATCTTAGACGTTTAGTAGTAATAGTAATATTATGATAATACTGAAATGTATAAATTTTTATAATAACAAGTTTTGTTTCACCTTTTTTTTAACGTTGGGAAATGCATTTACGCACGAGGTGTGGGACTCACCGGCAAAGCCAGTACTACCCACTAAAACCCAACAAAGCCTTCCCCCGTCTTAATGGGGCGTCGCAGCAAAAAAAAAAGGTTTTTTTCACGTGCCGAAATGTTGAGGAAAGTGAAGTTATAAATGAATCAACTAAAACAGTAGTAAATCTATAACCACTAATGGAGATGTCCCAGGAGACAAGGAAAAATGACCCAATTCAATGCTTCACACACAACCATCGATCAAAGAAGTACTAGATACACAATCCCATGCAAAAGTTCTCTTAAAACTGTCACCAATTTTTGTTAAGGTAATTATTCTAGTTGAAATAAATATACAACAATGTAAATTGAACCTTTAATGCAATGTTTAAAGTTATTTTCACAAAAATCTATCGAATGCTTGGTATGAAATTGGTTGGATACTCTTAGTATAAAGAGTTGGTAAAGAGTTTCAAAAATATTAGACGCTTATTATTCTGTAAAATAGTCTATTACGCTCGATATTGGAATTTCGTTCATCAATCTGGAACCCACAATATAAGGTATATATAAATTCTATAGAAAAAATACAACTAAAATTTATAAAATATACTCAATATAAATTTTATAGTCATGATCGATGTCCACCTAATATTAGACCTTTAGAGATGCGACGCACGCTTAGAGATCAAATTTTTCTTTTCAAACTCTTAAATAATTTCATTGATATTCATTTCATTCTTTATAAGCTGTTTGAATTTTATGGTTCCAAAATTTAATAAGCGCAACCGCGATATTTTTGGACCTGCCATGTACTAGAACGAAATATGCTCAAAATATCTTTACACTTCGCTCATGTAATGAGTATAATAAAAAAATTTACAAGTAGGTATAGACATATTTTCGAATTCACTTACCTATAGGTTTCAAAAATAGTATTAATAACTTATTGTTTAATTGATGATTTTGTGTTTTATGTATTTTATGTTTTTCCTCATTTTTATAATTAATGTTATTCAGTGTTTCTTTTTGTAAATTTTTAGTTTAGTGTTTAACTTTATATTTATTTTTTATTTTATTTTCATTGTGGTCTGCTTCTTATTTGCATTTTTAATATGTGGAAACTTCATTGATTTATATGTTATCCTATTATTATTTATGTAATATTATACTGTTTGTTTCCCTAAAATAAATAAATAAAATAAAAATAAAATAAATCAAAATATATTAAAAGCGCGCTCAAAAGTTCAAATGAGCGCTCACTCAGTGAGGACATTTTTTGTCGCTGATTGTGTATCTAGTACTTTTTTGATCGATGCATACAACAACAACAACATTTATGAATAAAAATAGTTTTTCCATCTAGATTTCATGTATATCGCTTTCGCTTACTATCAAAACCTCGTGGACTCTATCACTTCACGGGGTAAAAATTCGAATTAAATATGGAACTTGGCCAGCGTGGTGGACTATGGCCTGATCCCACTCGCATTGAAGGGAGGCCAACCCCCAGCAGTGAGACTTTAAAAAGGAATGGCTATATACATGTACATGCAAATAACTAAAAATTTCTTACATCTCTTTTGTTTCTAGGGAGAAGAGCTCCGAACAGAAATATACCAACGCCTGCTGTCAGTGGATGTTGAGGACCAGATAGCTGTACTTTCGTAAGTTTTTATCAGATTTTTTTATATAGGGATACAATTTGAAAATCTCTTGGTGATCATCTCTCTACATATATTGCTTATAAGCTTATTATGTAAACAATGATTTGTCCCAGTGCATATTTAATTAGGATAAAAATGGTTAATCAGAAGATTTAACTATGAAAAATCACTATTGTAATACTATTCTGACTAAAAAACTAAACTATATTGTCTTCACAGTTATTTACGAGATAATCTAAAAATGGTGGATGGGAGTCGTATCGGCGCGTGGGGTCACGGGTTCGGGGCCGGGGCGGCGCTCGCGCTGGCCGCGGGCGACGCCAGGAACCTAACAAGATGTCTAGCGCTCTTGGCACCTCTTGCTGATCTGCGACATCACAGTAAGTTAAAACTTACTTCGTTGATTTTAAGGCATAATATGTACAATTGTACAATGTTCACAGTTCGTTTTAGGACTGAGATTTATTCTGATTCTGCCTCGTAAGTCTAGTGGCAAGCATTTACGGCTGCAGATCTGGAGGTCCTGGGTTGTAATCTTGGGTTAGGATAAGTTCAATTATTGAATTTTTCGTTTAAGAAAACCTGTTGTGCTGTGAGACCTTGCTTTTAACCAAAATTAACAATTCTAGGCTTCGATCGGTAATACTACTGTTGATCGAAGATTCTAGGTCAACCGGAAGTACCCTATAGGTTTTGCGTCGAAAACCTATATGGTACTTTCCGTTGACCCAGAATCATGAAATTTCGCAAAAAGCAAGGTCTTACAGCACAAATAAAGGAAAAATTCCAAAAAATAAAAAAGTTAAAATAAAATTATAGTACTTACAAGATTTCGTGAAAATCTAAATTTGCCCATATCTTTTTATCGTGTTGACGACAGACAGACAAGAGAGTGATCTTATAAGGGTTCCTTTTTTACCTTCTAAGGTACGGAACCCTAAAAAAGAAACAAGATTCACTCTTCATAACTCACCATCCCCCAGATTCGTACTGGACGGAGCGCCACTCCGGGTACGCGGGCGCGCCGGGCGCGGCGTCGCTGGCGCTGTGGCGGCGCGCCGGCAACCTGCCGCCGCGCCGCCTGCTGCTGGCGCACGCCACCGCCGACCTGCGCGCGCCGCCGCCGCACGCGCTCGCGCTCGCGCGCGCGCTCGTCCGGGCGCAGGCCTTGTACACGCACCAGGTCAGTTACGGGACGGGATTGCTCCTGGTACTGGACAGCAGAGTGGCCCTGCCATAGGGGCGTCGTGGTTGAAATCTTAAGCGACTTTTTTTTCCTGAATGTATAGTGCTGTTAGCCCTATTGACCTCGACGGCGTCACCGGGCTCTTGTGGTGGACAAAAGTTTCTACCTAGAAATTAGTTCCGTAAGGGCACCTTCTGCGATGTTCGGACCACGGCTTATGAAACTATCGGTTGAAATTCGTAAGCGTCCCACGACGCCTTATTAAAACGGGGGAAGTTCTGGTGGGTTTTAGTGGGTAGTAGTGGCTTTTCTAGCTAATTCTAGATAGTGTAATCTAATCTAGATTT
Source organism: Brenthis hecate (assembly GCA_951806755.1). Classification (NCBI taxonomy): domain Eukaryota; kingdom Metazoa; phylum Arthropoda; class Insecta; order Lepidoptera; family Nymphalidae; genus Brenthis; species Brenthis hecate. The sequence goes on from OX638261.1 coordinate 668,538, forward strand.
AACATTTAACGATTTCTATACGTCAGTTCTGCTAGGGCCGTATGTTAAAGCTACCCAATAGTTAAAATCCACTTTTCAGGCAAAACTACTACATAGATTTTATTAAATGGAAGCAATATAGGGTATTTTTTTTTTCGAAAAATCTAAGAGACTTCTCGAGGAAAGAAAAAATAAAAAAAAATTGACAAAATAACAATTAGTTTGATTAATTAGGTGAGCCCAAAAATGCGTAAGCCCAGAGCCCCAAAATTCCCTAAACTGCCGTGATGCTTTTAATTTATGTATTTTACCCATAATTCCAGGTGTACCCAGACGAGGGTCACAACTTCGAGCGCTCTAACCTCCATGTGCACAAAACTATGGAGCAGTTCTTCGACGAATGCTTCGGTCCCGTGGAGTTGGCCGACTGGGACGCGGGAGGGGTCGGGGGATTATTCCCCTTTCGCGACTAATGAATTTTGAACCAAAATATGTTCATCGATACATTTTATTTAATCGATCCTAATTTAGAGGATAAAATAATTTTAGAATCCGCGTGGATTCACCCTGGCTGTGTACACATAAATGATAATTTTTAGAAAAATCACTATAGCTATTTACCATTGAAAAGGACTTAAACCTTCATTTTGACGTTAGATGGCGCTACTAATGAAAATGCTTTAAATAGCTTTCGGTCTAGAAAATCTTTACGTTTTTTCTCTACACAGTACACTATATAAAGACCAAATCAATAAATAATTTGTTCTGATACTAAATATCTTGTCAAATACCAAAAATGGTATAACAATTAACATCGCTAGCGCCATCTAAGTGCGTTTTAAGCTTCAACTCCAAACCACAATAATTAATTTCATTTTGATGTAGAATGCATGTGTAAATGTAATTTACATAAATGTTATACATATTCGACGTATACATGAAGGAGAATAATCGATACTCCACAATCGACAGTATCGACATGTATATGTATTGGGTTTTTGAGAAAGATAGTCAAAAATTGAGAATTTTTTAAATGGCGAAGTATCGAGGGTAGATGTATGGAGGAGTCTTATATGGGAGACAAGTTGAAAAAATGACCACTTGTATGCTGAAAATAGACAGAGCTGGCGTACGAAAAACTATAATATGAATTTATTTTTATTTATGTTTTTATTTTTTTACCATTTATTTCAGGCAATATTTACAAAAAGATCTTAAATATGCAAGCATAAGCCCATAACATATATATCTTAAAAACTAACATATAACATAATAAAAAAAAATATTTAACACGTAGTTTACCTTTAGGCATTTAGCTATTGTAGACGAAGTAAAGTGTGCCGCGTTCAATAATTTAAATTTTTTCATGAATAAAGTAGATAATGAAATACCAGTACACAAAACCTCAACTATTTATGTAGTCTAAAATAATTAAGTAAATATAACCATCCTTGTTTATTGCTTTATATCTAATTACTTTTGGAATTTTCTTTAAAATTTATCCTACGCTACCGCAGCGCCGCCCTTATTGGACGCGTTTTGACGGACACTTTTTTATACAAAGTGACTCCTCCTTACTTCTACAACTTTTTTACTGGTGAAGTAAAAAAGTTGACATCTCTAAAATATTTAAAATCAATATACGTGTAAAGTAATATTGTACGTACACTCAACAAACTAGAAAATCAACAAAAATATATGTATAATGTGATGTCCATGAATAATAAAATGACTTCATAAATGTGAGAAAATATTCTTGGAATCAAATGATAAAGATATCCTTAAATTACTTTATAAAAATCTAAATAATATCATGTGATGAAATAATTTTAATGTTTTACTAAAATCTATATGTTAAACTGTTCATGATATATTGAAATATATGAAAATCTGTCACCTACAATTTATATTCATTTCTAAAAAGAATATTTTAAAAAATATATCTAAATAACATCAATAACAAACTGCCATCAAACTAAATTAATTTTCATTTCGTTTTGTTTATTATTTATTAAAAATACTGTCTATTTTTAAAAAAATCGCACCAATGTTTACCATAGACTCTATGGCATAGAGAATTAAAAATGTAGATTAAAAATATTGTGGTGCATTTAAATGGATTCGGTAAATTTGTGGGAGTTTCTTCACATTTAAAAAATTATGTCCTTCTTGTATGGACTTATATATATTTATTTTTATACTCTGTACTTCAAAAAACGTAATAGATTAAATTATTCCTACTCGTCTTTTTAAAAAAGTTTATTTTCTCCGATTTTTAAACGATTTTATTTTATATTGGATTCTGTGACAAAGACCTCTCGTGACCATAAACCAAAGAAATGCAAAAAAAACGGAAAAAATAGGAGTTTTATTTAAAATACATATAAATACAAAATACTCTTTCATTTTACTATCTATATAAATGTAAATAAATACGAAGAATAGTGAAGAAACACACATTGTTAATGCCTAAATACAGATTTACTAGATGGATTTAGAGAAACAATATTAATTAAAACTTTTTAAATAACATTGATGTATTATTATTAGGATATTTAATATATTTGGAAAATAGTGTGTGAACAATTTCACTTTATTTAAAGGAAGTGGTGCCATCTTAAATACACCTATTTTTAATAAATATGACCAAACTTTTTAAGTTATTTTTCTTTATTTAGGTAACTAATTAATAAATAAATAGTATTGTAGTCTAACTTAAACGTTGGGCATGTTTAAATGTAATAAAATATTGATAAATGTATGTATTATTATGAATATAAATAACTGCCAAATCAAAAGGCATAATAGCGCTACGTTATTTACAATATGAATACGCTTTTAAAAAAAAATTGTTCACAAACTATAGATGGAGTCGTAGCTCCGGTGAAATTTTCTTATGATTATTATAAGGAATGAAAAGTTCTATATTTTAGTGTAAATGTATCAACACCTTTATATTTCTATGTCGCTTTGAATGTCATCGTAAAGTTAGCTTTAATATTTAGAGACAATTGTCCCAAATAAGTGTTATTAGTGGAAATATAGCTACAGTTCACTGCATATTTTTCATTGACAGAAATTTTTGTTAATACTCACTTTACTGGCCTAAGATTAATAAAACTGTGTTCGTAACACATAATATAATTAAATTCATACTAAAAATGATCAAATAATGGCTAAAATCATCATATTATTCTAAAAGGTCTCCAAAACATGTTACAGAACAAAATTCTGATAATTAAAAACATGCAGTACAGTGGTCACAGCAGTACATTTCATAGAACAATAAACATTAAATGTTGCTAGTGTAAATAGAGATATATGTAAATTTTCCAAATATAAATGTCAATGTACACGTCCTCGCCCGATAATAAGGAGAAGAAAACGCTATATTTCATCTACATTCAAAATATTTAATTGTTATCACCGAAGAACGTAGTTTTAAAATGTTACCATTTTGTGATATCTTCTAGTCAACTCCTAGTCGTTTTCTCAAATAGACTCTTCTTAATATCATTTTTCTATATATTCTTAAATCTGTAAAAACATAAATTAGTTTAATTTTCTAAGTTAAAGTTACTAATGACTTATTTATAATTTTAAATTTAAGCTGCCATATACCGTAGAGATAATATACATAGTGTATGCAGATCACAGATAAAAAATATTAAATATTAGTCAAAAAATCATCAAATCATTTCTATCTCCTTTCTTCTATGCGACACGTCTTTTCTTCTATCTCTGCATATTATGTATATTATCTTATATTATGTATAAGTTAAATACAAGTGAAAACAACAATAAATAAATATTTAAAATTCTAATGTTATCTGTGTTAGGAATTTCATCTTTGAATCTTTGTCTAAATAAATTTAAAAAAGTAAATAAGATAACTAAAAACTTGGTGTACTAATTATATAACTTTGATTATAAAAATGTACATTATAATCAAAGGGGAAAAGTAAATTTATATTTATAATTTTACTTCTCAACAAGATATAAACTTTGTTTAAAAATAATTTCTTCAATAATGTTATATTTTTTTTAATTAAAGTACCTATACTTGAAGATTTTACGCAAAAGGCTTCCAGATGGCGCTACCAGCGCATAACGTTAAAAAGATAAGATTTATCATTGCTTTTTATTTTATAGTTATCGATCAAAATATTACTAGATACACAATCCCATGTAAAAGTAAAAATACAACAATGTAAATTCAACAGTTGTTTTCACAAAAAAAGTATTTTATCAAAATCACATTTAAATGTTCATATGAGCGCTCATTCGGTGAGAATATTTTTTGTCGCTGATTGTGTATCTATTACTTTTTTAATCGATGTTTTTAGTACAATTTTGTGTTTTACCTTCAAAGGTCTAAGCTTTTCCAACACACAAAATAGTACAAAACAGCAATCTTTTAAGCTTTCGAAGGGTCTTAGTACTAATGACATTTGACCGTAACAGACATTAAAATAATTATACTGTGAATGTTTCAGTTAAATATTTAAAATAATTTATTTTTTAAATTCGTATGTATGTACTGTAAAGTAACAATTGCGTAAAGAAGTAGTATTGTAATCTGCTGATGTTAGTTCCGATAAAAGCCAGTATAGAAATCTAATCGTCGCCAATAACTCGAACACGATTGTCGAAAAACGTGTACTAAGAGTCAATGGCTTCTATTTTATACCTTATGCGCGAGTAGCGTCACCGCCGGTGAAAAGTTGCAGTGGGATTCCCCCTTGTTATTGAAATATAAAATTGTTTAAAAACCAAAACAATAATATAATATTTTTACTATCACGTGCAATGAACACTTCTGCTTATAAAATATAAATATTTTCTACACACTTATATGCATCATTATTATTTTTAATCTATCATTCACTAAAAGTCGTAAATTAACTATTATATTGTTCAAATTTAAATTCATTCACAAAATTTATTAAGATACAATGTTAAATAGTAATATCCAATTAATTTTTTGACTTAATTTAACAGTTTCAGTTAAGTTTAACAGATATAATTTATTATTGAAAATAACAGCGAAGTGCCCTTTCGCTTCTGAGAATATTATAATCTTTCTCTTCTACGGTCACACTTCAAAAGACCGAATTCGGTCCTTAGATTTTTGGCCTAACTAGATTTACCTAATTACCTGACTTTTTTTACATTTTATAAAATTTTTACACCTTACCTTAAGACAGTGTTCATTGCTGGTGATTATATTAAACGTGTTATGTTAATTTTGTTTAAATATAATTTACAGACGAATAAATAAATGTTTGATATTTAAATGTGACGTTGAATTCCATTAGATAAATAATTATAAATTAAAGTTATAGTTACGTAAAAAATATGTATTTTTAAATGCTCAGTGGACGAATATGTTATGTTGAAATGTTGTTTTATAAAAAAATTGTTTCGAAATTTTTTCCGTTTCATTGTTTCCCTCTGCAGCGCCCATTGGACCTAAGCAGTAAGCACTACATTGAACATATTTTGACTAATATCAAAAGAGGTGGTACTCAATTCGAGTGGGCTTATAACTTACTAGCGACTCACCCTCGTTCCGCTCGGGTTCGTCCCTGGGGTGGAGTCTGGGAGGACCACCCTTGTCCTTATCACTTAGGGGTATGGAAAATAGATAGTAACCGATTCTCAGACCTACTGAATACGCATATAAAATTTGGTAAGCCGTCTCGGAGGAGTACGGTAATTAACATCGTGACATGGAAATTTTATGTATAAGATTATATGAAATAAAATTTGTATATACTGCAGCGCCACAGATTTGACCACTTACAGCGCCATCTAGCGATATCAAGATAAAATGGCCAAAATTAGTGCGGTCAAATCTCTTTGCTTGGAATGAGGTATCAGTAAGTCAACGTTATATTATGACATCATAATTTATATATTTTGATTCCAGTTTCATTTACACTGCCTTTAAACCGGAGTTAACGATTGTAATAAAGTATCCTAGGTTAGTTAGGTTCAGGGATTAACAAAGCAAATAAAAAGAATAATCTTATTAAAAAAAGGTGTTTTGCTTATAAAATTCAAAATAATTATTGTTAATTTACTTTTAATTATATAATAGCATAATATTATCCATATTCTCATCAGAAACAAAAAATAGTTCAAATAAATGAGAATAGATGGCGTTGTATCCAACGATTTGTTATTGATGTGAAAATTATTATTAGAAAGAAAATACATAGATCCCAATAAATTATTTATTATATTCTGCTTTTATAAATTTATACATATAATAAAATTCTAACCGAGTCGAAATTGTACATTGGATATTTTTTTGAAGTATTATCGATTCAGAAGCCGAATCTAGTTTTTACAATTTTTGTCTGTATGTATGTCTCTCTGTCTGGGAACGCATCACGAGGAAACCACTGGACAGAGTTTGATGAAATTTGGTATGATGGTAGCTGGTTATCCGGGTCAACATATAGGATAAATTTTACTGCGGGAAAATATATGTTCTAGAAATCTATACTAAACGTTAAACGATATTTTTTTAAAATGTTATATAAATAGAATAAAAAATGCGTTCTTAAATTCAATTCTATTAATTTTACTGATACATTAATTACAAATCAATTGGATAACTGTGGTCTGCGTATTCGTTAATGGCATTGTTAACATTGCGCGAGTTATGTATTATTTACGTTTAAGAAGTCTAACAATGATTTTTTGTCTAAAAAAAGCAAATTATTTTTTATATATACATACTAGCGTTATCCACGGCTTTGCCCGCGTTCTTAAATTATGTATTACTAATATAGTATTATGTGACCTGTGGTATTAGTACATCTTTAAAAATTATAGCCAATGTGCTACTCTGTAGTCATAATACTGTAAAGTTTCATCAAAATCCCTTCAGTAGTTTTTTTATGAAAGAGTAACAAAGATATATGCTTACAAACAGCAGGATTTCATTGCATTTATCTATAGCTAGGATCTATATATAGTAACAATGATAATATATGTAGATAAAGTGGAGGTTCAAATGAAACAGGTGTTGTTTGGAATCACATTAATTTATATTATCTTACAGATTTACAAATATCAACACCGTCTACTCTACCGCCAGCAGCGACACCCAGCAAGCACCATGGGAGACGCCATACTGGAACAATACAAATATAACTATAAAAAACCAATTAATGCTTTATAACTTTTTTGTGCTGATAAATGTTGAAACTATCAAAATATAAAAACTATTAGCGTTATCTTGTAGCACACTTCTAAAACTAAGATTGTTACGTAATAAGTTCTCGCTGATATACGGTGTTTTACTATATTTATACTATTATTATAAAGAGGTAAAGTTTGTAAGTTTGTGACGTTGTTGGGGGTAATCTCTGGATCTAGAGAACCGATTTAGATGAGATTTGGTAAGAAAGATAGTTTGAGACGCTAGGAAGGACATAGGATACTTTTTAACTCGAAAATCATCGTTTAAGGGTGTAAAAATGGGGATGAAAGTTTGTATTGGGAAGCATGCTAGGGACGAACCCGATCGAAGCGAGGGTAAGTTCAAAAAATATACAAAATTCATGTGCCCTTATTACTCAATTTCTTAAATTATTTATTTATTAATTAAATTAAAACAAATCAATAATTAAATAAGGCATATTAGGCATATTACAATTATATATTTATAGAATATGATATACGCGGAAAGAATATAATATTATATATTTGTCAGATAATAACAATGGTTATCATGGCAACATGGCAATGTACTCTATCTCATTCTCTCGCTGGCTTACACCTATATATTTATGTTAGTCTCTTTTTAGTGTCGCATTGCCGTTTCATCGAGTTTCAAAGCACAACAATTCTAAAGAAGTTTCAATTCAAAAACTTGTTTAATTGGACTCTAAATTGTTTTATATGGGATGGATCATCTGTAACTGTAGTATTGTCATTATGTTTTTGACGGTCGTTATTACAGAACTTTTACAAAAACTATATTAATATTGTTCACTCGCTGGGAATCATATGTCACAACAAACATACAAACTATTTTCCATTATAATATAAGTAAAATTAAATAATAATAAAAAAATAAATAATTATTACTATTCGTACATTCTTTTTAAATAAAACTATCCTTTGGGATTCTTTTGCGTTTTTATTTTCATTTTTGGTTTTCAAAATAAAAAAAAATCTTAAAAAAGTCAAAATAATATTCGTTATATTTAAAATGTCAAACATTTGCATATATATAAAAAAAGTATCATACATGTACTGGTTTTACATACAGTTTACTTCCAGCGGTTGTTCTCGTAGTCCCACTTGGAGGAGAGCCCGTCTATGGGGTTGACCTTCAGGTCCAGCATGCGCCGGAGCTGCGCCTTCTGGTGCGCCTCGTCAAAGCTGTCCGGCAGCGGGCTGTACACTGGAAGTTATATATTAACATTTAATAACAGTTCCGAATGATAATAAACTATATAATTACTCGCAGAACCCGCGGCTACGTCCACGTTTCATCTACAAAAACTCTTTGGCTTTAAGTTATACAGCACTGTACATATATATTTACATTGCTACTATATAGTAATGCACATATATATATATATATATATATATATATATATATATATATATATATATATGTGCATTACTATAATACTGTTCATACAAAAATACTAAAATCGCGATTAAAAAATGGATGGTGGGGGTAAGAGGGTGAAAAACACCTATACCAAATATACATTTCTTTTTGTTTATAAAAATCGGTCGAGATGTTTCGGAGATTTATATATTAGATAATTATACTTTCATCAATTGGGACTAACAGATTAGTATCCAGGAATAAAATAATATACATTAAGGTGACATTGAGATACAAACAAAGCAAAAAATAATTTTTCATTTATTCTAAAGTTGTAATTTGCATAGAGGTTGATAAATATTGGCCCAAATACTGTAACTATTTATATAATACCTATTAGTTTTTTTGTGGTTACAAAGGTTTCTTTTTTAAATAAAGGGAGCAAATGTCAGTCTTAAATATATAAAAACTCGGAACTGTTTTTGTATTCCTCGTCATCCTTTTCTTTTTCATGGACAGCCAGAAACACTCGTGTGATGAAAAGAAGTCAGATATAAAAGCGAGTGTCTCTTATTCATGCGTTCATGGCTTTTTTCACATAAAAGAGAATATAAAGAATACTGTGTCTTAAGTGTCTACTAATAAAACCTTCGGATTTGAAATAACTATATTACAATTAATCATAATCATGTCAGTGTGTGTTTAGGAGCCTAACAATAGCTTGTGTTATCTGAAGTTATAACCTCTCTGTAAACTAAATTTTATCCAAATCAGCACAGCCATTACAGATTGAGAGACTAACAAACATACATAAATTTGTGTGTGTACACTAACTTTTGCATATATAATAGTAGTCACATTATTATTAAAGCAAATTTTACCAAACATCTTCATAGCCATGTAGATCCAAAGAGATAATGAAGCGAGGCACAGCGCCCAGCCGAGAACGCCCTTCCACTCTCCGGTAGGAGCTTGGAATTCAGCAAAGGTCTGGCAGAAGGAAGCCCGGTAGAGGGCTTTCTTCTCTTCTAGGGTCAGTTTGCGCCAATCACCCTTTTCTTTTTCACGGAGAACCTGAACAATAACTCATTGTGTTATATAAAAGTTGTTGAAGTGAAACAGATAGTGCCTACCCACAATTTTACAAAACAAAACAAGTACGAGGGTGCGTTTTTAAGTTCGCGGAATGAGAGGGTTGGAGGGGGGTGATTAGGCTCATTAGTATCGTAACGTGTTTAGTGACTCATAATTAGTATAAATACGAGATTTCATTGTTATTAGACTATTAGTCTTTGAGCTATTGCCAACCAAGCAACATAATCAGGAGTGAAAAGTGAAATATGGAAAAAATCGAATATCGTGCCGTTATAAAGTTCCTTACCAAGCAAGGAAAATCAGTTGCGACCATAATGGATGAGATGTCATCGGTTTACGGTAACTCTTGTCCAGGAAAAACCATGGTGTACAAGTGGCACAGTTTGTTTAAAAAAGGAAGGGAATCCCTTGAAGACGACTCGAGGCCGGGCAGGAGCATCGAGGTGACAACGCCAGAACTTATCCAAAAAGTCGAAAAACTTGTACTCGACGATGCTCGACTAAAGAAGAAACAACTCGCAGAAATGGTTGGAGTATCCGATACAACCATTTTTAAAATCCTGCACAATCATCTTGGCATGACTAAGGTCAGCGCAAGATGGGTACCGAAAATGCTCACGCCGCCGCAAAAACAACAACGCGTAGAGTGTTCACGTGCATTTTTGGACCTCTGCAATGAAGACAAGGATGGTGTATTGAATCGAATTGTTACTGGAGACGAAACTTGGGTTCATCATTATGAACCTGAGTCGAAACAAGACTCTATGCAGTGGCATAAAAAAGGCACAGCACCCCCCAAGAAGTTTAAGGTGTCACAGTCAGCTGGGAAACTCATGGCAACGGTCTTTTGGGACTCAGAAGGAATATTATTGATCGATTATAAAGATAAAGGTGTTTCTATAACCGGAGAATACTACGCTTCAATATTAGAGCGACTAAAAGAAGCCATTAAACAGAAAAAACGGGGAAAATTGACGAAAGGTGTGCTGCTTTTGCACTACAATGCGCCCGTCCACAAGAGCCGCGTTGCGTTGGCTGCCCTGCTTAAAGTGGGCTTCGATATTTTGAACCACCCACCCTACAGCCCAGACCTGGCCCCGAGTGATTATTACCTTTTTCCAAAAATGAAAAAAGAGCTGCGGGGTAAAAAATTTACCACCGATGATGACGTTAAGGAGGCAGTTTCAGCGTATTTTGAGGACAAAGACAAAACATTTTTTTATGAGTGTATAAATAAATTAATTGAAAGATCTGAAAAATGTGTCCGTCTTGCAGGTGAATATATTGAAAAGGAAAAATAATTTGGTTTTTTTATTTCAACCCCTTACCCTTCATTCCGCGAACATAAAAACGCTCCCTCGTATATAACAATATTTCTGAAAATAGTATATAACACCTTTGAGATGTCTATAACCTTAGTCTCTCCCATGACCATGATTGCTGTAAAGCGTTCAAACATCGAGAACAAAAATCAAAATAAATCCGCGAAATAAACCTAGAAGATGGTTTTATTTAAAATATTTTCTTGCAAATTAAATTAACTTATAAAAAATATATTCACGTAAATCTAAGAAAGTATTATGTTACTGACTCATTTTGAAATATTTAAGTACACATGTTGTATATAGTTAAGTAATATGATATGTCACCAATAAAATGAATGGGATAGATATCCTCAACTGGCATACTTTGAAGCCAATATATAAAATATATTATTAAAATTTCATGTAAGGAAATTATCATAGGACCGAAACTGATAATTCTGAAATTAAGTAATGATGAAGAGTGATTAGAAATTGTGTGCTTTTATAATTTGGAACAGCTTTATGTTTGTTAACACCATTCAAAATACATAAAATCTTCGATATTACCTGTTTTTATTTTATGAAATAATTAAGACAAAATTAAAAAAATTGTTTAGCATCAAAAACTTCCCTGTTAAACTGAGATTTCTTCATAATCTTGTTATTAGTACTTTATTAATTATATATAGTTTTAAATCATAATCATCTTACCTTGATGTCAGGTGTCTCAGCACGGAACCTGACAGCGGGTAGGGGGAAGTCCGGCCTGTCTGCGTAGTTAGGTTGGCCGTTGTAGCCATAGCCCACCCACTCACGGTTGCCAACCTTAAATAAAAAATATAATAATGTTATTGATTTTTCAGTATTTACTAGAGAGTTGACATAAATTATGTAATAACAAATGATATATAAAAAAAATATAGATTTAGGTGCTAATTATTTTATTCTTTATTATTTTTAATTATACAATATTTCTTCTAATTTAAATAATTATCCTGCCTCAATATACATATAATATTCTATTTAATATACTAGTTAATTTATTAACACCATACATATACATAACATTTATTTTTTAGTTTCTTCTTTTACCATTAAGTATAGCCATTTATTTCTATGTTTCTTTTACTTAGATATTTCAATTTACAAAAAAAACTATTTACAGATACAAACTAGTTATAATGTTATTCACTTCAATCAATCACAATTCTTCTTATCATTAAACTTTAATATTACAGATGCTATATACAATATTTATATATTGTACAAGGAATTCTTTTTAATATTAATAAATTACCTTGGCAAGCTCACTCATGCACCGAGTACCAGCTGGTACACGGACTGCATCTAAGAGTGCACGACGTAGGAGAAAATTAGCCATATCTGAAACATTTTTATTTCATTAATATTATTAGCATGCATTTATTTACTTAGAACTAATTTTTTACTATAAAAATATACTGTCATAAAGATGTAAACAATTCTTAAAAATTATGACACATATTATTTATAACATTTAAATTAAATTGTAATCAGATTTGATAAATGATCTCTAAGTTTAGAAAGGTTAATTAAATGAATGAATAAAGTGCTACAGATATTCTAATAATTATAAAGTGAAGACAAATAAATATTTTTAATTATTTAAGACATTTAACTAATATTTCAGTAAATTAACAGGAATTTTACGTTTAAAGGAACTATATAAGAATTTAAATAGAGAATATCACGCCACCTGCATTTGTAACAGTAAAAGTTGATCCAATGATAAAATTATTGATAACTTAAAATAGGTTAGAACTATTGATCGTAAGTTACATAACAAAAAAAATTTCGTTGTAGGTACGGCAACTGTAGGAAAATGACATCAATTGACAATTAACGAGTTAATGTAGAAAATTAACTGCAATAATGATTGAAACAAATGAAAAATAATGAATAAAGTATTTATTTCGAATTTCGATACGATGACATGTTCTTTGCGAGAACGTTTTACTTACCCTTTATTATATATCATAAAATAATTCACTAAATTAATAAAATAACTGCAGATATTAAAAGTACACTAAATTCAGCTACAAAGAAAATAAATTATTTGTTTTTATGAGATCTTTACCTTAAAATTTAGTCGCACCACCCTACACTGGAAAAACAGCGACCTCTAGTGGACTGTGGAAGAAATCAATACAGATTACAGCATTGCGCAATGAATACAGATTATAAAACAACACGTTCAAAGTTTTCAGTAGCTTTGTAAATTGTAAATAGCAAATTATTATTTTTATTCTTGATCATTTTATTTGTCTTGAACCTCTTTATCTTCAACTTTTGGAGTACATTGCTCTATAAAACATAATTTCTTTTTTTTGTAAAATCCACGTATCAAATGAAATTTAAAATAAGATCACTTGAGAGTATAAATACATATAATAATAATCATGTCCTCTCGACAGCCCTGGATTTACACTAGGGGCACTCGGGGCTAGTGCCCAGGGCGGCAAATTTTTAAGGGCGGCAAAATTTGGAGTGTGAGCAAAAATTTTTTTAACTTTATACTATGAAAATCAATGATTTTGAACAATGAGGAGTTATTATTTAAACAGATTTTTAAAAATTGAGTTTAAGAACTGGATCTTCACGATTTGAAATCTAGCATACAATAGGTACATATATTTTTTTATTAACATTAATTTACTTATTCAAAAATTTAAAATAATATCCTTTTTCAATGAATAGTTGTTATTTTATCCTTTAACCTAAAAAATACTCTCGTACAGCATGGGTGCGTAAAGAAAGCAGATTTGGTTTTACTAAATTCATTTTATACATGTCGCCGCGAAGATTATTCGCCTGGTTAGTCTATAAATCTACACAGATAAATAAAATTGAAGTCTCGGTTTGTAAATACCAAATAACAGTTTTTTACTAAATGCATATAAAATTATATACGGCAGTTATATGAAAAACACAATTTTTAAAATTTTTGTCTGTCTATCTGTCTGTTTGTTCTGGCTAATCTCCGAAACAGCTGGACTGATTTTGACGGGACTTTCACTGGCAGATAGCTGATGTTATAAGGGTTAGGGTAGGGTATAGAATTAGGGTCCCGTTCAAAAAAATTAAAACGTACCTAGAGACGCTAGTGTAAGATATAGGTAATGCAGTATATAGGTAATAGGGTGGTATTTTTCACGGTGCCCCAGGGCGGCACTTAAGGTAAAACCGGCCCTGCCTCTTGACCGATTTTGGCCACGGTGACCTATCACATGTACAAGTGTACGCGCAGATACAATTGCACTCTCTATTCTTTTGCCTCTCAATATCTGATAGGACGATACTTCGACATGACCGGTGAGAGTTAAGGCGAAGGTTACAGAAAAACTCAGTAATTAAAACTTGGCCCCACCGGGAACTCGAACCCGAAACCTCCGGATCTGCAGCCGTACATGCGTACAATATTAAGTAGTAAAATATTTCAACTGCATTATATTGTTATTTGTTAGGTAATAAGTATTTTTTTGTGATATAATTTTATTACGTAAATAATACTATTATTAAAGAAAAAAATATTTAAAAAATATTACAAGTTGTCAATATTCATATTTCTCACTTCTTCACCAATTACTTCAGATAACAATCCATATAATTCGGTCTCCGGTAAAACATTGTCACTATCTTTAGTCTTAGTCAAATCATCAAAATTATAATTATCAACTGCAATGCTCATTCCTTCATTATCAAGAACTTCTTTGTTACTTTTTTCTATAGAGCTTAGTTTCTCATTTTCATTTTTATGTTCATCTGGTATATACAATAGAGTTAAAATACTTTCATTGGTAGGTTTTTGTTTAGAAGAGACTTTATCAGGCTTAGCAATTTCTTCTTCAACAATTTTCTCTAAATCTACGTTAGCCGTAAGTTTTGCAATTTTATTATCATAAATTTCTGTTACTGGTACATTTTGATTCATAATAGAAAACGCATTATTTTTAGTAGTCATTTGTTCGGAGGAAAATTCTTCCAGTTCCGTATAAGCTTCTGCCCCCGAAGTTTCATCAAATTCATCTAAATTCGTAATCTCATGAGTTTCAGTAGCATCATCTATTTTAGGGTTATCGTAGATTTTTTCAGGTTTCTTGCCAATTTCTTTAAGAATATCTTTATACTCTTCTATTTCTTTACTATTGAATATGGTTTTAAGAAAATCTTTAAAAACATTCTCATCTATGATTCTAAGCTGACTATCGACTTTGGATATTGGTACTGGTATTGGTGTCGTAGTGTTGAAAGATATCGGTGGTATTTTAAAAGTTGTCGGTTTAGAAGATATATTAGAACTATATAGTTCGTAGCGGTCCTGAATAGGCTTAAGCGGTATCCTTTTCTTTGAAGTCGGTACATCCTGTTAATAATACGTATATATTAATACTTATGATATTTGTACAAGATTTATGACTTTTTATTTTAACTAAAATATAGGTTATCCTGGGTCTTACACCTCTGAGTTGTCGTGTACGAATCATTTTTCAATATGACCACTAGTAATTAATTGATTAAAGTGAAGAAAAACATCGTAAGGAAGCCTGCAGGTGTAGGAGAACATAACAAGTTTTTGAAAGACATGTTCTGCTAACCCGCATTTGGCTTGTGTGATGGCGATATATAGCCTGATCCGAGGGCGCCGAAGGGACGCCCACACCCAGGTGTGGGACGTTAAAAGGCTTGAGATTTTATTATTATATATTAATAAACCATAAAGATAGTCATAAGTAAACCTGCTCCATGATTTGTTCAATCCAGTCTGCATAATAGCCTAACTTGGTAAACACTGTGGGGGCGTCAGGCATACCACACACTGGTGAGCCGAAACTTATGACTCCTATTAATTTTCCGTTAGATATACCCGGACCACCAACGTCTCTCTGAAATGATAATTTCATGATTTGCAAATATTTTTTCCCAACTACTTCGACTTATATATTTTTGTCCATTTTCATTACTAAATTGTATAATACTTAATTTAAATGTGCACACATACGTTACAAGCGCCACCACCTCTTGATATAAATCCAGCGCAGAAATGCTTATTTGATACATATTCTCTGAAAAATAAATAGGAATAGGTACGTATAAATGAATTATTATTTTTAAACGTATTTTATGTTTAGCAGTTACTGACTGTTAATACAAAGGCGTATGATTTTGTATCTTTTTTTTTCACAGTCTACGGAACACCACTAGACCGCACGAAATTAAAACTTAAAGTTTGGCCAAGTTTCAAATAATTATCATTGGATAAAAGATAAATTACTCGATAATAATTCCATAAAGCCATTAATTGGAATATTGTTATTAAGCGTCTCAAAAGTTATTTAATCTAAACTCGTTATCGTTAAATTTTATTAAATACTTAACTAGGTAGTAATAAGTATAACCTACTTTGGATATATATCTTGACAATCTTTTAATGGGTATACGTCTAGCACGGCGTAAGATATTATGTTTTCCCAAGGATTACCAATAACTGGACTGTGCTGTGAAATAGAATTTAAAAATATAACAAATAATATTTATAGTATATTGTCTGATAAATGAATGTAAAGAATAATCTGCTTAAAGTTTTAATAAATTCAGTAAACATACCGATTTTGGCCCCCATCCGACTACAGTAATGCCAGGAGTATTTGAAGCAAGATTATGTCCATTTCTATCGAAATCAATCTTTTTGATTTTCCTAATCCTCGTTTTAAACTTTAAATGTCGGATAAGTCGAAGCAAACAAATATTATTTTTTAATGATTTAGGATCATACTCAGGGTGGAAATAGATTTCAAGAATCGGTATAACTTCTCCACCACTATTGTAAAAGCTGCTACCAACACGAACTGTTAGAAAGGCTGGATTTTCACGAAAGAATCGGTTGTTCCAAGCTCTAAAAATTAAAACATAATCATTACCATCTCAAAGGCCGAAAAATAATGAATGTTAAGGAAAAATGTACATTTGTAAACAAGATGAAGCAGTGATGATAAGATCAGATTTGATGATAGACCCTGCGCAATGGAAGTTATTGAATATCTGAACAGATGCCATAAATGGAAAATGCTTAATTTTGCTTCTTTCTCCTTGAAATATTCTACGACCGCTTTGTTCTAAAACGGAAAAATCAAGTTAGATTTCATTATATGCACATGAAAAATAAGTACGGGTTTACAACAATTTAATTTACCCCAAAACTCATTCTCATCAATATTACCCTTATTAGATTCAGTCACATTAAATTCATTTTCATTCAAATCGTTCAATAATTTTTCATTATCTTTATAGAGCAAGTCAACAATCTCCCTATTTATACCAACATAATTTTCATGAATGTTGAATTCTTCCTTTAAATCCTGAAGATTGCTTAAAAAAGTGTCTATATATTTCTTTATATGGTCGTCGTCGTAATCTACAACTTTATTGTCCGTAAAATTTGAATTCTCTTTAAATACATAATTTATAGTAGCTATAAATTCACTGTTATTGTTACTTTTTTCTTTCATTTTACTGAGTCGAACTATTTCTTCTAAATTATTTTCATCTTGAAGTGACAAAAAGATGAAGTATTCCTGCAACGCAGTGTATTCCTTAAATCTTGATTTTTCGTCTAATTCACTTAATTTGAGAATGGAAAAAAGTTTATTTATCGTTCGTGGTATAATCGTTTCTCTGGTCAGTACATTACTATCTTCTACAAGAGAGAGGACCAAGTTTAGATAAATTAAAACCGAGCAGCCAACAGTAATAGAAAATGCATCAGATATTTTAAATAACATTTTTTTTTATATGTGTATAAAACATTTAGTTTCAATAAACATGTCCGTCTAAAATTATTTTTATTTCTAAAAGATGAAAAGTGTTACAACATTTTATGGATACTTTATGGCATTGGATAAAAATATTTATGATTTATAGCTTCCACATTATAGTATGAATATTTAAGTTTCCAATTTTGTTAAAGAAACTTAAAATATATTATTTTTGAATAAATAATGAGAATTTTCTTACAAATTTTGTATCTATTTTTATATGGTATCGCAGAGCATAATTGTGGGAAAATGAAAAACATACGAAATAACATTGTTCACAAAACAAATGATGCAATTGAATTTATAACAAACAAACTATTTCATTTATTTGGACTCAAAAATTTTCAAAATTCTAATGATAATCAGTATTTGTTAAAAGTATATTATAAATTGCGAAATATACATGAAACAAATATGGAAATTTATGAAATGACAAAGTTATTCTTTGAAATATATGAAAACGAAAATATGGCTAATTCTGTGCCTAATGTAATTGATATAATAAATAAGATTGAAGACAATGAAATAGAAAACATCAATTATAATTTAGTTATAGATAACACATTGGAAAGTATTACTAAATTGAGTTCACATTTAATTAGTAAAAGTGAGACACCTGAAGATAAATTAACCAAAGAAATAGTTAAGAACGATGAATCTTTTGAATCTCTAACATTTTTAAACAATTTTGTAAAAAAAATTGATAATCTCACTCTAGAAGACTTTACAGATAAGAAAATAGACAGTTTTAATTCAACGACACAGTTGTTGAAAAAATATTACGATCTAAAGTCATGGCGTAAGTTATTTGAGATTAATAAGTTCTGTTAAAAATATTCCTATGAATATTATTGTCAGACAAAATTATTTTACTGAGCCCAACTTTTTATATATTTTAAAAGTTTTTGTGGGTAGGCTGTCTGTAACAACTATATAATACCTTTGAGAAATCCTAAACCTCAGTCTCTTCCGTGACCATGATTGCTGTAAATCATTCGAACCAAATACGTCGGGACCCAAAATCAAAATACATCCGCGAAAAAATCCGAAAAGATTATAATTTAAAATATCAAATATTCGCGTAAATCTAAGAAAGTATTATTTAAAAGCTTTGTTAACCCCAATTTTGTGCTTAAACAGAAATAATTACTTCATTAACCAAAAGATACACATTATACATATTTAAAAAAAATTAAAAAATAAGTCAATATTATAAAGTTAGTTTATAGTTGTTTTAGGGTCAAAAGAAGGACATAATATAGCATCCAGAAGAAATTTTGCTAAAACAACAACTATAACAAAATATCCGTTCCTAGTTAGCATTAATGTACAAGGAGAGTTCATTTGTGCTGGTTCCATAATCAGTAAAAATTTGGTGATATCTGCAGCGGCATGCTTGCAGAGGTTAGTCAGAAGTTTTATATATTAAAAGATACTAGAGAATATGTACTTAATCAGCGTGTAAATGTTTTCATGCAATCTATACTTATTAAAAATATGTATGAATATGAGGTAGCTCATTGCTCATTCTACATAGCTGTAGATCATAAGGTTCTGGGTTCAGGCACCGAGATAGGCCAACGCAGTTAGGTTGTTCCAGCCCAGGTCAACATTTCCAAAACTATGAAATTGGTGTTATTACACAATCGCATGACGGAAATTTGGTCAGAGAAACATTGTATTTTAAATTAAATTAACAGTAATAAAAAAACCACGGTACACATCGTATATATCCACATAGAGTAAAAGTAAATTTAATTTTTCTTTATAGTGTATATCAAAATCGATTTTTACCGGATCATCTTCCATCAGTCTCTATAAGATTGGGAAGTAATTACATTGGTAAATTCGGCGAAGTTATACAAATAATTACAATATTTTTTCATCCTCAATACGATCCTGCATATTTCAAGAATAACTTGGTTATCCTAAAAATGGAGAAACACATGTATTTTAGACGTAACAGAACTTTGCGAAGAATTGATTTTGATAAGAAATCACAAAGTTTACTTGGAAATACAAAACATGTTGTAGTTTTGGGATGGGGTACTATGAGTGTAAGTCTCGATATTGTAGCATCTATCAAATGTATAAATTTTACTGCTAGATCTTTAGCACTCGAAGAAACAAGTTCTTTTCTTCATTTTTCGAGTTCAGTTGATCTGGCTATTTTGTAGAAATATTATCTTACTTAATGTTTATATTAAGTATTTTCCTAAAAGTGCATCAGTCCACATCGATCCGTTTATAGATTTAGAATAGATATCTGTGAATCCATTGCTCCTTTGCTATGTAAAAGAAAATCATAAAATAAATACGCTTTCGTATATTATAACATAAGTAAAGATTTCAGGCAAAACAGAGTCAAGTTCTTAATAAAAAGTTATCTTACAAAAAGTTGAACATCTTCAATCTTGAAAAATGCAAGGAACTCTACTCGAGGTGGGAAAAGATATTTTTTTTCCAATTGTCAATTTTTAATAACCATGACTAATTTAGTTAATTTTCTAGCAAATATATTGTAGGATCAAATTTTTGTGCAAGTTTTGCTGCGAATAAAAGCTGTAATGTAAGTATACATTCCTTCGTTTATGAAAAATGTAGGAAAAATGTAGGTACCTACTGTGTGAAATAAAAAAAAATAGTGATTGACATTGGTATTAAAACTATTTTTTCGGCTATTTACGTAATCTAATTTTAATATTTTGTACAAATAAAACCGAAAAAACTTTCCTTTTTTTTGTAAAAGTTCTTAGACTAAATTAAACTAAGACAATATTTCAAAAAACTTTTACTTTTCTTATCAAAAACTAACTAACTAACGCTAACTAATACTTTCATAGTATTCGTTCAAGAAATTGCAAAAGAAACTTAGCAAGAAGTCTTTGTTAAAAAATAAAAAAAAATATTTAAACATAAAGGCAAACGTGTACCTTCTACTTAATAGATACGAGTCAGTATAGTATTTTCCTAGACGCCATCATCATCTGTTCCTATATCTATGTCCTAGGGTGACATTGGAGGACCAGCTATAGTAGATGGCAAACTTGTTGGAATGATAAATTTCGGTCCCTCGAGATGTCATGCGAACAGTTCACCCACTGTGTTTATAAAACTAAGTTGCTATTCACATTGGATACAAAGAGTTATACGAAAGGTACACATTAAAAGACATGTAAATTTTCCTAATATTTATAGTGTATCAAAAACGTAAAACTCGGTTTGTCCTTCTATATATGGTAATGTACCGATTTCTATCACGGTGGCCAATTTCACTAGCTTAGTGCAACTTCGCATGATATATTATAAGACAAATATATTATATATGTTCGTGTTTGCAGAAGAAGACAAGCATTCCTTTCAATCTGAAAATCCAATTAGACGACAAGTCGAAAGGACCCTCTGAGGGATTAGGCTCAGGAAATACGGCTTTACGTGCATTGTACTTGCTTCGTGTCGACACGGGGGATATTATATCACAAATTTCTCAATTCCGGGCTGCCACTGAGTATTTCTTGACAGAAAACCCCAACAGCTTCACTGCACTTAACGGAACTGCAGCCTGACATGCTAGCCACTAGACGTAGATCATTAGAGCTATTCTATTAACAAAACTGTATTAGTCTAAGATAGCAGCAGACATTTAACATAGAGATGGCCGCAGAGTTATATATCGCGGTATACCAAGTAGCTCCAGTGCAATATTAGCTCAAACACAAATTTAAACTTTATTCATTATGTGTTAAATAAAATTACTTAAACTATAGATAATTCCTAGGTAATTAAAAAGAAGGCATTTTACAGCTGATGTTTGTAGCATCTGTACAAAAGATAAATTCCGAATACGTTAGAACATCTATTTTACAATATTTAGAGAAGTGTAGAATAAAGTTTTTATTTTTATCTTCTTCCAGGAAACCTCTACAAATTTGCAACATACGGAATTTAACCAAAATGCGACATTATCAGTAACAGTGCCTACAACAAAGAAAAAATCATTACGTGGTTATTTAGGACATCCAGACGAAGATATTAAAAAATACCCCATAGAAATTCAAATAATAAGAAATGCATTACTATCACACAGCAAGAAATTATTAAAGGATATTATAAATAATACTAGCCATAGTTCTATACGATATAGTGAAATAGAAAACAAGTCACCAAAGATAAACGATGAGACGAATATCACAATACTTAAATGATAAAGATGTTAAGCTTATTAAGAAAAAGGTTGATGCAAATGATAAGAATATTATAAATTACAAACTACCGGAAAACTATGAATCTATAAGTTTAAGTTCGGAGAGTGAATATACTGAAGAACTAAGCATTGAAATAGAAGATCTTAATAAAGTCTTACATGAGGAAGATAATATTTTTTTACACAAACACAATGAAATTAGACAAATAACGAGAAAAAAGAAATTGATTGAAAATAATTACATAAAGAAGTCACAAGACAAAGTAAAGGCTAATGTAAATCAAAAATTCAAAAATGTAATTCAAAAAATTCCACGAAAGTATAACTCAAAGACAATTTCGTAAATCTAATATTAAACAAATGAAACACAATTATAATTTTTAATATAGTATAATGTATGTTTAATTATAAAAGTACACGTAAAATAAACAAAGTATAACTATTTAATGTGAACTTTTGTATCTCATCTTAATCGTCAGCCTCGCTCCGCTCGGGTTCGTCCCTACTTACGTTTTAACGTTTAGAATAGATTTCTCAGAGATGAGATATTTTCCCGCAGTAAAAAGTATCCTCCTTGACCCGAATAACCAGCTATCACCATACCAAATTTCATCGAGATCCCTCTAGTGGCTTTTCCGTGATGCGGTCATAGACAGACAGAAAAAATCTAAAAACTATAGAATCGGCGTCTCTATCGATAATAATGTCTATTTTAATAAGATTTTCCAAAAAATATTTAATGTACAGACAATCTGTCTTCAAGATTCGGCTTAATTAGATTATATTATATTTTTTTAAATTTGTCACCTCATAGTAAAGGAAATCAACTCTGTTTTTGTCTGGTCTGGTGTTATACTTTCTTGTTCTATTTCAATACCACTGTAATAAAAAATGTACTAAATTACCTCCAGTATTATAAATATTACGTCTTCAAACAAAAGAATACACATATTAGATGGATATATATGCATACTATTTAGATGTTGCGTAAACATTTTATAAAAACGTCAACTGTGACACCTTTCAAACAACTATTCAGAGTACTACAACTAACGAAATGTTCTTAAAACCCTCCACCCCATGGATACAAAGTATCAGAACAGTGTATGGTTTCTCCAGAATTGGTTGTAGGGATGTAGTGGGGCATGGGATTAATGGGTCTGCTAACTACCAGGACGATGCCCACTTTCCTTTTCCAGCTGTGAGATTTAAGGAAAACACAAGGGACATATGTGTTAGTATTTAACCACATATGTTTAGATTTTAAAACCATAGTTAAGCCTCTAATCGAGTTACGAACGAATTATTTAGTTTTGTTACTCCAGAAATTAAGTGCAGTTCCCTAAAGTATAGAAAGATTTCCATATTCAAGAATCTCAAGAAAAAAGAGAAAGCAACCTTAAACTTTCTAGCAAGATGAGATTTTTAAAATAAGGATGTTTCTGGCATTATTAATAAAAACAATTCTCGCCTACCGAGCAATTAACATTTTTATTCGCAAGTCTCTATGAATAAGAAAAATCAATTTTTCCAAGTTTTCCAAATTCCAAGTTTTAAAACCAAATGTTTTATATTTTGCTATATCGAGAAATATTTTTATTTTTCATTAGCATTGAAATTTATTGTAGCCTAATACTTTTCATATAAAAACATAAACAAGTACTGACACACATTTCGATCCCACAGTCACAGCGAAATCAAAATGTCATTTAATAAAAATATTAGAAACTCATTTAGGTGCTCTTTACTTCATCATCATCATCATCATGTTCAGCCTGTTTTCGTCCACTGCTGGACATAGGCCTCTCCTATAGCACGCCACTGAGCTCGATCTTCAGCTCTACGCATCCAACCCAGTTTACGTATGTCGTCGCTCCACCTAGCTGGAGGGTGTCCTACACTACGTTTGCCGAGCCGTGGTCTCCACTTTAGAACCCATCTACTCCAAC